>OU015750.1:56717226-56789991 GCA_907169655.1 Acomys percivali
AGAAAGAAAGAAAGAAAGAAAGAAAGAAAGAAAGAAAGAAAGAAAGAGGAAGAGAGGGAGGAAGGAAGGGAGGGAGGAAAGGAGGAAGGGAGGAAGGGAGGAAGGGAGGAAGGGAGGAAGGGAGGAAGGGAGGAAGGGAGGAAGGAAGAATCTTACACCAGTGACTTACAAGATCAAGTTAGTGTAGACAAGTAAATTTTAGGTGAAACACAAGTGCACAAGGTTCATGGTAACTGATATCTTTGTTTTGTTTTCCTCAGACCAGGTGGAGAGGAGGGTACCCCGCCGAGGAAGGGAGTGTGTCATTTAGCACTGAGCTCAGGGGCTAACCGGTAATGCCACACTTCAACCTTAACATCAGTCTTCAACACTACATATGACTTTATGTGTGATGTGTGTGTGTACAGAATGGGCTGTTATCCTAGCAGAGAAAAATTAGAGCAATGATGTTCGTTGTAGACCAGAAGCTCCTGGATACACGGATTTGGGCAGAACTTAAACCCCAAAGAACATCAGTTCAATAAGAATAAACAAAGACGATGCAAGGGCGCCTGGGTCGGGAAACTCAAGTATAGAGCAGGAAGCTGGTTTCGCTGGGTTAAATCTCAAGACTGACACTGGGCTAGGATTCAACTACCCTGCCGTCAAGACCCTCGTTTTTTAGGGTTCACATTCCAACCTTTATAATAACTAGATAACTAGAAGGTGTGGTGGTTTGAATAGAAATTCCCTTCCTAGGCTCATACATTTGAATGCTTAATCGCCATTAGATGAAGGGTTAGAAACTGTGGTCTTGTTGGGCCTTGTTGGAGGGGTGTGTCGTGGGGCATGGGGTGGGCTTTGAGGTTTCAAAAGCACAAGCCATGCCCAGCGTCTCTCTCACTTCCTGCTGCCTGCAGATAATGGATGTAGAACTCTGCTACTCCTCCTGCACCATGCCTGTCTGCATGCTGCCATGCTCCCCACCATAATATCGGACTAGGCCTCTGAAACTGTAAGCCAGCTCCAATTAAATGCTTTCTCTTGGCGGGCGGTGGTGGCGCACACCTTTAATCCCAGCACTCAGGAGGCAGAGGCAGGCGGATCTCTGTGAGTTCGAGGCCAGCCTGGTCTACAAAGTGAGCCCAGGACAGCCAAGGCTACACAGAGAAACCCTGTCTCAAAACAAAACAAAACAAAAAACAAAAACAAAATAAACCAAACCAAAACAAAAAATGCTTTCTCTTGTAAGAGTTACATGGGTCATAGTGTCTGTCTCTTCACAGGGATGGAACAGTGAGCGAGACTGAGAGCAGGAAGTGTTTCAAGGGATTCTTCTGTAGTCACGTAATCACAGTTCAGCTGTGGAAGGGAGAAGTGGCAGCAGAAGCAGAGAGGTAGTCCTGAAAGGTCCAGGGGACTGGGTAGTTCTGAGACCTCAGTTTTCAGTCTAGGGTTGTGTTTCCCTGAGGGTGAATGAGGACACTTCAAAGAAGTCCGGGCAAGTTTGCAGAACTTCCGTGTCTGTGTCTGCTCTCTCATGAAAGCTCTGTCCTAGAGAATGCATCTTTTGACAGAATCACTGTCTCCTTTCTGATCTCCTCTCCTTCAGTTGCCCTTCGCCACTTTTGGAAAGAAATGCATGTTTCTCATTTATCCGACAACTTCCTCAAAGGCATTTCACCACTGTACAGAAATCTCTAGGATGCCAGATAAAGTAGGTATTTAAATAACTTTAATAATGGACTATGAAATCTCTTAAAGTCATACGAATCTCTCTCAACAAAGCAGAGAGACCTCATATGCAGAAATGATAAAATATTAAGAATATTTTTGATGATATATCATTACATAATTCTATAAGGATTATTATTTAAGGGGCACAATGAGCCAAGTGTCTTTATCACAACAGAAACTCTTAAACACCCATATGTTTGCCTATGTTAATATTAATGAAGTTTCTCAGAACTTCATTATGTTCTCATGTATGTCAAGCTGGCCTGGAACTCACTGTATAACCACCATGACCTTGAACTTCTCACTCCTCAGCTTCTACCTCCCATGTGCTGGGATTACAATATTTGCAGCAAACTGGACTAAGTAAGTGCTAAAAAATTGTCTATTACAATCAAGCATAGAATATCTTTTTTTTTTTCTAGACAAGCTTCTTTCTTTCTTTTTCTTTTTTTTTTCTTTCTTTCTTTTTCTTTTTTTCTTTTTTTTTTCTTTTTTCTTTTTTTTCTTTTTGGCTTTTCTGAGACAGGGTTTCTCTGTGTAAGCATCCTGGCTGTCCTGAACTCGCTTCGTAGAGTAGGCTAGCCTCGAACTCAGAGATCCACCTGCCCCTGCCTCCTGAATGCTGGGATTAAAGGGGTGCACCACCACCACCTGGCTGACAAGCTTCTTGTCGGTGTTGCTGGCACACATTGGCACAAAGGTTCATACACAGGCAGGAAGCTGGTCACTGGCAGACGGTATGTGACCTCAACGATCTTTCATTCCAAACCTTGACTAGGCAGGTGAGGAATCAGAGACACGGTGAGAGAATTGTGAGTGATCAGGTTAGTGAGGTTCTCCTGTGACTAAATCCCAGGACACAGTCCTGATCGTCCAAAAGGAAGGCGTGAAGGGTCTGAAGAGAGCGGGAAGGAAGACATCTAGACAGCGCTAAGACTTTTGTCAGTCAGCATTAGGCAAGCCCCGAAGTACCATCTCCAAGGTGACGGCCTCTTGGGTGATGAGTAGATTCGAGAAGGACAAGATTGATGTAGCACACAGGAGGGGATGCCCTTGACGACGTTTGAATAGAAGACCAAATGCATCCTGGTGTATGCCACAACACAGATAAGTCCCGTCTGCTCACTTATGCCTTAATGGGGGCCGGCAGCCTAGGAATGATGACGCCCGTCTTCAGTGACTCCACAGCCCTGGGTATTTCTTCCTTAATATCCTCTACTTTCTTGGTATTTATTTGTTACTCTTCTATGGTGACATCTAAGTTCCTGGTGAGCCTTCTGGCCTTGGAAAAGTCCGTCTCTTTCAAGGGCTGTACGGTCCAGCCAACCATGCTTGTGGTACACGTGACTTCTGAGGGCTTCTTGATGGCCTCCATAGCCCATGGCCCATTTCACACCGTCTGTCAACCTCTCTGTGACGATTCTGTCATGACTAAAGGGACCCGTCTCCAGATGGTGGCCGCTTCTCATGTTTTTGGTGCAGCCAACTCTGCTATTCAGGCTAGGAATGTTTTTACCCTGCCTTTCTATGGTCCAAACAGGGTAATGCACTGTGCCTGTGATACCCCACTTCTCCACCTGGCTAGTAGCAGAAGTAACCCATTACGTCTTCCCTGCCCTAGTTATCCTCCTCATTTCCTGTGCCGGGTCTCAGTGGCCCCTGGGAGGACATATATAGCTGAGGGACTCAAGCAGGCTCTCTCCACACGAGCCTCTCACTTCCTAGCTGTTGCCATTTTCTATAGCACTGTGGTTTTTTCACCGATGTCCAACCCCATAGATCTATTGATGATAAAAACAGCCAAGCAGTATCTACCTTCCACACCACGATAATGTGAATGTTCAACCCTTCATCTTCAGCCTCTGCAACAACACAGCAGCCTCAGATTCCCACATCGCCGGACTATTCTTCCCCCTAAAGAACTGAAGTGGTCCAACTAGGGTGTGGCACAGTGGTAGAGCTTGCCTAGGATGGATGCAGCTCTCTCTTCAATTCCTAACACCACAATAAATAAGCAGTCTTCTGTACCAAGAGACTTTATCTTACCTTTCTGTTTTCTAGCAAGATATCTGTGTATGTGTGTGTATGTGTGTGTGTGTGTGAATTGCCAAGGGTGTGGGATGTAGGGCTTGTGTAGGTGTGCGTGAATGGTGTTTGGGCAGTGACAGCATTATGTAAGATGCTGTGCTTTGGAGATGACTCAAACCTTTTTTAATGTGGCATCAGCACTGTGTATGTGTGTGTATGTGTGTGTGTGTGTGTGTGTAAAATGCGTGATCACTAGTGTTTTAAAGAGTCACACAAGTAAAGATGAACTCAAAGATGTGAGCTGAACACTTGGTGAAAGGCAGGTTCCCAGCTGGGCCTATCAGTACACACTTTGAATTCCAGCACTCAGGGTGCCAGCTTCCTCTACAGAATGAGTTTCAGTTCAGCTGAAGCTACACAGTGAGACCCTGTTTTGAAAAAACAAAACAAAACAAAACAAAACAGCAAAAACAACAGCAACAATGGCAGGTTCCCAAATCAATGCAACGAACAGAGATGGCAACAGCTCGAAATTTGGCGGCTTGTGACTTTTTTCCAGATCTAAAAGAAGTTATTCTAAATAGAGAGACTCTAAGCAAGCAAGCATATCACATCAGCAAGCATGAGAAAACATAGATATCAGCTAAGTGCTTAAGAGAGACCAATGACTAGGGAGGCAAATTATTTATGCCGCTAAAGGAAGTATGATGCAGCCATTTCAATTATGTCTCAGAAGACTATGTCAGAACAAGGAAAGAGAAAATCAGAGTTCAACTCAACCACTCAGAAATGTGAAGAGTCCTGTGGTGGTGTAGCCCTGTGGAGGTGTAGCCCTGTAGAGGTGTAGCCCTGGGGTGGTATAGCCCTGTGGAGGTGTAGCCCTGGGGTGGTATAGCCCTGTGGAGGTGTAGCCCTGTGGAAGTGTAGCCCTATAGAGGTGTAGCCCTGTAGAGGTGTAGCCCTGTGGGGGTGTAGCCCTGTGGAGGTGTAGCCCTGTGGGGGTATAGCCCTGTGGGGGTGTAGTCCTGTGGTGGTATAGCCCTGTGGAAGTGTAGCCCTATAGAGGTGTAGCCCTGTAGAGGTGTAGCCCTGTGGTGGTGTAGCCCTGTGGGATGTAGCCCTGTGAGGGTGTAGCCCTGTGGGGGTGTAGTCCTGTGGGGTGTAGCCCTGTGGGGTGTAGCTCTGTGGGGGTGTAGCCCTGTGGGGGTGTAGCCTGGAAGGCCCCTACTTGGGAAGAAGAAACAGGAAGATCAGAGGCATAGAGAACTCAAAGTCAGCCTGGGTTACCTGAGACCCTGTCTCAAGAAATAAAAACGAAGATGATGAAAATAAAGCACAAAAAGTAACAAGTAGCTTTTGTTGCAAAGACCAATAAATAAATAAAGTAGTAGTACAAGGAAATGTTTTTTTTCTCAAATTTTTTCCAAAACTTTAAAAATTAGCATAAAATTAGCATTGTTTTACTTGAAAAAAAAATCATTATTGGAGCCAGCAGTATGACTAGCTAGGTAAAGACAGCTGCTGCCAAGTCTGGTTACCAAAACGCAATCCCAAGAGCTGACAGTGGAAGAAGATAACTGACTTCCAAAAGCTGTTCTCTAACACACACACACACACACACACACACACACACACACTCGAAATAGATAAATGAATGTAATACATACTTATAAAACTCCTTTCCAGGAGCTGAGTGAGAAAATTTGTCCCTTTTGAGTTTTGCTGGGGACCAAACCCAGGGCCTTGTAAATTCTACACAAGCACTCTGCCACTGAGCCATGCCTCTACCTATATTTTTTATTTTATTTTATCATTTTTCTTTCTTTCTTTTTTACTTTGTGTGCATTTGTGTTTTGCCTTCATGTATGTCGATGTGTTGGTGTCAGATCTCGAAGCTTCAGGCAGTTGTGAGCTGCCAGTGTGGGTGCTGGGAATTAAACCCGGGTCCTCTGGAAGAGCAGTCAGTGTTCTTAACCACTGAGCCATCTCTCCAGCCCTGTATGTGTGCGTGTGCCTGAAATATGTGTATGTATATATATACACATACATACATATATATACCACATGCATGCATGCAGAAAGAAGCCGTGGAGGTCAGGAAAGAGTACAAAAATTAAAGCAGTGACCTCTGCTCTCCCACAATCTACTGATAGCCAACAGACCGGAAGTAAAGGGTAGGGCTTTGTGAGCCCCTTCCCTTTCCTTGACTGCTTGGGCTGATCCCATGGGTCAGTATTACTACAGTTGAGCTAATGGCTCTAACAGTGGCGTCGAAGCTAAGGGGTGGCATTCTGTAGCGTTTCACCCCGTCTTCCAGCTCTTATATTCTTCCTGCTTCTCTTCTGCAGTGCTACTTGAGCCTTAGAGAAGGTGGTATCAGCAATTTGATAAACTATATGTTTACTACATGCCTGCAATTAGAATCAGGACTAGAACACTGAAGTGAGTAGATTTAGTAAAAGGCAAACAAATTCATTAATATAGAGTATATGTATGTATTGATTATGTTCAAGGCAACGTGTCATTGCTATGTGAACTAACAGCTTCAGAAGGCTGGAAGCCACGATGGTGAAGCAGTGACAATGCAATAGGAATGGCAGAGAGCTGAAATCTTGATCTGGAAGTATAAGGTGGAGAGAAAGAGTGGGGATAACATGCATCTTTTGAAACATTAAAGTGCACCCCCCCCCCCCCAGGGATACACCTCCTAATCCTTCCCAAGAGGTTCCACCAACCAGGCATCAAACACTCAAACACATGAGCCATTCTCACTCAAATCCCCATGGAAAGTAATTAAAGACATGTCAGATATGTCTCCAGAGGGTCTATATTCTGGTGGTGGCATCTGGCCCCTTTCCTCTTGCAATGGTATCACCTCAGCCTGCGCCCTCCGAGGTCACGTGGTGAGGGAGATAGCCAAGGCCATGAAGAGCCTGCCCTGAGCCTGCCTCCGGTCACTTCATCCCATGTCCGGCCAGAATCCAGTCTTACAAGCTTGGACCTCACAATGAAGGTAACTAGAAGACATAAACTTTCCTTTTATCCAGAGAAAGGGATAAGAAATGAAATTTAGTTAACACTTACCTTTTTTGTCTGTCACTGTCCAATCTACCAATTGATTAAAAGTGCCATCCAGAAGCTGGGCCTGGTGGCACACATGCCTTTGATCGCAGTACTTGGAAGGCAGAAACAGGCAGAGCTCTGTGGGTTTGAAGCCAGCCTGGTCTACAAAAGTAAGTCCAGGATAGCCCGGACTGTTACACGGAGAAACCCTGTTTCAAAAAACCAAACAAACAAACAAACAAACAAATTTAAAAGCTTGTTAAAACCATCAATGGAGTAAGTCAGAAATAAAGCACTGATAAGCCAGACAGTTTTGGTGCACACCTTTAGTCCCAGCACTCAGGAGGCAGAGGCCGACAAATCTCTGAGTTCAAGACCAGCCTATGTCTATCTGACCCTGACACACAGCTATTGCTTGTCCTCAACTGTACCCCTCAAGGATTTCCTGGAGATTTGCCAGAAGCGAAGCTCACTTCTTTGACTTTCTTTGCTTTTCAAGCTTTCTCATTTTCATTAAGGCTCTGAGGAAAAGGTAGGCACTGGGGGACTGGCTCGACTGATCACATATTCTTATATGCTTGTGGTTAAGCCATGAAGTTCTTCCCTGGGTTATTGATAGTTTTAGCTTTTGAAGTTCAAAAGCTTTTAATCACAGAGGTTTTATCTATGCCTTCAGTTTCCAAAACATACTTGAAACCTCAAAGGCCAGGCACTGACATTTTTGGTATCTGCTCTATGCTACAACTGTACCCTAGGGCCTGTCACCAAGAGGTCATGTTTTCATGAAGGAGGAATGGTGAGGAAAAAAAAAATTCTGGGATAAAAGTTAAGTACCCACTCTGCATAATTGTAAAGATCCAGGCACTCGCTCAATCGCTGCACCTTACTTTTGAGCCACAAGCTCTGACACACGACCTTTTGTGCATGGATCCAGGGTAAGTTGTTTTTCTCTATAATTGGAAACAGTTCTCAGACTCACTTAAACCCAGAAAGGATCAAATTTACTGTTTTGGCATAGTAAATATCTCAGTTGTAAAATCATTAACATCAGCACTTTATTTTTCCATTTTCCACTAACTTTTATAAATAAGGGCAAGTATGCTAAAAAAAAAAGCGCCAAGTAATTTCAAAACATTGCCATATTTATACAGCAGAGCTGCTTGAAGACAGCTATGGGCTGGCAGGTGGTATGCCATAAGGTAACTTGATACAGCTGTTTGTTTATTGAAATGGGAAAAGTCAAAATTCGACACAGAAGAGAAGTCTAGAAGTGTTTGACGCAAACATGGTGCACAGTGCTGCAAGCCTGTAAATCCAGCACTCGGGATGTGAAGGCAAGAGGATGAGAATGTTCCAGAATATCCTTGGTTAAGTTCAAAGCCAGCAAGGACTACACAAGACCCTGCATCAAAAGAAGAGGGAGGGAGGGAGGGAGGGAAGGAAGGCAGAGAGTCTGGTGTAAAGCTGAAAAAAGCCAGTTACAAGCATGTTAGTGCATTAGCTGCATGTTGACTCATTAATTTTTTTCACCTCTCACTCATTTTAGTATTTCTTTTTTTTTTAATGTACATTGATGTTTTGACTACATGTATTTCTGTGTGAGGGTGTCCGGTCCCTTGGAACAGGAGTCACAGCCATGTGAGCTGCCACGTGGGTGCTGGGAATTGAACCTGGGTCCTCTGGAAGAACAGCCAGTGCTCTTAGCCACGGAGCCATCTCTCCAGCACATTAGTATTTCTTAAATATGAATGTAACATTCTTTTGAAATTTATTTGTATGTGTTTGCCTGCATGGATGTATGCATGTACCACATGCATGCAATGTCCACAGAAGCCAGAAAAGGGCTTCAGATCTCCTGGAACTGGAGTTGAAGATGGTTGTGAGTCACTATATGGGTGTTGGGAACTCATCTTAGGTTCTCTGAAAAAGCAGCAAACATTTTTAGCTACTAATCCATTTATCTATTTTATTCATCAGTCAAGTCCCAAAATACTTTAATTTTGAGGAAATCCAATTTGTTTATTCTTTTTTAAAAAACATTTATTTACTATGTTCACAGTGCTCTGACTACATGTATGCCTGCACACCAGAAGAGGGGACCAGATGTCATTATAGATGGTTATGGGCCATCATCTGGTTGCTGGGCCTCTGGAAGAGCAGCCAGTGCTCTTAACCTCTGAGCCATCTCTCCAGACCCATTTATTTATACTTATGGGCTAAATTTCTGTTCTCCTCCTACTGAACTGAAGAACAACCAGGAAATGGGACCTCACAAAGCTGAAAAGCTTCTGTATGGCAAAGGGCACTGTGATTCAGGCAAGGCAGCAGACTGCAAAATGGAAAAAGATATTTACCAATTAAACAGCTGATGGAGGCCTAGTATCTAAACTATAGCAAGACCTTAAAAAACAAAACAAAAAACCAACAACAGCTGGACGTGGTGGCGCACGCCTTTAATCCCAGCACTCGGGAGGCAGAGGTAGGCGGATCGTTGTGAGTTCGAGGCCAGCCTGGTCTACAAAAGTGAGTCCAGGACAGTCAAGGCTACACAGAGAGACCCTATCTCAAAAAACAAAACAAAACAAAACAAAAAAAAAAACCAACAACAACAAACAAAAAAGAAACCTAGACAGCAGGAAAATAATCCAACTTAAAAGTGGGGTACAGGGGCTGGAGAGATGGCTCAGAGGTTAAGAGCACTGACTGCTCTTCTGGAGGTCCTGAGTTCAATTCTCAGCAACCACATAGTGGCCCACAACCATCTATAATGTGATCTAATGCTTTCTTCTGGCCTGCAGGTGTACATGCAGGAAGGACATGAATGAATGAATGAATGAATGAATGAATAAATAAATAAATCTTTTTTTTTTAAGTGGGGGACAGGTCGGGTGTGGTGGCACATGTCTTAAGTCCCAGCACTCTGGAGGGAGAGATATGCTGATATCTGTGAGTTCGAGGCCAGCCTGGTCTACAAGGAGAGTTCCAGGACAGCCAAGGCTACACAGAGAGAAACCCTGTCTTGAAAAACAAAACAAAACAAACCAACAACAACAAATGGGGTACAGAACTGAGCAGAGAGTTCTCAAAAGATAAAACACAAATAGCTTAGAAATTAAAACTGCTTTGAGATTTCATTCTTATACCAGTAAGAATGGCCAAAATCAATAAAACAAATGACAGCACATGTTGATGAGGGTGTGGGGGAAGCGGATCACTCACTCGTTGCTGCTGGGACTGCACACTTGTACAAACACCGCCAAAATCACTGTGGCTGGACCTCGGAAGCTGGGACTAGATCTACCTAAAGATCCATCAATAACCACTCCTGGGCGTATACCCAAAAGATTAGCTCAACCATGTTCATTGCTGCTCTATTCATAATAGCCAGAAATTGGAAACAGGCTAGATGTCCACCAACCAATGAACAGAAAATGAAAATGCACTTACACAATGGAATATTATTCAGTTGTTTGTTTGTTTGTTTTTTGTTTTTAAAGAAATTTGCAGGTAAATGAATGGAGCTAGAAAAGAAAATCATCCTGAGCGAAGAAACCCAAAACTAAAAAGACAAATATTGTATGTTTCCTCTCATATGTGGGTTGTGGTTCTGCATTTTGCTCCGTCTCGCAGGGTGTCCAGGAACCACTGCACACCAGGCTGGGGATCATGGTCCAGCTGAAAGCGCGGGGGTGGGGATAGGGTGGGGGTGAGAGGTGGGGATACCTTCTCCCCGTTTTTTTAGTGAGACAGTTCTTTCAGGCGATTATAGGCCTTCGCCACGAGGGACAAGAAGAAAAAGGAGAGGAGGAGTCCAATGATCAACACAGCGAGTGCTGCGGCCAAGGATAGGTCAGCAGCAGGCGGCAGGCAGCGAGCTCAGGCGCCAGGGCCAGGCAGGGCAAAGAAGCCCGTCGGTTCGTTCGTCTGGCAGGTGCAAGAGTCTAACCGTGAATGTCCGGGGACAGCAAGCCTTCTCAGAAACAGCTCTCCAAGTGTTACAGCCCAATGAAACAGCAACCCTCAGAGGATCTTCAGCGAAACAGCTTGTGCCAGTTATTCCCAAGGACCGTGTAAGCCGTGAGGAGTGGTCAGGGATCCCAAGGTGTGTGCGTATCATTGTTTGGGGCTGGAATGCTGGTGATGCTGTTTGCATCCAGGTGCCATGCTAGGTGACTACCTATGACTGGTTACCATGCCCCAGGGCGTGCAGGCACAGAAGCAGGAAGAGAGTGGTCCTACTCACACCTCTCTCAAGCTTGAGATTATCGGCGTTTGGACACATCTCTGACCTCACACCAGCTCCATGCCTGTTTTTGCCGGTCACCCAGCTTACGTGCCCGACAGTGGAAGTTAGCTTTTAAGCCTTTGATAGGCATTTGACAATCCATATAACCACAGAAGTTAGGTATTGTAGAAGTAACTTTTATTCTCCTGGCTCAATTGTTATCTGGGAGGCTTACAGCCTCCTCCTTCTGCTAACCTAGGCCCAGTCCTGGAAGCTTCTAGCCTCTATACAACCTAACCTAGGCCTAGAATGTTTTCAGCTTCCAAGACTTACTGCTTAGTAAAGTCACCCTTACTTGTTCTTTCAGAGCTCTGGGCTGGCTGGTTAAACTCGGCCGTTCTGGCTCAAACTACTTCTCCCAGCTGACTTACTTAATCTGGCTTCTCTCTGGACCCAGAATTGCTTGGTTTGGCCTCAAACTAACTCAGCAATCTGCTCTAATCTCCTGACTCCTCCTCATTTTCTGGCTTGTTCCATCTCTATTTGAGTTCTCTCTGCAACTCATCTCTCTGTTACTGTCCTGGTAAAACTGCCTCTTAAGTAGCTTCCCTTTCCTCTGTCTTCTTGTGAGAGTTGGGAGTATCCCATTCTGTCAAATCTTCTCTGACTCGTCACCTTTCCTGCCACTCAATTAGACATCACTTTCAAACATGGGCGCTTCCTTCTACAAACTAACATAACCTTCATTTGGGATTAAAGGCATGTTCCACCATACCTGGACCTAAGCTTTTCTTTACCTGATACTTGCTCTATACCAAGCTGGCCTTGAACTCAGATCTGTTTGCCTCTGTTTCCTGGATTAAAGGCATGTTTGTATTCCAGCCAGATCACACAAACCTAGATCTTTGAATGTGATCTCCTGCCAGCCGGATCACATAGACCTAGCAGGTCTTTGGATGTGATGTCTTGCCAGAACAGCCACGTTCTGAATCAGCGTTCCTCTACAAGGCAGAGAGTAAGGAAGTAGGTGGGGAGACTCCCCCAAGGAGAGAGAATACAGCTACGGAGAGAAGGGGGAAAGACTAGACCAGATTACATGGGAAAGGGCAAAGAAGAGCATGAGGGGAGGGCAGCTAACACTGAGGGCCATTTGAGGTTTATGTGGAGACCTGCTACACTAGAAACTTCCTAAAAATATATATACATATATATGAAAGAAATCTAAATAAAGTCATCAAATAACAGGGAAGACGATGTTGCACCCACCACTAAGTGAAACCTCCAGTGCTAGGAATAAATAGGCCACATGTAGTTGAGTAGTTGGCCAAAGAGACCCTGTGGAAACACCCCAAAATCCCAGGATATTACCAAGACTACTAGTTGCTCTTCAAAAACAGAAGGTAAGGCTCAACGTTGAAGATAACATTTACATATCTCACTGAACACAGAGAAGTCAAGCTGGTGCTTAACTAGAGGCTTCACCCCCAACTAGCATTCATGATGCTGGAAGGCACTTTGCATGTTACCAGAGGAGAAAGATAACTATCAACCCCACTACAAACCCTGCACCATACCACAGTGACCTGCCTGCAAGAAATGCTGGTGAGAGAGTGCCATAAGCATTGTGGGGAGTATCCAAACACTATCTGACTGGATTTAAGGCCCACTCCACTAGATGGAACCCATGCCTAAGACCGTTCCAATAGCTAAGAACCAGAGACTGGATAGGCCATGGGCCTAGAGGTAAAACCACTGTTTTGCTAAAGGATTATGGCAATCAAATTACTTCTAATGATATTCACAATACCCACAGATACGAGGGCCTTACTCAGCCATCATCAGAGAAGCTTCTTCTTGCAGTAGATGGGAGCACAGTGACCCACAGCTGGACAACGTGCTGAGTGAGACTTTGGAGCTCTCAATCCTGAATTAACTTCGTTAAGCCCTTCCTCTCAAGGAATATGTGAAAGAGGAGGCGGAAAGACTCTAAGAGCCATAGGGAACGGATGAATCCAAGGAACCTGTCTTCCAGACACAACAGGACTGATGCACGTATGACCTCATGGAGACTGTACCTCCAGGGCCTGCACAAGTTCAAGATAAATGAGAAGCCAGTGATGAGAGACAAAAGTAGAGATGGGTTCCCACCACTAATAAAGAAGCTATCTACCATTGATACTAGCAATGAAGATTTTTATTTTCTCCAATGGAGTTTCACTGAGTATATTATTAACCACACTTCAGGGTAGGCTCCATGCCCAGCAGTAGTTGGCCAACACAAAACGAACTGAATGAAATTTTCATAGTCTTTGTCATATCACTTTGTTTGGGCTTTTTTGTTTTTGTTTTGTTTTGTTTTTTGTTTTTGGTCTTATTGGTCTTTTGTGGGTTTCTTGTTGTTTGTTTGTTTTTGTCCTGATTTGTTTTGGAGACAGGGTTTCTCTGTGTAGCCTTGGCTGTCCTGGAGGACTTGATTTGTTGACTGACCAGGCTAGCCTAGAACTCACAAAGATGTGAGTCCTCTCCTTCCCAAAGTGCTGGGACTACAGGTGTGTGCCACTACACCTGGCTTGGTCTTTTGTTCTTATATCTTGGTTTCTTTTATGTTTTTGTGAGTTTGTGTGCTTTTCCTTTTTATTTTTGAGTTTTTGTTTGGTTTTGGTCTTGTTTGTTTGGGGTTTTTGTTGTTGTTTTTGGTTTGATTTGGTTTTTTTTTTTTTTTGAGACAGGGTTTCCCTGTGTAACAGCCCTGGCTGTCCTAGACTCACTCTGTAGACCAGCCTGGCCTCTAACTCACAGATATCCACCTGCCTCTGCCTCTTGAGTGCTGGGATAACTGGCGTGCACCACCATGCGTGGCCTGGCTTGTTTTTTTAAAAAGAGAAAAGGCAAGGAATTGGGTGAGTGAGTGGAAAGACAACAGCAACAATCTTAGCAATGATGGGATCAGAGAGAAACTAACAGTAACCAAAGCAGTCAAGGACAGGGAGCAAATTACATGAGAATTTAGAAGATTGGTGACAAATTGATTTTGGTACAGAGTCCAAAATCCAGTCATAAAAATCACTCAAGCCTGAATGGTCTCTGAGAAAATGTGGCCCAGGGTAGAGTTGTCCTCCTTCAGAGGAAAGGCATTCTACTCGCCTTCCACCCCTCCTCACAATGTCTTGGGTTTTGTGAACCCCTTTAGAGCATTTTTAACATGTACTGCAACTTGTAAACATTGTTAAGACAGAGGTTTCTATTGATATAAGCTTCCTGGAAAACAGTTTGGTAATACTTAAACAGAGCTTTGAAAATATTCTACAATTTTTGACTCAATTCCTCTTTTAAGAAAACAACCCAGAAAACAAAGACTTAGACAGAAATAAGTTTATTGTAGTATATTTATAATATTATACCTAGTTATAATACTTAAGTATCCAACAACTGGACAAAAATTAAATAATTAATGGTATATTAATGAAAATAGTTGGTTTTGAAGAATTATCTTAGAAACAAGTTTGAAACAATACTGAACAGGAAAAGCAAGTAATTGTATCACCTGTATTGCATAAGCTTTATTTTATTATTTTTAAACGGGTGAAAAACAGGTCAAAGGATATCAAAATGTCAATAATGGTTGTCTCTGGATGGAGAAATCGAAGATTATAAGTACTTACCCTCTGCTAAAACAAAACAAACAAACAAAAACAACCACCTTTTAATACTCTTTAAATTTCCTTCAATTATATTTTTCAAATTGTACAGCCAATAAAAGGAAAACACTAAAAGACAGTTACCCAGTATAACTTTCTCTGCTGTTATCAGTTTTTAACTTCAAAATAAGTAGCATGGCCATTTAGGACATAGGCAAATGGCAAAGTAAAGCTCTTTTCTTTGAGACCAGGCCCCATGTAGCCTAGTTTGGCATCAAACTCACTGTGTAGCCAAGGGTGAGTAGTGATCTCCCTGTCTCCGCGTCCCAAACCCTGGGATTACAGGAGTATGTGCCACCACAAGCCCTGGGATTACAGGAGTATGTGCCACCACAAGTCCTGGGATTACAGGAGTATGTGCCTCCACAAGCCCTGGGATTACAGGAGTATGTGCCACCACAAGCCCTGGGATTACAGGAGTATATGCCACCACAAGCCCTGGGATTACAGGAGTATGTGCCACCACAAGCCCTGGGATTACAGGAGTATGTGCCACCACATCCGGTTTCTGTAAGACCTTATTGCTCCCCTCTGAGTCCACTCACTAGGTCCTCTAAGTGAATTGCTGGCTACAACACGGGAATTATACAAATGAGTAAAAAAGTGCAAAAGCACAAGGCATCCTGCTTGGGTGGGAACCAGTTAGGATGGGAGAAAGATGAGTACAGACAGTCCATGAGGAACAGAGAGGACTGAAGTGGAGCAAGGCAGGATGGAGCTTAGCTCTCCCAACTCCAAACTCTGCACCGACCCAGAAGCACTGTCAGACGCCAAGGCTTCGTCAAGAAGAGACGTCATATATACAGGGGGAGGAGGTCTCCCTCAATCACAGACATAGGGGAGGGGAGAAGGGGGGAAGTGGGAGGGAGGGAAGAATGGGAGGAAACAGGGGAAGGGCTAACAATCGAGATGTAATATGAATAAATTATTTAAAAAAAAATAAAAAAAGAAGAGACGTCATACCCAGGCCTTAAAGGAGAGTGGTTGTTCTCTTTGGAAGCGGACCAAAACGTCACAGTAACCCCCGCAGCTCGGGTTAAGTAGCTGGGAAGGGAAGACAAGATAGACCACAAAGACAAGCTGAGTCTTAGAGAATGACACTGTGGTGCTTGAGGATTATCATTCAAATTGCTGCTTCTACCATCAGAAAGTATGCTCTAACCAGTCTGGAGTGAGATCAAGAATACAGCTCCCCTCTCTCCCCAACTCACAGAGCAGTAGGAGGGGAGTAGAGGGTAGGTGTGATAAAAAACATCGTACAACAGTCTCCGAAGATTTAAACGCTCAAATTGTAGGTGAAACACTGTGTGTCTATGTTTTTATGGAGAAGTCCCATTAACTACCATCAATCATATTCTCAAGGAGTTCCATAACACGAAAATGCTAAGAACTTTCTTAATAGGCTCAAAAATTCAGGACTGGGGGACTGGAGGGACAAGGGAAAGGTTAAAACACACACACCACAGTCATGAGGCAGAGTGGAGCAGAAGCCAATGGACTGACTCAGGAGGATATACCTAAAAGGTTTTTTGCTGACAAGCCTACAGTGTTGACAGCCTATTCTCACTAGACACAGGCAGCTTGTATCATGGGTGTGTATCTGTGCACTGTAAGAAACACATAGACATCAAAGAGACCTTAGTGCTAGGAGATATTAACAAGTCCATGGCTTTTCCCCAGATGGAAAGAGTTCAAGTTTGAAGAAAAGAAAGAAAGGATGGTCGACTGCTGGAGTCCTGTAGTCTGGAATTTAAACCACGATAAGGCACCCTGGGTTGGGGAAGAGGGAAAAGGGTGAGGTGGTAAATGTGACCAAGGTGCACTATAAACAAGTGTGGAAACTGTGAATGGATAACTTTTTTTTAAAGGTACAGTGCTACAAGAACGTGGGGTGTGGATAAGAAGCAGTCATGGTTGCAAGAGGAGTAATCGTGGCAGAAGAGGTTGCTGCGAACACACTAACCAGGCATCACTTCCTACCCTCTAACCTGATCAGTCCTGGTGCACAGAAATCCATTTTCAAGACACCGAGACACAGAAAAGGACTGTGAACCCAAGCGCTCTCTGAGGAGCCGGAGGGAGCTGGGCTGCAGCCCACAGCACACAGCTGCTGGGGGATACTGGCTTTGGGGTTCTGAGACATGAGCACATTTCCAAGCTTCCCTCTGTTCTTCCTAGACAAAATTACAAATTTACCTCCTGGGCCAAATCTTGATTAGTTAACTTCTCCCTCAAAACAAACCTCTCATTCATTTGTAATACTGTGTTAGCCTTGTGGCCAATTTCCCTACTTTGTCTACTATCTATTATAATTTTTGGCACTATATAGCTCAAGTAACAGCCTTTAAAATATCCAAATGGTCCAATGGCCATAAACAAAAATTTAAAATCATTTGTAGTCATGCTTATAAGTGAAATTTTACCAACAAACCAAGTTTAACAAAATGTAGAAGCAGGGCTGATCTTGTTAAAATGTGACAGGGAGTCTCCTTGGCTCAGTTTCTCTCTTCCAGAATTCCCTATCCCAGATCCTCAGTCCCATGGAAATTTGAAACCTGCTTGCACTTGGCAGGAAAAGAAACTCATAACCCAAAACCCACCTCTACCTCTACTGCTGCTGCCCCTGTCTTGACCCTGTTTCCTGATATTTGCTTCATAGTCCTATACCTCAGTTTCATAGAGGTACTAATAGTCAAATTCATATGTTGTTATTATTGCAGGGAATCTCAAATGCACATAAAAAGCAAATAAAATACTATATATTTGAAAAAAATCCTCCACACGTCTATAACAACGCTAATGATTAGCTCATAGCCCATCACATTTCATTTACACCCTCTCCACTCCTCCATCACAGCACTTACAGGCATATTTCCCTATCATGGCTTTTCAATCATGAACATTTCAATAATAATAGTATATGTTAGAAATCATGTTAAGCATACTTTATTGTGAAAAGTAATATCCAGAAAAATAGGTAAACCATTGCTTGAAGTATAAGGATGCAATTATAGTCAGGTTTGATGGCACACGTATCTAATCCCAGCACTTGATAAAGACAGGAAGTTCTTGAGTTCCGGTCCAGCCTGTGATACATAGCAAAGCTTTGACTCAGAGGTGGCCTATGCCTATAATCCAATACTTATGGGTATAAGCAGGAGTATCGGGAGTTCAAAGTTATCCTCAGCTACAGAGTAAGACTGATGTCAGTCTGGGTTTTGCTTTTGTTTTGAAATTTTATAATCTTTGGTATTTTTGTTTGTTTTTTGAGACAGGTTTCTCTTTTTAGCCTTAGCTGTCTTAGAAATCGATCTGTCGCTGGACAGTGGTGGCACACACCTTTAAAACCCAGCACTTGGGAGGCGGAAGCAGATGGATCTCTGAGTTCAAGGCCAATCTACAGAGTGAGTTCCAGGACAACCAGGACTATACAGAGAAACCCTGTCTAGAAAAAAACAAAACAAAACAAAATCTCTGTAGATCAGGTTGGCCTAGAACTCAGAACTCAGAGATACACCTGCCCTCAGTCTCCCAAGTGATGAGATTAAAGAAATTTTATAATCTTATGTCTCAAACCCAACCAAACAGAAAGGAGAGGCTGCTCAGTGGTTAAAAGCAGTACATTCTTTTCTTATTGTAATTAGTTTATCAAAGAAATTGGGTTATCTTGATAATATAGTTTTGCAGTTTTTCAGTTGTTTTCCACCAGACCTTCAGGGAGTAGAATCCCAGCTACCCTTTGTAATTCCACTGCACCTTGGCGGTGGCTTGACGTTTGCCTCTCTACTAAATGTCTAAAGGGTTATTATTACTACAACGCTTGCCTCACTGACTCACTAACTATAGCCTCCATCCCCAACACTGGGACTCAAAGAAACAGGAGAAGCCTTATGCCTAAGCATCTGTAGCAAGTGGTTGTCATTGGACAAATATTTGCAAGATGAAGTATAAAAGAAATGGGGGTTTCTTAAGGCCATTTACCTTAAATGGTTCTATTATAATTCAGAAACTGGGAAGGAAGAAATCATTACTGACCAAAATTAAAGATACTATAGAAGGAAAAGTAGAATCCGAACTGGGTTACAAAAGTCTGCAGTTAGGCACTAACCATGCACAGCATGAAGAGTTTGGGGCCTCAAAATTAGACAGAAGACAGACATGACAAGAACCAGGATAAGTGAGCAAGTGTCCTTCCTAATTATAGAAGTAGATAGTCACTTTTTAAAAAAATTATTTATAGGCAGGTGTGGTGGTGCACACCTTTAATTCCAGCACTGGGGAGGCAGAAACAGACTGAGTTCAAAGCCAGCCTGGTCTACAAAGTGAGTCCAGGACAGCCAGGGCTACACAGAGAAACCCTGTCTCGAAAAACAAAAACAACAAAAAAGAATTTATTATGTATACAATGCTGTGTCTGCATGTACAACTGCACACCAGAAGAAGGCACCAGATCTCATTATAGATGCTTGTGAACCACCATGTGGTTGCTGGGAATTGAACTCAGGACCTCTGGAAGAGCAGCCAGTGCTCTTAATCTCTGAGCCATCTCTCCACAAGCCCCACCCCCTCACTTTGTAGATCAGGCTGCCCTTGAACTCACAAAGATCCACCTGCCACTGCCTCCCGCTTTCTAACAATTAGGTAGGATTTAATTACAAGCCCTCTTGTCCCTGTATTCATGCTGTGCCAGGGATATTAAGACTGAGGATTCTAGGTAGAGAAACTCTTATTTTCAATGAAATAAGGATTTAAAACAAATCAAATCTCTTTGTGGGCGGGAAAGATAGTTCAACAGATAAAACTCCTTACTACTCTAGCAGAGAACTGAGTCCGATTTCCAACACCCACCCAGTTAGTTTCTAACTAAAGTTATAGTGGACCCAAAAATCCTTTTATGACCTCTGTGGGGCGTAGGTGTACATGTAAACAAAACACCTGTATACATAAAAACAAGTATTTAAAAGAAAAAAATCCCCTTTGGTATGCTCTGAAGGGAGGGAGGGAAGGATACTTACTTAGCATCTCTGGCTGGGGGCACAGACAGAAGCAGGTTTCATTTTAAATCTTCTGGGGAGGGGAGTCTATGGGCTGACAAGCTGAACCCTGAAGAGGGTTGAGCAAGAATGGCCACAACCCATGCATGCTAAGGAGAGCTCATGGTTCCCTATCAAAGGAGAACTGTCTTCTTGAAGACACGGCCTGTACACTTTCCATTGCAGCTCCAAAGAGTGCTTCAGAAGCAGGAAGAAAACAGGCCTAAATAAAAATGTGACACAGACTAATGGCAAAGCAGCCAGTCATTATGAACATAAAGCGGGAACACATCAAACGTATATAGAGATGTCCACGGCACCATGGATAAGGGTATAAGCAGGAAAACATCTAGTGCAAGTGTGTTACATGGTGATGTACCGTCAGCATTCCAAACTCCCAGCCAATGACCCCGAGATAGACTTTGGAGCCCAGGAAATGATGAATGTTGCTAAAATGAGCTGAAATGGTGCAATATTCCTCACTTGCTCTCTTCCCATAGAACCAGCAGTCCCTGAAAGAAGGTACAGCTCACACCAGGAAACATGTTGACTATGCACGCATTATAACAAGAGTTCAGACTCTTAGCACCCATGTTAAATACAGTCTATCTCCCCAGCACTAGGGAATATGGATAGGTGTATTCCATAAGCTTGTTGGCCAGCCAGTCTAGCCAATCAGCAAGCTTCAAGTTCAGAGGAATGTTCCCTAAAAATTGTAGAGACCAATAGAAGCTACTAGAAGTTGGCCTCTGGCCTCCGTGTGTGCACACATATGAACACGTGCATACACACAAGCAAAGTTTTAAAAGAAAGTACACCTTCATCCTGTCAAAGGGCAGCCTATAGTTTTAGTTAGTTTACTTTGGATCAAGCTTTGTTAGAATATGGGAGGCTACTCCAGAGATTTTTGTATTGTCAGCAATTTAGAAAACGAGGCAGCTAGATTCAAAGTACTGGCTCCTACCCACGGCTCAAGCTTACACGACCAACTCACCCAGCAGCTACTGAAGCTTTACACAAATCGCTAACTTCTCTGTCTTTTTGGAAACGCTTTGGAACGTCTTCCCTGTCTCTACACTTGCCTTCCATTCTTGCACTTCTGCACGCACGCATCTGCTCACTTGTTGCATGCCCAGCCCTGGGACGACGTCTGTTCCTCCTCTACTGCTGCAGCCCTTAAGTCCCGCTCATCCGATGAGCTGAAGTACCAATTGCTGCTGCCCCTCTGCTCTTTCACTTTAGAAGTCATAGAAGTAGAGCCACTTCTATTCTCTAACAGTTTCAGCTAATATGACACTTAGCTTCACAAAAGTGTTTGATCAGCATCTCTATTTCTCTCCCAAATGAAGACCTGAGACCTCTGCTAGAGGCAGCCTTTCAACGTGCATGTCACTGTCCAGCGTTCTGATTCGCTCCCATTCACATGTGGCCTCCATTTAACACTTATTTTTACATTTACCACTGCCTTGTTTAGTATGCCTTCTTGACTCTGAGTTCCACTGGCACTCACTGACCCTAATCCACGGGTTATAGTCTGTGCTCATGCCAACATCTGAAGTATACAAGGGTTGGCTTATGCGTCTTCTGTCATTATTTGCTCTTTACTCTGTGTAGTTTTAAGGACTTGACTCCAGTGTTTGATAGCTGTTTCTGAGCCCATAGAGGAAATGCACTGGCTTCTGGGAGACATTTGGAGCAATGACCAACAAAGTAATTCTTGGAGTCCCTATTTACTGGTTTGTGGGTCACACGGGTAGCCTAAATTGGACTGCAAATTAGCAAGATCAGCATAAGTTCTTTGTTGTCTCTCTTATGGGCTATTTGTTGCTGCTTAATAGGTATGCACACACTTTGTGAGGTCAGTTTTCTCTCTCCACTTATGTGGGTTCCAGGCATTGAACTTAGGTCACAAGGTTTACCTGGCAAAGCGTCTAGTCATGAGCTCTATGCTAAGGGTGTTCAGCGTTCTGTGGCCTCCTTCCTTTTCACTTTTCCACGTTCCTTAGAGGCTAAAGGTCGGCTGTGCTTGGCAACCACTCTGAGTAAGGCTGGTTTTATCAGGTGCTTTCAAGGATTCCAGTCTTGGCTTTATTTTGAAGACCAGCTTTCTTTTATGCCTCTTTAGCAGTGCTGCAATTACCTTTTTTATATAGCCCTAAATTCAATCCAAACAAGACGGGAGTGAAGTGGTTTTTGTTTTGTTTGTTTGTTTTGAGACAGGGTTTCTCTGTATAGCCTTGGCTGCCCTGGGATCAAAGGCGTGTGCCACCACCGCCTGGCCTGTGAAGTGTATTTTTTTATTTTTATATTTTAAGGTTTTTCCAGACAGGGTTTCTCTGTGTACCATCCCTGGGTGTCCTGGACTCACTTTGTAGACCAGGCTGGCCACAAGCTCATAGAGACACACCTGCCTCTGCCTCCCAGAGAGCTGGGATTACAGGCATGCACCACCATAGCAGAGAACACAAACGTTTCTTCTGTGAAAAAAAGGTTGCAGCTGGGCGGCAGCAGTGGCGCACGCCTTTAATCCCAGCACTCAGGAGACAGAGGCAGGGGATCTCTGCGTTCAGACCAGCATGGTCTACAAAGTGAGCCCAGGAAAGCCATGGCTACACAGAGAAACCCTGTCCCAAAACCCTAATAAAGAACTGCTAAGGAGAAACAAATCCCAAAGGTTTCCTAATGTTAGTGTGAACAAGAAGTATCAAGAGGCCTAAAAAGCATTATAAAGTCTGTCAAGAAACTTAACCAGAAAACCAGGCATGATGGCACAGACCTATAACACAACACCTGGGAGGCAGAGGCTAGAGGATTACAAATTCAAGATCAAATTGGTCTATATAGTGAGTTCTGGGCTACATAGTGAGGTCTTTAAAAAACACAAATAAGCCAGGTGTGGTGGCTCACACCTTTAATCCCAGCACTTAGGAGGCAGAGACAGGCAGATCAATATGACTTCAACACTAGCCTGGCCTACAAAGCAAGTCAGGGCAGCCAAAAATAACACAGAGAAACCCTGTCTCAAAAAACAAACAAAAACACAAATAGCCCAAAAAGTATTAACATATATACAACTTTTGCAGATCAGTCAACTCAACATTTCATGTTAGGTATGATTGTGAATAACTGATTTATTGGTTGACTGACGGTCTTGCTTTGCAGCCCAGACTTGTGTCTGTCACCTGAGTGCTGAGACTGGTGGTATACCACATACCTGCAGCTGCGATGAGCAGGAGGACCCTGAGTTCAAGGCCAGCTTGTAGCATGGTTTCTAAGTCAGTACCAGTGAGGAAAAAGGTTGCCGACCAATGGCCAGGTGTTCCTACGTGGATAAAAACCAAGCCTTGCAGCAGAGCGAATACAAACCCTGACTTTGTCTTTTATTCCTGAGGTAGAAGACTACAGGTGTAAGTGCAACTCAAGCCTTAAACTAGACAGCTACAGTGCTAGGGCTGCCTGGTTGCACTAGCCCAGAAAGGTCTTAAGTCTCATATGCTGTAGTGATCCTGGACCATCACTGAGCACGGCAAATAATTTTAACTGAAGATGTGACTATACAGTATATATTTTACACAAATTCTCTTGAGGTCTTTAAATTATGACAGGACATACGGGGCCCGGCAAAGTGTTTTCCCATGAGTCTGAACCTTTAGTATCTGCTGTAAAGATAACCCCACTGACCTAATTTCTGTTAACCTGACACAATTTAGCAGGATGCCCTATCAAACAGCCCGAGAAGCTGATCAGTGCAATGGGCTGGACTCTCTCACGTTTGCTAAGGTGGCAGCTGGGACTGCTAGCTTCTAATCTTCTAGACTGGATGTGCTGTGTTCAAAAGAGCCATGAATTAGAGGGCTTTGCTCACTGTTGATTTTCTCAAATGACATGCAGGAACCTCGGAGGATGAGGAGGCACCAGTGTGCATGCTCAGTTTCTGCAGCGGCCAGTTCTCCTGCTCTACTTCAGCCATCAAGCTTTGGGTTTTTGTTTTGTTTTTTTGGTTTTTGGTTTTAACTCTGGGGTGTGAGGGTGTTGCAAAGAATGTTCCAGGATACCATTTGGGACTGCAACTACAGTGAACCCAACCTGAGGCAGCCTCCTTCTGGCTGCTCTGAAAGGAAAAAGAGCACGGACAATACAATAACCAAGATGAAGGAGGGAAGAAACACAGCCTCAAGTGAAGAAATGACACAGACCTCCCACACGCACACTTTAAAAACTTTATTTATATAAAAAACTCATTTGTTTTTTAAAAGCATTAACAAGAAAGAAAGAAAAAGAGAAAAGATACAGAGCAGAAGACATGCCCCTTAGTAGTGTTCGGTGGGAAGGTAGGATTTTTGGTTTGCTGAAATTGAATGTTTAGTGTTTTTATAAATGAAAGAAAAACAAAACAAAACAACAGTTAAAGGTCCCCAAAGCCCATGGCTATTCTATTACCCACACCCCACCGAAGAAAAGAGCACCAGGAAGAGCAGAGGGGGCCAAGAGAAACAAGACTAGAGCCAGGTCTGGGCGGGGAGGGTCCCCTGTGCAGTGTACTCTGAGGGTCACAGAGCAAAAGGCTCCTTTTTGCCAGAAAGGGTAAATGGGACTAGGAAGAAATGCGAGGGAAGCAAAAGGTGAAAGGAAAAAAAAAAAAGGGAACTGTAACGCATAAGAAAGGGGTGCTGGGCTGTGCACGCTTCTCCTACCCCATAGCCTCAATGTATTAAGAACAGGACAAGAGGGATAAAGAATTCCAGTTGCATTGAATAGAGCTTTTAGATTAAGGGGGGAAAGGCAAATAAGGAAAAAAGTTAAAAAAAAAAAACCAAAAAACAAAAAACAAAAACCCACAAGTAGCTGATTCTCTAGCCCAACCTGTAACATTCACTACAACAGGAAAGGGTACAATGGAGGCAAAGGAACTGGAGAGAAACCCTTGATTCCCTGTAGCCTTTCAGAGATGATGGGAGCTGGGGTCGGCTAAGGAGCCAGTCACAGCACTCACTGAGACTTATCAGGATGGGATTTTCACCAATCCCAACTGTGCACTGGTGAGAAGACTGTTGTGGCCCACTGAGGCTACAACAGCCCCCAACGGGGGCTCGAGGTTCCCTAGGTCACTGCTCCTCTTCTTTCCTCCAGCTACGGAGGGTCAACAGTGGAGAAGAAAAGAACAAAACCTAACTTGCAAAATCATGAGAACTGAGACTGCAGAGGTAAAGAAAGGCACCTGGAAGAGAGGGAGGAGATGCACCCCAGGCCAAAGGCACAAAGAAGAGGCAAAGCCAGGGCAGCTCCGACCTTAGAAGGGCAAAGGGGGCGGGAGCTATGTACAAGTCTTGTAGTTGGCCAACAAATCCAGGGAGGGGGAGAGGAAGAACAAGCCTATAAAGGAAGAAGAGACATGGGGCCGCGGAGGCAGGGGGAGAGCCAGCCGTGAAGCTTCCTGTCAGCTCAGACTGACCGCTTCATGTACATTCCTTCTAGCTCCTCCTAGAGGTCCATCTTCTCCAACAGACAATCTATCTCTCTGTTTCTTCTCAACCAAGTGTTCCATTGACAGTCTCCTTTTTACAGAGCATCGTGCAAACGGCCAGGTCAGGTGAGCAGACATATCACAGGGTAGGAGAGGAGGGTTAAGGACAGCCTTGGTCAGGGCAGCACCCCAAGGTTGTCCTGAAGCTGACAGAAGAGATGGAGTCTGTAGGTCCTTTGTGGTCCCTGCCTCAGACAGGAGGAACAGCGTTCTCAATCCCACTTTGAGGAGTACTCCACCTGAGGGCCCTAGCCAGGTGGAATGTGCCGATGTTTCCAGCTTTCTTGGCTTCAAAAGTAGCCACCAGATAAGGGAAGAATTCATACTTCCCATTATCCAAAAGAAAATAAAATGTTCCCTCCCCACCAGAAAAAGTCTTGATTAAAAGTCGTCAGTTTGTCAGAATGCTGAATGCTGCATACACACACAGCGTTTAACTTCAGTTCTTCTCACAGCTTCCAGTGAAGAGTTCCACTCTCCCCCCTCAACACAAGGCCGACAGGTCCAGGGAGGGCTGGCAAAAAGAGCTAATCTGCAGCAGTTTCTCAAGATACGCAAATAACTGAGTTGGGTTTCCTGGGGAAAGCCGGAAGCAGAGGATGGGAGACTATTACAATTAAACTTCAGTGGAAGGTGTTGGCAATTGACGGAATGACGGCAGCCACTCTGGGCTACAAGGGAAGAGTCAGCCTGGCAGTCGGCACAATAGTCCAGCGAAGAAAGGGAAAAAAATCATCAGTCCATTTCACCACCAAAAATAAAATATATTATAAGCCCAGATGGAGCAGGTACAGTGGTGCTAAATCTTCTGCTGCAGGGAAAGAGAGAGAAGGCTGTTAATAAGGCTGAGACTAGGGAGACCCGGGGAGAAGAGAGGCAGCTGGGCAAATCTGGAGGCAGGAAAGCAGCACACAACAGAGAACCAGGCCACCCGATGCATTCCAGCCTCTGAAGAGGTCATGATCACAGAAGCTGAACCACTGCGTCCCATGTGGTCAGACAAGTGCCTCAGGCCTGATTATATCAGCATGATTGGCATAGAGCAGGCACACAGGAGCCTCCTTCCTCAGGACCATCTTAGGGGTGACTGGAGGACCTACCATAGGGGAGTAAGACACTTGGTCCCCCTCATCATCCAAAACCAACACATCCAACTCTTCCTCCAAAGATTCCTGACCCTCGTCCTGCTGTGAACACATGCAATTTGTTAGTTAGAGAGCCAAGGTGAGAACCTCTAATGTGTGCCAGATCTAAGGAAAGTCCCCAAATTTGTAAAGTAAACAAACACTGTTAAGAGTAAAAGGACAAAACATCCTAAATAGGTAAGTGCAAGAGCAGGGTGATGCACAGAGAGGATTAGTTACTGTTAGTCACATCAGCAACACTTGCAAAAACGTCCTCCAATACAACCAGTGAAGAACATCCCAAGAAACTTCAAGATGCATCAAAACCTCTATTTTTTTTTTCCTGAAAACACCTACCGAAGATATTCTTTTTCTCTTTCCTTTATCATACACTTCATATATCATACAGTTTCAAACCACTATTGGCCTCATATATACAGCAGTACATAACAAAGCCTTACCATCAAGGGTGCTCCCTTCAATGGCTCCAGATCACCCAGATCCCCAGATCGGTCCAGTGTTCTGTTGTGGTCTCCTCTCTCATTCAGTGTGGAGTAGTTGTTATCTAGAGAAGAAAGCACACAGAAACAAGACATTCCCTCTAGTACACAATGCATGTGAATTAGGCACGTTGATTGAAAAGCGAGCTGGTTCAGATGCTCCAACAAGGCATAAAAGATTGATGTTTTTAAGACTTTGCACGCGCACACACACACAAAAGACAACACAGATGGAATACAATGGGGACGAGAATGTGTATGAAACACCCAGCACTGGGGCTGTACTTCAGTGGTGGAGCCGTTAGCCTAGATTCAATCCTCACTACTGCAAAAACAACCAAGTAGTAACAATGAGAAACAAACAGTGCATCCTATGATGGGTAATATTAAAGAGGCCTGGCCTGCTTATAGAGCCCTGAAATTAAGAGACGACAGAAGAATATGCTGCAATTGGAAGGGACCGATGATGCAAACACAACTTAAGTTTCAGAATGAAAAGAATTTAGAAGAGCAAAGGCTTAATATACCCAAGATCTTAAAATAATGCAGAGTGTGTTGCGTGTCCTGTTGCAAACCTACAATTGCAGCACTTGGAAGGGAAGGGAGGAGGATGCACAGGCGCTCGAGCTCCTCCTCAGCTACACAGTGCGGTCAAGGCCAGTCTGAGACAAGGAGAGCATAACAGTAAGTAAGAAACACAGCGGCGATAGGGAAAGCAAGCAGGAAGAAGGCCCAAGAACTCAGGGCCATCCTCGGCTGCATCGTAAGTTCACTGCTAACCTGGGCTGCCAGACCCTGCTTCAGGGAGGAGAAAAAGGAGGGCGGGTGGAGAAGAGGAGGGAGAGAGAGAGGGAACAGTAGAAGGCAGACCCCTAAGCTGGAATAGAGAGCGGGGAGAAAGAACAGAGACCAGGGCAGGTTATATAGACATATGAAGACTCTGAAAACATAAACAAGGGATAGAGGATCAACCAAGAATCCAAGGACGGGGGCTGAAGGGATAGCTCAGCAGTTAAGCACACTTGCTGCTCACTGCTGAGGGCCTGAGTTCAACTCCCATCACTCACACGGTGGTTCATAATGCCTCTAACTCCAGTTCTAGGGGATCTGACTTCTGAGGGCACAAGGCACCACACATGCTAAATAAAACACATACACAGGCAAAACACCCGTGCACATAAAATTAAATAAACAGGCTAGACATGGTGGTCCCTACCTTTAGTCCCAACACAGAGGAGGAAGAACCAGGCAGATCCCTGTGAGTTCAAGGCCAGCCTGATCTACAAAGCAAGTTAAGGTTGTTTTGGTTTGGTTTAGTTTTTCAAGACAGGGTTTCTCTGTGTAGCCCTGGCTGTCCTGGACTCACTTTGTAGACCAGGCTGGCCTCGAACTCACAACAATCCGCCTGCCTCTGCCTCCTGAGTGCTGGGATTAAAGGCGTGTGCCATCAACCCCTGGCCAAAGCAAGTTTCAAGACAACTAGGATCTGTCTAAAAAATTAGGATTAAAAAAAAAAAGTTCTTAATTTTTTTTAATTTAAAAAAAAAATTTAAGGAAGACTTCAAGGCCATCCTTGAAGCAACATGTAAAATATAGAAAAGAGCAGACTGATCAAATTTCATTACATTTCCAGATATCCTTTCAAATGGAGATGATCAATCATGGTCCCCCTGGGATGGTAAGTGGTAAGGGTGTAAGGGTAAGGGAGAAAAGGCCACAAAGAAGTTTTAAAATAAACAAACAAACAAACAAATAAATAAATAAAGCCAGGTATGGGGTGTCACATCTATAATCTCAGCACTTGAGAGGTAGAGGCAGGAGGATCAGGAGTTCAAGATCAGCCTCAACTTCAGTGAGTTTTAGAACAGCCTATCCTTTGAGATCCTGTCTCAAAAAAGAAAAAAGGAGAGAAAATGCCTACTCGCCCCAATTAAACACTATTCTGCAACATTAGACAGGAATTCATCACCTACCTAATGATTTTGTGTTTGAACCCATATTGCTCATTGGAATTTCTTCCCGGTCAGGTTTCTTATCTATATGGAATTAGAAAGTTATCCAAGTCAAAATCCAATACACCAAACTCTATATAAAGTAGACATTTCTCTCTGCATGCCATCCCTCTTGTCTTTATTGAAAAAAAGTTTTACTCAGCACACACTATGTGCCACGCCCTCACAGATTTCTTTCCTACAGACACCCAAATACAAGAAACACTTCAGAGGCCGGGAAGACAGCTCGGTGGATAAATATACCCGCTGTCAAGCCTGAGTGCCTGAGACTCACCCCTGGGAACAATTTGTGGAACTGACTCCCTCAAGTTGTCCTTGGACCTCTACATATGTGCCTACATACCCAAACAAAATAAACAAAGAAATGAATGTGGGGGTGGGAAACGGGACACTTTAACATGCTGAGCCCTCAAAGCCCCTTTAGTCTTAAAAATTATAAGTGTCTAAACTGGGCATGGTGGCACACGCCTGTAATCCCAGCACTTGGGAGGCAGAGGCAGGCGGATCTCTGAGTTTGAGACCAGCCTGGTCTACAAAGCCAGTCCAGGACAGCCAAGGCTGTCAGAGAGTAACTTCCAAAGGTCAGTTCTCTCTCAGGAATGGAATTTAGATTTGTCAGGCTTGGTAGCAAGAAAGTTTTACCAGCTCAGCCATTTCAATGGCCCTAGAAAAAGTATTGGGACGTTAGTAGGCTCATTATACTTTTCTTCTTTGGGATTTTGAGAAGGCTTTTTTTCGGGGGGGGGGGGGGGGGGGAAGAAGAGGGGAGGGCAGCAGTGTCTTATTCTACAGCTCAGGTTGGCCTACGGAGCCCATGCCAGCTTCAAATGAAGAACAACCTTCCTGCCTTAGCCTTCTAAGTGCTGGGATGAGTCACCACACTCAGCCAAAATTATATCTTTTACTCAGGTAGCTAATACTGTCAGTTTTTTCAACAAAGTGAAAAAGGTTTCTGTGTTAATTTTTGAGGAAATGCTTGTCAAATAACCATGTCTAAATAATCATCTCTTGTGTGTTGGCTGCTTCATAAAGTAAAATAGTACTCTATTAAAAACACAACCCAGCTAGTCCAATTAGTAATCCCAGTCAGTAGTCTGCCTCAAGACAGCCACCATGGCTCCCTACACAGCATAAGTGCTGCACATTTCCTCATTAGTGCTACACATCTAAATGGTGTGCACTCAGGGGTAGAAACGTAACAAAGTACTAACTTTTGCAGCTCCGTTAAGCATGCTTCTAAGTGGAGATGGCTTTATGGTTTTTGTTTTTTGAGACAGGGTTTCTCTGTATATCCTTGGCTGTCCTGGAACTCAGAGATTGCCTGCCTCTGCCCCTCCGAGTGCTGGCATCAAAGGCTTTACCATCATGCTCAGCTTTGGAGATGGCTTTTTAACTGCAGAGTATATGGTAATAAAAACAACTTGTTCAAATCACTGTTGCTACCCTCAGCTGTTGGGCTACCAGCAGCAAACACCACTGTTTTTATGCCATAGGCACATATGTCCAAGGAAGAGTCTTGGGGCTCTTGCACCACACTCCAGAAACCATGGGTCAAATCAAAAGCCAAAATCTTTTTTTTCCTTGGGTTTTTCAAGGCAGGGTTTCTCTGTATAACAGCCCTGGCTATCCTAGACTTGCTTTTGTAGACCAGGCTGGCCTTGAATTCAGAGATCCACCTGTTTCTGTCTCCGAAGGATGCTGGGATTAAAGGCGTGTGCCATCAAGCCTGGCTAAAATTTTTAAGAAAGGTTACAGTACATACTTTTGGTGAAAGAGAAAAAATATATACAGTGCAAAATACATAATTCATCTATGGTAAAGTAGTTTAAAAAGCTCTAACTCAGGGACACAAAACACTGCCTAGAAAGCCCTGGATTCAATCCCTAGTACCACAAATCCTGAAAAGAAGCATACACACACAGAGCTATAACCTGAATAGTAATAGTGGTGCTTTTCTTTAGGCACCAGAAATAATAAGACTTTCTGATTGTCGGAAGTTTTTATTTTTTTCAACCGGAAAACCACCAATAACTAACCATGCACATGAGCCAACAGAGCAGAAATTGAAGAGAGGAAGAAATTAAACAGAAAAACTGACTCTCCAGTGACTAGAAGTTCACAGGTAAAAGAGGAGCCACACTCCAGCTAACTAACTATTTTACTTTAGTTTTGTTTTCCTTTGAGACAGAGTTTCATTTAGCCAAGGCTGGCCTTGACCTACTGTTGCTCCTTACTCCGCCGCAGAGTGCTGGGCCGGGGTTACAGGTATGCACCGCCCCAGTCCTTACTGCCCACTCTGACTGTCAGTTCAGACCTATTCTACCATACAGCACACCCTGATGCACACCATCACTCCCTTCTCAACGTCTAGCTCATTTAGAACAGATAAACACCCTATTTCCTAGCTAATAAGCCATTAAGGAACGGTGGGAGCATAACAAGAAGGGTGCACCCCTTGGTAACTATACCTGATTTTTGGTTCCGGTCAATGAGGGGCAGAGTGCTATCATCATATGAATGGCTGCTCTGGCTTCTAGATGCATTGCTTAGATTCACCTGGAGACAAATGTAAAGCCCAACGTCATAAAACCTGAATATGCCCACCTCCTTCTGTCCCTCCTCCTGGCCATGCATCCCCCCCCAACCCAGCCCTGTATGCACAAGTCTACAGAGCTAGTACTGGGGGGCTTGGGTGGGGGGGAGGCAGAAGGATCAGAGAATGATAAAGTCGGAGTAGATGGAGGGAGGGGGTGGTCACAACGGCCATGCAGAACCACTATTCACCACCAGCAGCGTCTACTGTGATATTCAACATCGAGAGAGTCGAACTACTTCAGCAAAAATGAACTAACTGTAGGCACCACTGTGTTAAGAGGTGTGCTACAAATGAAGTCTTTACTATCTTGAAAAAGACTTGGAGTTGTATGGTGGTGAAACAGAAGAAACCAAAGACAGAGGGACCAGCTAAGGACCAAAGGGGAAGAGAAGCCAAAGCTTTGGTCAAGAGTTACTGCACCTGGAAGTCTGATTTCTTCCATCCTTCTTTCTCCAGCGGCTTCCGAAGTTCCTTATAGCCCCAGATCGTCTGTAAGACAAGAGCTGCTGCCCTGACTTCTTTTTCTGAGCGATTCCTATGAATGAAAGTAACACCATACAAAGTTTGGTTTGAAAACCAAGGAGTCTTAAGAGCCTATACCTTCTAACACGGTGATTCTCAACCTTCCTAAGGCTGCATGCAGCTCCTCATGCTGTGGTGACCCCAGTCATAAGATTATATCATTACTACTTCAGAACTCGGAAGCCACAGATTGAGAAGCACAACTGTAAATATAAAATGTAAAAATGGGTGAAATCAAATTCCACAAAATATTCTGCCTGAAACACTGACAGAAACTAGTTTGATGTAAGAGCTCATTATTTATAGACCAACCTTAAGAATTAAAATAGACCAATACCCCTCTAAATGTCATAGGAAAGGGAAGTAACCTCACAGAACAGCAGAAGAAAAAAGCTCCTTTCTGAAATTCTCTTCTCTCATACTCAAATTCTTCTAGCTGTGATGATGTGTAAGCTCACCCTGATTTGTTGATCAACACCAGCTTCTCGATACCCTGGGTCTCTCGAAGCTTTTTGGCAGCTTCCAAGTTCTCGGCAATAACTTCGTTGATGGTGTTCAATATAGAGACCACAGTGTCTTCAGAGAAATTCCAGGAGGAGTTCTGTTGACCTCCAGGCAGATTCTTTACCAAGTTAGGAATAGCGTGTTTGCCTATAGCAGTAAAACAAAAGGGCAGGAAGTCTCACGATACACTTTATAGTAATCAGGTTACAAAGCAACTCCATTATTACATAAGATTATATCAAAGGGGCAAAGAACACAAGACAGCCATAAACTCACTGCCCGCCATCCACTTCCTCAAGCGCACCGAGACAATGTGATGCTCAATGTCAATACACTGCCCGGTCTCCTCACACACCCACCACTGAAAACGCTATGGTCAGCATTATCTTATGAAAACTCAATGGGACAGAGTCTTCTTTATGATTTAAAAGGCTAACAACTTGGACTCTGCCACAAAGTAGCTATATTAACCCTGTGAAAATGAGAAAAATAGAAAAATTCCTAATAATGCTTACAGAGAGAGAAAGCAGATATTCAACAAATAACAGTGGTCATAATGTTTCTGAAGAATCATCACTTCAGACTTTTTGAAAAAGCAGTAAACAATGAACCTTCAACACTCAGATACATAAACTATAGAGAATTTATAGGATCCTTCTCCTCAGCGATGTCAACAAATAACTAAAATTTTGCTGGAATCCAGGCACTGTGATAGGCACCGATTCAAATCCTTACCAATTAACTCTTTGTTCCGGGCATCCACAGCCAGATTTCTCAGTGCCCCAGACGCAGCTTTCACTACTCGCTCGTGCTCACTGGTCAGGAGGTCAGCTATGGCAGAGAGAGCCTTCTCTTGACGAAGAGCAGAACGGATGTATCGACCATACTAAGAGGTACACGGGAAGTGGTGAGACAGTTACAAATGGCAGCAGACTAGTTATCCATACTCCCTATTTTGAAATCCATCTTTTTCAGAGGTACTCACTGTCCAGCGCCCAGCACACAAATTCTGGATAGCTCCAGCTGAGGCTTCTAGGATGGCAGGCGTCTTGCTCTCCTTAAGGAGTGAAATGTATATCCGCACCACTTCTGGCTGAAATAAGAGTTCATAGCCTGCAAAAGAAACGGCAAGACAGAAAATACTAACCAATGCCTACAAACCAGGTTCCAGGTGCCCACAGTTGGCGCTCGCCTTTAATCCCAGCACTCGGGAGGCAGAGGCAGGCAGATCTCTCTAAGTTCGAGGCTAGCCTGGTCTACAAAGTGAGTCCAGGACAGCCAGGGCTGTTACACAGAGAAGCCCTGTCTTTAAAAAAACAGAAACAAACAAACACACAAAAGAATAGCTAGCCTAGCCCAAAGCAGTGTCATACACCTTTAATCTCAGCATTTGGAAGGCAGAGGTAGGCACATCTTTGTGAGTTTGAAGCTAGCCTAGTCTATACAGAATGCTCCAGGACAGCCAGGGCCACATAGTAAGGCCTCATCACAAAAAACAAAATCATAAAATAACAATAATAACTAATCCACAGTAAGAACAGAACAGACACCAACTGCATCTTATTCAGTTCCTCTCTTCTTCCTCGACTTATTGGTTTTGTTTTGTTTTTGTTTTTGTTTTTCGAGACAGGGTCTCTCTGTGTAGCCTTGGCTGGCCTCGAACTCATAGCAATTCCACTGCCTCTGCCTCCTGAGTGCTGGGATTAAAGGTGTGTGCCACCACACCTGGCCTTCCTCGATTTGTATCGCAAAGCTGATTTTAGTCTTGTTTGTACCACAAGAATCAGGCTTAAGCCGGGTGTGGTGGCGCATGTCTGTAATTCCAGCACTCGGGAGGCAGAGGCAGGCGGATTGCTGAGTGTTCGAGGCCAGCCTGGTCTACAAAGCGAGTCCAGGATGCCCAGGGCTACACAGAGAGACCCTGTCTGGGGGGGGGGGGGGGGGGATCAGGCTTAATGATTCAACATCTCAACCAAATTATTTCTAATTCAACTCAGTCATTCTCCCCATCATGAATATGAATATATTTATTAATACCCGGGGCCCAAAGATGCAAGCTGTGATAAAGAGATTCTTCTAATAGTAAGGTTCAAGATCCAAAAACAAAAAAACCTGCAGTGGCCACTTAGCTAAGTCCCTTCCTTTTTTTTTTTTTTTTTTTTTTTTTTCTTTCTTGAGGCATGCTTTCACTCTGTATCCCAACATGCTTTTGAGCTGACAGCAATCTTCCTGCCTCAGCTGCCCAAGTACTAAGGCTGAAGGCATGTGCTATTATATCCAGCCTAGCTTTGGACTCCAGACTACTAAATACTGTGAATTTCCCATCACTTCAAACCCATTAAGTAAGGAGGAACTGTTAACATAGGCATGTTACACATCTAAACACCATGTCTGAGAGCTCTGGAGACTGGGAAAAAAGTAACTTACCTCGAGCAGGACTAGTTCTTTTGGGGAAATCCACTGTATCACTTACTGGGTCCTCTGCAGGCTTTTTCCCTATAAAATGTAGAAGGGTAGAGAGAACAGGGCTTTTAAAGAAAGATTCCACCAGACACGGTTTTTACCCTTTAGTCAGAATCTTCAGATGAGGTACAACAGCATCAAAAGAGGGAAAAGGGGGACCCCAGATATAGCTGATGCCGAAACAAGGACCAAAACCAGCAATAGATTGGTACAAAAGGATAACCACTCTTGCTGCTATTAACTGAGCTCTGATGACAGGGACTGCTGCTTAGAAACGGTATGCCAAAACCACAGCCCACAAGAGCTAAACTTATTTTTCAATGCTTTTTTTCTCAACTAAATTTTCCTACATGCATTCACAGGGAAAGGTTAGGCAAAGAAGTATCCGGGAAGGTAAAAACCAAACCATGCAAATTAGAAGGAGACAAGCGCCTTAAGAGATCGCACTCACCTCTGGAGAACCACTCATCTTCCAGTGTGTCACCAAGGTGGAAAGCGAGGAGAGAAATGAAGGCAGAAAACGCAGGACAAAGATGTCAACAGGATCGTGGGCAAGGACAAAGGAAAGCAGAGAAGGAGGAGGGACAGGGAGGAAGGCCCCAGATTAGCTGAGTTCTTGTCCTTCAGTGCCCCATACGCCAATTCACTAACAACCACCACCACCACCACCACCATCACCACCATCACTGCCGCCACCACAGTCAGAGCATGCAGAACAAGGGAGCAGCTGCAGAGCAAAGGGACACGTCTCTACTGGGTAAACTTCCAGACTATTTACTAAGCAGCTAGAAAGCTAAGTGTTCCTTCTTGTCCCATATTAAAGAGCAGGAACTAAGTAAGGCTCACCTTTACCCTTCTTGGCCCCAAAGCAACTGGCAGCATGTGGCCCGGTATTGTTAGCCACACTAGGAAGTGCCTCTTGGTAACGCTCTGCCTGTGGGATTTCACGATGAACTTGATATGATAAGTTCCGAAGGAGGCAGACACAGTTCTCCACGAGCTTAGGGACCACAAAACACAAGGGTCAATTGGAAAAGAGAATGCCTATGATGATTTCCAAGAAATTCAAAGTCTCCATGATTTGAATATTAAATTATCAATCCTAAAGTATATTAACTCAATCTATCTTCTCTCAAGTTGCTTTGTCAGTGCCCCAGGCTCCTCAAAAGTCCTTGTTATCTTCAGGCTAACAGAAGGTCTAATTACAGACATATAGCTTTGGCTGCCAGGCATGGTGGCACACGTCTTTAATCCCAGCACTTGGGAGGCAGAGGCAGGAGGATCGCTGTGAATTCCAGGCCAGCCTGGTCTACAAAGCAAGTCCAGGATAGTCAAGACTACACAGAGAAAGCCTGTCTCAAAAACCCAAAAAAGCTTCGGCAACTAGTTGGTGACCCAACATTTAGGTCACTGATTTCCCTACTAAGAAAATGTATAATCTGAAAGGCTACTAAGCAGCTTTACTATATATGGAGGTTGGGGATGGGTCGCTAAAGAAAACTCTCTTTTGGGCTGAAAAGATGGCTTAGTCATTACCAGCACTTGCTGCACAACAAGGCTGACATGATCTAGGATGCACATATAAACCTAGTGCTATAGGAGCAGAGGCAGGACTGCTGCCGGCCCAGCCCAATTACACAACCTCCAGACTCAGGTGAGACCGTGACTCAGAAGAACAAGGTGGAGAGCGCCTGAGCGACAACAGGAGCGAGCGCTCTCCTGGCTCCTCCTTGTGTACTCGTGTGCGCACACACATCTTCTTCTAAGCTAAATGTCCATTTTAAGGAGAAGGGGTTGGCATAAGTATTTTATATTATTGATAGCATGAAGCCGTGGGTCTGGACCATAGGTACTTGTGAATAAAATCCACTCAGTCATTAACTTACCTTGCTGTCTGAATCTTTCTGCCCAATTTCTGCCTGAACAATGAAAATGAGGGCATCAACTAAGCCATCACATTCCCGAAGTTTCCGGCGAGCTTCACTTCTCTCTGAGCTTACATTTCTAAGGGGAAAAACAAACTTCTGAAGATGACTGAAATCCCTAAAGTAGGTATTTTTTCTCATCTACATCTAAAGCTTTTAAAACACCTTTTCTATCGAGTAGTACAAGAAAGTTAATAGTTACTAAAAAGCAAGACACTGCAGTTGGAAATTGACTGACAATCTGTTTTCGAAGCTTTTTATAAGCTTGCGGAGTTGGGCTGAAAAACTGTACCAGAAGCTGGAACAGGCAGTCAAGTGTCATGAGCACTCGCTCTGCTTGCACCACCAGCACGCACACTGTGGCTGTAGCCCCAAAGGATATGCACATGGTGCACTACCAATATGACGACAGGGCTGCACAGCGGCACATGCCTAGTAATCCAGGAACTGGGGGAGCCAGAGGCAGGCAGATCTCTGTTGAGTTCAAGGCCAGTTTGGTCTACAAAGCCAGGACAGCCAAGGCTACAAAGAGAAACTTTGTCTTGCAAACACTTTTTCCTGTGTGTGTGTGTGTGTGTGTGTATGTCTGCACAAGCGCGTGCATGGTATTAAAGGCTAACCCGAGGAAGTATTTTATCATTAAGCTACACTGTATCTGCCACCAAACCACTCCCTCTTTGAGTCTTGCAAAGTACCCAGCCAGCCTTGGACTCTCTCTTGACTCAGCCTCAGACAGGTTTACAGGCCTGCACCACCAACCCCAGCAAAAACTCAGTCTTCGTAGTCTCAGAACCCTTCACTCACCGAAGGCAGCCAGCAGTATTGGTGAGCACTGACTCCCACTCAATATGCCGTGGCTTACAGTCTTCATTAGGCTCTTTCTCCCAACCAGAATGTGGAATGATCACTTCATCTGTCAAGGCATGTAGTGCATGGTCCACAATCTCCATTTTGATTGAATCGTGGGATGAGAGATTCCACAGGGTTCCTGGGAGGGACAATTCAGAGAGCTCTCCAGCATCCAAGACAGTAGGTCTGAAGGCTGTCAGAAAAAGCCCTACTCCACTCCTTCTTAGTCACCCTCAGTCGTCAAAGATGTGCCCATTACTGAGTCTGCATGACCCCATGTACTGTTAGGCAGGCTTCTGCTTACCGTAAGGTAAGATTTCCTTTATGATGTGTAATACAGACACAGTCATGAAAATAAAACTTCACGGACTGGAAAGATGGCTCAGCGGTTAAGAGCAATGTTTGCTCTAAGTCCTGAGTTCAATTCCCAGCAACCACATGGTGGCTCATAAACATCTGTAATGAGATCTGGTGCCTTCTTCTGGTGTGTAGGCACACATGCAAGCAGAACATTGTACACAAAATAAGTAAATAAATAAATAAAGCTTTACAAAATAGTATTTACTACAATCTATGCTTAACAATCTACACCAGTTTCTTCACCTCAGCAACAGTCACTTTAGTCTACATAATTCTTCGTTATAGGAAGCTACCCTGTCTATTGCTGAATGCTGACCAGTTAACCGTATCACTGGCCTTGACTCACTGGATGTCAAGAGCACACTCTACCCACCCCAAGTCATGCCAGCCAAAAGCAACTCCAAGCCAGGCGTGGTGGCACATGCCTTTAATCCCAGCACTCGGGACGCAGAGGCTGATGGATGCTGTGAGTTGAAGGTCAGCCTGGTCTACAAAGTAAGTGTAGGACAGCCAAGGCTACACAGAGAAACCCTGTCTCAAAAAACCAACAAAGCAAAACAAAACAAAACACCTCGAACAATGGAGATGTCCTCTGGGGGCAAAAACATCCTGCCAATTAAGAACCAATATTATTCATTTTTCTTTTTGTAAGATTTATTATGTATACAATGTTCTCCTGAATGTAATAACTATAGGCCAGAAGGGGGGCACCAGATCTCATTATAGATGGTTGTGAGCCACCATGTGGTTGCTGGGAATTGAACTCAGGACCTATGGATGAACAGCAAGTGCTCTTAACCTCTGAGCCATCTCTTCAGCCTTATTATTTATTTTTATTTCTTCTTCCTGGAGCAGTAATTATGGCCCTCAAAACTGCTCAGTTCACACTAACAGATCACCATATACAATCTGAAAACCTGACATTCTAAATAAAGCAAGGCCCATAAGCTCAAATTTCTAACTGAAACAGGCAGGTTGAGTCAAGACAAGCACACATTTAAAACAAACTATAAGGTTGTGAATAAACGGCAATTGACATCAGCTTTCCTGTTTGGAAGACAAGTTCCTCTACTACTACAGCCGGTCAGAAGTAACAGACTGCACTAGATGTGGTGGTGCACACCGTTCACTCCAGAGCTCACGAGGCTGGGGCAGTGTATCTCTGTGAGTATCTCTGTGAGGACGTAGTGAATTCTAGAGACCTGGTCTCAAAAAAGCAATAAAACAAACAAACAAACAAACAAATACACCCACCCCTACACATGCAGGTGTTGGGAGATTACCGCATTTGTCATGTCATCCAATCAAATCTGTGAAGCATAACTGACCCAAGGCTGTAGGCATAAGGTTATTGTGTAGTTTAAACTCTGATCTCTTGTCTAAACTTTGTGTAGACTCTGCTCCTTAATTGTCCCCTTGTTATGTCAATAAATAGGGCTGGACTTCCTGCCAGCCAGGGGAGGAGTTAGGAATTTGAGTGACAGGAGAGGTCCAAGGAAGATCAGAAGGAGCTGGAGCCGAGGAAAGCTACAAAGTGCAAATATCGCTGGGATGTTTGCTGGAGTAAGACAGAACAGCACAGAGGGTGAAGAACAGACTTACACTGCTCAGATTGCACTGTGAAGCCTTGTACTTAAAAAAGACCCTTGGGGCTGGGGAGATGGCTCAGAGGGTTAAGAGCACTGGCTGCTCTTCCAAAGGTCCTGAGTTCAATTCCCAGCAACCATATGGTGGCTCACAACCATCTAATAATGAGATCTGATGCCTTCTTCTGTTGTGCAGGTGTACATGCAGGCAGAGCACTGTATACATAATAAATAAATCTTTTAAAAAAAAAAAAAAAAAAAAAGAGCCTCATCGGGCAGTAGTGGCACACACCTTTAATCCCAGCACTCGGGAGGCAGAGGCAGGTGGATTGCTTGAGTTCGAGGCCAGACCGGTCTACAAAGTGAGTCCAGAACAGGCAAGGCTACACAGAGAAACTCTCTCTCAAAAAACCAAAAAGTCTCAATTATTTGTGTGATAGCTAGGACAAGAGAGAAGCAAAGAGAAACAAACACTGTTTTATAAAAATAACTTCAACACAAGGCTACTACTTCAGCTTTTATAATCAAAAGGCAATGAATGGACTGGCCAGGCATGGTGGTGCATGCCTTTTATCCCAGCACTTGCGAGGCATAAGCTAGCAAATTTCTTCAAGTCCAGCCTGCTCAACATAGTGAATTCTAGTCTAGCCAGAGTTAACTAGTAAGACCATGCCTCAGAATTAATTGATTGATTGAGTGATTGATTAATCAATTAAAAGGTAATGGATTGGAAACCTCTAGGTCCCTACCTCTCTCTGGAGCAACAGTCACCCCCAACCTAGCACTCACCAGTAATGACTTCAGTCAGGTCCATATCACGAGCCTTTCGGAGCAGTCGAACCAGGGCAGGGACGCCATCACAATTTTTGATGGCAATCTTGTTATCTTGGTCACGTCCAAAAGAGATATTCTTGAGAGCTCCACAGGCTCCCAGGTGCACTTCCTTTTTGGGATGATCTAGCAATCCTACCAACACAGGGATCCCTTTGAGCTTCCGCACGTCAGTCTTCACCTTGTCATTGCGATAGCACAAGTGCTGCAGATACGCAGCTGCATTGGACTTCACAGCATCCAAGCGGAAGCCCAGCATGGCAATCACCTCTGGCAGCTCTGGCTGCCTCCAGTTGGGAGGAGGGGGCATTCCCTTGCGCAGACTATCCAAGCTTGCTAAACTTCCCCGCTCATGTTGAGCCAAAGGAGCCCAGTAGTACTGATCAGGAGGCACCTCCTCGCCAATCATGTCTTCGTAACTCCTGCAATATTGAAAGAACCAAGAACCAATGGTTAAATCTGGCTCCTTGGACATCCTCGTTACCTATCATCTTCACGGTAAGATTAACCCAGCTCTACACACGATCACGTCTCCTCCATGTGGTCAACTTTTAATAAGTATGTGTGCGAGTGCCAGCCTTTTCAATGGCCCTCTACCTTAGAGAATCTCTCAGCCAACCAGAAGCTAATAAGCTAAACCCACGGAGCCTCTGCCTCTGCCTCCCCAGTGCTGGGGTCACAAGTGTGAGGCACCACAGGGCTCAGCTTGTCATACAGGCACTCAGGCCCTCGCATTTGTGCAGAGAGCGCTTTACCAACTGAACCACCTCCCCAAGCCCAGTTTTAATAACGTAAAAGTAACCTGTATTTAGATTAAAATCACCTCTCTTTTTCCCTGTGAAGTTTGCTGATTGAAAGAGAGAAGCGGAGGCAGAGGTGGGCGGATCGCTGTGAGTTAGAGGCCAGCCTGGTCTACAAAGCGAGTCCAGGACAGCCAAGGCTACACAGAGAGACCCTGTCTCGAAAAACCAAAAAAAAAAAAAAAAAAAAAAAAAGCACTTGGAAATGTTAATCACAAAAAGAACAAATCCTGATTCCTTTGTACGGACTTGAATGACATCTGACACCAATTAATGTCTCTGTATAGAACGAAATAAATCTTTAGAGGGAAGAGTTAAGCAAGGCAACTGCTTTCATGTCACATAAGTCAGCAGACAAAGCCCAGGAACAGCAGGCTCATAAGTACAGTGGGGACAAGGCCACAAGTCTAAGGCCAGATAGCAAGTAAAAGGTAATCTAGGCTACAAGCCAAGAGTCCATCCCAACGCACTCCCTCCCACTCCATCCTAAAAAAAAAAAAGTCTGCAAACAGTTCTTAAACCCTTAGCTGAACAGGAAACAGCTAGTAGAACAGACCATTAAACACATTTCATATTTAAGCTTTTCCCTGCCCGATCTTGGAAATTAAAAGAGGAACTGATGAAGAAAAATGGAGGGTGTCTTGCTGCATCATTAAAGACTTGGCTTTAGCACCAACTTGAACATTACTTGTCACAGTTCATCCCACGGCCTTACATGCTACTCAGACAGGCATGGTCCAAGAAGGAGTTCCATCCTCTTAACTTGTAAATATTTCTAATTCTGCTAAAATGTCATCTATACACCAGCATCTAATTGGAATGTTCCAGCACTTGGACCAGAGAGTGAAAGAAGTCAAACGAAGAGCAACATTTCGTGTCTCAGTACTACCAGCAACCACTAGAGGGTGAGCCCGTCAAACTACTATTTATTCACAGCTTCCAAGAAGGAAGAGCCATTGTCTGTGAGCTCATCTCACCTTGTGGCTCCCACTGGTAGAGGAGAATCTACCGTGTGGGACTCTCCAAATAGGACTATTGTTTGTTCCACACAACCACTTCCACTGTCACCAAACACTGAAAATTAGTCTCATCAGAAGGCCTACTTACCAGGTGTCAACACTGACCATTAAACAATGAAGGATTCATGGGGACAAACCATTTAGTTTAGAAAATTAATATTTTTTTATATGACTATAAAAACCCAAGCACTTAGGAGGCTGAAGCAGGGGGATCTCTGTGAGTTCCGGGGCAACCTGGTCTACAAAGGGAATCTGGGACAATCAGGGCTACACGGTGAAACCCTGTCTCGAAAAACCAAAAATGAAAAATACAAAACAAAAATTTCACTTTAAAATTTAAAATCTCACTGAAACAAAGTAAGTTGTCTTAAAAGCAGATTACTTAACATGAAATATGAAAAAAACAGGAAACATGTAAGAAACTACCAAGGGAGCCAGGCATGTTGGTGCACACCTTTAATCCCAGCACTTGGGAGGCAGAAGCAGGTGGATCTCTGTGAGTTCGAGGCCAGCCTGGTCTACAATGTGAGTCCAGGACAGCCAAGGCTACACAGGGAAACCCTGTCTTGAAAAACCAAAATGAAAGAAAGAAAGAAAGAAAGAAAGAAAGCCCCAAGGATACACCGAACTGTTCTTCATGAGAATACTGTTTCGGGCTCTGTGTTGAGCACACCTTACTTTTCTTGTTTAAGATAAGCAACTACAAAAATAATTGCCATTGCCACGTTTTTTTCCAGTCACTCAAGGAAATCATTCTTTTTACTTCCTTCTTTCACAGCAATAGATCAAGATTCTTTTCTTTTACAAATAAGAAAATTATCTGGGTGTGGTGGTGCACGCCTTTAATCCCAGCACTCTGGAGGCAGAGGCAGGTGGATCTCTGAGTTTGAGGCCAGCCTGGTCTACAAAGCAAGTTCAGGACAGCCAAGGCTACACAGAGAAACCCTGTCTCAGAAAAAACAAACAAACAAACAAAAAAAGAAAACTGACCAAATGTCAAATACCTTGCTTAAGGCTGTATAGATAATGGCAGAGGCACAACTAGAACCAGGGTTTTCAAGTTCAATGGTTTTTCCACTAATCATTGCCTCACTGTGTAAGTTTGACCTTGTAGAGATGAAACAGGAAGCAGAAGATGTTCTTGCTAGTCAAGCAGGATTCCAAGCCCAATGCCCCTGGAACAAACCCAGGAGCCAAGCCCCAAGCCTCTCTTCGTGAACTGCCACTTCAAAGGGCAGCAGGGAATGGCCAGGCCACTCACACCCATGCAGGGCTAATCTCCCTTTGCTAATGAGGAAGTCAGGGCAAGCCGACGTGTACTCTAGCCCCAGTCCCTGGGCAGACTGTTCCAACGATCGCGGCTATCTACCTCTGGCTAGCTTACACCAACTGAGATCTGGTGCCCCTTAGAAAGGAATAAAAGGTGAGTCACATGGGAGTTGAATTGGCTAACCACGCCAACTGAAGAGAGTCAGTGACTCAGGCTTAGATAATAGGGCCTGTACTCCTGTCCCAGACGAATTCAGTTTATGGTTAGCCATACTACCTAATACGTATTCAGAAAGTAAGTGCCAAGACCTTTGCTTTGGAAAGTCATGAACCTACATACAAAAACTGAGTAACAGCTGCCAAAGTACCCTCACTACCAAGATAATTATAAATCTTATTATATTTCTTATTTCTTGGCTTAGAGATATAGACCCAATTTATTCTAAAGTAATGTTTGCAGCCCAAGACCAAACACATTTTTTGTACACACCCAGAACTAAGAACTTTTAAAATAACCTTTAAAAATTTATGAAAACTAAACAAGAGATATGATAAAGGTACTAATGGCTAGCACACAAAGCCTAAAATGGATCCTTTAGAAATGGCCTGCCTGCCAGCCTTTAGTCCCAGCATTCGGGAGGCAGAGGCAGGAGACTGTCTGTTAGAGGCCAGCCAGAGCTAAACAGTAATACCCTGTCTCAATACCAACAAAAATAAAGGAAAGGGAGGGAGGGAGGGACCTTTCAATCCCATTCTAAAATATTCTTCCAAGGCAACTACTACTCATCCAAACAGTAATCATGACATTGTCACATCATCAAAGGTCACCTCAAGGAAAAAGTACCTTCAAAATAGACTGCTGCTTACTGACCTTTGGGAGTTATTACAAATGTGCAAGTCCAGGAGGGCCATTCCCTACCCACCACCTTCCCCAATCCAGGGGTTCGGAGTCTGTGAGGTCAGAAGTGACTGTTCATAAGCATCAGGGTTAGAACCACTGCAAGGACAGCTCTTAAACAAAATCCTGTGTTCTAACACCAAACCAGGAGCTGAACAGGTTCTCAGGTAGAAGAGTGTCAATGTCGCCAGGCCCCGGCCTCAGACTCTGTGCTGCTCCCTTCTCTACCACAGAGAGAGAGATCTTAGGCAGAGGTCATGGCATAGCAGCCAGTTCTGGGTTTTTTTTTTTTTAACACAGACCAACAGCCAGCCCTAATCACTTTTCTCTTTTGGGTTTTGTTTAGAAATGGTCAACACAATAGCCCAAACCAGCTTTGAACTTAACTGCAGCAACCCACTCACTGCCTTAGCAGTGGAATAAAAGCCTAAGGCATCTGGATGCAGGTCACAGTCTCATCAATGTGGGGGCACACTTGTAATCCCAGGTCACATTCTCACCAACACATTGGCACGCCTGTAATCCCAGGACTTAGAAGGAGGAGGAAGAAGGATCAGGAATCCACGACCATCCTCTACTACATGGCCAGACTGGTGGATAGCCTGAGCTACTGCCCAGTCTCAAAAGGCAGTGGCAAACAAAAAATGATCACTAAAATAGGGCTCTAGTAACAAGAGTAAGAAGCAAGTCAACGTTCAATGTGCCTCCCATGAAAAACAAAGGAGCCCAAGTTTCCAGAAGTGTCACCGATCCCCAAAAGCTCTTAAAAAAATAAAGCTACCCTTCCCCATCTGAGAAAAGAGCCTCTCTTCTCCTACTCCTGCCTACCTGAGGCGTCGGCGGGGGTCCGAGGGTGTTCCTGTCCGACGGGCAGTGCCATAATCAGACATCATGCCATAATCAAGGTCATCATAGCCCATGCTTCGCTGGTCATCCTCTAACCCATAAGGCTCCGGATGAAAGCGATGCAGATCCACACTGCTCCCGCCTACTCGAACCTGGGGCTGGGGCCCATACACATCTTGTCTACTGGGTGCCCGGTAGCCTTCCATGCTGGGCCTATACCGCTCCTCAATTCTGGTCACCCGGGACAGACTGCCATAGTTGTCGCTGCCACCTGGATAGCCATCCTCGTAGTGCCGGCCGTATCCATCTGGAGGATAGTGGAAGTTCCTGGGGAGAGTCGCCGTGCCTGCCTGGCCCACGTAGGGACCAGGGCCCCCAGTGCCGTTCTTGCGGAAGTCGCGGCCCAAAGTCTGGATGTAGTTGTTGGAGACTGCTGAGGGGTCCACAGACAGCCCATCTGGCCCGATGGGGACTGGCTGTACTGTCCGCGTTGTCACCGTCTTCACAACTTTCTTGACCTTTGGTTAAGAAATAAGGAAAGGAAAACCAATTATTGAAGGAAATAAAGAATCTAAGTTTAAATTCCATACTACCCTAAGTAAGAAACCCTTACCCTCTAGGTCTTTACATAGAAATGTCGCATGTGTCATCTGTACCTTTTTTTTTTTTTTTTACATCCTACAGAAGCCACCAAGCGAGAAAAATGCCTCTTGGGGTAACTGCTATGACTAGCGTACCCCTTCTCTTCCCCTTTCCTGCATTTCTCTAACCTTTTCTGTTTGAGAAGTGATCATTTTCTTTCTGGCAATCAGTGGCCTTCAAGCACTAACTGGTTAGCTTGCCTACTAAATGACCACAGAGGCTCTATATCACGCTAGGACATGCACATCGCAGCTTACTGTGGTCTCCGTGCGCCTAGTGGTCCCGTCATCTGAGGTCTCCACAGAAACAACAGACATGGCTCCTTCAGGGTCCTCCTCTGTGTAGGTCTCCACAATCTGCCCTGGCTCCTGCATCCTGGGGACAGTGCTATACAGAAGGTGGTTGTGATCCTAGGAGAGAGAAAGGAGTAACGCTGTAACTAAATCTATGGAGTAACGAGCCATCCTAGTAAGAAACATTGGTGCTTCTAGAAACAGGCAGTCTTCATGCATCTCTCATTGGCCTCGGGGGTTTTAGAAAGAGTGGCTGTCATCTTATAACCTTGTTATAAGGCAGGCATGGTAGTGCACATCTTTACTCCCAACACTCAAGAGGCAAAGGCTTGCAGATCTGAGTTCAAGGCCGGCCTGTTATACATAGCAAATTCCAGGCCAGCTGGGACTACATAGAGAAAGCATGCTCAATAAACAAGTAACCTGTGTAAAAGCAGAGTAAATATAATTTCCCAGTACCAGGTACCTAACAAACATAAATAACAGGAGGAAACTCCACTCATACAGACATCCCAGTGACAGAGACAGCAGATTTCACTTTCCATTCTGGTCACCTGCTTGAATATAAAGGATGCTAACTGTGACATCTACATCTGAGTAGTTCTTCAAAAAGAGTAGCTTACCCAATAAAGACCTTTTACTATTGAAAAGACAATAATCAAAAGGTTCTGTTTTGTCTTGGGTTGAACTAGGAGTTGCACCTGGTGTTTGGTAGGCGAGCACTCCACCTACCACTGCACAACCAGAACCTCTTCTTACTTTTACTGTGGGATAAGGTTCCATAATTTCCCATACAGGCCTTGAACTTTCGATCCTCCTGCCTCAACCTCCCAAGAAGCTAGGATTAGACTTGACCCTCCTGGCCCAGCAAGAGTGATCTTTTGACGGTTTTCTGTTATTCATCAGATGCTCCCCAGTCATATTTTAGGTAAGCTTTTCTACAAGGTAGAATTATGCTCTCCCTCAAAACAACTGCAGTACCCTAGGCTCAAATGAGACAGGAATACCGTGCTAAAAGCCAATTACTTTTTTTTTTTTTTAAAATAAACAAAACCATGTATAATTTGGAACGGACCTTTCTACTTTCTAAATTAAAGAACTAATGGGTATTTATAGTAAGCACTCCAGCACACCAATATGATCATAAAGACTGGAGAAGTAAAAAGATATGAATAAAGTTGTCCAGACCTTGAGTCAAAACAATTACCTGGGGTCCGTTGAGTTTCAAATCTGAAAATTTCTGTCTCTCAAGGTCAGCATCGCCCACAAAGCGGCCGTTCTGAAACATAGCCCACAGGACAATTCATTTTCTAGCCTTTCTTTGTTCTGTCAAACACAGACATCTTTCTTTCCAAAAGAAAGGGCTTTCAAGAAGGTGTTTGTGACCTGAAATCCTGTGTCAATATTCATAAAAGAACTGTAATACTCCTTAATCTTATGTTACCACTTTCCTCAAAATTGGAATCAGGCCTAAAATTCTGGCAGGCCAGGTTTACAGAACTTACAAATTTAAGTTCCATGAGTAAGTACACAGGGTTTGAGGTCAGTAGGCTGTATCCCTAACATCTTGGCACATGAGAAGCAGTCAAAAAACCATTTGCTGAATAAATAGCACAGACTCAGTAAGTTTCCTACACACAGCCTTTTTTGAAAGCCCTAAGAATATAAGGAAAGTTGGAAATGCTACTTTGTGTGTGTGTTGCATGGGGGGGGGGGGGAGGAGAACACCAAAACAAAACAAAACAAAGCAAAACCTTTTTTATTGTTTTAGGAATCTTCATGCTCTACTAACATGGGAAACTCCCATTCCAGGAAGCTTTTGAAAGAAAGAAGAGTTAATTCTCCATTCCAAATATTAAGGAAAGTGCTCGGCAATGCCCCTCAAGGAAAATCTTAACATCTTTACCAAATTACAGCCACAGAACACATTCTAAAATGTTCTTAAAGTGCTCTGTCTCAAGCACAGAGACATAACCTGATGACACTGTACAAATAAAAGCAAGTTCCTGTACCTCTCCTAATACACTACCGTTAGATGCAACAACCCTGGGAGAGTCTTCCTCCACCCATCCCCCTTTTACATTCAGTGTAAAGCTGCAGGGGAGGAAGTTAAACACTGCTTTCAGGAAGAAGGAAGGGTGTGGTTTCATTGCTGAGCAGAGGTTAAAAATAAAGGAACAAGAGGGAAACCACTGGATCCTGGGATTCCCCACCACCAATAAGTCTGAGCAGCCTCACTTTCCTTCAGTCTGTCTCATCCATAACTCTCTCTACTCAAATTCCTGTAAACATGGTCATTTTAAAATTGCTGATTATCTGCCATTCAAATTATGTATACTAGTTTAGGGATTAGACAAGCAGTTGTAGTCCTAGTACTAGAGAGGCAGAAGTAAAAGCCTCACAAGTTTGAGATCAGTCTGAGCTACAGACCAATAACCTTGTCTTCAAAAATCCCAACGGTCAGCCAGGTTTGGTGGCGCACACCTTTAATCCCAGCACTCAGGAGGCAGAAGCAGACAGATCGCTGAGTTTGAGGCCAGCCTGGTCTATAAAGCGAGTCCAGGACAGCCAAGGCTACACAGAGACACTGTCTCAGAAAACAAAACTAAACAAACAAAAAAACCCAACAGTCTGGAAATGTTACTCAGTAGCTGCCTAGCATGCACAAGACCCTGGCCTCAATCTCTAGCTCCTCATGAAAAGTTAGTAAATGAATAGGATGTAACTCTGTGGTAGAGCATCTTCCTAGCATGTTCAGGACTCTAGGGCCAACTCCTAGCACTACAAAATAAATAAGCAATCGGTTAAAAGAACTGAGTATAAGCACTGCTGTAATTCCAGAAACCTCTTCAGAGTCAGTCTACTAAGCAGTGTCTAGTGTGTGAGTGCGTGTGTGTGTGTGTGCGCAGACACACACACACACACACACACACACACAGATAAAACCTCAGACAGATTACATCACAGAAAAGTCAGACATAAACCAAAGGAAACACAATACACTTCTCATTTCTCACACCAGTCTCCTAAGCCACATCAGTCAGCCACGCAGAGACCACTGCTGCCTCCTGCGGTTACCTGGTTAAACAGTAGCATGGTACTCTGCCCCCCCCCCTTCCAGCTCTAAGCATTAAAAGTAACAATGACCTCTTCCTCCAAAAACATGATTTACATGCCCAACAGTAAGCACAGCATGGAGTACGAACATAGAATTTACAGACATTATACCATTTTCTAAGAACAGGTTATTCCCCGGACGAGACTGAACTGGAGCTAGGAGCTCAAGCAGCCTAACTTCCCCAAACAAGAAGACATGCTTTCCTCTCATTTTTGACCATGTAAAAAAGGATATTTCAGCTGGGTGTGGTGTCACATGCCTAATCCCAGCACCTGGGAGGCAGAGGCAGGAGGATCTCTGAGTTTGAGGCCACCCTGGTCTACAAAGTGAGTCCAGGACCTTGTCTCGAGAAAACAAAAAAAAAGAAGGAAAGAAAGAAAAAAGAAAAAGGATATTTCAAAGAAAACAGAGGTGACATGAATGTAGCTCAAAAGTGTACAACTATAACTAAAACTGCATTCCTGCCCAAAAAACCCACTCCAGCAAAACAGGCTGTCACAGAAGGTTTCAAAAGTCCACCCAGCTCAATCAGCAACAAATCCCTCGTCTCTTAATCAGTGTTTGTCCCTGGAACAGCTCATCATGAAACGCAAGCACTGGGCAGCCCACAGCCAGCAGAGTATCTTTAGGATGTGCGGGCTTCACTTGTGACCATGCCAACGTCCTACCTGCAGGTCTCACGGAGAGAGGGTTTACCTGATGCCGACGGGTGAGGGTGCCGTTGGCCATGAGTGAGTTGGCATCTTGTGGTGAGACCCGGACGCGTTCCAGCTGCGCCGAGACATGGCGCCGTTCCTCCTCCAGCGCCCGGGTCAGCTTCTCAAACTGGGCCTCTTGTTCCTTCACAGAGGCCAAGATGCTGGCGGTCGACTCCACCTCTGAGTCGTCCATGAAGGTAAGGGGAGGAGCCGCCGCAGGGCAGGATAAAAAGTAAGATGGACCACAAAGGGAGCAGAAAGGAGGGAGTAGGTCCCCTCACTTCACACTAGGGGGGCATGGGCGGGTAAGGGAGAGAAGAGAAAAGATCACAGGTCAGAGAAGACAGACGAATTGTTAATCCCCAGCGCCAAAGACGCCCTCTGTGGTTTTACTGCAGTGCAGAAAGCAAGGCGCCACCACCAACCAAGCTTGGGAACCCATCACCAAGGGCTGCTTTGCCTACTACCCTCTTCAACACTCTTCTACCAGCACCTAATGAGAGAAACGGTGGCAGCTTGACCAAACCCTACACTGTCGGCAGGACAGAAAGACTGTAGCATGGAATTAAAATTAGATTATTTTTCTTTTCTTCAACACAGGGTTTCCCCATATAGCCATGCCTGTCCTGGACTCACTTTGTAGACCAGGCTGGCCTCAGACTCACAGGGATCTATCTGCCTCTGCCTCCCTCGATGCTGGGATTACAGGCATGCGCCACCATGCCGGTCTTAGATTATTTTTCTCTGGAAATATTTGCAGGCATGAGTTTAATCAAAGCTTGAACTTCCTGCTATAAGTAAGCGCTTACTGTATGCAGGGAGAAGCTCTGCTTCTAGAGATAATGGAACAGCAAAGATTTTAGCTAACCCCTCCCAAACCTTAACACTATAAATGCAGCTGTGGTGGTGAACGACACTGAATTAAAATACCAGTTAAGAAACAGAAATAGCTGGGCGTGGTGGCGCATGCCTTAAATTCTAGCACTCAGGAGCTCTGTAAATTCGAGGCCAGCCTGGTCTACAAAGAAAGCACCAGGATATCCAGGGCTACACAGAAAAATCCTGTCTTGAAAAGCAAAACAAAACAAAAACACACCCCCTCAAAATGGAAATATAAAAAACTTCCCACCAAAGTTGAAGGACAAAAGAACTTAAGCCTCCATATTTTATACATTCATGTAGAGGTCTTTCTTATCTTCCAAAACTATACTACATTATAGAGGGCAAAATATGTTAATTGAAATAACACAGTGGCAGAACCACAAAACACTGTATAAAAATAAAGGCTTTGCTCCAAACTGCATTGCAGGACTGTGATCTACCTTCTCAGCCTGACTGGGCAATTTAGCAAGATCTTGTCTCAAAAAGTTATTGTGGCCAGGTGTGGTAACTCCCAGCACTTCAGGGACAGGTGCAGGTGGATCTCTGTGAGGCCATCCTGGTCTACAGAGTGAGTTCCATAGGCTACATAGAGAAACACTGTCTCAACTAACTAACTAACTAACTAACTAACTAACTAAATAAATAAATAAATAAATAAATAAATACTGCTGAACAGCAGCAAACTAGGGAGAAATATTTTCTCCCTTATCCCCTATCCTTTTACTAAGATACTAAAGAAGGAAGGTGCCTAAAATAATGTTTAATTCTTAACATATATTCCATACACACCTGTTAAGAGAAGGGTCGTAATTGATTGGTTTAGCACAGAGAACAGCCCAGTCTAGATTCAAATAAATCATGGAAGCATCCCAGCCACCTCAGCAAGCAGCAAGCAGGAAGGAGAGCGCTGCAGAAATATTTGGAGGAAAAATGAACGGGAAGAAAATAAACTATACCCAATGCATAAGTACAGGAGAAGTCAGGGGAGTATTAGAAATGGGGGTTTAGCATGGCTTAACGTAGCAAATGCCCTTTAGACTGCTGTGCTCAGGTAGCTGGGCTTTGGATGTTGGAGTAATTAAAGCACAGACTGTACTGTCACCTACAGCTCCTCCCATGCGGAACCAGACCAGGCTATAATGTAGATAAAACCCCACATCGTCCCTTCCAGGCATCCAAATTGGGGGTGAAATTTGTTGTTGGAGTGCCCTTCCCCCTCCTTCCCACCCTTACGGCAGAAACCTCAAAGCTCAGTCCCAGCATGCCCACAAAGACATTGAGAAACCAATGCAATAGTCACGGTGGGGAAAACATGTGGGGACTAGCCTAGGCTGGGCCTTCTGCTTAGGCTGCCTTTCCCACGCTTCCCAGAGCCCCACCAAGCACAGAAGCTTGGGCCTGTTTGCCTTAGAATGTATCCAGCATTCAGCAAGCAAGAGTACCCAGAGGAAACTGATAAACAGATGCCCAGTAAACTGAGTTAATTCAGCCACCTCATCTGAGAACACGCTGAACTGTCCCTGAGCCCTTCCTACCAACCCTGGGCTCCCACAGTCACTGCTCATTCAGTCCCAACACTCAGTCCCAAGCCCACTACCACTTTCATCCTGGCTTTCATCCTCCTACCCACATCCCAAACAGCCACTCAAAAGCCTGTCTTTAGTAAGTACTGTTTGCTTGCTTGCTTGCTTGTTTTTAACAGTCTACCAGGCTGGCCTCAAACTCTCTATAAAGCTCAAGTTGACCCTGAATTCCAGATCCTCCTGTCTCTACTTCCCAGATACTGGAGTATAAGAATTTATCACATTCCTGGCTTAGTTGCTCTCTTTTCTTCTCTTTAACCACTTGCCCTCATCTACTATGTACAGAGAGTGACCTATGAACCTTCCACATCAAGAGAACCCAGCTCAAGAGAGACTTCCAGCTACTGCAGTTACACTGTGGCAGCCTCCACCCTGTAATCTTCTTGCTAATAAAAGCCCAGGGAGCACTGTGGGGCACACAGAAACAACCCTCCCTGCCACAGAGACACTGTGTTTGTCACTATGCCATAAATGGTCACTTTTTGCCCCACAACTTTAACTCCATACAGGGAGTTAAGAATGAAAGTTAGGGGAAACCCTGAGGGACCTAGGTCACAAAGCAGGGTCTAGAGAGGCACTAATGTCCACCATCCTGGCTTAAAGCTGACCACATGACTTTAAGAGCAAAATACAGTTACGCAGAAAAGGAGGTCACACTCCTGGGTCTTCATACAAGAGATTTTTCTGTTTTGAAGAGAGAAGCAGTGGCTGAGGGAGGGAGGATACAACTGGCCGACCTGGCTTACGTTATGGTTAGTCTCACCTGCATGATGTCAACAGCAGCCTAGCCCATTCTAAGGCAGAGCTGCTGCGAAGATGGAGTGACATAAAGTGTGTTCTACGAGGTGAGGTATTAAGTTGTTTCAAGAGTCAGTTTCAATCTTCCAATTGCATTACTTCATGGTAATGTCTCAGCCCCAAACTATTTTGTGAAGTAGCAGGTGAAATTAGTCGGATCAACTGCACAACTGAATGCTACAGTCGATGCTACAGAGCTGCCTTCTCTAGCCCAGCTCTATCTATCTGCTAGAAGGTCCCAACTGAGCCAGTGTTTCTGGAATGGAGGGTGTTTCTCTAGTATTGACAGTCAGTTGAGCAGTCCAAATCTGTTACACTAAACTCTTATTTTTTCTCAGGGCCTTACCAGTTTGTTACCTCAGACAAAGAAAACATGAAAAAATTTACCAATGCCTGAATAGCTTACTTATTGCCCTGTCAATCACAGAAACCATAAGGAAGTAAAGTGAAAAGAGACTCATAGGTGAAAAAAATTAACCAAGTTCTTATAGTTTATAGCAAATTTAGAACTTAAACCCAGGTCTAGAATATTTCTAAAGCCCACATTTTCTTCTATTCGATGCTGTCCAAATACAATCCAAGCAGGGCACATTGGCAAACACCTGTAATCCCAGCACTTATGAGGCTGAAGCAAGAGACCCACCAGTTCAAACCCAGCCTGGGGCCACATACCAAAACCCTTCCTCAAAAAAGAATGAAGGAATGGTCCAAGGCCCCTTGACCTATAACCTTTGAGAGCTTTCTTCCTAAGCATTATAGCAAGAGAGAGGGGGAAATACCCAAAAAGAGAAAAGGAAAGCACATATGGGAAGCTGCAGCTATGATGAGCCATAGCAAAAAACCTCATAACTTGACGTGGTCTCCTCTTCCTGCCACATACCATAAAAAGACTGTACTGCAGACCAGTGTGCAAACCACTGACTGACTTTGGCCAGCACCAAAAAAAGTCCTCTAAGATGCACTTAGTCCAGCTGCAAGACTCCATGTGCCAGGGCGGGTTGGTACCCAGGGGGGAATCTCCTCTGAGAAGGGGAGAGTGGGATGGGGGAAATGGAGTATGAGGGTGGGGCTGGGAGGGGGCTGCGATCAGGATATAAAGTGAATGAATAAGCAAGTAAATAAATAAATGGAGGGGGGTGGAGGGGTGGGAAGAGTCCTCTAAGTCTGGTCTAACACTTTCACCAAACAACAACAACAAGAACTATTATTATTATTATTCGCGGGGTATTTAACCTTGTTATTCTCCTATGCTTATGCTTTCTGAGACTAGTTGTGTTGACTTTTAACAAGCTATAGGTCTTTACTGTATGGATCCCACCCACACTAACAAGACCTTCCAGGGGCACAGCTTATTCATTCAAGCAATAACAATGATAAAGTCAGTCTCTTTTGTCAGAACTTCAAAATGTCCAGAAGGACCAAAGAATCAAACAGTGCCAATCAAATAGCAGGGCACCATGCCTGGAATGGTTTGTTCTACTGTAAACTGGCTAGAGAGATCTATTTGGGGGCTGGTGAGATGGTTCATGGGCTAAGCCTGTTCCCACCAGCCCTGATGGCTTGAGTTGGATTCCTGGGACCACTGACTAGGAGGACAAATCTACTCCTACAAGTTGTCCTCTGACTTCTTGACAGGAGCTGCAGGTGCCCATGTTCCCAGTCATACGCACACATAAATAGGTAAGTGTAATGAAGACATACATGTTTTAGAGAAATCTAATTTGGGTTAGGCGTAGTAACTCACATCCACAACATCAGCACTTAGGAGGCTGAGGCAAAAGAATTGCTATAGGTTAGAAGCCAAAAAAGCTACAGAGCAAGACCTTAGCACCAATCATCACCATCATCAAACAACATGAGCTTTTAGATCTTGACAATATCCAAGTCCAACATTTACACAATTCTAGACAAGGTGCCACTTAATCAGTCTAAATCTGAGTTTTCTTCTCTGTAAAATGGAAAAATAAAAACATATAAGGCTAGTTATGCGAACTAAATGAAACAATCCACATGAAATGCTTAGAGAAAGCCAAGGCATATGATTTGGGAACCCATTGGCAATGTGACTGTAGTAATTACACAGCTATTACTGTGTAGAGTATTATGTAGCAATGCCCTTCTTGCTCCCATGACTCCACTGGAATTCTTTACTTTTCTTAATAGCAAAGATTAAATGAAACCCCTGACTTCAAAAGATCAAGGATCCTCCTAGTACTCCGGGAGGCAGAGGCAGGCGGATCGCTGTGAGTTCGAGGCCAGCCTGGTCTACAAAGTGAGTCCAGGACAGCCAAGGCTACACAGAGAAACCCTGTCTCAAAAAAAAAAAAAAAAAAAAAAAAAAGATCTAGGATCCAATCCCTGCTTCTGCCAAAGGAAACCTGAGAGGAGTTATGATCCTGTTTAGGTTTTAATTTCTATTACCTTCCTTCCAGAGCTTTGTTTAATGACTATGAGTACCGTGCATGCGCGTGCGCGCACACACTCCATGAAGCTCAGGGAAATACACTCATATATGGCCAGACTTGGGTGAGGATTTGAGCACACCTATGCTGGAGGAACCCCAATCTTTTCTGAAGTTGAAAAGGTCTCCAAGCTTCAACCTTCAGGCTCTGGGGAAGAGATTACAACAGTCTGTAACCATTCCCAAATGCTGCTCCTTTCTTCCTGGTAATACATTATAAATCAAAACTAATGTTACAAACGTTTGTTCTCCCTCAAAGCAAACTCCATTTACATGTCTTCGGAGGACATAAAATGATTTTTTAAAGCACCAAGCCTCTTACTGAACACAAATCAGTAACATACAGCAAACAACCTGTAACACTGCGTGATATAACTCTCAGCAAGAAGGGATAGGTCTAAAAGTCACAATAAACACCTACAAAAAAATTACCATCCTGTCTTTAAATCTCAAACATAGCCTGTGAAAAGTTTTTCTAAGAATCCATATTATGAAAAATGCTTGTACCAGAGTCCAAAGTTGCAGCCCACAGCCCAACCCCTCACGACCACCTTCTAAAATTCAGACCAATTATAGTATTTCTCACTTCTCTGTTTAGAACCCGAAGCCCCTGTAATCCTAATACTTGAGCTGAGTGAGACATAAAGATCACCAATTCAAATAAAATAAAATTTTTTTTGTATTACAATTTAGCTGGATGTGGTGGCACACGCCTTTAATCTTAGCACTCGGGAGGCAGAGGCAGGCGGATCACTGTGAATTTGAAGCCAGCCTGGTCTACAAAGCGAGTCCAGGGCAGCCAAGGCTAACACAGAGAGACTCTGTCTCAAAAAAAAATCACAATTTAAGACATAAAGGAGTTACAAGTAACCAAAAGACCATCTCTCAAAAAAAAAAAAAAAAAAAAAAAAAAAAAAAGGTTCAAGGGCTAGGGATACTAACTCTACAATACAGTGCTAAGAACAGTAATAAGACCCTAGACCCCAGGTGTGGCAGCACAAGCCTTTAATCCCAGCCCTTGGGAAGCAGAGGCAGGCAGATCTGAGATTAGTACACAGAGAAACCTTGTCTCAAAGAAAGTGAAGATAAGAAAAAGGGTTTTCTTGTAGCACCTCATACCTACAATCTGTACACTGAGGAGGCTGAGGCAAAGGGATCCTTGGGAGTTGCTAAGTGAGGCCAGCCTGGGCTACGTGAGCTCTATGACAGGCTGGGTTACACTGTGTAATCCTGTGCCTCGCCACACCAAAACATCCCAACAAACCAGCAGGGATTTGATTCCACCTTCCCCTGGCTGGCATGGCAGCATCTCTTCTGTGTTTGACAGAGGCTGCATTCTGGAGAAAGGAACTTACTTGTACTGCACTGAAAGGCTCCTCAGCCCTGAGGTGACCAGGCTTAGGGTAACAAGGGCACAAAGGTTCTGGGTCGGGGTATTTGAAGGGCACGAATGTGTGTCAAAGCTTGGCCATCCTGGCTTGACTCAGCTCCGGGTATCATCATGCGGTCAAGCTGAGGGGTAAACTTGGCTGAGCGATATAGCGCAAGCTAGCCTAGAACTCAGCATTTCCTCCTTGTCTCAGCTTCCGACTGATTATATGTGCATTGCACCCATAGCAGAACTTAATGTTTGTTTTCCTTTTCAGTTTGATTGTTTGAGACAGAGTCTCCACTCTCCAATCTAAGATGGCCTGTACCTCTACCTAGGCCAAACTGTCTTCAGCCTCTGGAATCCATCCTCCTATCTCAGCTTCCAGAATGCTAAAACTACAGATATTGGTCACCAATACAAAATGGATTTGTAGTTCCTGCTATAAATTTATAATTTCAAAATAGTGAAAAAAAATAGTATATAGAGACTGAGGAATATATATAGCTCAGGGGTACAAAGCTGACTAGGATGCAGGAAGTCCTGGGTTCCGGCTCCAGTGCCACAACAGAAACTGGTGCACAGACAGGAAGACCACTGCAGTCTAGTAGTTTGAGGAAACCGCGTACTAGAAGATGGCATCACAAAAGGAAGGGGAAATCGCTTCTACCACCATGGCCTAAGTTCAGAAACTACATGACATTGTTCTTGCTGTTTTCCCCTCCTATGTATCTTTGGCACACCCAAACCCTAGAGTTAACACTGGGTTATTTAGGGGTGGCTTTGAAGCAAAGGAAAGGTGTGACTCTATCTGGGAGCAGGACTGAAAGGGCACGGAGAGAAACAAAACCTGCTTCTCTTTGGAGTTGCACGACACACACCCAGGACTGGTCTAACAGGTCCTCCGGATCTCTCAGGCCAGGCCACCTCCCTCTCGCCTCCTCCCCACATTTGCCAGGTGCCTCTCCCTGGGACACACAGCACCGAGTTTCCAAGAGACTCAGACAGCTACTCACCTAGATCCTTCTGCTGCCTTAGCAAAGGCACCTTGCCTAGCCTTATAAGGAAAAAGCAGGGCTTGAGGAAAGCTGATAAGGGAAACAAAGATAAAAAGGGCGGTGGGGAGGTGTCAGACTCCAGGAAGGGGAGAGGTCAAATGCCTTTCTCCTTCCTGAAAAAGGAGGGAGAAAAAGGGAAGGCAGCACACATGAGAAGTGGGAAAAATCTAACAGAATTTGATGGTACTATGTAAGTCTCCTCATTAAAAGAGAAATCCTAAAATTAACTGTGACACCTTATATCCTTCAGGCAAAAAAGAAAAAAACACCCAGAGAAAAGCATAACCTTTGGGTTTATGAGATGTCATCCAACTGTTTCAAGATCACTTTCTTTGTTTTTTGTTTGTTTGTTTTTCAAGACAGGGTTTCTGTGTAGCCTTGGCTGTCCTGGACTGGCTTTGTAGACCAGGCTGACCTTGAACTCACAGAGATCCACCTGCCTCTAGAGCCTCCTAGTGGGATTAAAGGCGTGCACCTTCCAGCCCACTTTTTGTTTTAAAGCTTCTCAGCTTTTGTTTTAAAGCTTCCTGTCTCTTTTACTCTTCCTTTGGAAAAGGTGAAAGCATGTACATGAGCCATAGGTACAAAGTCCCTTCCTTCTCAAAGCCCCCAAAAGGACAACAGCCACCCCATCCCGGCACAGGGACAACAGTGAGCGGGTGCCGTTAGCAGTGAGAAGCATGGCAGTCTGTTTTAACTGCAGGTGACAGGGTGAAACGCCCTTCCCCTCTCAGTGACAGATAAAGTGCAGCTGTGGCGCACTGCGACCCCCATACAATTACCAGTAGGATCTTCTCAATACCCAATACCTTGATCCTATACCAACCTGTCTGTGAGATGGTCTGGCTACTACCTGTGTGATACCCAGATTCAGTGAAAGCCCAGATGGGCTCAAGTGGCTCTTTGCCTCACAGTGGGCATGTCCACTAACAGTCCTTTGTTGTGATGAGTAAACTACTTATCAGAAGTAGCGTTGCTGATAAGTAGTAGAAACATCCTACTCAAGCCCATAATACTTCTCCCTGGTACAGGAGAAGGTGTAGGAACTTTCTATGCTTCCCATAGTTATGAGTCCCATAGTTAAAACAAAGGATCTTTGGTTTTTTGTTTTGTTTTTAAGTATGATATGATAGTGTTAGGTCCTGCTGCTGGGCGTGGCTGGCACGGCCCACCCTCTACCTAGGGCTGAGGCCTCCCCTCTCCCAGAGATTCACTATATAAACCAGGGTGGTTCCAGGGCCCCTCTTATTCCCCTCCTCCCTACCCTCTCTCCTTCCCTTCCCCCTCTGTGGCACTTCCAATAAACCTGCATTTTTGTATTATAGCTTATCACCAATTAGCTCATTTTGTTTATTTAATCAATCTGATAGTATGTACATACCTGTAATCTAAATACAGGGTAAGGTTACAATGTGGCTGAAGCAAGAGAATTAAGGCTAGTCTGGGCTATATAGTGAGCTCCGAGCTAAACACCACAACACACACACACACACACAACCACCACCACCAACAACAACAGCAAGCATTTGAGGAAGGAGGTGGGGAGTGGAGACATGGGCAAGGCGGAGTGGACCCACCCAGAGAGACCTTTGGATCTTACCTTCACTTTAAAAAGCAAAACATTCCTTAATTCTGGGGGCTTGTATTCTGACTAAATTTCCTTTTTGTTGTTTTGGTTTTGTTTTTTAAGAAGGGTGGGAGGCTCTCCTTGTAGTCTTGGCTGTCCTTGAAATCTCTGTAGGCCACGCTGTCCTGTAACAGAGATCTGCCTGCCGCTGCCTCCCACCTCCAGGCATCAGACTGAGTTTCTTTCTTATAAGGAACAAGTACCAAATCAAAAGGGTAGTGGTAGACACAAAACAGAGATTACTTTGTACTTTCCGTTGGCAAGCCTCATCTAGAAATCTAGCAAAGGAGCCACACTGTCACCTTTACCCCACCTCAAGAAAGAAAATCTCATCAAAATATTCCTCTTGTTTTTAATATGACATCTCACTAAGTCAAAGCAAAGACTAGAGTTGGAGTGGGAAAGAGAAGGCACTAGAAGTAGGGAAAGCCGCGCTGGCCAGCATCAGAACAGAGGGAAGGGATTGTTCTATCGGTATGTTAGCAATCTGCCTCTAGGGCAGCTGTCCTCCTGGACAATCAAAAGCGGGTCTGTGTGTGTGCTCAGGGGCTAGCCAGCTTAGCAACAAGTTGAGGAATCAGCCACCCAATCAACAAAGTGAGAAGAGATGCCTATTTCACAGCTGGAATAAAGCAGGAAAAACTAAAGATGACGTGGGGGGGGGTGTGTGTCAGGGAGAGGACAACAAGGAGCCAGAGGCCCGCCACTTCAATCCCAGGAAACTACCAGCCATCCCTGGTTATGGACAACCACTGGACACCTGCAGCAGGGGATGCTGAAATCAAATGGGCAGGGGGCTCCTGGGTGTAGCAAGGTGCCCAACAGAAGGGCTCCAGCATTACCAGTTTCTTTGTCGCTTTCAGACCCAACAAGATTTCTGCAATGTACACAGTACACCAACATAATCTAACATCTATGTCCTTCTAGAATTCCATTCTTAATTAAATCCTAGAGATCTATAAATAAGCACACACAAAACTCAGTAAGCTCTTTAATGCTAAGAGATCAAGGCCATTTATATAACTCGAGTGCTAAAATGTAAAAGGCCACCCTCAGATCTCACACCCTCTAATCCCTCCGAGTAGCTCGATGCTCTGAGACCCATTAGACACACAAAGGGCTGCTCTCTTCTCAGTAGGGCTCTGTAGCAGAGCTGCTCTCCAGGGACAAAGAGATTTCCCAGGAGAACCACAAAGCCATCACTCCTCTCTGTTCCCCACTCCCAGCTTTCTCACTTCCTGTCACAGTAGCACCAGACCACAGTCTCCCAGAAACAAACAAATACAAAGTGCTGGATTCTGGGCTGCAGGCCAACCACATTCCAGGGCATCCTGTCTACCAATCACCAGCTAGAGCTCCTACTTTGCCCTGCTCGGTTCCTTATCATGTTCAGGAAAACAACCCTCCTCTCAGCCTCAAGCCAACGCTACAGAGGACAAAGCCTAGGCCTGTAAGAATCAGCAGAAAGATGCTGTGTGCAAAGACCTAAGTAAGAGTGGGAGGGAGGGGTTAAAATTGTACCAAGCAAGTGGGGCTTTTTTTTTTTTAACTTTGGGGACACTGAGATGAGGATGCTAAAGCTAAAGCTGTATTCCAGTCAGCAGAACCACAAGTGGCACAACCCCCAAGAAAGGGCCATCAGAGACAAGTTGCTCGTGAACAAGAAAGCACATCCTCTGTCACCTTCTCTATCGTGTCCTTAAGCTCTTTCAAACTTCCCTACATGTGGAACTGATTCCTAAAGCCAGCCCCACGGAGAGCAAACAAAGGCAGCAGACTCCACCCTGCAGAAAGGCAGTTTATCAAGTTCTGAGGGCAAAGTTCCTGACTTCCCAAGAGAACATGAGGAGGGCCACTAGAAGCTACACTGTAGCCCAGGCAGCAAAGAGACTGACGGCAGCCTCAGCTTTTTCCTACAGCCGAGGTAGAAAAGAAACCACTGGCTGGCTCCGAGAACAGGCTGAACTGTTTGTCTACTACTTTGCATAGCCCATTGGCCCAGCCCATAGCCCTAACCCCTAGAAACAAACCTTTACACAGAGGTCAAGGAACATCAACCAGATAGTCCAGAGATCCATTCACAGTACAGAAGTAGCCAAGCTCAGCAGAGTTCTAACCAGAGGAACATTCCAAGCCAAGAACTAGTAAAATGCCATCTTTCTCATATTTTCTGACTTGCTCCTCCTAGCCACCCCCACGCCAACCCACTAGAAACACCAGCAGCTAAAAGCTGACTCTCTGGCTAAATCTTGATCTCTGGAACACACGAGGCAAAAGCAGCACAGCTTGGAAGAGTTCAGTCCATATCTGGACAGGCAGATGGAGAGGTAGGGCAAGAGCGGGTACACAACAGTCAGCTCTCATCGGTCAACAGAAACCTGTTTTAGAGCGTGGCAAATCATGTCACTGAAACATACAACAAAAGTTTCCAGTCTTTTACCTAGCCCCAAATTTAACTAAATCTCTTTTTCTGAAGGATGTTGAAAATGTAGTTATAAATGTCAGGGTTTTGTTTTGTTTTTGTTTTTATTTTTTTATTTTTTGTTTTGTTTTGTTTTTCAAGACAGGATTTCTCTGTGTAGCCTTGGCTGTCCTGGACTTCCTTTGTAGACCAGGCTGGCCTTGAACTCACAGTGATCTGCCTGCCTCTGCCTCCCAAGTGCTGGGATTAAAGGCGTGCGCCACCACGCCCAGCCTTAATGTCAGTATTCTTAATGTTCTCTTGCTCATAGCTCAAACCAAATAAATAAGAGTTGACGGTAAACTATGAGGTAGATATGTGAAATGATTTTTTTTAAGTGCCATTTAAGGAAGTTTTCTGAAATTAAATGCCCCTATGCACACTGCTGCTGCTGCTCTGAAAGGTGCCTGGCAAGCAGGTGTGCATCAAGCTAAACAGGTGAGAGAGAAAAGAAGTGTGGACTCAGAAATGTCATCACCCTGGAGTGTGAGCCAGTGAAAACTCAGAGATCCTGAGTCTAGCTGTATTTCTGCCTCTTTCAGATGTATTTGGAAAAGTCAACCAAACGGATAGTTAAAGAGAGCATTCCTGGAGGGCCCCGGACTTTAGGAGGAGGATGAATCTTCTTTGCTACCTTTTGAGACCTTAACTAAAAAAAAAAAAAAAAAAAAAAAAGCCACCCGAGCACTTGGAAGGCAGAGGGAGAGGAGAAAAGAATGTGTCTCATAAAGTTAGGCTACATTCCAACTAGCCAGCATCCCACAGACCATTAAGAGTGCCTGAGAAGCCAGTGCCACTCCACTATCTAGCTCCAAGTCCTGCTCCCCCCTTACTCTTGAAAATCTTTAAGAATAATTGAGTTTGATGAAGGCAGCAACTGTTTCCACTATTTTCTCTTCCTTGCCTCCCCCTACCCTCAGACCACAGTTCAAACTCACATCAAACAGTTAGTACAATAGGCCGGTCAGCAGGAAAGAGAACCCTGGACTAAAATAGCAGGAAGGGTGCCAACTGGCCCCACTTGGAATGCTTGCTTGGCTCAATTTAAAAATAAGAAGCTTTTGTCATCCACTCCCTCTGTCCAAGCAAATTCTCTCTGCAGCCTACCTTTCAGTATCAAGTGAGTTTCAGTTTCCTCATTACAAGTCCTTGGTCTACTTTCAAATATCAGAACATACAAGGGGAATGCACATGAATAAGGCTGAATGTAAATAATGTCTGTGGGATGGAAAGGTTTCCTCAACTGCAAAACCTCAGTACTGAGGTTCCCCTGCCCCAACAACAACAAGTATACAGGCGCAAAGAGGAACACAAAACCTGATGGTAACTACTTCTTACGGCTTTGCTAACCAGGTGAGGTCAGTAGCACAGGCTGAATGTACAACATCCTGAATGTTCAGGATGGAACTCTTGCCTAGCATGCTTCAGGTGACCAGCTCCTCCCCCCCTCATATTCCAAGTTGACCAGAATTGGCCAAGAAGGAAGTTAAGGAAGCGAGCATTTCCCTTTCAGACAGGAAGTAAATTAGCCCTTCCTGTGAGTTTTAAACAAATTGTACAGCTGGGGTTTCAATGCTAACATCCTCTCTTGAATTCGTTCCATGATTTTAAAATTACAAGGGGGAAATGGAGACATGGTCTAGAAATTTCCCTTAACAAGCAAGAGCTTTCTACCCTTGCTACATGTTGGCATAACCTTTAAATCAGCAGTAATGTGTAATACAAAAGCAGTATTAAGTAACACTGAAGTAGACAGTTTCAAATTCACCAGCCCCCACCCCATGTCTACCACCACCACAAACCAGTTAGTATTCTACTCATTCCAATTAAATACTCACCTACCTAAGAATTCAACCCTGAGGGATCACAATCATTTGGGGAATTGTATTTTCAAAAAGGCTACATAAGCTGGGCATGGTGGCATAGGCCTTTAAACTCAACACTTGGGAGGCAGAGGCAGGTGGATTGCTGTGAGTTTAAGGCCAGTCTGATCTAGGACAGCCAGGGCTGTTACACAGAGAAACCCTGTCTCAAAAAAACAAAAAACAAACAAACAAAAAAAATCAAAACAACAACAAAAACAAAACAAAAAAACCAAAGGGCTACATAGTGATACTCACTGCCTGTAGGAAATCATGGGGCCTATTCCGGACAATTAACCACAACATTCCTTTGACAAATGGGGCAGTGGTCAGAAAATACATTTGGGCTATTTTACTGCCCCCCTAGACAGCTCAGATCAGTCTGCATTAGAAGCTCTGTGAAAGCATGGACCTAAGTTTAGGGTAGCTGGAACAGCATAATTTTTTTTTTTTTTTTAAACAAAGTCTCATTACATAGCCTGGTTGCTGTTTGCTATTCTCAAACTTAGGTATCCTCCTGCCTCAACCTCATGATTGCTGGGGTTACAGATGTACACCTCCAAATTCAGCTCTAAATCCTATTTTTTTTTTAGACTCAGTACCTAGCAGGAAGAACTACCTTGCTTGCTTACCAGCCCCACTGTCCTGGGCTCCTGAGAGGCTCGCTGGAGTACATGCTTATTTACACTACAGACAGAACAACCTTTTAAATGTTTTAATTTCCTGCAAGGAATGAATGTCTACGTCAAATTCTCAAAGACTGGCTCCATATTCTACTTCAAAGAAACCAAGGCCTACATCTTTGTTCAAGCATTCATGACCCCTAGGTATTTCTAGCCTACTTGATAATAGATGAAGAACAGCCAGAAATGTAAAGAGCAAGAGCTATTGCTGACATTTTTCTAAGCAAGTCACTTTAACTTCTAGTGTGAGACCAAATGAATAGCAAAATGTCCTTAAAGAGCTATGGAGAACATTATTTCTATGGAAAACACATAAGTGAAGATTTAGGTAAAAAAAAAAAAAAAAGTACACAACAGTCATGACAATCACAAACATCTTTGCCATCTATATATGTGTGGAGAAAGAAGCATGGACCAGTTACTAAAACTTAGAAGCCCTACAGAAAAGAATCAAGGCAGGGCTGCTCCTTAGTCAATCCTTAAAGATGGATGACAACCAGACAATTCTAAGAGTAACCAGGACAAGTACCGGGTCTACAGCCTCTAACAGAAAGAAAAGGAAAACTGATGTAGCTTACAAAGGATCATCCCAGCCCAGGGAGGCTTAAGTAGGAAAAATAGACTAACCCGGACTATAGTGTAAGCTTGACTACACACACACACACACACACACACACACACACACACACACACACACACACACACTCTCTCTCTCTCTCTCTCTCTCTCTCTCTCTCTTCTCTCTCTCTCTCTCTCTTACACACACACACACACACACACACACACACTCTCTCACACACACACACACAGGCAAACACACACACAGGCACACACGCGCACGCACACACAAATGGAGGTGGGGTAAGGAAGATGTATCTTCAACTGAAGAACAGACTTGCTAAACCAGAAATCTTGAGCAGGAAAGTAAGTATGAGTGATTCAAGATATAGGTTCTCTGGTAATCAGGAATTACCGGACTTTGCTATATTGATTGCCAAAGAACACCAAATCACCAAATGGTTAGTTACTCTTTTTTTGCTTCATCAAACTCAAGCAAGCTAAGTGGTTCAGTATGTGCCTTAATAATTCCTACTAAATTAAACTTACATGTCTAGAAAGAAAAAATAGAGGCCTACAGATACTTAACAAGGATGATCACTCCTTGTATGCAAGACAGAAATATAGATATGATAACTTATTAAGTGATTCCTCAGTTTCAGGAGGTGGGTCCCTGAAACCATCAAACCCACATTAAAATGAAGAATTTCTGTTTTTGTTTTGTTTCTCTTTTGGCTTTCGTTCGTTTCTTTGGTTAGTTGGTTTTGGTTTTTTGAGACAGGGTTTCTCTGTGTAGCCCTTGGCTGTCCTAGACCAGGCTGGCCTTGAATTCACAGCCTGCCTCTGCCCCCCAAGGGCTGAGATTAAAGGCGTGTACCACCACACCTGGCTAATAAATCTGCTTCTCCCCCCCCCCCCCCCCCCCCCCCCCCCCCCCCGCCGTTTGGTTGGTTGGTTGGTTTTTGTTTTTTGGTTTTTTGAGACAGGGTTTCTCTGTGTAGCCTTGGCTGGCTGTCCTGGACTCACTTTGTAGACCAGGCTAGCTTTGAACTCACAGTGATCCATTTTTAGAGACAGGGCTTCTCTATATAGCCTTGGCAGTCCTGAAACTCTGTAGACTAGGACAGCATCAAACTTACACAGATCAGTCTACCTCCGCCTCCCAAGTGCTGGAATTAAAGGTGGCACCACTAGCCTGCTGAAGAAGGACCTCCTAACCAGGCATGGTAGCCCACGCTTTTAATCCCAGCAAAGTCAGGAGGATCTCTGTTAACTCCAGGCTAAACTGATGTACATAGTGGAGTTCGAGGGCTATACAGAGAGATCCTGACTCAAAAAGAACAGGAACTTTTTAGTCAAAGAAGCAGCAGCAGCAGCAGGTAAATGGGATGTTAAGCACCTAAACAAATGCAACAAATGAAGACAGTGTACCATGGCCAGGCGTGGTGGTGTACACCTTCAATCCCAGCACTTGGAGGCAGCAGCAGGCAGATCGCTGTGAGTTTGAGGCTAGCTTGGTCTACAAAGAAGAGTTCCTGTCTCGAAAAAACAAAAACAAACAAACAAACAAAAAAAGACAACACTCAGGAGGAAGAGGCAAGTGAGTCACTGTGAGTTTAAGGCCATTCTGGTCTACAAAGAGAGTCCAGGACAGCCATGGTGACCCAGAGAAACCCTGTCTCAAAAAACAAAAAAAGAAAAGAAAATGAACCAGATCTATGCTGCACAATCTCTCCTTTTCCTAAACAACTATGTAGATAAGAAGAAAAACTTCAATCTTTACAAACGCATATAAATTTATTCTAACAACTTATATTATTGTTCTCCAAGACAAGAACCGTCAACCTATACAGAATCTGCTATTCTGAAAATCACTGTCATGGAGCTTTACGAAGGGAGAGAGACTGGTACAGCTGCTGCCTCAAGTTAGCAGGAACATACAAAACACCAGTCACAGCTGTTGTCTCTGTAGGACCTAAAGACAACTTCTTTTTGTACTTCATGGAGCTGAACAGGCTCTTCTAACAGTTCTCCCTCCTTCAGTACACAGCAGCCCAGACAGGTCTCGCTGATACCCAAACCCTACCACCCCTCCTGACCAGGGATGACAACCTGGGGTGTGTGCCCTTTCTGTTCTCCTATATATGACCACTGCTCAGTACTTCTGTTGTCTTCCAAATATATTTACATATAAGCCCTCCCAGATCTCTCCTGTGTCCTCCACATCTGGGACATGCTTTTTGCAACCAAATTACATATTGCAACATATGTGCTTATATACTCATTATTTATTAGGTCTATTTGGTTATTATACACTAGAGCACGGCATGCACCAGATTTTTGTGTGTGCTCTACTGAGCTACATCATCAGCCCTGGATTTTCTGTTTCTGTTTTTTAATGTTTTATTTTGGTCTTTTCTGTCTCTCGGGGAAGAGTCTCATTCTCTAGCCCACTTAGTTCCCATGTCCTATCCTCTTGCGTTCGCCTCAAGGGCTAGGACGGCAGGTGTGTCACCACAACTGCCTTCTTCTGGAATAAAAGATGTTTCACAGATTCAGTGAATACAGTTACAGTTTAGGAAAGTAAACCAACTTCATTTTGTTTTTATTTTAATACTTCTTTGTTTAGATTCGCACTTCTGTTGTTTTTGAGGGAAGGTTTCATGTTTCCCATACTAACCTTAAACTTACTACTTAGAGGGTAACTTAATTTCTGGCCCTCCTAGCATGCACCACCATGACTCTATGTTAATTTTGCATATGCCATGAGGCACGCATACACAAGTCATCAGGTTTGGTAGCATTGAGCCATCTAACCAGTCCCATTTATCTATCTATATATTTTTAACCAGTGTCCGCTATGTAGCACAGGCTGGCTTAAACTCCAGATCTTCCTGCCTCAGCTTCCCTCAAATACAGGCATGTGCCATACCAAGGTCTCTATCTTTTTCTTTTCTTCTTTAAAAAAATTTATTTATTTATTTATTTTATGTACGAGTGCTCTATCTTCATGTACACCGGTGAGCCAGAAGAGGGCATATAGATGGTTGTGAGCCACCACGTGGTTGCTGGGAATTTAACTCAAGACCTCTGGAAGAGCAATTGCTGCTCTTAACCTCTGAGCCATCTCTCCAGCCCGCTTCTATTTTTTTTCTGACTGTGACCCTTAGGTATATCTATGACTTGGGGGCTGCTATCCACCTATTGCCACACCTCCTCCTTTGGCTGACCTTCAGCAGGGCAGACACTCAAGACCCACCGTGTCCTAGTTTACAACGTCAACAGTGGAGAGAACAGCAGAAAGGGACAAAATTCCCCCATTCCAACAAAGAAGCAGGAAAGAAATCAGATTGGCATCAATTTCCCTTTTAAAATAGACTCCTCTATTTTAAAAGTGGACTGAATATACACCAGCTACTTTAGTCAATGAGACTGACTTCACTTGCAATGAAATGGGAACTGTAGGTGCTTTGATAAAGGTACTGAAAAGTTGACCTACTTTCTAGAACAATGTCTATGTCCTCAAACATCAGAATAAATTTTGGTCTCCTAAAGTATAAGCTTCTTCAAACATCTTTTCATTCGACAGTAAAAAATGTTCTTCTCCATTTCAAATATACAACAACATGCATCAAACACACAAATGTCATTTATTCTGGGGAAAGTAAATTTCTTTTAGCTCCTGTTGGCTGAGCTACCAGTAATTAATTAGGAAAGGTAGATGAGATTTTCAAAAAAAAAAAAAATCAAAGATAAAAACTACCTGAGGGCTCGGTGTGATAGTAAACACCTTTAATCCCAGCTACTGGATCTCTGACTTTGAGGCCAGCCTGGTTTACAGAGTTTCAGGACAACCAAGGGTACTCAGAGAAACCAGCAGGGGTGGGGACACTAGCTGAAATACTAGATGTGCTTTCATGTCAATCTAACTCAAGTAAACCAGAAGCTGTGTCTTTAACATCAATACAACCAATTAAGAATAAAAATCAAGGCTGGGCAGTGGTGGCGCATTCCTTTAATCCCAGCACTTGGAAGGCAGAGGCAGGCGGATCTCCATTAGTTTGAGGTCAGCCTGGTCTACAGAGCAAGGACAGCTAAGGCTACACAGAGAAACTTTGTGTCAAAAAACCAAAAATAAATAAATAAATAAATAAATAAATAAATAAATAAATAAATAAGAATAAAAATCAAAATCTTAAGAAGACCATCAATTTAAAGGAGATAATACAGAGAACAAGAAAGCAAGCCAAAGGAGAAGAATTGGGGGAAACAGAAAGAATATAGGCTAAAAGAATGTAGGAATTGGGGTAAAGGAGCTATCACAGAAGGCTAAAGAGTACAAATAAATACTATTCAGAACCCTAGTTATGTGAGTTACATAACATAAGACCCTGACTAAAAAGGTGAGGGGTGAACGAGAGACGGAAAGTTCTAGGCTGGAGGAAACCTGCAACTTTCCTTCTAGACAGGGCTGCACCTAAGACATGCACACACCCTGCAAGCTCATCTTAGCTTTTCCTCATATGAAAGCAGACTTTTCTCAGAAGCACACGTTACACAGGAAGCATTCATGAACTCAAAATTTCTACATGTTACAGCTTTACAAGCATCCATAAATATGGGCTGCAAATGGAGTGTTCCTTAATTAAAAAGAGGGAGTCCATTCAATAAAAATAGCAAAAACCTGCCTCTATTTCTGTATTTATAATCCAGCATTATAAATGTATAACCCAGTGCTAGCTTACAAACTCCTGGCTAGACAAGCTTGAGGTGAAGAACCTGGCCCAAAATGAAATGTGGAGAAAGGGGGCCAGAGGGTGGCACACACCTGTACTCCAGCTGGGGAGGCAGAGAGGAGGCTCTTCATGAACCAAATTTGAGGGCAACCTGGTCTACATAGCAAATTCCAAGTCAATCATGGCTACATAGTGAAAGCCAGACAAAACGCAAAAACCTGGTTCAAGCTGATGATAAGAAAGCCAATCAAGCCTCTTCCGGTCTCTTTGGCCTCGGTGGCAGAAGCAAGATGACGAAAGGGACGTCATCCTTTGGGAAGCGTCGCAACAAGACGCACACGTTGTGCCGCCGCTGTGGCTCCAAGGCTTACCACCTTCAGAAGTCGACCTGTGGCAAATGTGGCTACCCCGCCAAGCGCAAGAGAAAGTATAACTGGAGTGCCAAGGCTAAGTAGCGGAACACAACCGGGACCGGGCGGATGAGACACCTAAAAATTGTCTACCAGAGATTCAGACATGGATTCCGTGAAGGAACAACACCTAAATCCAAGAGGGCAGCTGTTGCAGCATCCAGTTCATCTTGAAGATTTCAAGCAGTCATAAAATAAATGCTTTGGTTTCAAAAAAAAAAAAAAGAAAGCCAATCAAAATCCTTCTCAATCCACTCTGATCAAATTACATTTACCCAGAGCACTGTTTCTACTGGACACAAAAGGATGGGAGTAACTTGTAGTTTTTCTTAGGTCTTTGAAGAAATTATGAAGCTATTCTGGCAGTGCTACCTGTTTGTCTACCTCATTAGCCCCTCCCTTCACAAGATTACCACTGTTTTGACGACCTACCCACTACGATGCCCCAAAGTTGCTTTTTTTTGTTTGTTTTGTTTTGTTTTGTTTTTTTGGTTTTTCGAGACAGGGTTTCTCTGTGTAGCCTTGGCTGTCCTGGACTCACTTTGTAGACCAGGCTGGCCTTGAACTCCCAGCGATCCGCCTGCCTCTGCCTCCTGAGTGGTGGGATTAAAGGCCTATGAGCTGTGCACTAATTTTATGAATTTTAAATAGCACGCTCTAATGACAATCCAATATAAAAGGTTAAGAGCTAATACATTTTTTGTTTGTTTCTGCATTCAAAGAAATAAAACCTAGAGCCTAGAGCATGTAAGACATGGATTCTACCACTGAGATGTATATCCCACAGAAAAGACCAGGACAAAGAGTGACTAAGCAATTTGTTTCAGGGTAAATCAGAGCAAGATTGGAACCTAACAGTCTAACATCATATTTTGTTTATATTTTTGTTTGGTTTTCGGAGACAGGATTTCTTTGTGTAGCCCTGGCTATCCTGGTCACTTTGTAGACCAGGCTGGCCTGGAACTCACATGCCTCCCTGAGTGCTGGGATTAAAGGCCTGCGCCACCACACAAGGCTCTAGCATCATGTTTTTAACATGACCTTTACAGTTTTTTCTTTCTGTGTTTCAAGCATCAATGCTATAACTACTGTGTTATGCTACTTTGCCTTCTAACCTTTAGGGGAAGACTCTCGGTAGGAAATTACTTTTTGGTTGAATATATTAATAAAAACTATGTAACAGTTAACATATTTGAAGCAAAGCAGAAGCAACTGGTATGAGGTGAATAAGGGTAAAGAAGAGTTAATGTGATTCTTGAAAAACTCTGCATGTTTGAAAAAAGGCTTTAAACACTACTTTCACCATCATATGAGACATGTGGAAGCATTAGCCAAATTACCTATCACTGATCAGCACAGAACACTTGGGGGAAACTCTTTAAGGCTAGGTGTACCAAGATATGGTACATCTTTAATTCCAACATTAAGGAAGCAGAGGTTAAGAGGATCTCTATGAGTTTTGGGGCCAGCCTGGTACACACACCAATTCCAGGGCAGCCTGGCCTCCAAAACCATCCTATCAAAATATCCTATCAAAACCAAACCAAACTAAACCAAAACCAAACCACAATAAAACAACACTGTCTTGAAAAACCAAATCAAATCAATCAACAAAAAAACAAAACAAAACAAAACAAAACAAAACCACACCGACTAGGGATATAGCTCAATTGATAGACTGCTTGCCCAACAATTAGGAAGCCCTAGGCAAGGTCAAGGCCAGCCTAGACTACTTGAGACCCTGTCTCAAACAGAATTAAAAATAACAATAAAAATTAAAAATACGGATCAGTCATACTTAATGTCCCCTTTTAATTCCAGCCAGAACAGTGCTCTTGCTCTGTCAGTGCTCACCTGGAAACCTTGGAGGCAGCTACAACTTTTCAGGTCAATCAATTCCTCTTTCAGCTTTATGTAACATGGATTTATTTATTTTTATTTTATATGTATGGGTGTTTTGCCTACATGTATGTATGTGTACCATGTATGTCATGACTACAGAAGCCAGAGGAGGGTCCCATATGCCCTGGAACTAGAGTTTCAGACAGCTGTGAGCCACCACGTGCATGCTATCCTGTGCTGCCCTGTACACACACACACACACACACACACACACACACACACACACACACACA
>OU015750.1:56790001-56816997 GCA_907169655.1 Acomys percivali
CACACACACACACACACACACACACACACACACACACACACACACACCCTGGCTCAATCTCCAGGAAAAAAAACAAACTCACACGCTATCAGGCCAGGTGTGGTAGCCTACTCCCATAATGCCAGCACTTGAGAGGCAGATAAGGAGCTGAAGCCAGCCAAGTGACAGGACACCCTGTCTCAAATGAGACTTTTAGGGAGGGAGAAAATAATATCAAACACATTTCCTTTGAAACACTCAGACCAAGCTTCTTGTGGTGTTGGTGTTGGTGTATAAGCCACTGGTCCATAGAAGGGGTTGAGACGTTCTTCCTTCCTGTTGTCCATGTTTTCCCCCAGAAAATGGATAAGTTGCCAGTTTTCACTGATTGAAGCCAACAGCTGCCTTAGCTATGAATGCACCTGACATCTTAACACTATTGTTTAGGCTGATTGCCAAGAAAAGCTAAACCTTAAAATCCTCCATTATTTCCAGAAACTTTGTTTAAAAGAAGCTAGCTGTGGTGACACATGTTTATAGTACCAGCATTCCGAAGAAGGGATCACAAAGTCAAGGTGATCTCAGGCCCCCCTCCCTCCCCCAGCCCCCCCCCACAAAAATGATTACTGTTGGTGAAATGTCTCAATGGATAAAAGCACTTGACACCAAGCATAAGGATTTGAGTTCAAGCCTCAGAACCCACATGACGGAAACAGAACAGATTCTCTCAATCCCCACATTGTCCTGACTTCTACACACCTGCCTTAGCAAGAGCAGGTGCCTCCTCCTCCCCAACCCACACAACAAAACACATGTAAACAACAAAAAAGGTAAATGGGACGGGGCAGGGTGGTGCTCGACTGTAATCCCAGCGTTAGGAGGCTGAGGCAGGCAGATGTCTGTGAGTTTGAGGCCAGCCTGCTCTACAAAGCAAGTCCAGGACAGCCAAGGCTACACAGAAAAACCTTGTCTCAAACAAACAAATAAACAAACAAAAACAAAAAAGGTAAATGAATAAATAAAAGATCTAAACTACAGGCTACAGTGAAACTGTCAAAAGCACACAGAATATATTAATTCCTGTGTTTTGCGTCCTGTCTCAATTTAAACCTTCTCAGGCCTCACTAATTCCCATCAACTACCTTAATTAAACAAGGCTTACTGAGCACCTCAGTTTGTAGCAGACTCTGAGTAGGTAATGAGGGGATAGAGTTAAGATAGTTCTATATACCAGCAGTTCACAGTCTAGAGTGAAAGACAGTAATTTTTATATTTTGGTTGTGAGCCTAGCCTTTAACAGCTGACCCATCTCTCCATCCCAAAAGACAATAGTTGTTAATACAGTATGATGAGTACATTTATTAGAACTACCTCCTACAAGCTCCTCATTAGAAAATTGTATCATTCAACCCAAAGAGCTGAAATGTCTCTGGAAAATAAAATTTAACTAATAAGAAATTAAAGGTTGAGGCAAATCCCAGAAGTAAAAAAATAAATAAAGCAACCAGACATGGTGATAAACGCCGTTAGTCCCAGCATATGAAACAGAGGCAAGCAAGTTCTCTAAATTCAAGGCCAGCCTAATCTACAGTTCCAGGGCAACACAGAGAAATTCTGCCTCAAAATAAATAAATAGCCGGGCGTGGTGGCACACACCTTTAATCTCAGCTCTCAGTAGGCAGAGGCAGGCAGATCACTGTGAGTTCGAGGCCAGCCTGGTCCACATAGTGAGTCCAGGACAGGCAGACCTACACAGAGAAACCCTGTCTCAGGAAAATAAATAAATAAATAAATAAATAAATAAATAAATAAATAAATAAATAACGAATAAAGCAGGACTGGTGATGAGCTCAGTGGCAGAGTACTTGCCCAGCCTGTGTGAGGCCCTGAGTTCAATCCCCAGCACTGCACAAGGAAGGGAAAAAGGAGACTAGTGCAACAGCAGTGATGTGCATATGATATGATCCCGGCTTCTAGGGCTAAAATATCATCGTCAGCATATTCAGCTCTCAACGCTCTAAGGAAACTGATCAGGCTGGAGAGATGGCTCAGAGGGTAAGGGCACTGGCTGCTCTTCCAGAGGTCCCGAGTTCAATTCCCAGCAACCACATGGTGGCTCACAACCATCTATAATGAGATCTAATGCCCTCTTCTGGCATGCAGGTATATATGCAAGCAGAGCACTGTATACATAATAATAAATATTTTTTTAAGTAAGAAAACTGGTCATTTACATATACTATTCCAACTTGGTCCCTGTAACTACTAAACCACCCCTGCCTACAGCAAGGTTGCATTAACTTTAGTTCCAGGTGTTATGTCCATTCTCCCTGCGTGACAGCAGTGTACCCCTCCCTGCATGACAGCAGTGTACCCCTCCCTGCATGACAGCAGTGTACCCCTCCCTGCATGATGGCAGTGTAGCCTGGTTAAAGTCACTGACTTTGTAGTCAATCAGACCTGAGTTATTCCTGAACTCCACTAGTTAGATAATCAGATGTTCAGCATAACCTGGTTTTTGAGTCTCAAATTCCTTCTTTAAAAGATGGTTATTAGAAATTAGGCAGTCTATGTAAAATGCTTAGCACACAGTAAAACAAAACAATGAGAGGGAGAGCAGGTAACAGGGAGACCTAGAAGGTCCTAACAGAGAGCCATCACCTACCATAATAGAAAGCAATAGACAGAGCTAAATATTTTGTTATTGCAATTGATAATGATCTAAGCTGAATTTATTTGCCTGCATTCTGTCTTATCTATCCCTACAGAGCAACTATTTGGTAAATGTAAGGCTGGCATGTAATGTACAGAAGCTTTCCTTTTTTAAAGATCTCCAAGAGTCCCAGTTTTAGGCCAGAGAACACGATCTGAGCCCTCTGGCTGTCTATACTAGAATCTTATGAAAGGCACCGGAACTCTAGCCAGCCATGAGACCCCACACACACCTGAAACACAGACTACCTTACTCTCATAACAAAGAAAATAACTGAATTACATTAAAAAGATAACAAGGAAAGAAAGTCTGTACAATTCATACTCATTTGTCATCATTTTCACCCAAAATCAAAATAAGAAGCACAGCAAATAAAAATAATAGCAAAATAAAAGATTTACTTATCTGTACCCTTTCCTATAATTCCTGAAAGAACCAGCGAAGGTGAAATAAAAGACAAAAATCTTCCATCTCATCACCTCAAAAGGCTCTACACTATACGGCAGGCCAGACAATGCCTTAGTTTGTAAAAATAGTCCCAGACCCTGATGCTGCTCAGCACAGCTACACAAAGCCCAGTTGCAAAGCCGGACCCAGATCACCAGCAGTCATCCAGAACCTGTTTTCAAACTGCCTTTGTACTCCTCCTTCAGGCCTCACCCCTCCCCCTAAGGCTGACTGAGAAACCCACATTCTGGCAGCAACAGACCAACCCTCCAAAGACCCACAAGGTACCTCGTTGGAGAAGCTTTTCAAAGGAGAACTGAAAAACTGGAAATGAGAACGGTGGCCCAACTGACTGAACACAATGCCTTTTATTTTCTTTTCAACTACTTATTTTAATTCCGAGGTCCAGACTCAAGATCTTTCCTGTAATCCTCCCCTAGATTAAATGGGAAGGAAAAGAGGAACAAAAGTTGTTTCCTCCAGAAGCCACAACCCCACAAAGCCAAACTCATCTTGCAAGGAACGTCTTCACTGTAGAAAATACTCAAGGAAGTGCTCTGGTCTGAGGAGAGTGGGGGCAGGGAAAACAGAGTCAGAAGACTAAAGATTGCTATCAGCTTAAAGGTACTGAGGAGCTTACTCATTAAAAGACCCATCTTGCCACAATGAGAACAAGATCTATCCCAGCCCTTATTTCCATACCGATTCCCATTTAAAAGAGAGTGCTCTATTTTTCCAGCTATTGTCGGGTTGGCTATATAACTATCTAGGACCAGTACATTTCCAAGAATGTACTTGTAAAAAGCAAAACCAAACAAATTTTAAGGTCAATTATAAACCATGAAGCAGCCAAGGCCTTCAGCTCTAACAGCATTCTAACTTAAAGGTAAGTTAGCCGAGCAAGCCAGCAAACAAACAAACAAAGACACCTCTAAAAAGCATCTCTGCAGTGGCTAAGAAATAAAATTCCCTTTGTACTTTCTCAAATGTGTTTTACAAACTCGGGTTCATTAAGTGGTTTCTCTTTGCTGGACAATTCACAACCTACAAACCTTTCAGAGACCAGAAGGTCAGAAAGAGACTTTCAGGTGTTCTGCCGTCTCACTCCAGCCAACAGGAAGCATGACTAGAATTTCTTATCCCTTTAAAGGACAAACTATCACATTTGCAGGGTTAGCACAAAACACTTTCACAAATCTCTACCATCAAAAGTACTTTTAGGATAAAAAAAAAACAAACAAAACAAAACAAAACAAAACAAAAAACCAGTAATGGCAATTCAGTTCACATAGATCCATTTGTGTCAAGGCAAAGCAAAGCCCCACCTCTAACTAAGCTAGAGAGGCTCCCACCCTCCCACCCACCACACCTGGGAAAGTGAAAGAGGGATCCACCCAGGAACTGCAGCGCTGAAAGCCGTCCGGGCCATTCCAACTCACAGCAGGAAAAACAATACCACTTAAACTCTGAAGCTTCTTGCAACTTCCCACTGCCACACACTCAAAGGTGAGGGGCTGAAAGTTTTGAGACATGGTAGGAGCCATCTGTATAACTAGCTTCCGACCAGGGCAGATTCCTTTCTTTTCCAACCCACACACAACATGCCCAAAAAACAGCTTTTTGAGCTCTGAGAAAAGAAGTATGTTAGCTTAATCCAGGAAAAATAAAATAAAATGAAAGTACATACAAAAATGTAATTTACACAACTTCTAGCCCTGGTTCTAACCAGCTTCCGGTATTAGACGTAGAAGTTTGTTTCTAGGTCTTGTACGTTTTACCTTTTCCTTAACATAAACACAATACCAAGAAACCTCCTAAGTGTTAAAAGTAGAAGAAAATAATTGATTAAAATTCACCGTCAGCATTAATACACTCTCTCGCCCTTTTTAAACTCCCTCCAGTTAACATCGAGACAAAAATTCCACTTGGGTTATCCTTGTCCCAACTAGTTATACACACGTTTTTATAAAAGGAAAAAAATGAAAAAGCACATACCTCAAATGTGGACTTCTAAAGCCAGTCCTTCAGGAAACAAACCCAAAGCTTCGCCAATGTGCTGAGAAAGACAAATCCAGCGAGGTTCGCCACCTCTTCCTCTTCCTTGTTTCAGGATCTTTCCTGCCTCCTTCCCTCTCTCTCCGTGTCTGTCTGTCTCTCTCTCTCTCTCTCTCCCCCTTTCTTCTCTCCCTATTGCGCTCTCTCTCTCTCTCTCTCTCTCCCTTTCCCCCTCTCTCTCTTTTTCCCCTCAGATCCAACACCTAAAATGGAAGTTGCACCCAGCCAAAGGGAAGGGAGCCTGGGTGGTGACAAACTGATCTGGCAGCCCTACCCTAGCTTTCCTAAGTGATGTCAGCCCCTGCGAGCTTCCAATAGGAGCCAGGCATAAATCAGGGAGCTGACCTTATCCAATAGGAAACTTTATTATAGGAAATTAAAAAAAAAAAAGAGGAGAGAAAGACGAGGAAGTTTTATATATATATATAATATATTTATATTTAAAGCAGAGACTATACAATCTCTGAGGAATTACTGCAGAGCGGAGGTGGGGGCGGCGGAGTGTGTGTGTGTGCGCTAAATAACAAAGCTCTTTAGAACCGCACAGCACGCCTAACACTCAGTTCTCTTTGATGAGGGTCTTATCCCCTTCCCTACCTATCTGGGTGGGAAAACAGAAAAGAGCTTACTTTTTCTTTTCTTTTTCTTTTTTTTTTTTTTTTTTTTTTTTTTTTTTTGGTTTTTCGAGACAGGGTCTCTCTGTGTAGCCTTGGCTGTCCTAGACTCACTTTGTAGACCAGGCTGGCCTCGAACTCACAGCGATCCGCCTGCCTCTGCCTCCCAAGTGCTGAGATTAAAGGCGTGCGCCACCACCGCCCGGTGAAAAGAGCTTACTTTATTTGTCTGCTGCTATTTGGTTTGTTGCTTTCTCCCCCAAAGCATTTTCCCAAGGCAAGCCAGGAAAGGAGAGAGACTCTCATAAACAGGGCTGTGTGCTGACTGGAATGTTGGGGATATCTGAGGCAAACTCTCAATTTCATTGTTTTGGTTTAAATAGTCTATTAGCCTCTCTAAAGTAAAAGAAAGTAGATCCACTGAGCTGTAGAAGAAAAGCACTATCTTTCCATCAAAATAATGTGAGTTTTGCTGGGCGTGGTGGCACACACCTTTAATCCCAGCACTTGGGAGGCAGAGGCAGGTGGATCTGAGTTTGAGGCCAGCCTGGTCTACAAAGAGAGTTCCAGGGCAGCCACAGCTACACAGAGAAACCCTGACTCAAAAACCCAAAATAATAATAATAACAACAACAACAACAACAGCCGGGTGTAGTGCCATAAGCCTTTAATCCCAGCATTCAGAAGACAGAGGCAGGCGAATCGCTTTGAGTTCAAGGCCAGCCTGGTCTACAAAGCAAGTCCAGGACAGTCAAGGCTACACAGAGAGACCCTTCCTCAGAAAAAACAAAAACAAAAACTAAGAAGAAGAAGGAGGAGGAGGAGGAGGGGAAGAGGAAGAGTGGGTTTCCCTGGGGCAATAAGCAGAATCCAATAAACAAAGAAGTTAGGATAAGAATATCACTGTTAAAATAATTGAGAATGCTGTTTCTCTGTAAATTCAAAATTTTTAATCTAAATAAAACATTTTAGGTTTTCCCTCAGAATTCATTTAAGGTTTAGGCAGGGAAGGGATGTTGTTTGATTTTGGGTTTTATTTCTTCTTGGGTGGGGAGGCGGCTTTATTTTATTTGAGGCAGGGTCTCACTGAGCCCAGGCTGGCCTGAAACTCAAAACCCCTCTGCCTATGCCTTCTGAGTGATGGGAAGAAAGGTATATCGTAACCTGGTAAGATTGGTACCCATTGCCGGGCGGTCGTGGCACAAGCCTTTAATCCCAACACTCGGGAGACAGAGGCAGGTGGATCTCTATGAGTTCGAGGCCAGCCTGGTCTACAAAGTGAGTCCAGGACAGTCAAGGCTACACAGAGAAACGCTGTCTCGATAAAACAAAAACCAACCAAACAAAAAAGGTATATATGTATATATATAATTATATTTATTTGTATGTATCTATGTGTGCATAAATGCACAGACACACAAGTACCATAGCATTTGTATTCAGGTCAGAGAACAGTTTGCAGGAATCAGTTCTCTCCTTCCTCTGCATGGGGCCAGGGGATCAAATTTAGGTCACTATCTTGGTGGCAAGTGCCTTGATGCAAAGACCTTTTGTTAGTCTTATTTCTTATTTATTTTTATTTTATTTTTTGAGACAGGGTCTCACTATATAGCACTGGCTGGCCGTGATATGTAGTCCCGGCTGGGCTTGAACTCACAGAGATCCCACTGTCTCTGTTTCCTGAGTGCTGGGATAATATGTGTATGTTCCTATTGGCTGCTGCAAAATGAATCTTCATAAAGCTTTCATAGTCTATAATGGTGACTTACTGGCTAAGAAGACAGACTGCAGTCAAACTGCTGGCTTCCACCTACTCCGCTACAAGTTCACTCGGTCAAATATTACACCACTATGTCACCTTGGACAAATTATAGAATCCCTGAACCTCAGTTTCCTTAACTGCAACTTAGAAATAACTGTCTCTCACTGGAGAGATGGCTCAGTAGATAAAGGTCACTTACTGCTCTACCACGAGGAACAGGTTTAGATGCCAGCATCAATGTAAAAAGCCAGATATGGCCGCTTGCATGCCTATGAGCAGGAGGAGGAGCCAGGAGCATCACTGCAGTTTGCTGGTCACCAGCCCAGGTCCAGGCTCAAAGAAGTAAGTCAGAGAATGACAACACAGGACACTGGGCACCCATCTCTAGATTTTTGCATGGATACACATCACAATCATCACACATTAGTATGTGTTGTAAAAACAGAAATACATATAAAAGTAATTTTGGGTTTTTTTTTTTAAAGATCTATTTATTATATATAGAGTATTCTGTCCCCATGTGTGCCTGTACACCAGAAGAGGGCACCAGATCTCATAGATGGTTGCGAGCCACCATGTGGTTGCTGGAAATTGAACTCAGGACCTTTGGAAGAACAGATAATGTTCTTAATTAAACTCTGAGCCATTTTTCCAGTCCCCTTGGGTTTTTGTTTTGTTTTGGTTTTGGTTTTTGAAGACAGAGTTTCTCTGTGTAGCCTTGGCTGTCCTGGACTCACTTTGTAGACCAGGCTGGCCTCGAACTCACAGTGATCTGCCTGCCTCTGCCTCTTGAGGGTTGGGATTATAGGGGTGTGCTACCACGCCCAACTTCTGGAGTCAGTTTCAAAGGTGAAGAAAGAAATTAGAAGCAGGGACATATTCAGTTGCAGTTGTCATATTTTGAACAGGAAGCAGTTTGTGAAAAGACATACAACTTAGTAGCAAGACAGATTCCAGATATTGTCAGTAACAGTAGTAAAGACAGCCCAGCAAGGAAAAACAAAAGCCAAATGCCAGAACAATACTGTTCATGGCATCTGTGATTGTAGAATTAAGATTTGACTGAGCAGCAGGGGATGTTGTCACACGCCTTTAATCCCAGCACTCAGGAGGCAGAGGCAGGTGGATCTCTCTGAGTTCAAGGCCAGCCTGGTCTACAAAGGGAGTACAGGATAGCCAAGGCTACACAGAGCCTACCTGCCTCTGCTTCCTCAGTGCTGGGATTAAAGGTGTGTACCACCAAGCCCAGCCTTCCTTTCTTCCTTCCTTTCTTTTTCTTCAACAGTTTATTCTTAATGAGTTTATATTATATGCCAGCAGTTTTTAGAAGACATTTATGTTGCCAGGGGTATGGTCCATGTACATTGTAGGCTGAAGCAGTAGGATTACTTGGAGTTCCAGGCCATGTTGGGCTATACAGTGAGTTTCAGACCAGTAGGAATTATATAGCAAGGTCTGACTGAAAAAATAAAAATGAGCCAGGGGTGGTGGCACATGCCTTTAATCCCAGCACTTGGGAGGCAAAGGCAGGTGGATTGCTGTGAGATTGAGGCTAGCCTAGTCTACAAAGCAAGTCGAGGACAGCCAAGGCTAACACAGAGAGACCCTGTCTCGAAAAACCACTCACAAAAAAAGAAAAAAAAATGACTTTTATGTAGCCAGGTGTGCTGGTGCACCCCTTTAATCCCAGCACTTGCGAGGCAGAGGCGGGCGGATCTCTGTGAGTTCAAAGCCAGCCTGGTCTACAAAGCAAGTCCAGGACAGCCAAGGCTACACAGAGAAACTCTGTCTAGAAAAAAACCAAAAAAACGAAAAACAAGCAGCCAGGCGTGGTGGCACAGGCCTTTAATCCCAGCACTCAGGAGGCAGAGGCAGGTGGATCTCTGTGAGTTCAAGGCAAGCCTGGTTTACAAAGGGAGTACAGGACAGCCAGGACTACACAGAGAATCTATGTCTTGAAAAACAAAACAAAACAAACAAACGTGCCAGGAATAGGCTCCAGAGCATCCTACATACTGGCAAAACCCTCTACCATTAAGCTACACCTGAAGCTCTTGACTCCTTTCGAGGGGAATGTGTTAAATCTCACTAAAGCCACATTAGAACACACTGTCTTACTCACCCGTTACGTTTCGTTTCTGCGGGTTCTCATTTTTTCTACATTATTTTGGATACTCCATTTTTTTTTTCACACTTTGTAATCAGCAACTTTGAATTTGGCCTTTTTGTTTGTTTTTCGAGATGGGGTTTCCCTCTGTAGCCTTGGCTGTCCTGGACTCACTCTGCAGACCAGGCTGTCCTCAAACTCAGAGATCCCCCTGCCTCTGCCTCCTGAGAGCTGGGACTAGAGGCGTGCACCACCATTCCTGGACTCATTCACGGTAAACTTCTTGTTTTGAAATCATTATTTTTTTAGTACCATGCCTGAAAGTAGCTATTTCTAGTCAGAAACTGAGCTATAAACAGTCTGTAGATGGCCACAGGAGCTCCCTACGGTAAGTAGGCGTTCCCACAGCTCCCTTCGGTCACCGCTTCCCTGAAATTCAGGACTGGAACTGAACCCATGGGGTTGGGGGGAGGGGGAGGATAGAAACCAGTCCCGTCCGGTGATTATTTTTTTCCCCTTAAACCTCTCTAGTCTTGGAAAATATCTTAATTAGCAATATCGCAAACAGAAACATATTTTTGTTTGTATGTCACTACAAAAAAGTCTAGACGGATCTAGGCAGGGCACGGCTATCTGCAGCCTCTTCAAGGACAACAAAGAAAGGTACCTTAACTGCCTCTGAGCTCTGTTTAAACAGGAGTCTTGTCCTTCTCCTCCATGTGTTCTGGGTCGAGGGAGATTCCAGAAGAACCCCTCTCTGGCGGGCCCCCCACGCGCTACCTCTCACACAGCCATCTTCCCTCAGCCTCGACTCCCTCAACACCTCGCCTCCCGCCAAAGCGGCCTTCCTCCTCCTCTGATTGGCTGTCCCAGGAGCCGCCGTCCAATAAGGATGACGTTTCCGGCGCACGTCGGGAGGCACGCAGGGCAGAGGCAGGAAGTACTCGGGGGAGGCCCTCGACACCCGGAGGCAGCGCGCGAGCGAGCCAGCAAGCGAGCGGGCGAGGGCGGCTGCGCGGCGTCGCCCCAGTGCACGTGGGTGCTAGAGGCCCGCAGCAGCCTGGAGGCGCCAAGGGGAGACTACAAAACCCGCGTGGGCAAAGCCAGCGGTGCCCCGTGGGAGCCAGCCCCGATCTCGGGCCTTCGCTAAGCTCCACGTTCCATTCCCAGAAGCCCTCGCGCTGAGGATCCCTCTTCAAAGGAGTTGGGCCCCCGGGGCCCAGAGCGTGCGGGGTGACCTGTTTTGCAGGACCTTCTGTGACGCCGTTTTCCTCCACTAGCCCCCGTTTTCTCGTTTCTGGATCGGGAGGGGGAGCCGCTGAGGCCGTTGGCCCCCCCTCTGCTGCTTGGCGCAACCTTTCGACTTGAGGCTGGACATTAGGAGGCAACAAAGCAACTGGACAGGAGGACCGGAAGAAACAGTGGACAACAGGAGCAATTCCATTGCAGAAGAATTCCAGGTTGGGTCTGAGGACAAGGTTAGGCATTGGTGTTTTGGAAATCTTCCCTGGCAACCTTGCAACAAGTGCCCCGTCCACCCACATTTCCTGTGGGTAGGATGCTAATTTAGTGGCTTTCCCACCCTGTCCACCATTAATTTTTTTTTCTTTTTTTAAAAAAATTTATTAGCCAGGTGTGGTGTTGGCGCACGCCTTTAATCCCAGCACTCGGGAGACAGAGGCAGGTGGATCGCTGTGAGTTCGAGGCCAGTCTGATCTACAAAGAGAGTCCAGGACAGCCAAGGCTACACAGAGAAACCCTCAAAACAACAACAACAACAAAAAAATATTTATTATATATACAGTATTTTGCCTGTATGTATGCCTGCACCCCAGAAGGGGGCACCAGATCCATTATAGATGGTTGTGAGCCACCATGTGGTTGCTGGGAATTGAAGTCAGGACCTTTAGAGGAACAGACAGTACTCTTAACCTCTGAGCCATCTCTCCAGCTCCTTCACCATTACTCTTAAAATTCTGTTTTGAGAATGGAGCTCAGTGAATTGCCCATGCTGGTCTGAGACATGTCTGCCTTGGCCTCTTGAATGATAGCTAAGATTACAGACCTGGGGGGGGGTCTCTTTTTTTTTTTTTTTTTTTTTTTGGTTTTTTGAGACAGGGTTTCTCTGTGTAGCCTTGGCTGTCCTGGACTCCCTTTGTAGAACAGGCTGGCTTCGAACTCACAGCGATCCACCTGCCTCTGCCTCCTGAGTGCTGGGATGGGGGTCTCTTTCTTAATTTACCTATTCACTCTTTTCTTTCCTGATAGTTTTGACATGAACTATTTGGAGTCTTCAGTGCTACCTGACAGTGCTACATAACCATACCAGAAAAAGAACACACAGCTGTGCAATGAGTGGGGGTGGGGAAATGGTTATGGCATAGGCATACACACACACACACACACACACACACACACTAGAAATGTACATCAGAATAGTCATATTATTTGGGTGGGGAAGAGTCAAATGCCTACCTCTCTTTGCTCCACTGTTAGCCAGACAGTTAAGCAGGCACACAAAGTCTGTATTTTTGCAAATTGATGAGGTCAGTCTGGCTTACTTTGGTCAATTAACAGTGATCTTGTTCCTATGCAAGATCGCCCAAATCTGTCTTGTCTTGATTATGCACCCTCTGCTGGTAAGTGTGATAAGTGAGCTTAAAGAAAACTGCATATGGCTTCCCAGAATTAGTTTTATAGCCAGCAGTATTGTCTTTGAAAGGGTGAAAATCAGCGGGTGCTGAGATGTGGCGCTCAGCAAGACTGCCTGTAGCCGGCCCTAGAGGAGTTGGGTCTTGCTGCTAATATGAATGAGAAAGACTGAAGAATAACCCTGGCCGACATTTGGGGAGGATGGTTTTGTGCATGGTGTACACTGTACTAAACAATTTTTGCCTGTGTTGACTCATTTTCAGTGTTCCCCTGTGCAGCCCAGAATGGCCTCAAACTCAAAGTCCGCTCACATTTTCCTCTAAGTCACTTCAATTACAGACATGCCACTATTCCCTCACTTACTTTGTTCTGTTTTGTGTTTGAGACGGGGTCTCATATAGCTTAGGCTGGCTTTGAACTAGTTCTATATGGGAGGATGGATGTCCTTGAGTTCCTGATTATACTACCTCTGCCTCCCCAGAACTGGAGCTACAGACATGTTCCACCATGCCTGGCTTCTTTAAAATTTTTAAGGCCTTATAAGGTAAGTACTGTTATTTCCATTTCATGCATGAGAAAAGTGAATCTCTGAGCAGTTAGGGCACCTGCATGATATTATACAGCTAGGCTAGTGAAGAACAGAGCCAAGATTCAAATGTAGGCTATCTCCAAGCTTCTGTATGTAACCTCTGCCATCAAAGTCTTCTTGAGATTATCCTCAGCATAACTTCTCAGCTCATGTTTCTTCAACTCATTATCTCTTTTAAAATTTCTCAGCCATTTCAAAGACAAAAAATAAATTAGATATAATCATACCTCTGAAATATATTATCTCCCCCCACAGGAATCTGAACTGTGAAAATCTTAAGGTTTATTAACCAAATACAACATGTGCTCTCCTGCCAGTTCCAAAATCCTATACAGGAACCCCCAGTTCCTCCAAGTAGCTTTTCTGCAGCTTCATCACCAGCAGCAAAGTGGTGTGTTCTGTGATGCCCTTCTGCAGGCAGAAGGTAAGAAGCTAAAGAAGTTCAGTGAAAACTCACTATCAAACAAAAAGTAAGTTCAAGGCCAGAGGGAAACAGCAACCCCAGAAGAATGGTATTACCTATAAATATTGTAAACTCTTTGGTGAAAAGCTTTTTATTTCCAGGACAATTATTGTTGGAAGTGGGTGGGATTTGTTTTGTTTAGACAGGATCTCACTATATAGCCCTGGCTGACCTATAACTTGTTCTATAGACCAGGTTGATCTCAAACTTGCCTCCCCATGGCTTTATGTCACCACTATAGCTGGCTTAGGATGTTTGTTTTTGTTGGTTGGGTGGTTGGTGTCTGTCTCTGTCTCTATGTGTGTGTGTGTCAGTGTGTGTGTGTGTGTGCGCGCGCGCGCGCGCGCGCGAGCGCGTGACCCCGCCCCCTCTCTCTGTCTCTCTCTCTCTGGTTTTTCAAGACCCGGTTTCTGTGTGTAGCCTTTTATGCCCTAGACTCACTTTGTAGACCAGGCTGGCCTCTGCCTCCTGAGTGCTGGGATTAAAGGCGTGCACCACCACGCCCGACTGGTTGGTTGGTTGTTCAAGGCAGGGTTTCTCTGTAGTCTTGGCTGTCCTGGGCTCACTTTGTAGACCAGGCCCTTGAACTCACGTTGATCTGCCTGTTTCTCCTCCTGAGTGCTGGGTTGTTTTATTTGTTTAAGACAGGGTGTCTCATGCAAAATAGGCTTTTCTTGAACTCTTATGTTGCTGAAAAAGGCTTTGGACTTCAGATTGTCCTGCCTCCTAAATTTGCCACCATGCCTAATGTGATGCAGAGCTGGGAATCAGTCCTGTGGTTTTTGTACATGGTAGGCAAGCACTCTACCAAATGAACTATATTCCCTGTTCTCAAGATTAAACGGGAAGCTGGAAAGATAGCTTAGTGGTTCGGAGTATTGACTGTTCTTCCAGAGGATCTTGGTTTTATTCTCTGAATCAACATTGCAGCTTACAGCTGTATGTAACTCACACAAGTGGTACACATATATATGCAGGTAAAACATATAAAATAGTAATTTTAAAAACAAGTTAAACTATTACTGGTTTTTTAACCCCTAAAATTAAACTAGATGGGGCTTGAAAGAGATAGCTTACTGGCTAAGAACATTTGTTGCTTTTTGTACTACCACCCACAAGCTCACTTAAGACCGTCCATAAATCCAGTTCCAGAGGATCCAATGCCCTCTTAGCAATAGGCACATATGCGGTGCATATACATACATGGTGAACAAACTACTCTCTACCATAATACAAATCTGGATTTAAAAAAGTAAAACTAAGCCAGGCGGGGTGGGACACACCTTTAATCCCAACACTGGGGAGGCAGAGGCAGGTGGATCGAAGTGAGTTCAAGGTCAGCCTGGTCTACAAAGCAAGTCTAGGACAGCCAAAGCTACACAGAGAAACCCTGCCTTGAAAAACAACAACAAAAATAAAACTAAGTTGGGTGGTGGTGGTGCACGCCTTTAATCCCAGGCAGAGGTAGGTGGATCTCTGAGTTTGAGGCCAGCCTAGCCTACAGAGCAAGTTCAAGGACAGCCCTAGCTGCACAGAGAGACCCTGTCATGGAAAACAAAAGAAAACAGAACAACAAAAAAGTAAAGCTAGAAGACAAGCAAGACTTAGGACATTGAAATAAAAGGATCACAAATTCAAGGACACCCCAGGCTATAGAGTGAGGCATACTCATGCATGCTGCTCGTGTGTGTGCTTATGCTCTATCACACAAACACACCGATTTATTTATTTTGTGGGCTGAGAGGTGTGCCATGACTCACAGGGGAAGGTCAGAAAGCAACTTTCAGGAGGCAGTTTTCTCCTTTTATCGTGGGATGGAACCCAGTTCTGTAGGCTTGGTTGGCTACAAGCACCTTTCCGTGCTAAGTCATATTGCATGCCCAGACAGTCTCAACAAAACAACAACAAAGCATAAAAGCTGGTGGGGGGGGGGGGGGGGGGCAGTGGGATGGCTGGAGGAATGGCTCTTAAAAGTACTTGCTTTGCTTTTGCTGAAGACCTTGGTTCAATTCCCAGCAACCACATGGCAGTTTAGAGGCTATCCACTTCCAAAAGAGCTAATGCCCTCTTCTGGCCTCCTCAGGCATCCACGGAAGCAGAACATTCATTTAGCAGATAGATCTCTATGAGTGTGTGGCCAGCCTGGTCTACAGAGTGAGTCCAGGACAGCTGTTACACAGAAACCCTGTCTCGAAAAACAAACAACAAAAGCTGGGCTTATAGTTCAGTTGATAAGTGTTGGCCTAGTTTTCATGAAGCCCTGGGTTCAGTTCCTAGCACAGCATAAACCAGGCATCTGCCTGTAGCAGCAGGAAAATCAGAAGTTTAGGTCATCCTTGACAGATAGGGAGTTTTAAACCAGTCTAGATGACATGATACCCAACCCAAAATAAGTAAGAGGATAGGGAGAGCCAGGCATGGTGGTACATGCCTTTAATCTAGCTCTTGGGGAACCCTGTCTTGAAAAAAAGCAGGGGGGTGGGTGTCACTGGATAAAAATGCTAGGTATGCAAGCACGAGGACCTAAGCTTGAATCCCTAAAACCCAAACACAGTGCGTAATTCCAGCGGAGAGATAAGAGTTAGAAGACAGGGCCTGGAGGGATAGCTCAGTGGTTAAAAGCACTGGCTGCTCTCCAAAGGTCCTGAGTTCAATTCCCAGCAACTACATGGTGGCTCACAACCATCTATAATGTGATCTGATACCCTCTTCTGGCTTGCAGGTGTACATGCAGGCAGAGCACTGTGTACATAATAAATAATTAAGTGTGAATTGAGGACTATAGCACACATTCACCTGTGCTCACTTTTTTGTTGTTGTTTTTGTTTTTTGTTTTTCCAAATGGATTTTTTTTTCCCCTCTATGTAGCTTTGGCTGTCCTGGACTCACTTTGTAGACCAGGCTGGCCTCAAAGTCACAGAGATCCACCTGCCTCTGCTTCCCAGAGTGTTGACATGCACCACTGTGCCTGGCAAACTGAGTGTCTTGACATATATGTTTCTAGAATCCCAGTAGCTAGTCTAGCCAAGTTGGTGAGGGAGGTCCAGGTTCAATGAGAGATACCATCTCAAAGGATAAGGTAGAAAGTCAATTGAGGTCAACTTCTGCCTAAACATGCCCAAAATAAATAAATATAAGCTACAGGGCTTAGGGAGATTGTTCTGGGTGTCACAAACTTACCATGCAGATGTGAGGGCCTGAGCGGGCGCCCTCAGACCCAGGGACAGGCAGTACAGCTAGGCATACCTCTAGTTTCACTGCTCCTTTGGGAAGGCAGAGCCATGAGAATCCTGGGAAGCTTGTAGACCAGCTAGCCTGGCATTATGAAGGACAACAAAGTCCTGTCAGTGGGGACTGACACTTGAGGTTGTCCTCTTACCTCTACGCTCATGCTATAGCCCACAGACATCACCCTTTCATAAATATGCACACACACATACACATACACACACACACACATACACACACACACACACACACACACTTACACATTAGCCCAAAGTTTTGTGGGCATAAAAATTCTATAAAATGCACCAAATAGCCTAATGGAATACTTGGCAAAGGTTCAAGATATGTCAAGCACTTAGGAAGGCTTTTTAGTTTGATTGCATTTTTTAAAAAACAAGATATTATGCCTTAATCCCAGCACTTGGGAGGCAAAAACAGGCAGATCTCTGTGAGTTTGAGGACAGCCAGGACAACACAGAGAAACCCTGTCTTGAAAAACTGAAAAGACAAAACAATATTTTGCATACTGGCCTTCAGAATGACTGATGTTTCTACCTTCCAAGTTCTGAGGTTACAGGCATGCACCACCACATGTGGCTTGGGCTGGGCAGTGGTGGCACATGCCTTTAATCCTAGCACATGGGAGGCAGAGGCAGATGGATCTCTGTGAGTTTGAGGACAGCCTGGCCTACAAAGTGAGTTCAGGACAGCCAGGACTACACAGAGAGACCCTGTTTTGAAAATCAAAAAAAAAAAAAAAAGAAGAAAAAAAGAAAGAAAGAAAGAAATGTGGCTTGGACATTTATTTTAATTTTTGTGACAGGGTTTCTCTGTGTAGCCCTGGCTGTCCTGGACTTGCTTTGAGACCTCAACTTGGGACACTGTTTTTAAAGTCCTCAGCATATTAGTTAGCTGGTACTATTATATATTTTTCCACTTTCTTTTTAAGCTGTTGCTTAAGATTTTTTCCTCAAATTAGTGATTTTTGTTGTTATTGGGACTAAAACCAAAAGAAAGCATAGTAAATGTGTTTTTGTTTTTGTTTTTTTTAAGGTGAGGCTGTCCCAGCCCACTGCTGCATCCTGTCCGCCTGTAGTCCCTTCTTTACAGAACGCCTGGAGCAGGAAAGGCCAGTTCAAGGTGGGAAGGTGGTGCTGGAGCTAGGAGGCCTAAAAATCAGGACACTCAGGAAACTTGTGGATTTCCTGTATACTTCAGAAATGGAAGTATCTCAGGAAGAAGCCCAGGATGTGCTTTCTGCTGCCCGTCAGCTCCGAGTGTCTGAGCTAGAAACCCTTGAGCTAGAAGGTGGAAAGTTAGTAAAGGCTCCACAGGGTCGAAGACTAAACCGAGAGTGCTTACAACCACCCAGTGCTGCACCAGTCTCTGCCAGAATTATGGCCCCCAGCCGACAGGGCCGAAGACTCAACAGAGAGTGCTTACAGCCACCAAGTGCTGCACCAGTCTCTGCCAGAGAGGTGGCAACTATTCGCCGCCCTCGAACCCCACTGTCTGTCACCCAGACTCCTAGTCCTCTTGGGACAGTGAGGTTAAAGTCCTTAGGGGAAGAAGAGGGGCCTCTCAAAAAGAGCAACCTACCAAATGCAGATAGCTTGTCAGACACTCTTCTACTCAAGAAGAGAGCCAAGGTTTGCCTGAATCAAGAAAGCAGCTCATCTCCATCAAGGCAGAGGGAAGGACCCAAGGAAAACAAGAGCGACCCTGCCCTTGGTCCTACAGCACTTTCCCCTCCCAGCTTGTACCCTTCTGTAGATGAGCAACTGTTGCCCAGAAAGATCAGGCTGAGTCGCTCAAAGCCATCACCCCATGTCTACATATCTAAGCCTTCCAGCACTTTAAGGGGTCCCAGCTCAGTGCCCACAACCCCTGGCCGGCGTCTTTGGAGGCAGAGAAGCAAAGCAGCACAGGGTGTGGACAAGCAGAAGCCAGGGGAGGTCAGTCCTTTACAGAGCATGCAAGAACCACTTGATGTTGGGAAGACAGGTGGCAGCAGGAAGCAGAGCCCTGAAGTCAGAGCACTCGCCTCCAACTCTGTAGAGGAGGGGCAGGTTGGAAGAGTAAAACTTAGGAAGATTGTCAATGGCACCTGCTGGGAAGTGGTTCAGGAACCTCCCCTCAGCAACACTCACGATGGCCCCCAGGTCCTAGAACCCTCGAACGCAGAAGAACCCCTAGGAACTCTGCTGTCCTTAGCTAGTGAGCAGGAAACACCTGCCAGATTACAACTGTGTCAGGACTCCCCAGAGAGCCCTAGGCTCCAAGACGCTGGGCTCTCTGCTAGCCACTCCCCAGATCACCCTGTGGTGAAGTCAGAATTTGGGTCCAGTCCAATGCTGATAGGGAAGGAACCTGTGTTGAATATTGACTGCGGACAGCCCTATACGTTTGACACAGCCCAGCTCGGCCAGCCCTGTGAAGCTGAGCAGTATCGAATCACAAGTGCTGCAGCCACCAGCGAGCTGGAAGAGATTCTGGACTTCATGCTGTGTGGCTCAGATGTTGAGCCACCAGTAGGATCTTTGGAGAGTCCTGGGGCTGAAGGCTGCAGGACCCCAAGTTATCACCTGTCAGAAACAGGAAAGAATTGGATTGGAGGGGAAGAATGGTGTTTGCCAGACATGGAACTTTGGCCCAGAGACCTCACAGGATTGGAAAAGGAGCCTGTTGGTGAGAACAAAGAGCCAGTCGAACCCTTTAGTACCCTTGTCATGGGCTCTGAGAACACAGAATCAGTTGAACCCCTTAGCCCCCTTGTCATGCCTTCTGAGGTGAGTAGAGAGGCACTTTCGCTGAGAGGCTCTTGGACTCCAGATCTTGAAATGACCACCTCCCAGCCACTGGATAGTCAGGGAGAAAAACTCCACCTTGACTCCTCTGACCCTTCCCAAAGTTCTTACAGGGATCTCTCCCCTCCATGTTCAAACTGGGCAGAGACAGGACTAGAAGTGTCCCTAGGCATGGAGGAAGTATTGTATCCTGTTCCTAAGGCAGCCAGGGAAGTGTGTGCCAATCCTGAACTGCTGGACCCATTTCCTGGCAGTTCTGAAGATGAAGAGATTGATGTGGTCAACTGGACAGTGGAGGGGAGGCTGGGGCCCACTAGTGTTCCCTCTGTCTGGCCTGACCCTTCCTCAGAGTCAGAAACAGAGGTAGATATACTAACATAGTGGAGGCAGGAGGGCAGATTAGAGCTCCTAGGAGGGTGACACCTGTTGATCAGCAAAGGCTTTCTTGGCAGAAAAGCAAGCATGTCTCCTCACAGCACTGATCTCCCCTCAGGCTTGTGGATAAGTCAAATAAATAGTAATGCCATGGATAGAAAATTATGAACTTGAGCTATTTTTTTTTTTTTTTTTTGGTAATCTTTTTCAGTGACAAAAATAATAAACTGTGTGGTCCCCAAAACTATGAAGTAATAAGAATAGTTAAGACCAGGCATCTCTCAGTTCAAGGGATATAGTCACTGAAAATTCAGGAAAACTTAGATTACTGTTTGTGGTTGGGTTGTATTTAAAGAATGTTTGAGAAAGAATGAAGCTGTGTTAGGTAGCACATTGGAATGAAAGTGGGATCTCTTTAAATTGCCCAGGCTGGCACTGAACTTTGACTCCTGCCTCAGCCTCCAGTAGCTGATGTTACAGGCCTGTGCTACTAAGCCCAGCCACATACAGGGCTTACTCACTGCCAGGATGGGAAGTCTAGCAAGGCCTCCACAGGGGCCATGAGGATGGTATTTCCATGACCACTTCCAAGAAATTGATTAAAATTAGTTGCTTTTAAGAAAATACTTTGTATCTAGAGTTTTATTTGTTTCTTTGTTTTAAGACAGGTTACCATGTGAGCCAGGTTCATCATGAATTCTCAGCCCTGTCAGCCTCCCAAGTGCTGACACTGCAGGCATACACCACCAAACCCAGCAACATTCATGTTTTCATAAGTGTTTTACCATAGACCCTACAATTTCCACATACAAGCTACTTTGCAGTATGAAAATTACAAAGAGGTTGTGGTCATCCTTTAAGACAAAATTTAAACTTGACCATTACTTTCACAAACCTTAACTTTTATTAAACCAATCAAAATACTTTTACAGTGCCTTGCCGGAGGGTGCCTCCCAACTGAGCCATCATGTCTGGTGAGGAAAGCCGCGGCTTCAGGTACATAGCTTAAGTTTGCCTATGCACCATCATAAATGCTTCAGCATCTCCAGGGACCGAAAGCTGCAAATGGAGGGCAGAACACGAGAGCGGGGTTCAGTCAGTCACCACACCCAAGAGAGACATGCCACCCCCACCCATGTGCGGCACAAAACTCAGGAGCCCAGTGACTCCACCCCCCCCCACCATGAGACCACAACATGCAAGTTCAGGAAACATGCCAAAGCCCCGTATGAGGCACTAGGAACAAAGTGTGTAGCCAAGAAGTGGGGGTGGGAGTGTTTAACGCTGCCTTATCTTACAGAGTACTAACAAAACTCAGGTAAAGTGAAGTAACAGCAAAGATTCTGTCAATACGAGAAAGAGAAACTTAAAACCACAGAAACATGTCACACTCTGTTGAACCAGTATGATTTGAAATAGACTTGTGGAATTAAAATACCCAATAGAGATGGGAAACTGAATCAGCAAATGCAAACCTTGCCTGTACCTCCAGGGCACGACTAACTCAAAAAGCACAAATGGCACATTGATTAGATGTGAGGGGGTGGGGTGGGGGGCTGTTCCCAGCAGGAACTCTACAATTCAGCTTCTCTTTAAAAATCCCCAATCCCATGTAAAACACATCGTAACGGCAAGTAGACCTTTGTTGTCTACCCAGTGTGTATCCCCGGGTCGCGGTGCAAACCTCAGCGTGGGGACTCCTGCCCAGCGGCCTTAGGAAAGGTACTTCTTCAATTCTTTAACCACCTCTTGTGGCTCAGGAAATTTGAGCTTTCGCGGTGGGCCCTTCTTAATACCAGTCCAGAGTTCGGCACCTGGGAAAGGGTTGGACAAAGCCAAATAAATTATGGTGGCACTCACTAGGGCCCCCCTCCCTTCAGTTATCAGGTGGCCCGGGGTCGCTTCTTCCCGCCGCCCCCACCGCGGCCTCCACTCACGGCTGTTGTCCGGGCGTAGCAGCGTCACCTCGAAGCTGCCCCTCCGCGGCTTGGACGGGTTCACCTGCACAGGCAGCTCTGGGGCCTCCAGCTGCAAAGCCTGGCTCAGGGCAGCAGCATGGCGGCCGTACACGCGTCAGCTAGTGCTGCGGACACAAGGCATTGCAGATGGGGTCTCAGGCCCTGGCGACAGACAGGCCCTAGCGGACTGCCCATCGCTTACCAGTGCTCAATGACCACGGCGGCGCCCTCCGCCACTTTCCCGCGCTTGTCTGCCGGCTCGCCCTGCGCGGACGCGGCCTTACGCTTCCTTCCTGGAGGGGCCATGGCACCGACCCTGGGGTCCCGGCCCGTGTGGGGATGGGGCGTCGGCGGAATACAGTGACACCCAACCCCAGAGCAACAAACCCGCAGCTGAGAAGCCCGAACCTCGCTGTGCGGAAGGCGGCGCCCACGTGATCTGAAGGCGGGACTTTCAAGCACAAACCTGCTGCCTATCAGAAAGGGGGTCTGGGCGGAAGCCGGATCAAACCACCCGGGCCGGCGGGTGGGACTCAGAAAAACCACACACTGAGCGGAGGGCCCATAAAGGCTCTCTCTGCTGGGGGTGCTTTCCGTGTCTACCGCTCACCCCGGGCTCCGCAGAACAATCCCAAGTGAAGTCAACATCGCAATTCCGTAGAGTTTGTACTAACTACACAAACGAACTAATTCCCACTGAATTTGGGAAATCCACGATCCCACGTGGTTAAAAAAACAACAAAAAAACCGGTATGGCCTTTAACGTTAAGTGGATTTTGAACCACAGCCCATTTATAGATCAGGAGCAGTGCTTGGCGTCTGTACTCTCTGGAATGTAGGTGTATCCAGAGAGTAGTGAGTTAGAAGTTAATCTCTCCAACAGATCAAGACACAAACTCAGAAACAGCTAATTGGGGTTAGAGGTGTGTTTGGCTTATGAGTCCTTAAGTTCGATATTCAATCTTAGCATCAAAACAAACAGCTGTTCACTTTCTCATAAAGGAGAAACACCAAGGCAATCAAAGTAGCACTCCCTTTATTAGGGAAAGCTGTGTGGACAGTAGGAGAAAACAGCTGTCAGGTCCACCGAAGGAACCTCTCAATTTACATTGCCCCTCCTCTCAGTTCCCACAATACTGGGGGATCGTTCAATTCTATTTCCAATGATGAAAATTCGGACTGAGGGCTTTTCATTGGGATACTGACACTTAATTCATAAATTACAATACATATACCCCTTTTGGGTGTTTTGCTTTCATCTATGTTTGTGCACCACATGCATACAGTGCCAGCCAAGGCCAGGAGGATGCTGGAGCCCCCTAGACTAGGGACTAGAGTTATAGATGGTTCGGCCTCCGTGTAGCTGCTAGCAATCGAACCTGGGTCCTCTGGAAGAACAAACACTTCTCTTAACCACTGAGTCATTTCTCCAACCCCTTAACTTAAGTTTTAATGAGTTCCACAGATCAAGCCAAAAAGGCCTAAGGTCCTTGAGGAAAAATTCATAGTGCTTTGTACTCTCACATCTAACAGTAGAGTTTAATTTAGTCTATGCTTTGCAGGCTCACTAGGAGGAATAATTAAACCAGACTAGTGATATCCAAGTGTTGACTGACCCAACCTTGGAGGGAAACCACTTCTACCTCTAGCCATTAGATGACTCCTTTCAATAAACAGTTGGCCAGGCAGAGCAGCCCTTTGTAATGCTAGCGGCTCCTAGAGGCTTCCTTAGAAATAAGAAGCAGGTGCCCTGCTCCAGCCTAGGCACAGCCAAACAGGAGAAATCAAAGGCTACAGCCTCAGGCAAGGACTGTGGTCACGCTGGAACTGGGCCTCAGAGGCGCCTGAAATTGACAGGAGAGGAAACAAAAACAACGCAGGATCCTATTTGTCTTTCTTATTCTCCCCATCTGGCACAGCAGTGGGAGTAGGGGCCACAGGGCTCTCCTCTGACAGGCTGTCTCCACCCTTGGAGAGCTTCTTGGCTCGTTGGTACAGCTCATTCAAGTTGAATTCTCGAATCACATTCTCCTATGCAAAAGATATGAACACATCAGACCTGCGTGGGAAGGTAAAGTTCAGAGCTTAGAGGTAGGAAGTTTTTAACTAAGCATGGTCTGGACAGCAGAGGAATCAGAGGGCAGAAGCCTGCTCTAACCTAACTTTTCTTTGCTACATAAGTGTCCACTAGAGGCCAATTAGTGTGCCAGAATTATACCTACCTGCAATTGTAAAACAATCCTATGAGGCAGGTGATACAGCCCCCAATTTACTGAAATTTACTGCTGAGGAACCTCATTGCCTATAGACTATAGGCACCTCACATTTTCCTCAGTAGTAGCAGCATATAACATAAGTCTGCTGAACGACTTAATAGGTGACATCCAGGAAGTAATCTACCTCCTCAAAAACAGTGGGCCAGTGGCAGGACTCAGAACTGAACCCAAATCAAGCATAAAGCTCACTCGCTGCTGTTAATCTTCTTCAAACAACTGCCCATTCTGTTCATGTACCTCAGAGAAGGTCCAAGAGACAGCTCGTCCTTTCTTGTCAATCTGTGGCCGCCGAATTACCTCCTTGCCTCCTTGGAACAAGATCAGGGTAGGTAGTTGTTTGGTGAGGGGTGACGTGCTGACTTTGTACCTGTAAGGTCAGCAGAGGACTCTGTACATGTACCTGTACCCATCGCGCACGTCACTCTAAGTACATTCTCAGCTCAGACCCTTAGCCCGGGCATCTACATACCGTGTGCTAACATCAGTGTAGCGTCCAACATCTACCTTCCCAAAATTGAGCCCCGTACAGTTGTACCTGCAAAATAATATATTATTTCTTACTAAAAAAACAAAGGGATAAACCGGGCATGGTGGCGCACGCCTTTAATCCCAGCACTCAGGAGGCAGAGGCAGGTGGATCTCTGTGAGTTCAAGGCCAGCCTGGTCTACAAAGTGAGTCCAGGACAGCCAAGGCTATACAGAGAAACTCTGTCTCGAAATCCCCACCCAAAACATTAAAAACAAAAACAAAAAAACAAGAGATAAATCAAGGGAAGTAGAAATATAGATACCTAGGTTAGAAAGGGAGAAACAACTTTGGTTGTGCAAAAATTTCATGCCAAAGGAAAGAAGCTGCGGCGTTGCTAACTCTGACATGCTTCGCTGTGCATACTTACTTGAGGGACAAGTCAGCATAGATGGGGGCAAATGACTGGCAATCATTAGACCAATTGGCAAAGAACTCCACAATCCAAGTGACCCTCTTGTCTCGCTCCAGTTCTTCCTACCACACAAAGGGAAGAGACAGGCTGAATCACTGGGGCAGCTGAGGCGGCCAGACCCGCCACTGTCCTGGGCTCCCCTTTCCCATGATGAACTAGTACCCTGACAACCTTTTCGTGTTTGTCTGTTGGTACCAAGAATTTAAGCCAGCGTCTCATACATGTGAGAGAAGCACTTTACCACAAGCAAACTTACCAATTTGCTTTTTGAGACAGGGTTTCTCTGTGTAGCCCTGGCTGTCCTGGACTCACATTGTAGACCAGGCTGGCCTTGAACTCACAATGATCCACCTGCCTCTGCCTCCTGAGTGCTGGAATTAAAGGTGTGCACCACCATGCCAGGACCATGTTTATTTTATATATTATTATTGTACATGTGTGTGTGCCACAGTGCAAATACGGAGGGCAGAGGACAACTCCGTGGGGTGGATTTTCAAAGTCTACTTTTGCATGGCTTCCAGGGACTGAGCGCAGGATGTCAGGGCTTGTGTGACAAATATCATCACCCCATGAAGCCCATCTCACCAGCCTGAGACAGAATTTCACTATGTAGCTGGGGCTGCCCTAGAACTCATTATGTAGTCTACACTGGCTTCAAACTTGTAGCAATCCACTGAGCAGTGGTGGCACACACCTTTAATCCCAGCAGAGGCAGAGGTAGATGGATCTCTCTGAGTTTGAGGCCATCCTGGTATACAGAGTGAGTTCCAGGACAGCCAGGGCTACACATAGAAACCCTGTCTCGAAAAACCAAACCAAACAAAAACAAAAACCTTGCAGCAATCCTACCTCAGCCTCCCAAGTTCAAGGATAACAATTATCCACCACCAAGCGCAGCTACTCCCAACAGTGAGGCACTGTCTTTATGAATAAAGAACACAAAACCACAAATCAGGAACCAAGAAACAGACAGTGGAATACTCACATCTATGGTTTTATCACTGAAGTACTTGATGTACTCAGGACCCATGTACAGGGGGGGCTTGCAAGTCATCAGGAACACTGAACACAGAAAAAGATGGCAGAGATAAAAACATACAGGGCCTTTTACAGATTTATTTACAAACCCACTTCAAACATCAAAAAGTAGATATATGCACACATTCCTCTTAAAATACTAAGTAAATACCACTTGAGCTACACACATATATATATTTTTCCGAGACATGGTTTCTCTGTGTAGCCTTGGCTGTCCTGGACTCACTTTGTAGACCAGGCTGGCCTTAATCTCCGAGATCTTCAGCCTCTGCCTCCCTAAATGCTAGGATTATAGGCGTGTTTTATATGTGGGTGGTGCCTGCACATATAATTCATTAGGTGCAAGATAAGGATTGAAATCTGGTCCTTGGGCTGGAGAGATGGCTCAGAGGTTAAGAGCACTGACTGCTCTTCCAGAGGTCCTGAATTCAATTCCCAGCAAACACACGGAGGCTCACAATCATCTATAATGTGATATGATGCCCTTTTCTGGCCCACAGGTGTACATGTAGGCAGAATACTGTATATATATTAATAAATAAATAAATCTTAAAAAAAAAAAAAAAGGAAATCTTGTCCTCAAAAGTCAAGCCTTTGTCAACGAACTTTATTATTTCAAATTATTACATTATAGAACCATTTTCTCACCTATGCAGAGTGTGAGGTACAGCAGGCCCATTCGAATATCCAGGCGGAAGAAAAGAATTACGTTGGCCACTTTACTAAACATGAAGATGTTGCCTACATGTTGCTCCACAGTGACTGGAACACAGAGACACCCAGTCAGGCTGGGCTGAGAGCTCCCACTCTCTGCCCTTCTTCCTGGGGTACTTTGAATAGGAACAGGAGGGAGAGGATACAGAAGTCCAAGGTGAAATTAGCACCTTGAATGAAGTGTGGAAATGGTTCACTAAATATGCTGCTCCTCCAATAATACAAAAAAGGAGCCCTGCAGGGCACAAGTGCTGCCCTCCCTGCTCCTGCCCCCCCCC
>OU015750.1:56817097-56839821 GCA_907169655.1 Acomys percivali
ACCCCCCCCCCCCCCAACGCCAGGACAGAGCAGGCAGGGCACAAGTGCCAACCCCCGCCCCCACAGCCAGGACAGAGCAGGCAGCTTACTGGATCTGCGGTTCTTCATCATCACAATGGCACTGAGGAACATCAGGATCTCCACTTCTCTCTGGAAGATAATGACAACAAAATGCTGACTGGTGCCAATGGGACAGGGGGCAAATATCAAATGCAAAACAAGAGATCCAGCTTGGGTCAGTAGTAAAGAAATAACTGGAGCTGGCTAAGGTGTAGTGCGACCAAAATCTCAAAAGACATAAGGTTAGGGTCTATCCTTGGCAAATGGTTGGTATCTTTCAACCTTTGGGTTTTCTCTTTTTTCTTTTCTTTTTTTCTTCTTTCTTTTTTATTTACTTTTTTTTTCCCCCCGAGACAAGGTCTCTCTGTGTAGCCTTGACTGTCCTGGACTTGCTTTGTAGACCAGGCTGGCCTCCAACTCACAGCGTGTGCCACCACTGCTCGGCTCTTCTTTCTTTTCTTAAAGATGTATTTATTATGTATACAATGTTCTGCATGCATGTACACCTGCACATCAGAAGATGACACCAGATCTCATTATGGATAGTTGTGAGCCACCATGTGGTAGTGGGAACTGAACTCAGGACCTCAAGATGAGCAGCCAGGGCTCTCAACCGCCGAGCCACCTCTCCAGCTCCCCTCTTTTTTCTTTCTCCTCCCTCCCTCCTTCTATCCTTGCCCAAGCGATTCTCCTGACTCAGCCTCTAACGTACCAGGGTTTTGGGGAAGCAGCACCATGTCCACTAGCTTTCTTTCTTTCTTCCCTTTTTTTTTTTTTAAAGATTTATTTATTGTATTTATTGTGTATGAGGGCTTTTATCTGCATAAGAGTTTTCTTTCTTTAACCACGTTTATTTAGTGTGTACACAATCACGCATGTGCCCTGCGCCCCCCCCCCACACACACACCTGGAGGAGTCAGTTCCTTCCTTCTATCTCCACTGTGTAGTGCAGGCAGGCAGGTTTCAAATTTGAATACTGCTTCCATCTCAGTCTCTCAAGGGCTGAGTTCTGTTTTGTCATTTAGTTTTGAGAAAGGATCTAAGCCTCTATAGCTTAGGCTACAACATTTTTCTCTTTATTTTTTTCTTTTAATTTTGTTTTTGAAAATCTTTTCTGGCCGGGCGTGGTGGCGCACGCCTTTAATCCCAGCACTCGGGAGGCAGAGGCAGGCGGATCGTTGTGAGTTCGAGGCCAGCCTGGTCTACAAAGTGAGTCCAGGATGGCCAAGGCTACACAGAGAGACCCTGTCTTGAAAAACCAAAAAAAAAAAAAAAAAAGAAAAGAAAATCTTTTCTGGGTCAAGCTGGCACCCAACTCCCTATATTGGTTTACTTTAACCTCTTGCCTTTACCTCCCAAATGATGAAATTACAGGTGTAGTACCATGCATCTTCAGGATGCAGAGCGTGAGCCACATCTAATGGTGTACACATGTGAACCAGCATTCTGGAGTACAGAAGCGGGAGAAACACCAATGGCTCAAATCTAGCTTGGTCTGCATAAGAAGCGGAGGCGAGTGGGGACTATGCACAGCTCCACTGTTGTTGGCACAGCCTGTTCCCCTAATCTTAGGAGCTCACTCAGGCCAAACAGTGATTCACAGTGTCATTAACAGAGAGTTTCCCAGTTAGCCACTATGAAGAGTTGGAGGGGGGGAGTGTTTGCTTTTAAAGAAGTTTTTTCCTTTTTTAAATTTTTTCCAAGACAGGGTTTCTCTGTGTAGCCTTGGCTGTCCTGAACGCGACCCGCCTACCTACCTCTGCCTCTCCAAGTGCTGGGATTATAGGTGTGCACGACTGCACCCAGCTAAGAATTAATTTTACCTTATGTGTATTAGGGGTTTACCTGGATGTATAAAAATGCACTGTGTGTTTAGTTCTCACAAGACCAGAACTCAGCGCTGGATCCCCTGGAACTTGAATTGTGGATGGTTCTGAGCCACCATGTGGGTACTAGGAACCTAACCCAGGTCCTCTGGAAGAGCAGCCAGTGCTCGTAACCAGTGAGACATCTCATCTCTCCAAGCCCCAGAGTTAGGCCTTCTTAAAACTACTTTTACTTCTATTATTTTTAATCACGTATACCTGTGCTGGTATGTGCAACTGAGTGGAGGCGCCTGAAAAAGACCCCTCAGAGTTACAGGCAGCCATGAGCCTCCTGATGTAGGCACTGGGGAAAAAAACTGGGTTATCAGAAGAAAGTATGTGTTTTTCTTTTTGGGAGCCTCTGGCTCTGGCTCCTAAGCTCTGGCATTAAAGGTGTGCAACACCACTGCCTGGGCATGAGTATGTGTTCCTAACAACTGAGCCATCTTTCCACCCCTAAGCTATTTTAATATAGCCTTAAGTGTGTGGATTAAAGGAGAAAGAGTTCAGAAAGACTGAAAACTATGGGCACCCCATTGTCTCTACAGCAGGCATCTGTACCATATGGGTGGGGTTCAAAGCTGTTCTCTCCAAAATGAAACCACAGGGCAGTTCTTACGAGGCGTCTGGCAGGGTTACAGTTTATAAGTTGAGACTCCAGAGTACAGGACTGGAGGAATGGAGGGTATTCCGTGTGCTGTCTTTGTTTTTTGTTTTGAGACATGGTCTAATTGTGTAGTCTTGACTGACCTGGAAAGTGTTACATAGACCAGGCTGGCCTACATCAATCTCACAGAAATCCATCTGGCCCTGTCTCCAAGAGTATTGGGATTAAAAGGGCACAACACAAAGCCTGGCAGCAGTACGGTATCTTTAATGTAAACAAAAGCTAATCATGTTTGATTAGTGTCCCGCAAAAGGTCTGAGGAAACAAATGAGGCCAAGCCAAGGTTATATTAATACCTTCAGGCCTTAAGTCCTGGTCACTGCTATTTTAACATAAACGTCTGTGTAGGAAAGAAGCATCAGCTCTATGTCCACAACCGTCACAGCAAATGTTAATTAATCTGCTTCTCAGTTGGTGAGGGGCTTCTCCCCCCATCGCGTTTTTGTAATCTTCCCTGTTTTTCTACCCTACCTGAGGAAGGCAGTGTGTGCAGTGACTACGGCCTGGGTAGTCAGTCTAAGCAGCTCCTTTCTCACCCAGGTCATTTTGTTGAGTTAGCGCCCCACGCTGGCCGGTCAGAGAATTGAAAAAGGTTAGACAGCTCTTTCTGAAAGCTGTGTGACCTTGGGAAAACCGCCTAACTACACTGAGACCAATTTGTTAAAAATATTAAACAAAACGTTTTTAATGATACTTCTATTCCTGGCCTTGTCTTCCTCACTGGCTCCCCCAGGGAACTTGGCATCACTGTAAAGCACTGTTCGTGCGTGAAGGAAACCCTGGTACTGTTTCTCCATCTTAAACACTGAGGTTAAGACTAGATGACGGCCCGGGCTCTCCACTCAAAAGTCTACACCCCGAAACCTCCCCCATACTTGTCACATGCCCCTGCAGGGCAGGGATGGTCAAGGTCGAAGGCAACTAAGGCAGGGGGCGCTCACCCAGTCAAAGTCACACGGGTTGCCGTCTTCGCGCTGCGTGGGGAGACCGCTGCAAATCGGCGGCAGTTTCCTCACGAGAAGGAAAGCAATGGAAAGCAGGGCTGACAGAAGGCAGTACGGTCGAGCCAGCCATCGAGAAAGCCGCGGCACCGAGTACACCAGAGCAATCAGGGGTGCGAGGACTGCCATCTTCCCTCCTGCCCTCTCGCAGGCTCCGTCCCGCTCCCCGAGTCGTGGTCCCCGCCCCCCACCAGCGAGGCTTCTATTGGGCCAAGTATCAGGTGCAACGCCTCCGGACCCGGATGTAGAACTCTTACTGGATGCTGTAGCAGACCGGAAAAAAAATGAGATTGATATTCTATTGGTCCGTAGAGTTGTCGCTTTTCTACCTGAGTCATATTATTGGCTAGTAGGCTGCAAAACAGTTCCTGAGCAGTCGCTCAGGGCAACGGAAGCAGCTACCGGAAGATGGTAGGCGGGGCATAATGGAACCAATGACGGGAAGCTATTAGAGGAAGGGGGTGGTACCCTCAAAAGTACTGTCCAATGAAAGTCGTTAACGCTGGCTTTCCCCCCCCCCCCCCCCGCCCCCCGGGTAACGCGGGTGAGGAAAGGGCTATGGAGAACTTCACGGCGCTGTTTGGGGCTCAGACTGAGCCCCCACCGCCCCCGAGCGCCCTAGGCTTCGGGCCTGGAAAGCCTCCTCCGCCTCCTCCGCCCCCTCCGGGAGGTGGTCCAGGCACAGCCCCGCCGCCGACGGCGACCTCGGCCCCCGCGGGCGCGGATAAGTCGAGCGCCGGAAGCGGCCCCTTCTACCTTATGCGGGAATTGCCAGGTGAGTAGTGGGGCCAAAAGTAGCCAATCAGATAATGGATTAGGTGGCCGGTGTCGGGTGTGGCCAGAAGAAGCTCTTTGGTGATTCACAACTCTAAGGCTTAGCTTGATTTCGTGTGGCTGACTACCTGAGACTACCAACCTCTAGCGAGAAGTTCTGTGATCCGGGTTCTCTGACCTCCGTTTGTGACTTTGTAAACAACGTGAGCCGTTGTTTGGAACTCGGGAGACCTGATTTAACATTTCTGGAGACGCTAAGATCAGTTTGAAGTCTGTCACAGACTTGTTGGTTTGTAGCAAGTTGCCTTCTTTGTCAAGGACAAGGATTAACCTGTTCAAAGAAAGGATTATTTGAATCTCACATCACTGTGTAACAATATGTAATGCTTATAATAGCCCTTTCAGATAGGTGTTATCTGTATTTTATAATTGAAACTGAAGCATAGAGAGATTGACTGTATTTTACCGATAGGTGGCTTCCAGCAGTTTCCTTTTTTTAGTTGTTTTGTTATTGGCTTTATTTGTTTGGTTGGTTCTGTTTGAAACACAGTCTCACTATGTAGCACTGGCTTCCCTGGACTTCACTGTATACCAGGCTGGCCTTGAACTCATAGAGATCCACCTGCTTCTACTCCTCTGCATGCTGGGATTACAGGCATGCACCAGAAACTCTTTTTCTCAAAGGAAATAGTATTACAGTTTTGTTGCTGTTTTCTTCTACCCAGGAGATAGGGAGATTGATTTGGATAGACTGGAAATGTTGCTTTCCCAGTGCTGGCATTAAAGGTGTGCGTAGGCTCAGGTACCCCGGGAATTTACGTTTCTCTGCTTCTTCCCTTCATTCCCCCCCCCCCCCCCGGGGGCTGAGAGTCACACTCACAGCCTTCCACTGCTACATAAGCATAGCACCACTGGTTTTGTTGGTTTTTTTAAAAATTAAGTATTGCTTTCCAAAATTACAGAATGAGAGTTCCAAGAGTTGGAATAGAGAGGCCATAATGATGTGAACAAGACTGAAGATTTCGGGAGCTGGAGAGATGGCTCAAAGTTTAAGAGCACCGTCTGTTCTTCCTAAGGTCCTGAGTTCAATTCTCAGCAACCACATGGTGGCTCACAGTCATTTATAATGAGATCCGGTGCCGCCTGCTGGTGTAGGTGTACATGCAAGCAGAACACTGTACACGTACTAAATAAATAGTTCTTTTTTTAAAAAAAGACTTAGAAGTTCAAGAAAGAAACAAAAATGAATCCGCATAAAATTGGCAGAGAAAGATTTGGGAGTTCAAGATATTTATTTAAGAGTCATGGCTTCTTAAAGAAGTTTATGGGCTGGAGAGATGGCTCAGAAGTTAAGAGCACTGGCTACTCTTCCAGAGGTCCTGAGTTCAGTTCCCAGCAACCACATGGTGGCTCATAACCATCTATAATGAGATCCGGTGCCCTTTTCTGGCATGCAGACAAAACATACAGGCAAAATACTGTATAAATAATAAATAAATAAATCTTTTAAAAAGTAGTAGTTTTTAAGTCATTTCCAGAGAATTAACAGCTCGAATAGAAGTTAAACTCATTTCTGTATTTTTTTAGTGTGTATATATATGGATGTCCTCCTGCGTGTGTTTTATGTACACTGTTTGTGTGTCTGCCTGGTGTTCAGGGCATCACATTCCCTCTAACTGGAGTTACGTATAAATGCCTGTGAGCTGCCCTTTGGGTTTTGGGAATGGAATCTGGGTCATGCGCTGAGCCATCTAGCCAGCCTCCTCATATTTACTTACTCCCCCCCCCCCCCCCAAGGCAGTCCATATCACTCAGGATGGCCTAAGACTCATGTAGCATGGATGAACTGCTGATCTTCCTGCCTGTACCTTTCTAAATGCTGGAATTCCTGGGGTATGCCACTTTGATACACTTGAACTCCTTTTTTAGAAGTTATGAAAAATGCTGGGAATGGTGGCTCACACCGTTAGTCCCAGCTCTCAGGAGGAAGAGATAGGCAGATGTTGAGTTCAAGATCAACCTGGTCTACAAAGCTAGTTCCTGGACCGCCAGGACTTTTAAACAGAGAAACCCTGTCCAGGTGTGGTGGTACATGTTTTGAATCCCAGCGTTCAGGAGGCAGGGCAAGCCGATGTATGTGAGTTGGAGGCCAGCCTGGTCTTCAAAGTGAGTACAGGGCAGCCAAGGCTACACAGAGAAACCGTGTTTCAAAAAACCAAAACAAAAAAACAAGAGAGAGAAACCCTGTCTTTGAAAAAAATAGTTGAGGGAGGCATTGTAACACTAAGTATCCATCCTTGATGCGCTTCCCTCTGTGGGTCATTTCACAGTGAAGGAAACAGGTGAAGGAAGACCTAGGCCAGAAGAAAAGTGCTTGTTTATTTCAGAAACATGTTGTGTATAACTTGGGCACTAGCCAGCCATAAGACACCATTTCTGCCCTCACAGTTCAGAACCTGAACTTTTCCAAGTCAATGTTTATAAGCAAGCCACTTTACCTATTATATGCTTTCATAATTACCCGTGAGGTTGTAGGTTAGATATTTCTCCTCCTTGTCCATATTATTAGCATGTTTCTATTCTTTTGAAACAAGTCAGCCATCGAATATGTTGATATCAATGAGCCTTGAAAATAGTGAAATCCAAGCCAGCCAAGGCACGTTGAGCTACATGGAAAGATACTCTCTCAATAAATTAAATACATACATAGCCAATACAGGAGCCTTAGCAAGACTGTCATGTCACTGCATCAAAATTGACTATTAGTGTAACGATAGCTGAACCTTAAGGTTCTATATTAAGCTGATTCAAGTAAAGATGTTTCTGAGACATTTTATGAACAGCAGAACAGTATTTGATATAATGTCAAGTAAATTATTCTAGTGCAGTTTTTTTTCTAGTTTCTATCTCTGCCCTACTTTGTTCCATTCCTTTTCCTTCCTCTAGCCTACAATATAGTATTTTGTGTTCATTATATTTTATTGAGTTGGGGGTGTTTATGACAGGATCTTACTAAGTAGCCCAACTGGCCTTGAGTGCAACTGTTTTGCCTAAGTCTCCTGACTGCAGGCATTTCAGGCTTACGGGTATACACCACCACACCTGGCTAGTATGTCATTACAGGTTTAGTGTCTGTTGTCTACAACACTCATCTAAAATGTTTCCCCCCCCCCCAAAAAAAAAGAAATAGCTGGGTAGCCCACACCTTTAGTTCCAGCTGTAATGGGCAGAGGCAGGTGGATCTCTGTGAGTTTGAGGCCAGCCTGGTCTACAAAGTGAGTCTAGGACAGCCAAGGCTACTCAGAGAAACTCTGTCCCTGAAACCAAACCAATAAATAAACTGTTTACAATTTTACAATTTTTGTTGGCTTTGTTCTTTTTCTTTTCTTTCTTTCTTTTTCTGAGGAAAAGCAATTTTTAGATTTCCTTTATATATATGTTTATTTTGCCTCCATGTATGCATGCCACGTGTGTGTCTGGTGCCTGCAGAGGTCAGAAGAGGAGGTTGGATCCCTGTAACTGGAGTTACAGATGGTTGTGAGCTGTCCTAGGAATTGAATCTGCGTCTTTTTCAAGGGCAGCCCATACTCCAAACATACTGAACCCTCTCTCTAGCCCCACATTTTAATGTAAATGAGGAATCTATTAAAGGAGAATTATTGTCTTAGTGACTGTCCTAATGCTGTGAAGAGACAGGACCACAGCAACTCTTAAAATTATGAGAAAGCTTGCTTACACTTGCCATTCATTATCATTTATGTTGGGTAGCATGGTGCTAGAGAAGGAGTTGAGAGCTACCTCCTGATCCGAAGGCAGAGAGAGAAAGAATAGTTCCTCCAACAAGGTCACACCTCCTAATCCTAATCTTCTAAGTAGTTCCATTCCCTGTAGACTAACATTCAGACATAGGAGCCTCAGCATTGTGGAACCGCCTTCCTTTCTCCCTCTTGCCATCTTGGTGGCTGATCTTAGTTGGGGATTTGTGCTGAACGCTCACGCAAGAAGATGGTGGCTGCAAAGAAGATGAAGAAGTCTGGCATGGATCAACTCTAGGCTCCAATTTGTTATGAAAAATGGAAAGTATATACTGGGATACAGACTCTGAAGAAGATCAGACAAGGCAAAGAGAAATTGGCTATCCTCGCCAACAACTGCCCAGCTTTGAGGAAATCTGCAATAGAATACTATGCCATGTTAGCTAAAACTGGTGTGCATCCCCACAGTGGCCATAATGTTGAATGGGGCGCAGTGTGTAGAACATACTAGCGTATCACACTGTCACTGGCCCAAGGGTTCTGATATGATTAGAAGCATGCCAGAACAGACTGAGGGAAAAGTAAACTAGGAAAGGTTTCCTTTAATAAAACTTTGTCAGAACTCCTAAAAAACAAACAAACAAAAACAAATATATGAGCATCTGGGGGCCATTCTTACCAAACCACCAAACTTATAAAATTTTTGTTTTGTTAAGAACAAAGCGGGGCATGGTGGCGCACACCTTTAATCCCAGCACTCGGGAGGCAGAGGCAGGTGGATCCCTGTAAATTCAAAGCCAGTCTGGTCTACAGAGTGAGTCCAGGACAGCCAAGGCTACACAGAGAAACCCTGTTTGGAAAGGGGGAAAAAAAGATTTTTCCTTCTTGGTTAGGGACAAAAAAATGATCTGCTTTTGGTATAACTTTATTCCTGTTTTCTAGGCAGCACAGAGCTGACGGGCAGCACCAATTTAATCACACACTACAATCTGGAACAGGCCTATAACAAGTTCTGTGGGAAGAAAGTAAAGGAGAAGCTAAGTAACTTCCTGCCTGACCTGCCGGGGATGATTGATCTCCCTGGCTCCCATGACAACAGCAGCCTCCGCTCCCTCATTGAGAAGCCGCCTATTCTTGGTGGCTCTTTTAATCCAATCACAGGGACCATGCTGTCTGGTTTCCGCCTCCACACTGGCCCGGTAAGTCCCTGTTGGAGAGGAAGAAAGCACATGGCCTCAAAGGCGTGTAGGTAGTTTTCTGTCCAAGCCTGTTCTTTCATAATGTACTGAGAACAGACGATGGGGCAGAGGCGTTCCTCTTCTCACCTGGACCTCCCTTGGCCTCCCTCAGTTGCCGGAACAGTGCCGTCTGATGCACATTCAACCTCCCAAGAAGAAGAATAAGCACAAACACAAACAGAGCCGGACCCAGGACCCTGTCCCCCCAGGTAGGGAGCGCTTCTGTTCAGACCAAGACACGCCCCAAGTCGGCTGGCCTGGTCTGCAGTTTAGCTTAGTTACTCTTGTTTTGTTGTTTTCTCAAGATGGTGTTTCTCTGTGTAACAGCTGTGGCTGTCCTAGAACTCACTCTGTAGTCTAGGCTGGCCTTGAACTCACAGAGATCCACCTTCCTCTGCCTCTGCCTCTGCCTCCCAAGTGCTGAGATTAAAGGTGTGCGCCCCCACTGCCTAGCAGTGTAGTTACTCTGGACTCCTACTTTTCCCCAAGAAGAAATTCATGTAGTGACATTTCTTGAACAAGCAGCGGCTTGGCACAGGTGCTGTAGCAGCAGCTCTATATTCTTTCTGGACACTTGAGAAGAGAAGCAGTTAGGAGTTCTGGGGTAGATTTTCCTGTAGCCTTAGCAGTTCATAGCAGATCTTAAGCTCAACAGGTTATATATAGGCCCTTAATGTCTCCTACAGAAACACCATCTGATTCAGATCACAAGAAGAAGAAAAAGAAAAAAGAGGAGGATCCTGAACGGAAAAGGAAGAAGAAAGAGAAGAAGAAGAAGAAGGTAGAGGATGGTCATGGCACCCGCTGACTTTTTCCTGTCACCTCCACTCGAGTTTTTTTTTTTTTTTTTAAATCAGCACATGTGCTTCCTTACCTAAGTGCTGTGCCCACAAAGGCCCCAAGAGGGCTTTGGCCCTGGAGCTAGATTCTTAGTCCCATGGTGGTGCTGGGAATTAACATAACCGCTGAGCCGTCCCTCAAGCCTCCACCTCACCATTCTTAAATAGAATCCACTGCCTCAATTAGACCTAAGATTGACAACCCGGGCAGACTTTTGTCCTTTACAACAGTGGCCAAGGCCAACTCTCTTGTTACTTTTCTCTTTGAGGTAGTAGGGATTAACTAGGGCCTCACTCATATTAGGCAAGTGCCTCACCACTGACACATATCCAGTATCCTTTTAAAAATTATTTATTTTCCTTGTTTATTGATAACTTTTGAGACAGGGTTTCACTGAGTTGCCCAGGCAGGCCTTGAATTTGTAGTCTTCCTGCCTCTGTCTCTCAGGCAACTGAGACAGTCTATGCCAACAGGCTCATCTTGGCTTTTTGTTTTGAGATGAGGTCTTCGCCAGAGATGGTGGCGCACGCCTTTAATCCCAGCACTCAGGAGGCAGAGGCAGGCGGATCACTGTGAGTTGGAGGACAGCCAAGGATACACAGACCGACCCTGTTTCAAAAAACAAAACAAACAAAAGATACAGTCTTGGCTGACCTACAACTCACTGTGTAGACCACACTGGCCTCTACCTCAGAGATTTGCTTGCTTCTGCCTTCAGAGTCTGGGATTGAAGGCGTGCATCACCACATCCAGCTAAGTCCGTCTTTTAGTTTCTAAATGTTCTTACCCCTCCTCTTTGTCTTCTCCAGAACCGACACAGTCCAGACCACCCAGGTATGGGTAGTTCTCAAGCCAGCAGCAGCAGCAGCCTCCGCTAACAGGACCACTGGACTTTGCCAAGGATGGTTTTCCTGTTATACTGGGCCTGACGACAAAAACTCTCTTCAGGGCACTTGGACACTGCCATAGGGGCATCCAACAGCTGGTCAGAGGCCAGTCCCTACTGTGCTTGTGACTAATACACCTTAGAAAAAGGTCACACTTTTTTTTTAGGGTTTATTCCAATTGGCTTTTTCATGGATATCCCTTTTCACAAAAAGCTGTCTTCTTTTTCCTTCCCTTCTTTGCTTTGTGCAATTTGGTTCCACAACTTCATTTTTGTTTTTATTTTTAAGTGTGTTTAACAGACTGGATAGTATGGCTGTCTTTTAAGAGGCAGATGCTGTCCCATTTGAGTCAGAGTTTAAGACAAGGCACTGCTAAGACCTAAGAGACCCTGGATATGGCCATCACTTTTTTTTTTTCTTTTTTTTTTTTGATTTTTCGAGACAGGGTTTCTCTGTGTAACAGCTCTGGCTGTCCTGGAACTCACTCTGTAGACCAGATTGGCCTTAAACTCACAGAGTTCTGCCTGCCTCTGCCTCCCCAAGTGCTAGAATTAAAGGCATAGGCCATCACACCTGGCACATGATCTTAGCAGGCTGGGAAATTACAAGAGCAAAGAGCATGGTGTAAAAGCAACAGTTTGCTAGTATTTTCCTACCACAGACGTAAACGCTTTGCCCATGGTGCTCAGAGCCAGTGCCTGACGCTCCTCAGCGTCCATCAGGAGAGCCAGCCAAGGAAGGTCCATGCCCAGGGAAACTGGGGACTCACAATCGCCAGTGTGTCCCATAATGCTCCCACCTTTTTCTGGGGACTGACCCCCTAAGCCTTGTATATAAGCAAGTTTGTCGTCTCTGTCCTGTCCCCTAATGACACCCACCAAGACAAGCTTTATTCCCTCTGTGTTTTTTAAAATGAACCTCTGGCAAGAAGTTTAATGTTTCTCTTATTCTTTAGCTTAAAAAAAAAAAAATGGATTTGGTTGTTTATTAAGACAAGGTTTGGGGTTTGGATTTTTGAGACAGTGTCACACTATGTAACCCTGGCTGCCTATGAAGTCCAGGCTGGCTTGACGCTCTCGAGACCCACCGGCCTCTGTCTCCCAAGTTCTGGGATCAAAGGCATGTTCTACCATGCTTAGCTGTTTTATTTTACTTTCTGAAGAGGAAATTAAGAAATGACACAAGAGTTCTCTAAGATTTCAAGAGAACAGGGTGTTGTGAAAAATTAGGTTTTTCTCATCCATCCAGCAGGGCATTTAATAGCCAGAATAAAAACAGAACCAGAGAGCGAGATTTCCCTTTTGACTTCCATAAGACCATTCACCCTGCCTTAACCAGACAAAACACAAGCCAGGGGGAGCTGGTTAGATCAGGGTTTATTTTATTCCTTGTTGGTTTAAAATGGCTGATCAGAATAAAAAAATTAAAGGGTCTCTATATAGAGGCTGGGGTCTTCCCTGTTTAAAGGTTAGAGCCCAGCCACCCCTCTACCCAGCACCACAGTGAGGTGGGCTAAGGGGCAAACCCTGGGGGACAATCAGGAGGGGCCTAGGTCTGCCGCTCCTTCTCTCTATCCCATTTTTGGCATATGATGAAAAATATTGCTTTTTGGATTCTCTCTTGGCCTTGGATTTTAAGATCATTTTAACTGTAGATTACAAGGAAGCATTGAAGGAAGCTCACTGAAGCCCACCACAATCCCTGTCTCCCGAGAATGGGGGACGAGGTTGCTAAATGTTTCTTAAATTAGGCCAAGCACTCTTTCTGATCTCCCACCACCGTCATGGAACCGTGACCCCTTTCCTGGGGAAACTCATGTCACTGAGCCTAGAAAACTAACTCTCCAAGTTCCTTTATCTGACCAAGAACCCCAGACTTACCCAGGCTTCTCTCCTAATCACTTAACACCACCAGAGGGTGCTATTTCCTTAGTCGATAACCAGGACAAAAGAGGGAACCATGGAGAAAAGGAAGACTTTAATGTCTCTCTTTTCCTGCTGGTCTAAGGAAAGGGAAGAATAAAGTCCCCCTCCTTTTATATATATATATATATTTATCTATATATCCCTCCCTTGTTCTCCCATCCCAGGATAGATATATAATTTCTTTGATATTTATAATATATATATATATATATATATATGTACACACACACCTGGTAACGGAGAAGAGAAAAAAATAGAATCCGTAACAATAATAAAAAAAATTATTTCTGGTTTAAAAATGATCTGGTTCCCTCCAGGGTGAGCAATTGCACAAATGTCCACTGAGTCTGGTCCAGGGATCAAGGAAGGGAAGATCAAGGGGGGAAGGGGTGGCCACCCCCAATCTTAGGGCCCCAAGTCTCCTCAACCCCATGGCACTTTAATAAAACAAGCCTCATCCTGTTGGAATCGGTGGTTTTAGAATGTCCATGAGAAGTAGGGGAGCGCCTTGAGGGAAGGAAGATGGCCACCTGAGGCCCTTTGGTGTAGGTGCAGATATGGGGAGGGGAGGGGCCAAGATTCACACAGAAATCTCGTAAGTGGTGCCACCCACCCCTGACACCTTCTTGACTCCTCCCCTTGTGGGGCTACTGAGAGGTGGCTGCCCTGGGCCAGGGGAAGCAGAGCCTATACTCTTGGGCTGTCCATTGGATCTGCTGTAGGTGGTCTTGAGCTGCACTTCATCTCTGGGGAGAAAAAAAAAGAGACATCAGGAAAAGATGCATGAATCACACACACAAAAGGGGTCTGATGAGGGGTGGGACTGGCATGAGCTTTTCCACATTATTTTCTCCTTTACTTTATTAGGTCTTTCCAGATAGGGTTTCTCTGTCTAACAGCCCTGGCTGTCCTAGATTTGTTATGTCTAGGCTGGCTTTGAATTCAGAGATCCACCTGCCTGTCTCCAGAGTACTGGGATTAAAGGCTTGTGCCACCACACCAAGCCCCCTTTTACTTTATTGATACGCTTAAAATAAGATTCTCTTTGTTCCCAGTGTATTCCTTTTTTTTTTTTAAAGGGGGTTTGCCTGCCAGAATAGGGCACCAGATCTCATCATAGATGATTATGAGCCACCATGTGGGCTGCTGGGAATTGAACTCAGGACCTCTTGAAGAACAAACTGCTCTCAACCTCTGAGCCATCTCTCCGGCCCCTCTTCCCCCACCCCCTCAATTTATTATTAACCACAGCTCTCATATACTTACTCTTTGGCAAATAAAACTTCCGAGAAGATAGTATTAAGAGAATATTACCAATCTTCAATATCTAAGGAGGCATTATCCATAAAGGCAATCAATCATGTAAGTTCTCAGGATCCCCAGGGTCCACCTATTCTAGAATCATGTACAGCTAGAGACCCAATGCCTTCTGCTAAGTTGAAAGGGGGATATGAGAAATACTTACTTGGGTGTCAGTAATGGCTGCAATGCTACTTCCTCTGTCTCAGAGACACCAGATGGGGCTTTTTGGCTGCTATGAGACATTGATCGGCCCAGGTAGGGGGCAGTCGGACCTGGTTCAGGGGACCCTACTCCCCGGCCCCTTAGCCCATCTGGTTTGCCGAAACGGGGTACAGCTGGGCGTCCCAGTGGAGTCTTGCTCAAGGGAGATCTCTTTGAATCCTCTGAGGAGGAACTAGTACGAGGGGCCTGGCCTGAGCCCGGTGTTGACTGAATGCCTGAGTCTCCCAAGCCCGGGTCTTCCTCACGTCCTGCAAGTGGAGGTGACTGTCTTAGCAGCTTCTCTCGTTCCTGGAGGGAAGCCACAATGTGGCGAGACAGATTGTCATAACGGACTGGTGAGGGCTCTCGGTGTGCTGGGCCGGTTGGCACCAAACGCGGGTGCCTCTCGGCTTCCCGTTGCTGTGCCAGCCGGGCTGACAGGAAGGGAGAGGTGTAGCCTAAAGGTGGGTCTGGCTCAGGCCCTGCCTGTACTGACTCAAAGTCAGGGCTGTCTGAAGGAGTGAGAAGGCTGTCGTAAGACAGACTTCCATTGCGTGTCTGATTGGCCAGGCTCTTATAGGAGGTGGAGGTGGTGCCCTCTGAGCGAATGGACTGCAACTGGCCCAGCTCAAAGCCTGTGCCCTGTGCTGACTTGAGGCTGGAAGATCGTGAGCCACTGGACAATGGATCAAAATGAAAGCTTTTGCCAAAAGTGGGAGACCGGAAGCTCTCTGGCTCCAAGCTGGGTTCTGAGCGGTAGCTGGGATGGCGGCTGCTATCTGCAATTGAAGTTGGCTCCTTCAAGCTGTCTCCACGACTCAACTGTAGAAAAAGAATAAAACAGTCTTAGCACTCTTTTTGACAGCTGCAAGACACCAGAGCCCAAAGAGACACTGAAGAACAGAATTTCATGCCAGTAGTATACTTCAAACTTGGACATCATATGCTTTGCCCTCAATGCAAAGCTGTGACTTGGAACAAATACCTCATTTTAAAATGTAAGCTATGAGGCATTTTTTAAAAATGATTTCTGTTTTTCTAATGTGCATTGGTGGTTTGCCTGCATGTGTGTGTGTGTGTTGGGTCCACTGGAACTGGAGTTACAGACAGCTATGAACCTTCGTGTGGGTGCTGGGAATTGAACCTGTGTCCTCTAAACGAGCAATCAGTGCTCTTAACGGCTAGGCCATCTCTCCAGCCCTGATTTGAGGCTTTTTAAAGTTGGGCACGGTGGCAGATGTCTTTAATCCCAGCACTTGGGAGGCAGAGGAAGGCGGATCTCTGTGAATTCGAGGCCAGCCTGGTCTACAGAGCCAGTCCAGGACAGCCAGGACTACACAGAGAAACCCTGTCTTGAAAAAGCGAAAGCAAAGAAAAAGAAAAAAGAAAAAAAGGCTTTCAGAGACTAGGTAACTTGGCTGAAGTAGTTTCTGAAATCAGATTTGACACCAGTGTTTTTATCTAGTATGTGTCATTTGCTCCTTTCATGATGAAAAACACATCAAGGAAATTCAACTCCATTAATGCCAACAGTAACTGCCTTGGTTCTTACGTTCCTTCTTTTCCTGGAGAACTGGCCCCAGCTATGACCCCGCTTCTTAAAGCACAGTACCTTGGCGCTGGAAGAATGAGGCATGGCGGCTGACGTGCTGCTGCTGCTGTAACCTGGTCGATACTTGTACATGGTAGGTGTAGGGGGGCTGTCCTTGCCCAAGAGGCTGCTATCTATGGGGGAGAAAACCCAAGAGCACTACTTTACAAACTAATTCTTTCAACCTTCATGGGGTTTCTAAAAGTTCAGGGGAAGGACATGGCAGAATCAAGTACACCTAATAAAAGCAAAGTCTAGTGAAGACTCAGCCAGGCCTGGTCCTTAGACACAGGCCTGCAGTCCCAGCCTCTCAGAAGTCAGAAGCAGGGGACAAGTGGTAAGCAGACAAACGCCCACATACATAAAGTAGGAAGCAAGATAATAAACCAGCTGTGCTAGTACACACCTTTATCCCAGCACTTAGGAAGCAGGCTTCTGTGAGTTCAATCACAGTCTAGTCTACACAGCCCTCGTTTCTTTTGTTTTGTTTTGTTGAGACAGGGTTTCTCTGTGTATCCCATGCTGGCTGGCCTTCTCTCAGAGGTCTGCCTGCCACTGCTTCCCTGGTGACCCACAATTTAAAGGCATGAGCCACCACTGCTGGGGAAAGGGGGATGATTTTTTTCCCCCTAGCTTTTTCAAGGCAGGGTTTCTCTGTGCAACAACCCTGGCCGTCCTAGACTTGCTTTGTAGACCAGGCTGGCCTTGAACTCAGAGGTCGGCCTGCCTCTGCTTCCCATGGGCTAAGATTTAAAGGCATGGCCCACCACACCCAGCTAGTGATTTTTCTTTTTTAAAGAGCAAAGATCTCTACTAGTTTCAGAATTTGTGGTGGGCAAATGCATCAAACATACTAAGAAGTTCTGACTCAGGCAGACTGTCAAGTGAAAGCACTTGCCATAAAAGCCTAATGACTTGAGTTCAATTCCCAAACTCCACAGTGGAAAGACCAACTCCTGGAGGGTGTCCTTTGATCTACACCGCCCCGCCCCCACCCCCCACACCATGCACTTATATAAGATTGTAAAAAGCAATTCTCTGGAAAGTCCAAATCACTATCTACTGCTACTTGACAACCCTCCTTTTTTAACTATACAAAGAAAACTGCTCAGCTTTGCACAGTGGCAGCATAGTAGCCAATGAGGTTTATCTAAGGTGCAATCAGTGCTAACTGAAAATAAATAAATAAATAGCAAAGAAAGCTGCTCACGTACCCATGTGCTGGGTGTTCTCAGGCACAGCTCAAGCATTACCTCCTAGCCCTTGCTCATTTTTTCTACAACTTACACGGCACCTCGTTCCTGTCTTCAACCTCTAGGCTCTCACAGACCAAGGCAGCCCTTACCCTCATCAGGACCCAGGCTGAGGTGCGTGCGCAACCCTGTGTACCGGCTCAGGTCCGGCTTAGGAGGAGGTGGAGGCTCGGCATCAGCAGACTGGCTCTCTGTTATCTCCAGGCTTCCCTTAGACTAATAAATGGAGAGAAGGAAATCAGGCTGGGAAACTACATTGAGTAAGCTAACAGTAAGTAGTCAAAAGAAAAGTACTAGGACGTGTCAGTTTGCGGATAATAAAGTACAAAGAAAAGCTGAGCGTCTATCATGTGAAAGATGCTATCTCTTATGAAGATATGGAAAGAAATGGCTAAGTGTCTATTGTCCTTGAACTTAAAATCTAATGAAGATCTGTGTTTAAGTGACTTGAACACAATGATGCACACTCTATACAAGCTCCTATCCCTTTGCTATGGATGGAATTCTCTGGCCTGACTTCCCTGTTTCTCACCTTAGTCCTCCTCAGTTCTCCCTGGATGCCATTATCCATGATCTTCACAGTTATCTGCCCATCGGACACTTCTGGCCGGAGGAAAGGAGGTCTGATTACAATTGTCTTCTCTTTCTTTGGTCTCCCCAAATACCTGCATAGCAAGAGGGAGAAGGCTTTCACTTACTATTTCATTCAAAAGTTCTACTTGCATACCAAGTGTGAAACATTGTGCATATGCAATAAACAGTCATGGACTGAGGTGTAGCTCAGTGACAAAGAACAAGACCCTCAGGCCAGGCAGTGGTGGAGCACGCCGGTCATCCCAGCACTCGGGAGGCAGAGGCAGGAGGCAGGAGGACTCTTTGTGAGTTGGAGGCCAGCCTGGTCTACAAGTCCAAGACATCCAAGACTGCACAGAGAATCCCTGTCTTTAAAACAAACAAACAAAAACAACAACCAAGACCCTCAGCTTAATCTTCAGCATCCTTTTTTTGGACAATTTCACTAAATAGCCCTGGCTTGGCTGGAACTTACTACGTAGAGGCAGTTGGTCTCAAATTTGCTGTAGTGCTCCTGTCACTTTTTTTTTCCTGTTTTTTGTTTTAATATTTATATTATGTATACAATGATCTGACTGCATATACACCTGCACACCAGAAGAGGGCACCAGATCACATTACAGAGGGTTATGTACCACCATATGGTTGCTGGGAATTGAACTCAAGACCTCTGGAAGAGCTGATGGTGCTCTCAACCACTGAGCCATCTCCCCAGCCCCCTGTCACTGTTTCTTAATCTTCAGCATCTTTAAAAAACAGTCCTGAGTGTAAAAGTTAGCACTAAACTGCTTTGATTCAACAAGCATCTTCAGCAAGAATACACTTTTACAGGTAGATATCTAACACGCTAAAGTTTTATGCATCCTCGACTGTCAAAGGCAACTAGCCATACTCCAACAGTAGCAATTGAACTCAAGAATTCACCAAAATATCAGCATGTCTTTTCCTTGTAGCACTCACCATTCTAAGATCAAACACCGCCCCGCACCCCCCCACCCCTCCCACCTCCCCCCCAACCCCCGCCCCCGGCTTGTTTGGTTTTCTCTGTGTAGCCTTGGCTGTCCTAGACTCACTTTGTAGACCAGACTGGCCTTGAACTCACAGATATCTGCCTGCCTCTGCCTCCCAGAATGCTGGGATTATAGACTTGCACCACCAAGCCCGGCTTTTTTTTTTTAATTAAGCAAACCCTTCTTAAAAGGCCATTTTCTGTCAGATTTCTTTTATTCAGAACAAGCCCAAAGGAGACAGAAGTTTGACCAGGAATACACCGCATACCTGGGTGCTGGAGAACTGCAGAGGACACGGCTAACATTGTCGCAGCAGCCGTTGGTGAATGGATTCACACCTCCCCGGAATTTACCTGTAACCTAGGAGATAAAAAGAACTGGGTAAGTCAGACCAAAACGTAAATTATTGTGCAACCAGTCTTTCAGGTAAAACACTGATGCTTGTAAAGAACAGGGATTCTCCGGGGTTCTCAGTTCAAATTCTAAAGTCTACCTCATGCAGACCGATCCCAAACATTGGTTTCCTGTACAAAATGGAGTTAGGCAACTTTCTGAATATTGACTAAAATAATTCACAGATAATTGTGTATAGCGCATGCACACTAATTATATACACTAATTCATCTTTCAGTATTATACCATACCTAAAACAGTATGCTATATAAAGAATTATTGTATTATTAGAACCAATGCTAAGAAAAAGAATTTATATATTCAGTACTGATGTGATTTTCCCTCCAATACTTGATTGAACCTAAAGAATCCATAGAGGAGCCAGGTGCAGTAGCACGTCATTAATCCCAGCACTCAGGGAGGCAGGGAGATGTGAGTTCGAGGTCAGCCTTTCTACAAAGCAAGTTCAGGATAGCCAAGGCTACACAGAGAAGCCCTGTCTTGAAAAACTAAAAAAATAAAACAAAAATAAATAAATAAATAAATCCACCAATAACAGAGAATGCTGACTACCTACTATTATGTGCACAAAAATAATCTTTAAGCAGTACCATGTGCTTTATAAAGCCTGTTCCAACTTGTTTCTGTAAATTCACAAACTAAATATTTGTTAAAATAATTAGAACAAGGCCATTCTTTTCCGTTTTGGTTTTTCGAGACAGGGTTTCTCTGTAGCCTTGGCTGTCCTAGTCCTGCTTTGTAGACCAGGCTGGCCTCGAACTCACAGAGATCTATCTACCTGCTTGTGCCTCTGCCTCCCAGGGAGCTGGGACTAAAGGTGTGTGCCACCATGCCCGCTACAGGGTCATTTTTCTTCCTTTCTTGGAGACAGGGTCCAAGTAGATCAGATTCCCTCACCTCCTAAGACTACAGGTATGCACCACAATCCTCAGCTTTAATTCTACTTATGGGAACGTGGCCTACTTTACTCACTTTGCCCACTACTGTTAATCACTACATCGTCACATTAAGTATGTGCTGACACTGTTTGTGACAGCAATAAACTCTTCACTAGTAAGGGCTGAACACACGCCCTGTTCGGTTTCCCGCCACTTCTCCTGGTACCTGTTCATTGGTTGTGCGTCCCCTAGCCACCAGCACCACGTGAAATCCCGTGAGGCCAGCTACAGGGATGAAAAATAAGCCAGCCACACACATCACTGCCATTCTGATTCCAAGAAGTCAAGGAAAACACAAAAATGTCATCTTGTTGTCCCTGGTTCTACTGTGACCATTTTCCCTTTCCCTTTCCTGACTTAAGGACTCAATTTGCCCTCCCAACCCATCCGACAAGCCTTCAAGGATACGTGACAGCAGTGCGGACCCCTGAGAGCTCCTCTATGTGATAGAGGACATAAAGGAGGCCAAAGCCAAACACACCCATAATGTGGGCTGTCAGGGAAAGAAGGAAAAGGAAGAAGTATCTGTAGTTCCTGCGACCAATACAGTTGTTCACCCAAGGGCAATGATGATCAAATTCCTAGGAGCAAAAAGAGACAGAATAAAAGGCATCTTTAAAACACTAGGGTTGGGGCTGGAGAGATGGCTCAGACAACAGCACTGTTTGTTCTTCCAAACATCCTGAGTTCAATTCCCAGCAACCACATGGTGACTCACAACCATCTATAATGAGATCTGGTGCCCTCTTCTGGTTTGCAGGCACACATGTGGGCAGAGCACTGTATGTATGTATAAATAAATAAATAAATAAATAAATAAATAAATAAATAAATAAATAAATCTTTAAAAAACAAAACAAAACACTAGGGTTGGCCAGATACTTCACTGGATAAAGGTATCTGCCACCAAGCCTGACAACCTAGGTTCAATCCCTGTGACTCACATGATAGAAGGAGACAACCTACAAGTTGTCCTCGGACCTTCACATGTGTGCCAGGCACGTTACATACACACACACACACACACACACACACACAGTCGCACATACACAAAAAGCAAACAACAACCCCCTCCAAATCCAATATTAGATACCTTCTGTTGGAAAAAGGAACAAAATCAACAGAACTTAAGTTTTAGTTTTAGTAATTTATGATCATGTTCATCATTTAGTTACTCTTTGTTTTGTTTTGTTTTGTTTTGTGAGACAGGGTTTTTCTGGGTAGTCTTGGCTATCCTGGAACTTATGCTGTAAACTCAGAGATCCCCCTGCCTTTGCCTCTGCTGGAATTGATTAAATGTGTGCACCACCACTGCCTAGCCCCTAGTTACAAAAATTTAAAGTTTTGAAAAATTAAATTTAAGAATATTCAAAGCAGTTTCAATTCTTCTATGTTAACTGAAAGAATGACCTTCCAGAGGTTGGCCAAAAGCCAAGATCTCAAACTGATCTAAAGTTTGGCGTGGTGCTACAAGTCTACAGCTCCAGTACTTGGGAAAAAGAAGGGTGGCCACACGTTTGAGGGCAGCCTGGTCTACACAGTGTAATCTAGGCCAGCCAGGGCTGCAGAGCAAGTCCTTGCTTTAAAAAAAAAAAAAAAAAAATCTATCAATCAAAGAGACAAACGTTGGCAAAACATTCAAGGTTTATGGTCATAAAAATAAGACAACACAGAAAGATAGCTACAAAATGCAAACTAAACACAAGAACATGCCTTTTGCATCAGAGATAGCACTAAGTATCCACAGGATGGAAGGCTGGGGTGGAGAAAGCTGTTATTAGAGTTAAAGCTGCCCTGTGTAGTAACAGAGTTCAGCTCTAGCTCTCACATGCCTCCCTCCAAATACTATGTGGGTTAGCTGGGTCATGCAGACTAGGAGCTTGGCAGGCCTACACCTTAGGAATCTACTCTAGGGCTGCAGAGACTGCTCAGTCATTAAGAGTATGTATTGTTCTTGCAGGACCCGAGATTAGTTCACAGCAGTCAAATCAGGCAGCTTAGAACTGACTATAACTCAGGCTCTAGGGGGACACTAGTCTTTTGGCCTCCTCTGTCACCAGTACTTCATGTCCAAATACCCACAAACAAAAACATATACGTAATTTTTTTAAGGGGGGGGTGGTAGGGGGAGGATGGAGAGATGGCTCAGCGTTAAGAGCACTGGCTGTTCTTCCAGAGGACCTGAGTTCAATTCCCAGCAACCACAGGTGGCTCATCTATAATGAGATCTAGTGCCCACTACTGGTATGTAGTTGTACATGCAGATACAATAATAAATAAATCTTTTAAAAAATAATCTTTGATGAAAAAAAATTTAGAGGGTGCAAAGATGGCCGAGTGGCTAAAAGCACTTGTTGCTCTTATAGGACCTGGGTCTGGATACCAGCACCTACCTGGTGGCTCACAGCCAACCATCAGCACCTACCTGGT
>OU015750.1:56839831-56852772 GCA_907169655.1 Acomys percivali
CAGCACCTACCTGGTGGCTCACAGCCAACCATCAGCACCTACCTGGTGGCTCACAGCCAACCATCTGTAACTCTAGTTCCAGGCGATCTAATGCCACCTTCTGGTCTCTTAAGGTGCCAGGTACAAACAATTTTTTTTTTTAACTTTTAAAACTTTTAAAAAGTTTTTGTTGTTTTGTTTTTCAAGACAGGGTTTCTCTGTGTAGCTTGGCTGTAGATCAGGTGGCCGTGAACTAACAGAGATCCACCTGCTTCTGCCTCCTGAGTGCTGGGATTACAGGCCTGCGCCACCATGCCTAGTTTATTTTGAAAAAGAAAAGAGAGCTGGAGAGATCTTGCAGAGGACCCAGGCTCATTCCCTACAGAGAGGCTCATAGATATCTGTAAGTCCATTTGCAGGGATCTGACATCAGTTTCTGGCCCTCAACATGCACATAGGGCACAGACATACATACAGGCAAAACATCCATATACATAAATAACAAAAATTTTAATTAAAAAAAAATCTACTCTACAACAAGGAAAAAGACAACTTCAGATGAACAGTTTTAGCCATCCAGTGCTCTCACCTCCACACAGTTGTCACAGACACTGCAGTGTGAACATCTAGGAGGACGGTAGAAGCGGCAGGTGGCACACCATTTCATTCGCACTTGGATGCCTTTGATCTCCACTGTTTTATATAGGGGAGCTCGGAAATCATCCTCTTTGTCTTCATCCTCTTCGGCTAGAGAAGAGGAAATTTTTAAACAACTATGCCCAAACTAGTAAGTACTAAGAACATACAATGTTTAAAATGTAGCTCCTTAAAACTAATTAAGTGTGTATGTGTGCGCACGAGTGCACGTGAGTACGTGAGTGTGTGTATGTGTATATGTGTGTGTGTGCACCAGAGAGGTGTTGGATCCCCTGGTTCAGGAGTTATAGGCAGTTGTGAGCTGTGAGTGCTGTAAGTGCTGTGAGTGCTGTGAGTGCTGTGAGTGCTGGAATCAAACTCAGGTTTTCTGCAAGAGCGATATATATTCTCAACCACTGAGCTATCTCTCTAGCCCTAAAGCATGGCTTTTTAAGCACCTAGAGATAATGTTGTATTTTACAAATCCACAGCTTACATCATAGTTAAGAACAAAAGTTTTCCCCTCATATCAGGAATAGCAAGAATATACATTCTGAATTTAAATTTTTTAATTTAATCGTTATTCTGTGTGTATATAAATGTGGGCACATGTGTGTGGAGGTCAGAAGACAACTCTCAGGAAGTCAGTTCTCCTTCCACTGTGGGCTCAAGCAATGGAGCTCAGATTACTTTTATGTGTATGAGTGTCTGCATGCAGTCTGTACATGCACTATATGCACTGAGTGCCCAGAGGCCAGAACATGTCATCAGATCCCCTAGAAATAGTTATAGAATTATGAGCCACCATGGAAGTGATGGGAATATCACCTGTGTCCTCTTTAAGAATAGCCTGTGGCTTTTTTGGTTTTTGTTTGTTTGCTTTTGTTGTTGGTTTTTCAAGACAGGGATTCTCTGTGTAGCCTTGGCTGTCCTAGATTCACTTTGTAGACCAGGCTGGCCTCCAACTCACAGCGATCTGCCTGCCTCTGCCTCCCAAGTGCTAGGATTAAAGGTATGCACCACCATGGCCCAGCCCTAACCTGTGTTCTTAACCACTTAACCATCTCTCCAGCCCAAAGTAAATCTTAAAAATAAATAATAAATAAAAATAAAAAAGGATACTGATAACATCCCCAGTGCACCTTATTTCACAGCGATGCTGCCTACAAGTGAATATTATCTTGTGAAAATGCATTAGTATTTTACTTTTGTCTTATCTACATGTATGTTAAAAGTCAAAATTTTCATTTATGGCTAGTAAGATAGCTCAGCCAATAAAGGCACTTGCAGCCATGACTGACAACCTGGTGAATCAGTGCTAATGACTCTAACACATGCTTCCTTGGTGTGTGGGACACAAAGTGCTTCTCTCACAGGCATCCCAGTGATCACTAGCACTGAGCAGGCTTTCAGAGGGATCTCGCCTCACTGCTATCCCAGTGCACTTAGAAATCATCTTACACTTGTAAGGAGAAACAGATGGCATTAGTAACCACTTTTTGTCAGCTCATGGTCTCTCTAACTCTTACTTATGATAGTTTTGTTGTTGTTGTTGTTTTAAACATTCAGCCCTGCCCCCCCCACCCCTTTTTTTCTTTCTATTTTTGATTTTTCGAGACAGGGGTTTCTCTGTATAGCCTTGGCTGTCTTGTAACTCACTCTGTAAACAAGGCTGGCTTGGAACTCAAGAGATCCTCCTGCCTCTGCTTCCCCAGTGCTGAAGGCATGCACCACCACTGCCTGGCCTGTGCTTACTTCTTAAAAAAGGAAATCTGTTACTTGCTGACTCTGCTTCCTCATTTTCTGTATTTTTCATTCACTGTCTTCACTGTAATTCAGCTCTATCTTTCCCTTACACACACATAAACATACTTCTTAAACGACTGGGAAGATCAATTTTTTCAGCTGGGTATAGTGGCTTCCACCTGTAATTGCAGTGCTCAGGAGGCTAATGCAGAATTCAAGGCCAACCTGGGCTACAGCTAAAAAGAAAAGTATTTTTAAAGAATCAATATTTGCTGAGTGTGGTGGCACATGCCTTTAATCCCAGCACTGGGGAAGCAGAGGCAGGCGAATCTCTGAGCTCCGAACCAGCCTTGTCTACAGGGTGAATTACAGGGCAGCCAAGTCTACACTGAGAAACCCTGTCTCAAAAAATAAAAAATAAGTCTGGGTTTGGTGGCACATGCCTTTAATCCCAGTACTTGGGAGGCAAAGGCAAGCAGATCTCTGAGGGCAGCCTGGTCTACAAAAAGGGTTCCAGGATAGCCAGGCCTGTTATACAGAGAAACCCTGTCTAAAAAACAAGAAAACAAAACAAAAACCCCAATGCTTACTAACTAAAACAACGGAGATGTCACTATGCTGCCAATAAGTCAGTTACTTGAGGATTACAGTTCGCCTTCTCTTTACCTTCCTCTTGTTCAATCCCTGTCAATGTGCTCCTGTCCTCAAATACAAATGGCAGAACTGACCAGGTCTTACCTCATCTCTTTTCTAAGCTGACTCTACTTTCTCTAGATAATCTTCACTCCTGCTGTTCCAAATACCATAGCTGCACACTCCTTAAACCAAGTATTTAACTCCCACATTCAATTGCCCACTGGGTAATTGTACCAAGGAGTTACCTCAAATTCATTATCTAGGTCTGAGAGCACAGCTCATGTGCTTGTCTAGGGCCTGGGCTCAATCCCTAGCATGGAAAAAACAAAAGCACATACACAGCCTATTTAACATTTAGTTTATAAAAATCAGCATCCACTTTATCTCCCAAGTTATGAACCTTGAAACTACGACAATAAAACTATGTGCTCCCATCTAAGTACAACACAGGCTTAACCTTGCTTAGATTCTGAGTTCAAACAGGACCAAGCGTGTCCAGGGTGGTGTTAGCAGCAGATGTTTCCCAGTCTTTGCTCTACCCCATTCAGCTGTCACAAATGGTTCTGTTGGATCTACTTGTGGAAAGGCTGTAAATCTAGTCTTGAATTCAAATCTTCATCTGGTTTATATCACCGCCAAAGCCAAAGACTGTACACTGAAGAATTCCTTTTTGTAAATTAAAGACGCATTGGTATCAAAGGAAGAAGCATAATATATTTACCAGAGGCTTAATCACCTAACTTAGCACATCAAGTCCTTTACAGTTTAGCTCCGAGGTTTTGTAGTTTCTGTTTGTTTGTTTGTTTGTTTTTTGAGACAGGGTTTCTCTGTGTAGCCTTGGCTGCTCTGGACTCACTTTGTAGCCCAAGCTGGCCCCAAACTTGGCCCTGGGGTTCTTTTCTGGTCCCACCATATACTACACTGCATCCTCCAACCTTGATGAGGTCACCATTCCATGGGTACAAGCTTCTGTACACACTTCCTTTATGTGAACTGCCTTCCTCAGTCTTCTACTTGGTAAAGTTTTTCTCACGCATTCTTAGCAGTACTTCTCTATTTCTTTGAGCAGAGCTAGGTGCACCATGTCTAAGTTCTCAAGAGAACCTTACCCACACTTCTACTGGAGTTTGTACCTAACACCACTCAACTTACAAGCTCTAAATAAAATCAGAGATTTGATCCAAAGAAACAGACCAAAGCCCAAACCCTAATCAAGATGCCATTTACAACTGATACCTGTTGAAAAGAGAAAAGAAACCTGTTTCTCCAATGGAGCGGCACAGGGTATCAAGCACAGGAGCTGTAGCAGGCCAACACAAAACAGACTCCAGTTTTTTGTTTGTGTATATACGTGTGTGCTTTCTCTTTTGATTTAATTTTGATTTTTTTAGTTTGTTATTGTTTATTTTTAAGAAGAAAAGGACATGAAGTTAGGTGGGTAGGGAGCTGAGGGATGGGAAAGAATAGGATCAAACTATTAAAAAAACTTAAAAAATAAAATTTAAATAGTAAGAAAGGTTTGATCCAAAGTGAACCAAATAACTAGATATTGTGACACACACACACACACACACACACACACACACACACACACACTCCTGTAACAGAATCCTACAAGCCCAAGATCAACTGTTATCTCCCCAAATATTTTTGGTTTGGTTTGGTTTGGTTTGGTTTGGTTTTTTGAGACAGGGTTTCTCTGTGTAGCCTTGACTGTCCTGGACTCGCTTTGTAGACCAGTCTGGCCTCGAGCTCACAGCGAACCACCTGCCTCTGCATCCCAAGTGCTGGGATTAAAGGCGTGCGCCACCACTGCCCAGCTGTCCCCAAACATTTTTAATGACAACAAGGAGCTGACCAGAGAGCACAGAGAGATCTTACCTCGGGGAAAAATTCCTGGATCCATAAAGGTGGCCATGCTGAAGTTGGCCAGCACAAAGAGAAACATAATTGCATTGTAGATGGGCACTGCAGGTGACACATACAGGCTTAGTCCTGGACACCTGCAGACAATAAAGAAAATGAAGAGCTGCCTCTAACACTTTGACACCAGCAGAAACCTACAGCCTTCTTACATATATGTAATTCTTATGTGGTTTACCTCTGGGATTCCAAATTACCTTTATCCTTCCCATCAGTAGCCCAGTTTCCCTTGAAACTGTCCATCTTACATCAGGATGAAATCATCTCTCCTGTTCTAACTGCTTCTATCAAGATCTGGTTTTGCAGAGTCTTTGTAGTTTTACAAACCAGACACAAAGAACTAGGGATTGACTCTATAATGACTATCAGCTATCCCTGCCTCTCAAGCAACCTACGGTTTCTAGATCCACGTCCCATTGACCTGCACAACAGCCCAAAACATATGGATGCTACCTGCCTCTCTAGCTCCCCTTCCATCTTCACAGTTAGCTCTGGATCAATCTCAACTACCTTAGGTTTCTTGACTGTCATCCATCTAGAGGCTAATTCTAATGGTTGAGAATTGAAATAATAAAGCAGGAGGTGGGGGGGCTTAAAGCACACCTTTAGTCCCTGAACTCAGGAGGCTAAGGCCAGTGTGTCTCTGAGTTTGAGACAAGAGTGAATTCTAGGATAGCCAGGGCTACACAGAAAGACCCTGTCTCAAAGAGACTAAGTAATAATAATACAGATAAGAATGTATGTCAGAACACAAAAATTAAAGTCAGACATAGCTGTAACACCAGCACTTGGAATGAAGAAAGTACAATTGCCAATTCAAGGTCCATGTGTGCTCTATAGGCAAAAACAGTGTTCACTTTGGCAGCACATATACTAAAATTAGAATAACACAGGTTATCATGGCCTCTATGCAAGAATGACATGCAAATTTGTGAAGTACTTCATAAAATATAAGGGACAAAGAACTAGATTTCTCCTGACATCTAAAAATGGAGTGAAGAACGGAGGAAAAATTAGACAATTTCAGATCACAGAAATCCTAACTCCTATGGGGGGCGAGGGAAGGTCTGGCTACACACAGTCATTCACAGTGTTCAAATCAAGAGGCATGCTTTAGGTAACTTTGACAAGAAAAGAGTGTTACTTTGAAGTCTGACTTCAGGTTCTTTCAGAATCTAACTCTGAACAGAGGTGCTGCCCTCTGATTTTCCAGAAGTTTGAACTTCTGGTGTGAACCTCACCTCATCAGCATTATTTCCTGTTTCACCTTAGAGAGAACTTCCTACTCATTACAAGACAACGGCTCAATACCCTAATCTGCTTTGTGGTTGAGAATTTAATCTCTAGAACCAGGACAGCATCTGCCCTTGTCCCTTTTACCTGGACAGTTGGAAGACAGAAAGAGTTTAGTGAAGGAAAAGACAGGCCTAGGATAATGACAACATTCAAGTCTGAAATACTGATTCACAACAGGCAAGAAAGATGATCAATTCCTGTTAAAATGCACAACTCTAAATAGTGACCCAGAGAGTTTAGAAGCAGTGGGCTTCTTAGTAAGATTTAAATAAATCAATGAGACACAAATCTTTATCATCACTGTCCAGTTTTTCAAATTCAGCCAACCATTTAAAAATTTAAAGTAAATACTATTTATGTGCCAGGCTTTGCACATAGTAAACATCAAAAAACTCATTGCTTCTCTTTATTGGACTGAATAGAACTGGTAATCAAAATAATAAAGACAGATGTCAAAATGAAAACAGCCCTCAGCATGGTTCTACCCTGGCATCACAGAGTCCCACAGAGCCCACTGCTCTGTGACAGCTCTGGAGTAGAACTTAAGAAGGAAGAGTCCCTGCGCAGCCCCCACTCAAGGCCTGGCGCCCTAAGTTTCTTAGGAGGGAAGGAGAGAAACTGAAAACCAGTCATCCAGGTCAGAGCCCCTCCCTAACACTCAGCTGTCCCTTCAATTTCCGCCTGAGGAAGAAGAGAAAGGGTGACTCACTTCACTCCTACAGCCTGGGAAGATAATTACAAGGGAAAATAAATTAAATCTTTAGAACACTGGGGTGCTCGTGATTTAAACTTCTTACAACCAGCCACTGCAGCCCCTCACTCAGCACCCAACCTAGATCTTTTCTTCCTCCTCCTCCTCCAAACCCACTTGTTTTGGTTTTTTGGAAGAAGGCCTCAGGCCTCTTTGTGCCACTGACTCCAGCCTAGATGGCTCTGGGACACCCTCATACTAACTTTGGAACTTCTAATATTCCTGCCTGCTTCGCCTTCTGAGCAACACTTGGCTTTGCCACAACACTTGGCTCAACTATTGATCTTTCAGATCGCCCCTTTGCTTCAGTTTCATTTCCAAACAAATCACCCAATTCCTTCACCTCCAAACCTCTATCTGCACATCTCAGTGAAGTGTGTAATTGTGGAAGTGAGATTATCTATTGCCAAAATAAACAAAGACTGTCCCCACAGTAACTGAATGTCTAAGTGATTCAAATAATTCACCCTCACGAACAGGATCTTCTCCTAGATTCAGACTTACTGCTTCTAGCCTTAAGACTGTAGTTAAGCCGGGCATGGTGGCGCACGCCTTTAATCCCAGCACTCAGGAGGCAAAGGTAGGCAGATCGCTGTGAGTTCGAGGTCAGCCTGGTCTACAAAGTGAGTCCGGAACAGTCAAGGCTACACAGAGAGACTCTGTCTCGAACCCCCCCCCCCAAAAAAAATCTAGTTGAAGGCACAATCAACCTCAACAATCTGTGAGCAAAGCTTCCTCAGCCACACCCTATATCCTTCTCGTCTTGAGGGAAAGCGTTCCATGCTTTAGTACTCTGCTAGACTCCAAGATGACCACCACAAGTGGCCTGTTTGAGTCGGCTGCCTTTGATGGAGAGAGATGAAGCCAGTGCTAAGCAGAGAAGTTAGAACTTGTCCTTAGCTCTCTAAGTGATAATCACAGAGCACAAGAAGTTTAGGGAGTGGCTGCAGCTCAGAAGGCTGACTCACGGATGGGATTCCCAGACATAAACCAGCCCAGGTAGAACAGGTTCTTCTGCCCACCCATTCATTATGTCTATTTCAATGCCAAGTAAAAGGGGAAGTGGGGTTTCAAGATACACTCTCCTGAAACCTTGTTTCTTGGCATTTCTAACACTTTCTACTAGTTGAAAGAAAAAAAAATTAAATTCCTAGAAAGAAAAAGAAAAAAAAATCAATCAAGAATTTCAGATTCAGGGCTGGAGAGATGGCTCAGTGGTTAAGAGCACTGCCTGCTCTTCCAGAGGTCCCAAATTCAATTCCCAGCAACCACATGGTGGCTCACAACCATCTGTAATGTGATCTGATGCCCTCTTCTGCAGATAAAGCACTCATATACAATAAATAAATAAATTAAAAAAAAAAAAAGAATATTAGCCGGGCGTGGTGGTACACGTCTTTAATCCCAGCACTCGGGAGGCAGAGGCAGAGGCAGGCGGATCGCTGTGAGTTCGAGGCCAGCCTGGACTACAAAGTGAGTCCAGGACAGTCAAGGCTACACAGAGAAACCCTGTCTCGGAAAAAAAAAAAAAAAAAAGAATATTAGATTCTAATCCTGTCACAATTCACAAGAAACTTTCCTTGTTACTTTATGAAAATGGAAAATGTCTGAAAAGATGCTAAAATTCTTCTTTGTGGGGGAGAGGGGTCGTGTGTGTAGGGGTTCTGTTCTTTGTTTGAAACAGGTTCTCACTATGTGGACCAGGTTGTTCTCTTACTCAAGAGATCTACCTGACTGTCTCCCAAGTGATGAGATTAAAGGCATGCGACATGCTTTGCTACCAGAATTCTTTTTCCAACAAGAATGTTTAATTAGACAGAAGACAAAAGCAAACATCATCAGTGCCATCAATTATCATCTAGCTCTTCCATCCTTAATCCCACCTCCCCTATGTGAGGCACTAGGACCTCAAACAGAGGCACTGAGGTCCTACAGGCCTATGCATCGAAGCCTAACATACTGCTCGAGCATTTGTCTAGTTTTTCGTGATGAGAAGGCTGGAATTAATGACCCATTTCCAGTCTAGAATTTCCTCAAGGAATGCTTTCTTCTAGATTCCATGGAAAAACAATTTGTCCTGACAGGTTCGTATGTTTCTCTTTACACTTGCTTTCTTTTGTATTTCTGTTCCTGTAATTTCCATCAACTGAACCATGTATGCTGTAGGACCAGGGCACTTATTCCTGGATGAGGAAAACCACATGGGAAAGAAAGGAACAGCCAGGGCTCAATTAATACCCCAGACCATGAGGCTGCTCCCACTCAACTCAGGTGCTGACACCTGAACAGGTATGAAAAGAGGGGGAAAGCCCAGAGGTTTTCCAACTATGTAGACATCAAGGTTGGAAGAGACCTGAGGCAGAATTGAAAAGGAAGCAAGCTGTGCCACCAATAGACACTGGAAAGACCATCTGGATTCCTAACCTGCTTTTTATTCTACCAAAACCAGAGATCACCCTAGCTCTCTCCACAACTTCAGAAATGGAAGATTGAGACTTTGTTACTAGAGAACACTTTAGAGAAGATCAATTTAGTGATTCCCAAGGACGCTGTCAGGAGCCCTGAGGTCTCAGGCATCCTGGGAAGGTAAGAAGGGCAACACCAAGTAGCTGGACTTGAATAAATCCCAGCATTCCTAGCTCTTGTTTTACGTACTGAGATTCCACGAAAGATGATACCCAGGAAAGTTCACAAGGCTGAAATAAACTGTGCCAGTTTCTAACTTCTTTATAGACAGAAAGGAATAACTAAGATCCAGAAACATTAACAAAGTACCAAGCTCAGTCTCCTGCCCTCCAAAGCCAGGCATGGCGACACTCAGCTTTAACCCCAATACTCCAGAGGCAAAGGCAGGCAGAGCTCTATCAATCTCCTGGTATAGACAATGGGTCCAGACCAGCCAGGGTTACATAGTAAGAGTCTGTCTTAAACAAAAAGTAGCCAGAAGCGGTGGCACATGCCTATAATTCCATCATTCTTGAGGTAGAGGCTGGTGGATCTCTGAGTTCAAGGGCAGACTAATCTACATAGCAAGTTCCAAGACAGCCAGGGCTGCACAGAGAAAACTGTCTCAAAAAACAAGAAAATATCAAAATACCAGATGGGACCAAGATGCAAAATCTGCTACCTAACCAGGAAGGGGTGTGCTTACCTAAGCAGGCACTCTGCTACCCAAACAGTGAAAAGAGAAACGAATTAAGATAGGATGCTCACCATGTCTGTCTGGCTTTAGTACTGAACAAATGAATTCAATGAGGAGGAGGATCAGCTCTAAGGAGAATCTCAACTACTCTTTGCAGACTTCTTTGGGACAGAAAAGTGTCATTATTTCTTTGATGACCAGACCTAACTGGTAATTTCTGTTCATAGCTTTCCCTACCTAACAAAGAAGCATGGAGGGTAAATTGTTCCTAATTAGTTGAAGCCTACATGCCTCCACTAATTATGTCTGCCAACTGAAAGGAACTCTTCCTCCTGCTGCCAGTCCTCCAGGTCTCAAAGTAATTATCCCCTGGGACCTAGACTGATGTAAGAGCCACCTGTAGCCTAGTGAGGAGAACAGGAGGGTGGCACAGGAGCAGTGCAGATAGGCACAGATTCATGGTCCCACAGACAAGGGTCAAGAGGAGCCTTCTTCTTCATCTCTCCATTTAAAACCATAAACTCTTTTCACATAGTACACAGTTTTAGACAGTGTTTTCCAAGGTGACCCTCAACAGGAGAGGGAAGGGAATGCGCAAATGAGCCCTTCTTGAGAACAGTGATGCCTCAGCTCAGAAGCATGCTTATCTAGGAGACACTTCAGTCAGAAAAAAGCCAAGACTCTCAAAAGCAGCAAGAGCTAGGTGACGGGGATGGAGAGACAGCTCAGTGGTTAAGGACACTGTTATTTTTCCATAAGATCTAGGTTGAATTCCCACTGTCTACATGACACTCATACAACCTTCTATAACTTCACTTCCAAGGTATCCAATATACTTGGCCTGGCTTCTGATGGCACCAAAACAAAAACAGAAACAGAAACAAACACAGCTAAGTGATAGAGTAAAATCAACAAAGTGCCTATGACTCCACAGAGTGGACAAACGAGACTTTGGGGAGCCCAGACGTTGATCCTGTGGAAACTAACAATGGGGGAATTCCAACTGTGATTTTAGGCTCCCCTAAATTAGAAGCAGAAATCCCAATAGAGTCAATAATATCCTCTTTTTTCCCAGGCTAAGGATATAGTTTAGTTTTAAAAACACTTACCTAAAGCCGGGCGTGGTGGCACAGGCCTTTAATCCCAGCACTCAGGAGGCAGAGGCAGGCAGATCACTGTGAGTTCGAGGCCAGCCTGCTCTACAAAGCCAGTCCAGGACAGAAAGGGTGACACAGAGAGACCCTGTCTCAAACAAACAAACCTCACCTAGCATGCACAAGGCCCTAGCACCACAAACAAACAAACAATTTTTTGCTGAAGCTGGCATAAGAAGAGGGACCCTACTCAACTAGGGCCAAAGAATTAAGAAGTAGGCTAAGTAGCTTCAACTATCAGTAAGACAATGCCTATTAGGACAATTCTTTGTGGGCAGACTGGTATAACAAGCCAAGCACGTCAATGGTTCCAGATTAACAAATTAAAATAATGACTTGGCATGTGAGATCTCCACAACAGTTTGAAAGAGAAAAACCACTTACTCCCCTGACTGCTTCAGCTACAAGAGCGTGACTCTCAAAGGGAAACAGAAGTGCCAACAGGGAGGCCTCCAGGTATTAGCCTGGTCCCGTTACACACCTCTCCGGACCCAGCACAACTGCTACTAAAGCACGAAATGTAAATGACCCCTGGTTAAATTCCTGATTTTGCTTACACCCAAACAGCAAAAACGAAAGCGTGCTCTGACAGGGAAGAAGCACTCCCGCATTTGCCACTCGGCATATCAAGGGCAGAACATGAGTCTCCCAGGTGAAGAGAATGAAGACCCTGGTCCCCGATCACGCCACAGGGTGCAACTAGAACGCTAACTCAGTGACTCAGGAGTGTAAAGCTCAGAAGGCTGGTGTAGACTCATTATAAACTGCTAACTAATTAAACTGCGCTCAGAAGGCTAAGGCAGGAGGATCATGAATTTATGGCTAGCCTGGGCTACATACCAAGATCCTGTCTCAAAATTCTCAAATCTCAAAACCAATTCTAGCAGAGCAAGGTAAAAAATATGTGTAAGATCTCAGAATTCAGGAGGCAGAAGGAAGAGTAACACAAATTTGAGGCCAACCTGGTCTATTTAGGGAGTTCTAGGCTAGCATGGGCAACGTAGTAATGACACTGTGTCTCAAAACAAAAGGACAATGACTATGACGACAGGACCTCTCTCTGAGGACGGCTATGTCGACAGGACCTCTGAGGTGCTCAGGGTTCACAATCTCTAGCCTATGTGTCAGACAGCCCAGGTGTGATTGACTGCTATTTGAAAAGACTTAACTCAGCACAGCCTGATGGTGCAAGCCTTTGATCTCAGCATTTGAGAGGCAGAGTCAGGAGGATCTATGTGAGTTCATGGCCAGCCTAGTCTACCAAGCAAGTTCTAGGACAGCCAGGGCTCTGTGGAGATGCTGTCTCAAAAAACAACAGCCAAGTGCAGTGGCACACACCTGTACTCCCAGCACTCAGGGAGGCGGAGGCAGGCTGATCTCTGTGAGTTCAATACAGCCAAGGCTACACAAAGAAACCCTGCCTCTAAAAAAACAAAAATAAATAAGTAAACAAGCCAGGTGTGGTGGCCCACACCTTTAATCCCAGCACTCGGGAGGCAGCAGCGATCTCTGTGAGTTCAAGGCCTGCCTGGTCTACAAAGGGAGTTCCAGGGTTATTACACAGAGCAACCCTGTCTTGAAAAACTAAATAAATAAATAAATAAAAGATTTAAGTCTATTCTAGTTCCCTTTCTCTAGTTTAAACTTCTTTAAGCCTCTCTGTATTTTCCTACTTCCT
>OU015750.1:56860651-56886769 GCA_907169655.1 Acomys percivali
TGTGCTCTGGGATCCACAGGGAAGCCTGTCGCCAGGCCTCACTGTGCTTCCCATTTCTGCCCCTCGTTCTGCCTCTGCTTTGTTTCTCCCCTGTGGTGAGAATGGAATCTAATGCCTGTTAAGCGAAAGCCTGAACCACTAGAGCTACATCGCAAACCCACTTGACCTTTAATTCCATCCTTAGTTTCCTTATTACCATCTTCACAGTTCTAAACTACACGCTTAGGACACTTTCTGTGTTCAAAGTCAGTGGCTGTCATCAACTTTCAGCCCTAACCTTTTCCAAGGCTCCACATGCCGTCTGCGCTGTACCTTCAGATGGACAAGTCACGGCTCCGACTTCAACAGTACCCAACCCCGCGTGCTAGTCTACGCCCTCCTTTAGTGTCCCAGCACCTACATTGCCAGCACTTAGGAGAGCCAAGGTAGGAGGATCCCAAGTTGGAGACTAGCTTGGGCTATACAGTGAGACTCTGTTAAAAAAAAAAAAAGCCAAGCAGTGGTGGCTCATGCCTTTAATCCCAGCACTCGGGAGGCAGAGGCAGGCAGATCTCTGTGAGTTTGAGGCCAGCCTGGTCTATAAAGCAAGTCCAGGACAGCCAAGGCTACACAGAGAAACCCTGTCTTGAAAAACCAAAACTAAACCAAAACAAACAAATATATATATTATATAGTTCATATAGACATATATATATGAATAATAGATATGTATCACATAGATAGATAGATAGATAGATAGATAGATAGATAGGAATAACACTGGTGAAATAGCTCAAGTTGGTGGGTAAACAAAAGTGACTTATTTACAAGTCACAAGCCTGATGACCTAAATTCCATCCCCAAAACCCACATAAAGGTGAAGAGGGAAAAAAAAGTTGATGAGGACTGACACCACTCCATGGGTGCCCTCTGACCGCCGCACATGTGCTGTGGTAAACATTCCACATACGTATATCATGCACATAGATACCCACACAGAAAAAAGTATAACAAAAATTTTAGGGGCTGGAGAGATGGCTCAGCAGCTAAAAGCACTGGCTGCCCTTCTAGAGGACCCAGGTTCAATTCCCAGTGCCAACACAGCAGTTCGCAACTGTCTGTAACTCCAGTTCCAAGTGATCCTCACACAGACATGGGATCAAAACCACATAAAATAAGAATAAAAAACTTTTTTTTTTTTTTAAAGTATAAGCCAAGTGTGATGGCATATGTAGTAACTCCAGCTCTTATGTGGAGGGAGGAAGACTGCTAGCTATGTACGGAGTTTGAGAGTAATCCATCTCAAAGTGTACACACACACACACACACACACACACACACACACACACACACGAGAGAGAGAGAGAGAGAGAGAGAGAGAGAGAGAGAGAGAGAGAGAGAGAGAGAGAATATGCTCAGCAGTCAAGAGCACTTGTTTGCCAAGCGTGGTGGCACACTCGAGAGGCAGAGGCAGGTGCATCACTGTGAGTTCGAGGCCAGCCTGGTCTACAAAGTAAGTCCAGGACAGCCAAGGCTACACAGAAAAAACAAAAAATAAAATGCACTTGTTAACCAAAATAAAAAAATTAAAAGATTGGGTGTGGTGGCACACGCCTTTAATCCCGAACACTTGGGAGGCAGAAGCAGGTAGATACGAGCTGGAGGCCAGCTTGGTCTACAGATTGAGTTCCAGGACAGCCAGGACTACAGAGAAACCCTGTCTCAAAAAACAAACAAACAAAAAAAGAGCACTTGCTATTTTCTGAAGGTGAGGCTTTGGTTCCTGGCACCCACATAGCCACCCCCAAGCTAAACGCCAGCTGCAGGGATCCGTGTCGTCGTCGCTCCTTCCCAGCCACCACGCGTGCATGAGGTACATGTACAAACACATAACACTTAAAGCACACACACAGCCCATCCTAAACGATCAGCACACACACACAGCCCATCCTAAACGATCAGCACACACACACAGCCCATCCTAAACGATCAGCTTTAATACAAAATCCTCTCCCTTATCACTCTCACCAGCAAGTCCTATCCATTTTACTTTCAAAATATCACAAAGCACAGACAGTTGCTCTCCCCAGCCCCTTCTCTGCAGCCTTCCCTCAGCCTGTCCTCCAGCAACTCACACCTGCATACGGACACACAAGTATCTCATTTATGCCCTGGCTTCTCCAGGGGTTTGCCATCTGTAACCAGTTCTCCACACAGCAATGATCTCTTCAAAATGGAGAGTTGATTAATAAAGCATTGTATGAGAGGGGGCGGTGTGGGTACACAGAGACAGAGGACAGGGAAATGGGGAAATGGCAGGAGAATCCACCAAAACTATAGGAAGATGCCGAAAAGGAATCAGTTACATGTGAAATGCATTGTGCCAGTCCTCTGCTTAGTGACCCTGGTCCACTGCTGTGGGTGAAATCCACGTGACTCCAGTTTGTAAGCAGCATACCTCAGCTCATCCTTGCAGCTCCCTCGGGTCTCACGGTTAGAGCCCACTACAGTGCTCTGTCCTTCACCGACGTCAAAGCTTTCCTTTCTAGGGTGTTGTCGCTTCCTCTACAGGGAAGCTTCTACGCAAGTGTAAAGTGTGAGGTATTTGTACAGAAGGACTGCTTAGTTTTCCCAGGTCTTGCTCAAGACGCACTCTCAGAAAGTGCCCTCCCTGATTGTCCCGTGTCCCCAAACTTAAACTTCTGCGTACTGCTTGCCTTTATTCTTCTGCGAGCTTCATAAAACTTTGCTTCCCACCCAGAAGTTTCTGGTGAGCACTTGCTCAACACAGAGCTGTAGAATGAGGGACTGGGTAAATCCATGGGACACTTCCTAACAAAACATCAGACAACAAACACCAAAATTGGCTTTCCCAGCTCAATACCAAAGCCTTTGGACTCTGGGACCTGACTCCACACAGACAGACAAGAGGGAGGACAGCTGTAGTAAAAAGGGAGTAAACAGCAGCTGTGAGGATGGCCCAGCGGTGAAGAGCAATGGCTGCCCTTCCACGGTCATGAGTTTAATTCCCAACAACCACATGGTAACTCACAACCATCTATGCCCTGGGATCTGAGGCCCTAATGCCCTCTTCTAGCATTTAGGTATATGTGCAGACGGAGCACTATACACAAAATAAATTAAATTGAGAGAGAAAGAGAGGGAGGAGAGAGGGAGAGGGAGGGAGAGGGAGAGGGAGAGAGAGCACAAGAGTGCATATCCGACACAGTGGAGCACACCTGTGATCCCCGCATTTGGGAGGCAGAGGCAGGCGGATCTCTGTGAGCCTGAGGCCAGCCTGATCTACAAAGTAAGTCCAGGACAGCCAGGGCCACAGAGAGAAACCCTGTCTCAGAAAACTAAAAATAAACAAATGAGAAACAAATAAACAACAAAAAACCCTAAACTAAAAGAAAAAAAAAGGGAATGGGCTATCTCAAGGCACTAGCCTCTTATCTCAAAGTACAGGAAACATGGCTTATAAGTAGGTTCTTAGTTTTCTCCTCCTCACAGCATTTTAGCAATAAATCACTCCTATAGTGTCTATACTTAGGGGCGAAAATTAACAAAGAACCACACCAACTCTATGTTATGACAACAATTATTTATTAAAATAATTATTTAAGTTTGAACTTTATCTCACTTTCATCCTGGTTAAATAATATAACAAGTACGATATACGTGAACTAGAAAGTGGTAAAAAACACCCACACGATAGCACAGTGAAAGACATGGAATTCTCTAGGATCTTGGAATATTGGTACCTCAGATGATGTTTTAAAACATAATCAGTTTCTTTTCATGTTCTGTCCTTTTGGTTCAGGATTACAGAATCCAGCTACTACACTGTCCTAAGAGGTAGAACGCGTGCTTTCTACTAGTTGTTCCTTGTCAGTTGCCTTAGCAAGAGTCCCAGATCCCATCTGCCTGTGGTGACGGCCAGAACTCTGTGGCCAGAAAGCGAGGCTCCTTGCTAATTACTACTTGAGATCCATGAAGCGGATATCCATTATGAGAAGAAAGTTCTTAGGCAGAGGGCGGGGGGCTGGAGACAGGACAGTAAACACCTGGTGCTCCACGTCCACGCTGGTGACGACGATGAACCCAGCCACACTCGTCTCGGACAGGTTCTCCTCTGTGCCCTCGGCCGTGCTGACGCTCAGCAGGTGGTGCACCATATCTCTGCCCGGGGTGACAGGCACTAACTTGAGCTGATTGTCTTCCTGAGACATGCCCAAAGGTAAACAGGAGTCTGGGATGGTGGGGGCCCCAACTTTGTAGATTTTCACATCAGAAAATTTGACATTGAAAGCATGGGGATAGAAACAGCCTCGGAATCCATAGAAATACTCGCGGATCCGCTCATCCCTACACTCCCGCCGGAAGTCCTTGGAGCGCTCTACCACGCCCCCTGATTTTGGGAGCAACACGGTGCGAACAAAATGTGGCAGGTCTCTTTTCAGTTCGTTGTACAGTCGCTCTTGATCCAGAACCACAACCACATCCACCTCAAAGGCTGAGGCTGCATGCACCAGGGCCTGGTACCCAGAGCTCTTGACCCAGCCACAGGTGTTGATGACACAGCCACTCACAGAAGCCCTTCTGTTCACCTCACACCTTTGGTTGAACACATCTGCTAAACGCGATGTAATCTGCAAAAGCATCAAAGTGAGAACAGAAGCATTATAAATCTATCTGTATTTTTCTTAATGATTTTAACTTTATGTGCACTGATTGGTGTTTTGCCTGCATCTATTTCTGAGTGAGGGTGTCAGATGCCCCGGAGCTGGAGTTACAGTTACTTGCGAGCTGCCGTGTGGGGGCTGGGTCTTAAACCAAGCCCTCTGAAGAGCAGCCATTGCTCTCAACAACTGAACAGTGTCTCCAGCCCCTAAATCCATTTAAGTTAGACTTTAGAGTAATACGTGCCATCCAAAGACTGTATAGGGGTGGAAATCCAAGCACAATCTTGAAATGTTCTTGGCAATTCAGCTACAACCTCAGACCTTGGCTCTCAATTTTTGCTTTTTGAGACAGGGTCTTAGTACAAAACTCTACCTAGCTTCAAACTCCTACAGTAGCCTTCCAAGTCCTATGATCATAGGGTTAGCTACAATACCCAGTTCAAAACAAAATATTGGCTTTTCCAGACAGGGTTTGTTTGTATAACCGCCCTGGCTGTCCTAGACTTGCTTTGTAGAACAGTCTGGCCTTGAATTCGGAGATCCGCCTGCCTCTGCCTTTCAAATCCTGGGATTAAAGGCGTGGAACACCATTCCCAGCTTCAAAATCAACATTTTTAGTGACTGTGGTTTTTGATCCCATAACATGGATTTAATTTTATGTTACTTCAGCTTCCTTTTTAATTTTTTTTACTTTTCATTATATGTATCTGTATAAATGTTTGTCACATGAGTACAGGTTCCCACGAAGGCCTGAGGCATTAGCTCACCCTGGAGCTGGAGTGACAGGCAGCTGGGACCACATGACATGAGTGCTGGGAACCAAACGGACCCTCAACAGGCCTACTCTTTTTGTTTTGTTTTTGGAGACAGGATTTCTCTGTGTAGACTTGGCTGTCCTGGACTCACTTTGTAGACCAGGCTGGCCACGAACTCATAGAGATCCACCTGCCTCTGCCTTCCTGAGTCCTGGGGTTAAAAGCATGTGCCACCACTCACGGCTCTTAGTTTTACAAGTTTTTCCTAAAATCATGTGGCAGTAATGGCATATTATATACATACATACATGCCTACATTATATATATATATATATATATATACACATATATATATATATATGTATATATATATATATATCTCCCCACAGGGAAAATTGTATAGTTTTCAGTAACAAAGTCCCCTACTTCCCACCCTGATGGAAACTCTTCCCTCCACCCCCTCTTGGCCCCAGCTCGGACCTTATTATAAAGCTTGATGTTGGTGCCAGGAGTGGTGGAGCCAAAGTGATACACAAGAGGGGCCTGGATGGAGAACCCCTCTTCCACGTCTGCCGGCCGCTCAATGTACAGGGCCCCCATGGTGCCAGGGATAGACACAGAGCCCTGGCCCACATCCAGCTCCACGTAAGTAGGACGGCGGCCCAAGCGCACTGCATAGTTGAGCAGCAGCCGACACACCGTTGACTTGCCCACGTCAGTAGGGCCCACGACCATCACTCGGGGGCCTCTCTCCTCCTCCTTTTCCGCCTGCCTCCGCATCTGCTCCAAGGCTGTGTGAGTATTGAGGTAAAGCAGCATAGGCGTGTCCTTAGAGACATAAGCCACCTCGGTCCGGCCACTCAACTGTAGAGAACAGCCATGCCAAGTGAAAACAGCCACCTTGGCACCAGCATCAAAGGTGAATTTCTTGTTTCTGGTCAGCTCTGTGCCAAAGATCTCCGCCATGCCAGCCAACAACTCCAGCTGAACTGACTGAGATGCCTCCACCTCAAATCGAAGCTCTGTCTCTCGCTCCAGTTCAAATTTAGTCGTTGGTTTATCATCGTTGGAGTCTTCGCTCATCTTTTCGGTATAGCTGCTGCGCCTAGAACCCAAATTAAACATTAAATCAAACCATCACATCAGGCCACCATCCAAAACCTCCCAATGTGTCATCCCTTTATCTTTTCCTGCAGTTATTTTTATTTATTTATTTATTTAATTTTTGATTTTTCGAGACTAGGTTTCTCTTGAAATCTTGGCGGTCCTGGACTCCCTCTGTAGATCAGGCTGACCTGGAACACAAAGGGATTGCCTGCCTCTGCCTTGAGTGCTGGGATTAAAGGCGTGAGACACCACTGGCTGGCTCTCCTGCCTCCAGACTCAAGGTTTACAGCCGGTCTCCCTGGGACTAGAAGATAAAGGTATTTTTAGAATAGTAGTGCAACTCAGTAGAAAACACTGAGTGTAACTGGGTGTGGTGGTGCACACTAATCCCAGCACTTGGGGGGCAGAGGCAGTGGATCGCTGAGTTCAAGGCCAGCCTGGTCTACAAAGCGTGTCCAGGACAGCCAAGGTTGCACAGGGACCCTACCTCGAAAAACCAAAAAGAAAAAGAAAACACTGAGTGAACAAATCACTAGGACATAAAGAGAAAACTCCTTACAAATGTAACTAACAAGAGACTTGACCTGCATAATCTTCCCTCTATCTTTATATCAGAAAAGAAAGTAACGGGGCAGGTGGTGATGGCACACATCTTTAATCCCAGCACTTGGGAGGCGGAGGCAGGTGGATCTTTGCGAGTTCAAGGCCAGCCCGCTCTACAAAGAGAGTCCAGGACAGTCAGGGCTACACAGAGAAACCCTGTCTCGAAAAACAAAAACAAAAACAGAAAAGAAAGTAACGGATGCCCACTCTCCAACTCTCTTAGCCAACAGGAAACAAGCCTCTGAATAGTATGCAAAGAATAGGCTACCTGGTTCGGACTCAGAAAACAGTTGCATGCCCATCTCTGGGACTACTAGTAACTACTATAGTCCAATTACTTAAAACCTGAACCAACCCCTCAGCTGTCAATTGGTGGTCCTCATCTAACAGCGCCGTTCAGGGAATAGCGGCAACCACCGTAGGAAAAACAAAACACTATAATTTAGAAACTACGGAAGAAATGTACATTAGTATGTTTGATTCTGAAACGCACGTCTAGGTCCAGTATTTGTCGCAGTTGGCTCCGACACCGAAATCTTCTCCCGCCTAGCAGAGGTGAATTGGGGTTCTCCAGCCTTACCTGTACAGCCACAGGCCCTAAACCAGCGCTGCAGAAGCCTCAAGACAGGACCTCAGTCCAACCGCACACAACACTCACCTAAATGCCAGCCGGAAAGCAAAGGCGGTTCCGCTCTTGCGCGGTGGGAGGAGGCGCGGTCGCGCCTTGCCTCTTGGGACTTGTAGTTTGCGAGTAAGTGAGCGCGCGCTACCGCTTGGCCCTCTGGGAGTTGTAGTTCAAGGATTGTGCCGTGACGCGCTGAAGTGGGCGGGGGCAGCATCGTCACTTTGTGCGGGAAGACCGCAGGAGGCGACGGCGGAAAGGAGACGTTGCTTATTCGCCCACGCTCGGGAGGCGGTTACATGGTCTCTCCCTATCTGCTGTCCAGGAAAGCGAAGGATGCTCAGAAAGGGAGAGACTTCACTGTCTAGGTCATCTGCTCGCCTAGACCACAAACCAGAAAGTGGAGAAGTTAGCGAAACGCAGTTTAAGGAGGAGATCCAGGCAGAGGGAAAGAGCAGAAAGCAGGCCGCCTCCGAGGCTATGTAGAACTGACACACAGAAGAAAACAAATATAATTTGTTTTCTTTCTTCTTTCTTTCTTTTCTTTTTCTTTTTTCAGGTCGTAATTACTGTAGCCCAGGCTAGCCAACCTCAGACTCGGGGGTGATTTTCTTGCCTTGGGCCTCCTGAACGCTGTAATTTACAGACATGAGCCACCAACCAAGCTGAATTTTTTTTTCCCCTTTAGTAAATGTAGAGAAAAAGATGTCCAGTAATTTCTTCCATTTCCCTTAAGAGTCATTATCCAACAACTTCTGCCAGAGTCTGAACTGTTTCTCTATGTAAATCTGACAGTTCTGCAAAGTCAATCATTTACCCCACTACTAACCTGTTCTACCATGTCTAGAATCCACTTTTCATGAGTATGGCCTTTGGAATCTTGTATTATTAACCTACGGCTTGACTTAGGATAAATCACAGGCTTCCTTTCCCTGAAATATCTCTTGTCTATAAAGTGGGAATAATAACAGTATTTGACCTCTTAAGGTTGTTTTGGAGATTAGATGAAATATATGTGCTAAGGGCAATGCCTACAATATAGAAAGTACCTGATGTTACCCTTAAGTTTTTATTATGGGCTGGGGAGACTCCTTATCTATTTTTATATTGCTTTACATTTTTCTAAATTCCTTCAGGTGTCTGTGTCACAACCCCCTACAAACCCAGGTAGGTATAACCCCCAATTTCATTTGGGGACAAAACTAAGACAATCAGAGGCACTTGCCCAAGCATTCAGCTATTAGTAGAGTCTTCTTTTGTGTTGTTGGGTTGTTCTTTTGTTTTGTTTTGTGACAGTCTCACTGTCCTGGAACTTACTACTTAGACTAGACTAGCCTCTAACAGAGATCCACTTGTCTCTGCCTCTGGAGTGCCGGGTTCTAAGGCATGCACCACGAGGCTTAATAGTAGGCTTTTCGATGGTTAATGTCTTTTGTCGACTTGGTTGGTTTAGTATACACCTTGGACACCAATGAGGCACAACAGTCTGTATGTCTGAAAGGATTTCAGAAAAAATGTAACCGAAGAGGCAATGTGGGCAGCACCATTCCACGGGCTGAGGTTCTGGGCTGAATAAGAAGAAAAGGAAGCCGAGCTTGGTGGCACACACCTCTAATCCCAGCACTCCGGAGGCAGAGGCAGAGGCAGAGGCAGAGGCAGGTGGATCGCTGTGAGTTCGAGGCCAGCCTGGTCTACAAAGTGAGTCCAGGACAGCCAAGGCTAACACAGAGAGACTCTATCTCGAAAAGCCAAAAACAAACAAAAATAGTTTTGAGTATGATGTTTTGCCTGTGTGTAAATATACAGACCACCGTCATACTTGGTGCCTATGTTGAATCCCTCAGAAATGGAGTGATGGGTGTTTGTGAGCAGCCATGTAGGTGCTGGAAATCAAATCCCACACGTCTACAAGAGTAACAAATCCCGTTAACCTACGAGCCATCTCTCCAGCCACCCCACCCAACTCATACTGGTTTTCCTGTTTGTTTTGGTTTTTTTATTCTTCCCTGTTTTCCTTCAGCTTTTCCAGAGAGGGTTTCTCTGTGTACCCCTGGCTTTCCTGGAACTCACTTCATATACAGGCTGGCCTCAAACTCACAGATCTGTCTGCCTCTGCCTCCCAAGTGCTGGGTGTAAAGGTGTGAGCCAAGACTGCCTGGCATGGTGCATGCCTTTAATCCCAACACTTAGAAGGCAGAGGCAAGTGGATCGCTGTGAGTTCGAGGCCAGCCTTGTCTACAACATGAGGCCAGGACAGCCAAGGCTACACAGAGAAACCATGTCTCAAAAAAAAAAAAAAGACTTCCTGGCATATTTTATTTTTATATGCATAAGCGTTTTGCCTTCATGTATGTGTGTGCTTCACATGCATGCCTGATGCCTTCCTAGTTCAGAAGAAGAGGTCAGATCTCCTGGAACTGGAGCTACCAGTAATTGTGAGACACAATTGCTCTTAACTGCCTAGCCACCTTTCCAGCAGCAGTCCAGTTCGTGTTTAAAGCAGGTGACTCCTTTCTTCATCCTAGAACTTCATCCTAGACTGAGAGCCTAGGGCAGCTTTCTGGTCTACCTTTCTCTTGCTGGTCCTACCTAGTACTCAGTTTTCAGGCAGGGAAGTTGTTAGCTAGCACAGTTTTCTTTGGGATGTGCTATAGTTATTCACTATGCAGGCATTAGCTTTTCTTTTTCTTTTCTTTCTTTCTTTTTTTCTTTTTGTTTGTTTGTTTTTCTAGACAGGGTTTCTCTGTAGCCTTGGCTGTCCTGGACTTGCTTTGTGGACCAGGTTAGTCTCGAACTCACAATGATCCGCCTGCCTCTGCCTCCTGAGTGCTGGGATTAAAGGCGTGCGACACCATCTGGCTCATCCTTTCTCTCTGGTTCTTCACCTCCACTCTCTCCCTTAAGGGAGTGTCTCCCAGTTACCTGAAGGTCGCCTTTACTCAGATATCACATAACCATCACAGGCTGAGTTAAGGAAGAGTCCTCTTCTCCCTTTGAGATTACTCTCCACTTTTTTTTTTTTTTAAGAGTTATTTATTGTATATGAGTGCTTTGTCTGTGGAAGAGGGCATCAGATCACATTACAGATGGGTTTTTTTGAGGCACCATGTGGTTGCTGGGAATTGAACTCAGGTCCTCTTGAAGAGCAGGCGACGCTCTTAACCACTGAGCCATCTCTCCAGCCTGATTACTCTCCACTTTGCTTCTTAAAGACAAAAAAAAAAAAAAAAAAAAAAAAAAAGCATATAAACCATCTATGCTTGCCTTACTCTCTCTTCATTTCCAGTCTCACAGACAACTCCTGCCATCTCCATTCCTCTGCCAAACCATTCTGCCATTTGTCCTAGTCCCTCCTTTCTCCAGGGAATTTTGTTTTGTTTTTGTTTTTTTGTGTGTGTTTTGTTTGTTTGTGTTTGTTTTTATTTTTCGAGACCAGGTGTCTCTCTGTGTAGCCTTGCCTGTCCTGGACTCGCTTTGTAGACCAGGCTGGCCTCGAACTCACAGCGATCCACCTGCCTCTGCCTCCCAAGTGCTGGGATTAAAGGCGTGCACCACCATGCCCGGCTGAAATCTTTGATCATTTTGTTGCTAAGTTTATTTAAATTTATAAATATCCTTTTTGCTTCACGCTTTAAATCCACACCCTAAGGACCTTTCCTTTTTTTTTTTCCCCCCCTCAAGACTGGATCCTCAAATTCATCTCCCTTTCTATTTCCTTTCTTTTCCTTTGGTTCATCACGCTGTGTGTGATAATGGTGGTGTGGGGTGGCAGAGTACCGCAACGCACGTGGAGAGGCCAGAGACAGCTTTTTCTTTCTTTTTTTTTTTTTTTAAGATTAATTTATTTATTATGTATACAATGTTCTTCCTGCACTCCAGAAGAGAGCACCAGATCCCATTACAAATGGTTGGGAGCTACCATGTGGTTGCTGGGAATTGAACTCAGGACCTTTGGAAGAGCTGTCAGTGCTCTTATCCTCTAGGCCATCTCTCCAGTCCAGAGACAGCTTTTTTGGAAATGACTGTCCTCCCATCTTTACACAGATTCTGTCTGGGGAATTGAACTCAGGTTTTCAGGCTTTTGCAGCAAGTGCATTGACCTGATGGGCCATTTCTACAACTTTAATGTTTCCTTTTTTTTTTTTTTTTTTTATGTTACCCAATAAACTTATCCCCTCAGAGCCTTGAACTCCTGGTCCTCACATCTCCACCTCTACAGTGCTGGAATTACAGCTTGTCTGTTTTGAGACACAGTCTCACACTGTAGCCCAGGCTGGCCTGAAACTCCCCATGTACTCCAGGCTGGCCTCTTCCTCAGAGCGATCCGCTCACTGATGCTTTTTGAGTGCTGGCAAGCACCATGCCAGATTTCTTTTCTTTCTTTCACCAGCTCTTCTCATTTTCGGGCCTCTAGTACTAACCCTCGTGATAAGCACATTGTGTTTTCAGAATTTACCTAAACTCCAGACTTGATCCTGACGGAATACTCGGAATTCCCCTTTTCTTCCTACCCAACTAGCACTAACCCTGAGTACTGTTTTCCCTGCTGTAACCTTCACCCCTCACACGTGAGAAGAGAAATGGATGGGAAACGACCCTCGGAAGTCTATGTCTCGCAGTTTTTGCTTTCTGAACGTGAGCTTATGATATAGAACAGGGGATTTTGTCTTGTGGGTGCGGTTGTTCCGGTTCTACATAGTCTAGCGACAGACACAGCACTGCGCTCCACCGTAAGTGTTTAGGGTCAGATGAGTTTCAACTGGAAGCTGGTTTTTAAAAAAACAGCAAGGGAGCCCAGACGGTGGTGGCACAGGCCTTTAATCCCAGCACTGGGGAGGCAGAAGCAGGCAGGCGGATCTCTGTGAGTTCAAGGACAGCCTGGTCTACAAAGTGACTCCAGACAGCCAATGCTACACAGAGAAATCTTTGTCTCAGAGAGGAAAAAAAAAAAAAAAAAAAAAAAAAAGCAAGGGAAAGTGTAATCCCTCTATAAGACAAAAATTTGCCATCGTGTCTCTTGAAATATAAAAAAAAAATTAATAGAAAATACTCTCTGAACTTAAGGGTTATAAATGGAGAATGTGGTTTTTGTTCGTATTGGTTCAGAGTTTCTTCTTATTCCTTATCATGCCATGAAGCAGCGGCTGGTCTGGAACCTGCAGTTCTTCCCCCCCTCGCCTCATTGCCCCACGAAGAGAGCGCTACTCTGAAATAACACTAACTCATAAGAATTTAAATGATGGAGAGAGAGAGAGAGACAGAGAGAGAGAGACAGAGAGAGAGAGAGAGAGAGAGAGAGAGAGAGAGAGAGAGAGAGAGAGAACAAAAGAGAATTCCATTACTCTTTACTTAGTGCCTATTGTGTCTTAGGCACGTCTTTGGCAATGTACATGCTGTCTCACGCAGTCACTTCCCCATGAGGTAAATACTATTAGCTTTGCCCGGCAGAAGAGGGACTGCATGGCGCAGAAGGATTAGTCACTTGCCCGTGGCTCTTAGTGAATAATTGGGGCAGGGCCGAGATTTTGACTCAGGTGTCTTTGAGATCAAAAGCCAGACAATTGGCCCTTGTCTGAAGGCGCAAGTAAACTACCATTTTGCAAGTCTCCTCAGCATGCAGGGCTTTGCACTGGATGCTGCAGGCTTGGGATGCAGAGAGAAGTTTCCCTGAGGATCTGCCTCTGAAAGTTTACAGCTCAGTCAAGAACCTCATGTCACACAGATGTCTCCGTTCGCAGCACGGCCAGCTTGGAGGTAGAAGGGGAGGTCCCTGGGTGCATTTGACCTATGGCTTCCTTGGGGTCATTAAACAGACTTTAAAGCTTCCAGGGACAGCGCCGACTCCGGGACAATTAAGATAGCATTCTTTATCCTGCATCAGAGCTGATGTCAGAGTTGAGGTGGAAGGATGCATCATGTTGAGTGTGCGTGTGCTTCCTGGCTCTCTGTATCCACCTCTCACTTCCCCAGCCCTGCCATCCTCACTCCATGCCTGCCCTTCCCTCAGGTTCTGTTTCCTCGGCCATACAGCCTTGCTCCCTAACAACCTATTTCTCCTTTTGCCTACCACCGGCATCAACACCCCTAAGCCAGCCGTCCCTCTGCCCCCCACTCCCTAACATTACTCCTCTAGCCGGGTCCCCTGATGCCTGCCCCCTCCCTCCTCTCCACCCGCCTCCTGTGTCTCCCAGCCCTGCTCTGACGTGGGAGGTGAGGGGGGTGGGGGTTTGGATGACTCACAGTGTTATGATGCAGTTCCACAACACACAGCCACATTTACCCACAGACCGAGGTACCGAACAAGAGGCCACCTCTGGCCCCCAGCAGCTGTCCAGCCTGCAGTCCCAGCCCTCAGCCCCCCCCCAACTCCCCTCCCCCAATCCCATCCCCTTCCAAACTGAAGGAGCCGAGAGAGAAGAGAGAAGAGTGAGCTGAGAGATTGAGAGGGGTAGACGGAGATCTCGGGAGCGGACCTCAAGGTGAGGGGCAGCCCTTCTCCAATCAATTCTTCCCCTTTGCAAATTTCCTCTTCCTGCTGCGTGTTGCTTTCTTCCCCTTGCAAAAGCATTATTCATGCACCCTTTGTCCTCCCTTCCCCCTCCCTGCTGCCTCCGCTCCTCTCTCTCGGCTCCTCCATCCTTCCCCAATCTCTGAGGATTCTCTAGCACTTATTTCCCGGCAACTTTGGCTGCAGCACCAGACATGACTGTTTATTGTTTTTGCTGCTGGTGTGGACCCCCAAAGCCCGCCCTGGGAGCTGGTTGCTCTGCTAATTATTCGGACCATACCATAGTGAAAATTCTGGTCCAGGGGGAGGCAAAACCTCAAAGCACTTGGATACATATTGTGAGCACAAGTCCCCCTCCTCTTTTTTTTTTTTAATTCCCTGAGAGGCACTGGGTTCACACCTGGTTCCACCAGTCTCTGCCTCCCCCCTGCTGCTGTCAGTTGTCAGTCTTCCCCGTTGCACCCCCCCCCCCCCCCCCCCCCCCCCCGCCACCTCCCACGGTCCAACCCCATCTCAACATCAGGGAATCATCGTCCTCTTCCCAGCACTCACCTTTGTTTTTGTTTTTTCTGCCCACCACCACCACCACCACCCCCCAGTCATTTGCCTGATTTGCTTCAACGCCATGACGAGAGGCGGTAGAGGTGGGAGAAGAAATGATCCTAAGTGTCCTTTGAACGTTTTTTTTTTTTTTTTTTTGGAGGGGGCCTTCTGTGCAGCTTCTCCTCTGCTGGCCAGAGAAGCAGGGGACAGGGAGGGAGGTGTGACAGTGATGGAAGGGCGGGGCTGGGGAAGGAGCCGAAGAAAGCGGGAGAGGGCAAACCTGGCCTCTTCTAGTCTCTTGAAGTAGGTGTCTCAAGGCGGTGCCTCCAGGGGAACTGGAAGGCAAAGTTGAAGGCAGATCAAGGGAGTGCTGCTGAACTGTAGCGAGGAGGGCCAGCATGCAATGTCACCCTGAATTCAGCCCAAGGTGTCTTCCGGGGACTTAGCCAAGGGTAGAGGACCAGATACTGAAGATGGTCTCACTCAAGGGAATTCATGGGAAGACTGCATGGCAGGCCTTGGAGAGGACAGAAGAACAGCCTGTTTACCCTGGCACCTGGAGCCGCACTCCCTCCTCTGCTTGGTGGTCTAGCATCACTAGAGTTCTTAGCGGGCATCTCTGAAGGAGACCCAGGCTACCTCACCCACACCCGCAGGCTACCCCCCCAGAGAGGTGGTGGCGGCCCATACCCCGCTTATCAGAGCTAGCAGAAGACACCCACCTCCTTATCCTCTGCCTGCAGTACCCTCAGCCGCTTGGGGCCGGGAGTGTGAGCTCAAGATCCTTAATCAGATCTCGGCAATTACTTCATTTGTTGCTGCCCTGTCACTGGTGTTTGCTTTGCCTCCTAGGAGAACAAACATTTTCTGCCCTGCGCCCCAAAGCCCAGCTGTTAAAAATAAGGAGTCCCTTACCCAGTTTTTTTCCTGTTAAAGTTGCCCCCTCCCCCGCCCCCGGCCACTACACAGCCTAGCACAGCCCAGGAGCCTGGCTTCTGAGGTGCTACCCGTTTGCCACGGGTCCAGCTGTCAGACTTGCTGGAGGAAAGATAATTTTCTCCTAGGGCTAGGTGCCTGTCTTTAACTCTGAGCTAAGGCAACTGTAAGTAAATAGTGATGAGACTGGAGGACTAGAAGCCAGGGAAGGCAGCAAAGGCTCCTTCTAGCCTGGGATCTCTGAAGCCCGGGGTACAGGACTGAGAAACAGACACGTGTAAGGCCTCAGCTCCTGAAGCAGTTACCAAGTCCTGTGGAGTTCCAGGGTTCAGGACTCAACCCCAGCAGAGAGCTGAAGCAGGGTGCTGAAGCAGGGTACCCATCTTCCTATTCTTCCTTCCTTCCCAAAATGTGGGCCAACCTATTGCAAATGGAGGTCGTGAGACGGTGGAGGGTGAGGGGTGAGTCAAATAAATAAATAAATAATGAAAATAAAAACACCTCCTGGAAGACCCGATTTTTTTTTAAAGGTTCTGAGCTCGTGTTAGGGTGCAGTTCCTCACAGAACTGGACACAGGGGGGAGGGGCCTCCTCTGCAGGTGATGCTGCTCCCACGGCAGTGTCTGTGCCAGCAGGCTGCTCTCAGTGGAAAATGCTGGAGACTGCTACTGTCTCTGGAGAGAGAAAGGTACCAACTCCCTGGCTATGGCACAAGACGCCTGGAGCTGCTGCCAGAACAGAATGGGACTCTAGGGGACAGAGAGTGCAACGGGAGGCCGAGGGCCGGTGGCGATGGGGACGGTTGAGGGGACAGGTGAGCGGAGCCCCATCTCTAGCCACTCCGGAGCGGCTCCTCATGAAGTCACTCCTCCCCCCTGACGCACCTTCTTCTTTCGCCAGGTGACTTCCATTTCTATCTGGTTCTCGTCTGGGGGGGCCCTGGCCGGGCAGCCCCCCCACACTTCTACTCTCCTGAAACACGGCTCTAGCCAATCTGCTCCGCTGCTTTACCTGCGACCGTCTCTGTGGGGGCTGCACCGCACCAGCCCCTCCAGCCCGCCAGGGCATCGCCCTCCAGCCCGTCATGCCCAGCTGTGACCCCGGCCCGGCCCCCGCCTGCCTACCCACCAAGACGTTCCGCAGCTACCTGCCGCGCTGCCACCGCACTTACAGTTGCGTCCATTGCCGAGCGCACTTAGCCAAACACGATGAGCTTATTTCCAAGGTAACGCCGAAGCGAGGGCCTGCCACTCCCCCAGTCTTTTACCCCAGGCTTGCAATGGGAGCACCTGAGGTCTCCAGCCACTCCCAGCTGGGATTTGGGCAGTGGAGCTGAGGAATACCCAGTGGTCACTGTCTGTCCTGTTTCCACAGTCCTTCCAAGGAAGCCATGGCCGGGCCTACCTGTTTAACTCCGTGTGAGTGTACCTCTTTCTTTGTGTGTATGTGCTAGTCTTCCAACAGCCTTTCCTCACTGCAAAATGGGGCCGAGCCTTCCAAAGGACCTGGTACTCCTGGGTCTGCCGTCCCCTTTGCAAAGGGGTTCAGAAAAGCAGTCTAGTTTTGTGGGGTGAAAGAAGGCCCAAGCACTGATCCCAAAGGGGTGGCCTGCTGACGGCAGAGGCTTCTGGTTTTCCCCAGGTGGAAATCCTTTTGGGTTGGTTGGGGGGACTGAACTGACAGAACAACCCTACTGTGTGCTGGGTCCTTGTTTCCCGAGACAGGGTCAACGTGGGTTGTGGGCCAGCTGAACAGCGCCTCCTGCTCACCGGACTCCACTCGGTAGCTGACATTTTCTGTGAAAGCTGCAAGACCACACTGGGCTGGAAATATGTAAGTCGCCACGCCCCCCCCCCAAACCCACTGTCCCAGAGGGAGCTTGGAATTGGGTTGGCCCAGGTCGGGTAGAGGAGCCTGGAGGGGGGACATTCTTTCCCGTGGTCACTACTCTCCCACCCCCCCACCCCCAGGAACAAGCTTTTGAGACCAGCCAGAAATACAAAGAAGGGAAATACATCATTGAGATGTCACACATGGTGAAAGACAACGGCTGGGACTGAGGGGCTCAGCAGGCTGTGACCCTCCTCCGCATGCCCCACCCTCCTCACATCAGTCCCCTGGCCCTGCCAAGCAGTCCGCACCAGCATGAGTACTGCCCATCCCTGGGGAAACCTGGCTCCAAGTGACCACCACCTCCCCTTCCCCCATCACAGCAGTACCGGGTCCCTTTGAAACAGGAGCCTGGGATACCCCAGGGGTGGCTAAGGCTCAGGAGTGGGTAGCAGTCAGGGGAATACAGACAGAGCCGGGTGGTGGGAGGAGGTAATTGTGGCACTGAAAACGGAGTGACGGCAGGGTGTGAACTCAGGCAGACAGGACTACGAAGTACCAAATTTTGATAGGCTTTTTTTTTTTTTTTTTTAAATGAACAGGACACACAATGGTGGTGGAGCTAGACCACAGAAAAGCAAAGGCTTAGGATGGAGTGAAATTTAGGTCTCAGATATCAGGGCCCCAGAGTCTGAGGGTAGTTTATCCCCCCGCTTCTTGGTAAAGGACTATGGATGGGACCAGAAGAAAAAAACACAAACCCTAGACCCTGGGAAATCAGTTACAGGGGTTTCCATTTCACTCCACTGTTTACCTTGGCACTAAAGAGGCACTTTCAAGTATCTAATCTTTGCCATTGGGTGGGGTGGGGAAAGCTGCTCCAAGAACAGCCCCCCACCCCCAGCTGGCTGTTGCCAGAGAGAGCAGTCTTTATGGGCATTCCCCAAGGCTCAGCCACTGCTCCCGGGACCCAGTCCCCTGGAGGAGGTGGATCATCAGCGCTGCGGGACCAGTCTTTCCTGTGACTGCCACCAGCGAATGAAACTTTTGTATGATACATAAAGCGTTTGGGTTTATTTTTAATAAAAAGGGGAAAAGCAACTGTGAGGTGCTGTTCTGGCTCTCCTTCCTTAGGTAGGGACCTTGTGCTGTCCCCTGCATGCACACCAGCAAGCCTCACCCCCTCCCCCATTTAAACCAGTAGAAGCCAGCAGTTGCTTTGTCTGTGGCAAGACCTTCCACCTATTTCACAGGCGGTAAGCGTCCACATGAACCAGGGTTTTGATGAGCTTGCTCAAGGGGAGGAGCTAATGTTTTCAGTCTCCTGGACCTCTTCCCAGTGAGGATACTTTTTACCCACATACAGGGTGTGCAGCTAGTGCAAACTTATGCTTTATGTTTAAAAAAAAAAATCAAATCATGGATATTCTTGAGGCTAAAATGAAAACCTATGGCAGTTGCTCAAAAGTGGGAAATAGCTCAAAACTAAAAACTATAGCACCAACACAAATGTGATAATAACAAACACCAACACAAGTGTGGCAGTAACAAACATGGTCGAGGTGCTCTAACGTGAAGTCTGTGTGGAGGGGAAGACTATATTTGTGGCAAAGTAATATTATAAATTACATTCTAACTACTAGACCAGCTCATGGGCACTGCAAATATGTATAGGTATGTACCACTTGCCAGGCAATGTGCTCAACTCCAGAGGTGCAGGGTGAGCAAGCCAGCCATGGCTTGACTTCTTGGAGCTCTCAGTCTGGTGGCCAGAAAGAAGCAATCAATCCCCATTAGATAATAAAGGCTCTAATACTGACTAGTTTCCTGGCTTTAAGATGTCACGGCAAAGAGATGACGATAGAAAAGACGGGCCAGCAAAGGGCAAGACTAGGGAGAAATCCAGTGTGATGTGACACGCGCTGGGCTAACTTGAAGAAATTGTGCTTTTCTGTGGCTGGGATAGAAGATGAGACATAAGAGATTAAGACGGGGAGAAACAGGAAGTGCTGTAAACCTTAGAGGACAGTGACTTCATCTCAAGGACGCTGGGGAAGCACGGACAAAATTACTGTTACTCTGAAGCGCTCTTACGTCGCCTAGGCTGGCCTTCTAGCCTGCGTTATGACTTCCAAGAGCTGAGGTTACAGGCATGCTCTACCATCATCTGGCTTTTTTGTGGTGTTGGGGTTCAACTTCAGGGCTCCCTGCATGCTATGCAAGCACTCCATTGACTGACCAACACCCCAAAACTTAAAAAACAAAAAAGTAGAATAACATTGCTAAATGGCTGTTTTGAGAAAAGCCATGAAACTTTCCCCCCACCCTCACCCCCACCCCCGGCGGGGAGGGGAGAGGATGCCATCTTCTCCCTATGTAGCTCTGGCTTGCCTGGAACTTCCTATATAGTTTGTGTTAGTCTTACCGGCCTCCTGAGTGCTGGGATTAAAGGTGTGCATGCACCACTATGCCTAGGGAGGTTCAGATAACTTTTAATAGACTGAAGAAATGGATTTAGAGCTATCTGTACCATCTCAAATGCCGTTAACACCAGAATGAGGGAGACTGTGGTCAGACACAAGCCAGAAACATCTTAGTGCCGGGGGCCACAGAAGCAGTGTCTGACCCACTGTTCAGCTGCGCTCCTAACCAACAGCTCCTTTCCCTAAGCCCTAGTAGCAACCCAATTTCATCTCTTAGCCCCACTTCCTGCACCAGGAGCAAGCTCCAACCTTGCTGGAGGAGAGCCCTGTGAAAGGCAGAGAAGTCAAAGGCAAGGCTGTGGGGAGGGGGGAGAAGACTCGGGGCCTGGTTTAAGAGATTAACCTTTTAAGATTGTAAGTAGGTGCTGTCCGAATCTTGGGTGACCAAGAACCATCAGTACCAAGTGATGCTGTTCAGGAGGGGGCCACACTGAAAACCGTGGGCGAAGACACTTCCTTCTCACACATCAAAGGAGGCAGAGCGGAGAGATGGAGGGTTACTGAAGTCTCTTTGCCGAGGCAACCGTCCTTTTCTGCTCTCCCCTTTTCCTTTCCTGTGCACCTCCTTATTCCCAGGTCTTCTCCCACACTTTAAACTGCCCATCAACAGCTTTGTCTGAAACCTCAGACTTTGATTTATATTTTTTTATTTTTGTTTCTTCTCCAACACAGGGTCTCTCTGTGTAGCCTTGGCTGCCCCAGACTCCCTCTGTAGGCCAGGCTGGCTTGAACTCAACAGTGATCTGCCTGCCTCTACCTCCCAATCAGACCTTCATTTAAGGAGCTGCCCCTGGGTTTGTCCTTAAAAACTGAAGAGTCCATATGCCCTCACATAACCAGCAGGTGGCATCAAAGCCATTCACCCCCTCAGTTCAAATCTCTCCTCAGGACAGGTCCTGTAAGGGCTTAGGGCAGAGAATTCCAACTCGTGAGCTCTGCAGCCTTAGCCAAACAGCCTTTTCATCAAATGGCTCTATAAACCCACATTCCCACCAGGGTAGCTGACAGATGCCCAGATGGGAGAAAAGTGATGCTGAGGAGGCGGCCGGCACTGGGTAGCACTACAAGGCCGATGCCCTTTTAACATTGCACTGCTTGTTACAGGTGCAGACAGTAGCACAATGTGAAAAGAGCTCCGGCCAGCAGCAACGGCGTGCCGGCCCTGCCTCCTCACCCTCGCTCCCAGCAAAGACCCCTTTCCCCTTGAGGAGTGGTGGTGCAGGACCAAATGAGGCAGCCTGAGGGGTTCCCAGCATGTGACACTTATTCCTCAAAGAAGTCCAGGTGATAACAGCGTTCAGGTTGCCTGTCTGCCTGCAGCCTTTCAGCGAGAAGTTTGCTACCTACCCGGGGGCACTTGCTCATCTCCAGTCTAAAGCTAACTTGTTCCTTTTTTGTAAAGAAGCCTTGGAGGTCTCAGGGTGACGGTCTCAGGCCGTGGACCTCCAGGGCCAGAGTAGTGGAATCCAGTTAGTTACAGGTGCTGAGGCAGGAGAGAGAAGCCCTGGTGATCTGGGGGTGCAAGCCACTTTGTTTCCTTTTCTGATGTTGCCAAAGCAATCTACGGATGTGGTGCTAAGCAAAATGGCCAGTGATTTGGGCTTGAATTAAGGAGAAGTGTTCACTGATAGTGGGGTTAAAAGAAAGCCATGTTTCCTGTCCACACCCCACACCCCCTGCCCGTAGTTTAGTTGTGAAGTCTTCACACTAATTCCTGTGACCCTAATCCATCATCCTTATTTTCAGGACAAAGGAGACTGATGAAAATCTCAAAGCCAGGTGCACCTGGAACCCAAAGGCTCAGAGTTTTGCAGTGCTCTAGAGCCACTGACTAGAAGCTCCCTACAGCTCTGACCAAAGGGACAAGGGGCCTGGAAGTGGAGATTCATTCAGACCATGGGGGTAGCCTTAGCCTGAGGGAGACCTCCACCCGCCCCCATTGGCAACAAGCAGGAAAAATGGAGAACTTAATTCTACTTGGGGAGCTCTTCCCCTGGGCTTCCCCCTCCAGCCTCCTCCCACCCCCCTCAGGAAGCAGGAGAGTTAAGTCTTTCCCGCCTTCCCAGGCAGAGTTTGTTCTTGTAATCTGCAAACACTGGGCCCTACCCCACAGTTTGCACAGTTCAAATGGACGGAAACCAAGGGCCCAGCTTGGGTCAGTCGCCAGGCCTCTCTGTTCTTGGGAGTTGGGCAAGCCAGTTGGAAACAGGACCAGGCCAACATGGGGCAGAGGGACAAAGACAAGGCTACCCAGTAAGCTTCACGGTAGCCAAGGGTGATTCTTCATCAAGGAGTCCCCCGGATCCTTCCTTACGGAGTGAAGGGAGAAGCAGTCCCTCGGGGCTCCCAGGCCCAAGTCATTCCTGAGAGGGGGAGACCAGCAATTCAACAACCAGGACCCCTCCCCCACCTTGGGCCTAGGAGCCATCCCCCAGCTCCTTCCAGAAGCGGGTGTGGAAACAGAGGAGGAAATGGGGGAGGGGAGGCCCTGGCTCAAGTTCTCTTCACTCCCCCTCCTCATTGGCCACCATCTTCCGGCCTCTGCCCGCCAGAGCAGCAGGAATGGGGCCCAGCCTGTGGAAAGGAGAGAAAGGGCAGCTGGGGGGGGGGTTGCTGGAGCAGCAGGGGCAAGGGGCTGGCTCCAACTGTCTCCTCCTGCAATCCCCCCACCTCCTCCCGCAACCATGGCGACGGGAGGAGAGCAGGAGGGTCCTGAAAGCCCCGTTCTGTGAATGGGATGAGAGGGGCAGCTGGGAAGTGTGGGGTGAGGGGCGCTCTCCCTCGACACCCAACTGTGCCCTCGCCACACCTCGAGGCTGGACCACACGCGCTCGCACGCTCACGCACAAACTCTCAGCCATACTTGGTGCACAACTCACCCCTCAGTCGACACTCAACCCAACTGGAGGGGTGGAGGCACGGCTCCCCCACGTCCTGGCAACCCCACCAGCTTCACACGCCTGCAGCAAGTGGGGCTCACCTCACAAGTTCTGGAGGTGACGAATTCCCTGCGATGCTCTAGCTGCTCTCGGAACACACCCTCCAAGTCCCCTGCGTCCCCACACCCTCCCAAGCCCAGGGACAGGCAGAGGGCTCAGCCTTACCCCCCCCCCTTTCCCCCCCCCCCCCCCCCCGTTGGAAAATGACAGCGAGGCCACCTCAGAAAGACACTCTTGGTGCTCCCCAGATAGTATTTCTAAAGGAAAAATAGAGAAGATGCCTTCGGGTGGAGAATGGGGGGAGGCTGGGGGGTAAGAGCAGGAGAGAAAAAGGCCGGAGCACCCCCTCCCCTCGCCGAGAGAAGAAAACCGAAAAGCGCAGCGCTCCCGATACCTACACATCGCTCTTCACAGGTTCCTCTGCCCGCCACCTCCTTCTTCCCGGGCTCCTTCTCTGCTTTTCCCTCCCTTCCTGGCCTCGCTCCCCTTCTCACGCCCTCTCGTACCCCCGCCAGCCTCTCTCTCTCTCTTTCCCCCGGCTGAACTCGGGTCCCCGCCGGCCTCCCCTCCACCGGCCAGCTAGGACCGAGGCTCCGGGATGGGCTGGCTGCGGCGTTCCGGTCGTCCACAATCTGGCTCTTGCCCCGCGCCCCCTTTCTCCTTCCACACTCCCTGCCGTCCATCTTGAATACTTGGGATTCTTGAATGGAGTGAGCAGGATCCGCTCCCCCAGGCTCTCATTGGCTGTGTGTTAACCCTTTTGAAACGAGATCCTCCCTCCCATTGGCTGCCAGGCTCCCCTCTTCTCCCCCAACCCCCATCCTCTCCGCCTCTCGACAGCCCTCGAGGTCAGGGCGCTCCCGGGCGCCCCCTCCCCTGGCCTCCCGCCTCCTGTTCCATATTCCTAGCCCATTCCAGAATGCCCCTCTCCCAGCTCTTTTCCACCCCACCCCACCCCCGACACACACACGCGCGCGCGTGCGCGCGCGCGCACACACACACACACACACAGGATTGTAGGTGAAGGCAAATGCAATTCCCGCCAAATGTAACTCGCTGCTGGGCTGGCAGAAGCCCTGTTCCCAGATGCCCCTGGTGCTGGACTTGGGAGACCTCTGAAAGATGCAGTGGGTCTATTTCCTGCCTATCCTCAACACCCCCGCCCCCCCCGCCCCCCCGCTCCCCGCATCTCCCCCCCCTCCCTCGACCAGAAGCACTTCTCTAGCCAGGAATTTTTCTCCGTGTTTTAGCCTCACCCAAAGCAGTGCAGGAGGAGCCTCCTGAATATAATGCGACCCCTGGGCTGGGCAGGAAGCTGGCAACTTCAGAAAGAAGAGGTGGTGGCTGTTCAGAAGAGCTTAACCCAAGTGCCTCAGGGCAAGCCTGACCGGATCAAGAATGCGCAGCATCTGAAGGCCTGCCTGTTCAGTCCACCACCACCCTTGTCCAGGCTGACATGCTCGCACCTGTTAGGGTCTTTGAGCTGGGGGATCCTAGAATCTCTCTGGAGGAAGGAGAGAATGGGGGGGGGGGTGTATCAGGAAGTGGGATAACTTGGACTTAGACCCATATCTGCCTGTGACACGCGTGCAGCGGTTATGTTAGTTCCCTGGGCCTCAATTTCCTCAGTTGCTGAAGAGTGATGCAGAACAGAGCTGTCGTGTGGAATGTGCAGGGTAAAAAACGGAAATGGTTCTATAGGTGTGTCGTCCAAGATGGTAGCCACCAGAAACACAAAGCCGTCGAGCACTTGAAATCTGGCCAGGGTAGACAGAGGAATTTTAGAGTGGAAGCTTTCAAATTTCGTTTAAGCCGTCTGGTGATGGCGCACACCTTTAAATGCCAGCGCTCCAGAGTGTGAGGCAAGTGGATCTCTGTGAGTTCGAGGACAGCCAGAGCGGTTACACAGAGAAACCTTCTCTTGGAAAACAAATAACAGCAAAACCAAAATTAAATTTAGTTTAGTATCACTTTAAAATTTTTTTAAGAAACATTTATTATGTATACAGTGTTCTGCCTGCTTGTACTCCTACAGGCCAGAAGAGAGCATCAGATCACATTATAGATGGTTGTGAGCCACCATGTGGTTGCTGGGAATTGAGCTAAGGACCTTTGGAAGAGCTGCCAGTGCTCTTAACCTCTGAGCCATCTCTCCAGCCCCCTTAAATTTTATCAGTTTATATTAATTGTATAATGAGTTTCATTGTGACTTTTTATTTTTATTTTGTGAGAGGTTTGGTGTTTTGTTTTTTGTTTTGTTGTTGTTGTTGTTGTTTTGTTTTTTTTTTGAGACAGGGTGTCACAATCTCAAATTTACTATAAAACTGAGGCTGGCCCTTTACTTTCATATAGTAGCTACTTTATTTTTTAAAGATTTATTTATTTAATATGTGTACAATGTTCTGCCTGCATATAACATCTGCAGGACAGAGAGGGCACCAGATCTCATTATAGATGGTTGTGAGCCACCATGTGGTTGCTGGGAATTGAACTCAGGACCTTTGGAAGAGCTGCCAGTGCTCTTAACCTCTGAGCCATCTCTGCAGCCTTAGTTGCTACTTTGTTTGACAGTATAGAATATATCTAGAATCTTTGTCCTGATGAATAGCAGAATATTCTTAGATGTGTGTTTCTTTGGTGTGTGTGTGTGTGTGTGTGTGTGTGTGTTGTTTTGGGAAGAGTTTTGAGACAAGGTCTTACTATGTGGTCCAAATCCACCCCAAAACTTTCAGCAGTCCACTCAGCTTTCCAAACGCTGTGATTAACACTCACCACGCACCACCACACCTTGGCACCTTGGTGTGTGGTTGTTGTTGTTGCTGGGTTGTTGTTTTTTTTTTTTTTTTCCTTCTAGTAAAGAAATTCCTTTATCTTTTCAGAAGTTGTGTGGTTTTCCAGGCCCACATCACACATCACCAAGGTGATGTGGAAAGGAAAGGAAATTCAAGATCCTTGTCCAGATCTCGGTCTGTAGATACCAGTCTTTCTTCTCTTCTCCCTCTCCCTCTCCTTCTTCCCCTTCTTCTTCTTCTTCTTCTTCTTCTTCTTCTTCTTCTTCTTCTTCTTCTTCTTCTTCTTCTTCTTCTTCTCCTCCTCCTCCTTCTCCTTCTCCTCCTTCTCCTTCTCCT
>OU015750.1:56887169-56914119 GCA_907169655.1 Acomys percivali
CCCCCCCCTCCCTCGACCAGAAGCACTTCTCTAGCCAGGAATTTTTCTCCGTGTTTTAGCCTCACCCAAAGCAGTGCAGGAGGAGCCTCCTGAATATAATGCGACCCCTGGGCTGGGCAGGAAGCTGGCAACTTCAGAAAGAAGAGGTGGTGGCTGTTCAGAAGAGCTTAACCCAAGTGCCTCAGGGCAAGCCTGACCGGATCAAGAATGCGCAGCATCTGAAGGCCTGCCTGTTCAGTCCACCGCCACCCTTGTCCAGGCTGACATGCTCGCACCTGTTAGGGTCTTTGAGCTGGGGGATCCTAGAATCTCTCTGGAGGAAGGAGAGAATGGGGGGGGGGGTGTATCAGGAAGTGGGATAACTTGGACTTAGACCCATATCTGCCTGTGACACGCGTGCAGCGGTTATGTTAGTTCCCTGGGCCTCAATTTCCTCAGTTGCTGAAGAGTGATGCAGAACAGAGCTGTCGTGTGGAATGTGCAGGGTAAAAAACGGAAATGGTTCTATAGGTGTGTCGTCCAAGATGGTAGCCACCAGAAACACAAAGCCGTCGAGCACTTGAAATCTGGCCAGGGTAGACAGAGGAATTTTAGAGTGGAAGCTTTCAAATTTCGTTTAAGCCGTCTGGTGATGGCGCACACCTTTAAATGCCAGCGCTCCAGAGTGTGAGGCAAGTGGATCTCTGTGAGTTCGAGGACAGCCAGAGCGGTTACACAGAGAAACCTTCTCTTGGAAAACAAACAACAGCAAAACCAAAATTAAATTTAGTTTAGTATCACTTTAAAATTTTTTTAAGAAACATTTATTATGTATACAGTGTTCTGCCTGCTTGTACTCCTACAGGCCAGAAGAGAGCATCAGATCACATTATAGATGGTTGTGAGCCACCATGTGGTTGCTGGGAATTGAGCTAAGGACCTTTGGAAGAGCTGCCAGTGCTCTTAACCTCTGAGCCATCTCTCCAGCCCCCTTAAATTTTATCAGTTTATATTAATTGTATAATGAGTTTCATTGTGACTTTTTATTTTTATTTTGTGAGAGGTTTGGTGTTTTGTTTTTTGTTTTGTTGTTGTTGTTTTGTTTTGTTTTTTTTGAGACAGGGTGTCACAATCTCAAATTTACTATAAAACTGAGGCTGGCCCTTTACTTTCATATAGTAGCTACTTTATTTTTTAAAGATTTATTTATTTAATATGTGTACAATGTTCTGCCTGCATATAACATCTGCAGGACAGAGAGGGCACCAGATCTCATTATAGATGGTTGTGAGCCACCATGTGGTTGCTGGGAATTGAACTCAGGACCTTTGGAAGAGCTGCCAGTGCTCTTAACCTCTGAGCCATCTCTGCAGCCTTAGTTGCTACTTTGTTTGACAGTATAGAATATATCTAGAATCTTTGTCCTGATGAATAGCAGAATATTCTTAGATGTGTGTTTCTTTGGGGTGTGTGTGTGTGTGTGTGTGTGTGTGTGTGTTGTTTTGGGAAGAGTTTTGAGACAAGGTCTTACTATGTGGTCCAAATCCACCCCAAAACTTTCAGCAGTCCACTCAGCTTTCCAAACGCTGTGATTAACACTCACCACGCACCACCACACCTTGGCACCTTGGTGTGTGGTTGTTGTTGTTGCTGGGTTGTTGTTTTTTTTTTTTTTTTCCTTCTAGTAAAGAAATTCCTTTATCTTTTCAGAAGTTGTGTGGTTTTCCAGGCCCACATCACACATCACCAAGGTGATGTGGAAAGGAAAGGAAATTCAAGATCCTTGTCCAGATCTCGGTCTGTAGATACCAGTCTTTCTTCTCTTCTCCCTCTCCCTCTCCTTCTTCCCCTTCTTCTTCTTCTTCTTCTTCTTCTTCTTCTTCTTCTTCTTCTTCTTCTTCTTCTTCTTCTTCTTCTTCTCCTCCTCCTCCTTCTCCTTCTCCTCCTTCTCCTTCTCCTTCTCCTTCTCCTTCTTCTTCTTCTTCTTCTTCTTCTTCTTCTTCTTCTTCTTCTTCTTCTCCTTCTTCTTCTCCTTCTTCCTCTTCTATTGTTGTTTAATATGCAGTGTATTTGGGAGATGGGCACGCCACTTGACTAAGGGCAGAGGCAACATGGATGTTTGTTGGTGAGTTTATATGCACCAATAAAACCAGTACATCTCTTAGTATACATACATACACATCATTAAGTTCACTTAATATGTACGTTTTAACCAAAGCCATATGGGAGCTGATGTAAAAGTTAAGCACAGTGTAAGGATGGTCAGTTGTGGGAAGATCCAATAGGTCCCTTTAACCAGCGTATGAAATCCTTGAGTTCCAATGCAGGGAGAGTTATAAGAAAAACAGGCAGAAGCTTAGCGTGGTGGTGCATACCTGTAATCCCAGCCCTTGAAAGGCTGAGGAGGGAGATTTGCCAACAGTTTGAGACCAACCTGGGCTACATAGCAAGCCCATTAAAGAAGGAGGGGGAGAAGAGGGGAGGAAGGAAGGAGGAAGGAAGGAAGGAAGGAAGGAAGGAAGGAAGGAAGGAAGGAGGAAGGAAGGAAGGAAGGAAGGAAGGAAGGAAGGAAACAGCTCAGCACTGGTGTCCTAAATCAATGTTAGTGGACGATCTCACAGTACTGCCTACCATGAGAAGAAGCTGAGGGAATGAAAGAATGATGGGATGTAATCATTCTTGGGCTGATTCGGAAATACAGCTGGCCAGACGTTGTGGAGAAGTGGGGGTATAGGGTGCCCAGTGATCACATAGCTAAAAATTCAGACCATACATACAGGACTCTAACACTGCCCAGAGGGCACTGGTAAAGAGGAGGGCAGCCCCAGTCTGCACTTAAGAGAATATTTGTTCAATGCCTCTAGCAGGTTCTGCCAGGATAATATGTGGTGTCGGGAGAAGTCAAAGAGATACCTAGGAAATGTCTTCACCATCCCTTTACGCCCAGCCCAGGGGAGCTTGCTAGGGAAGACTTGGGAAGGAACTCAGAAGGGCTACCTGAGCCAGGCAGTGGTGGCGCATGCCTTTAATCCCAGCGCTCGGGAGGCAGGCGGATCGCTGTGAGTTCGAGGCCAGCCTGGTCTACAAAGCGAGTCCAGCACAGCCAGGGCTACACAGAGATTCCCTGTCTCGGAAAAAACAAACACAAAAATCAGAAGGACTGACTGCCTGGAAGTAGCACTGAGACCTGATGATTCAAAAGGATTTAGACAGAGGATAACGGCGGGGGCGGGCACCAGTTCTCCAGGGAGAAGGAAGGACATCAAAGCTGAAAGGTGGAGATACGGTGCTATGTGTTCTGGGGTGGTTGAAAATCATCCCCCGCCCGCCTTCCAAGCCCCAGTGTGTATGGAGAAAAACAGGAATAGTGTTAAAGCAAGCTAGGGCAGCTTCTAGAGTGAGTTTCTGTGGCTACTGCTCAGCTCCAGAGACATCCTTTTCCATTTATTTATTTATTTATTTATTTATTTTGGTTTTACAAGACAAGGTTTCTCTGTGTAGCCTTGTCTGTCCTAGACTCACTTTGTAGACCAGGCTGGCCTCGAACTCACAGCAATCCGCCTGCCTCTGCCTCTCGAGTGCTGGGAGTTCGCCACCACGCCTGGCTCTCATCCTTTTCCTTGAAGGCTCTCTTACCCTTTCCCTTACCATGTGACATTTTCCACGTAGTCATCTGGCCGGCCTAGCACCTCTATCCTCAGAGCTCTCGTTCACCTTGGTCTGCAAGTCTTCTGTTCAACAAGGCTTCTTCCTGCGGGCAGAGCAGATGCTTGTTCCCCGTTCGAGCCCTGATTCTCTTGGCTCTGCGTTCCCGGTGCCCAGGTATGATATGCATGAAGCGTTTCCTCTTCTAGTCACAACCTTCCAAAGCCCTGCTTGACCCCATCTCTTCCTAGGAAAGAGAAGAGAACAGTTAGACATGGTCCTCCTTTTTATGGGAGTAGAATCGACAACACTCATCCAGGAGCTCTCTGGCTCCCAGTCACCATACACTGTCTTCACCATCTTCTTCCCCATGGGAGTTTCAGAGAGTGCTTCTCAAAACAAACAAAAACAAACAAACCTCTAAGTGTGAGACAATAATACTATGTGTACCTGTCCTTTGCCTTCTGGAAGAACAATGATGTTGAGATGAAACTCACCTAACTGCTTAAATATCAGTGGGAAAAGACTGTTTGCTGCCAGGCGTGGTGGCGCACACCTTTAATCCCAGCACTCCAGAGGCCGAGGCAGGCGGATCGCTCTGAGTTCGAGGCCAGCCTGGTCTACAAAGTGAGCCCAGGACAGGCAATGCTACACAGAGAGACCGTGTCTCAGAAAAACAAAAACAAACAAACAAACAACAAACAAAAGAGCCTGTTTGCTGTTATAAGCATGGCTCTGGACTCCCTGAAGCAGGCTTGTGAGCGAGAGCCTCTTCAGTTTCCCCTCCTCACTCAATAGGTGCCTTTTCATCTTCAGCGGCTTGCTTCTCTCCAGCGCTTTCATGTCTAGCAACTGACTATATGGAAGGCTTTGGCTGGCCTCAAAGCGTTGCTGGCTAATAGTTGCGCAGAGCAGAGAAGTACACAGCAGGCACATCAAAAGGAACAGGTTCAAACAGACGCGAGAACCTTCGTCCTGAGGTACACTCTGTTCTCTGAGGGCTTCGTGCCATCCTTGCTTCAGTAATCACCTTAGTGACACTATCTCCAGCCGCTTTCCTCAAGTTAGAGGAAGGACCAGCAAGGTCCCGTTCACAGACCTACGCCTGCATCTGCCTGTCACTGTGCACAAGAAGTTCACACGGGCACAGTTGTGCTCAGGAGTTTCTGTAAGCCCATGGCTCCCTTCTACAGCCAAGTTGAGTGATTGCAGCAGAAAACACAGCTGGCAAGAGCCTAGCACTTTACATTAAAAAGCTTGCCAAACACCTAGCTTGTGGGAAGTTTTAGACTTTGTTTTAGGAAAATGCACTAGAATGTAAGACGGGTAACCGAGAAAGACCTGGAAAAGAGGTCGTGCCTGTCATCCCAGCACTCAAGAAGCTGAGGCTGGAAGACTGTTTGCCATGACTTTTGAGGCCAGCCTGGGCTACATAGTGAGTTCGAGGCCAGCCTGAGCTACATCATAGTAAGACCCTGTCTCAAACAACAACAACAAAATGAAAGAGAATGAGAAAAGGGAAAAGAATGGGAGAAGGGCAAAGGAAAAAGAGGAAAGGAAAGTAATACAAGTAGGAGACCAAAATGCCTAAGAATGACAGTGCAAACCAGGTCTGATGGCTCACACCCTTAATCTCAGCACTTGGAAGGCAGAGGCAGGAGGATCTCTGTGAGTTCAAGGCCAGCCTGGTCTACAAAGCTAGTCCAGGAATGCCAGGGCTACACTGAGAGACCCTGTCTTGGAAAAAAAAGAAAGAAAGAAAGAAAGAAAGAAAGAAAGAAAGAAAGAAAGAAGAAAAAAAAAAAAAGACAGTGCAAGGACATAACCCAGACTTTCCATCTCAGTCAGCTTCCATAGACTATATTCAGATCTTCTCTCAGTCTGTCCCAAAATATTCTGCAGTACTATCCTCTCCCCCCTCCACCTCTTCTTTTGTGCACTGTTCATTTTTTTATTTCAAAGTAATGTACAATAATTGTATACAGTATGCCCACCAGTCACGTGTTTGCAGTGTATGAATGATCGTCAGGGTGATTAACAGGAACACCGTGTCTTTTTTCTCTAGTTTGTCGTGATCCAGAACAGTACTAGGGCCTCTTCCTCCGAGGTCAGTGTCTCAATGCCCTTTATCTGTCTATCCTCTTCTATTATTCTCCCCACCCACTATTTCCATCGATTGCAGTTCTATGCACGTCTACTTTGAGACCAAATTGTTCAGCATCCACCTAAGAATGTCGCGTGCCCTCAGAGAATATCCAGCGTCTGCTTCAATATGTCTGACATGATTCCTCTACCTACCCAGTTTTAATTGTTTAGAAATTATGTGCATATGGAGAGTAGGTAAGCACACAGGAGTGTAAGTGTGTGTGAGGAGACCAGAGCAGACCAGACACCCCTACAGCTGGAGTTACAGTAGATGGAAGCTACCAGGTGTGCGTGCTGGAAACTGAACGCAAGAGCAGAGGCAGACAGATCAATGTGAGTTTCGAGGCCAGCCTGGTCTACAAAGTGACTCCAGGCCAGTCAAGACTACACAGAGAAACCCTGTCTCAAAAAAAAATTTATACTTTTTATAGCCAGGCGTGGTGGTGCTTGTCTTTAATCCCAACACTCGGGAGGCAGAGGCAGGCAGATCTCTGAGAGTTCAAGGCCAGCCTGGTCTACATAGTGAGTTCTAGGACACCCAGATATATAGAGAGACCTTGTCTCAAAAAATTATTACATTTTATTTTTTGTGTGTTTCTGTGCATGTGTGCACTCATGTCATGGTCTCATGTGGAGGTGAAGGTCTGTAGGCTCAATTTTCTTAACAATTATACGTTATTATGAACTCACTAACTGAGCGTACCTCACTTACAACCTGACTAACCCAAACAATAGGAAAAGGAGATTAAAGAAACAATAATGAAACCTCAGGATATCAGTTCTGAACGATTCTCCAGCATAGGCAGCAGGACCTCAGCAAACTCACAATTCAACCAAGGTTGCTGCTGGAACCTAGAACAGCAGCAGAGGCCCAGAGCCTCAGCTGGAGCCCCAAGCCTTGAAGCCTTCCCTGGAGCAGTTCTCTCCAGGAGCGTCTCTTGAAGTGTTAATGAACAGCCAAAACAATCCCAAGTCCTCTCTCCAGCTTCCTGCTTTGGGCCCATATATATATATATCCTCTCAGAGTCTTTACTTGGATTTTTTCAGCTGGCAACATCCAAGCTCCCTGACTAAGTGGTTCAACTTCTAAGCAAAAAACCATCCTGCTCTGTCACAAGTCTGTCCCCCATCCCACACTAGGGATCAACACAAAAACATGTTTATCTCCCCTACAGAGATCAGAGGACAAATTTTGGAAGTTGTTTTCTTCCCTGTGGGTCCCAGAAAGTGAACTCAGGTCTCCAGACTTGACAGCAAGTATCTCTTGCCCGCTGAGCCAGCCATACACGACCATTTGTAAGTTCATGTGGACTGCTGCTGGTCCCAGCTCCTGCTGAGACAGGCCCACCAAGACGCACGTTACTTCCCAAGATCTTGTTATTAATCCACCCTTCTCTTTCAGCTCTCATCACATGTGACCTCTCTTGATCATTTGTCATTGCTGACTGCGTGTGTCTTAACATGCCCATGATATCTGGGGGACTGGTCCCTCCTGGACTGTTTCTATCTCCAGCTGTTGCTTGCCTAAGTGCGCAGTTCTTTAAGAATCTGTCTTTGTCTTTGTTTTCACTGGACAAGATCACCACATGCCTGATTTTTTTTAATTGTTTTTTTTTTTTTTTTTGTTTCTCTATGTATCTCGGCTGTCCTGGACTCCCTTTGTAGACCAGGCTGGCTTTCAAACTCACAGCGCTCCACCTGCCTCTGCCTCTCGAGTGCTGGGATTAAAGGCGTGTGTCACCACCATCTGGCCTCATGTGCCTGATATGCCATGTCAGTCACTTTTGTGTACATTTTTTTTGTCTTGCTTTTTTGTGTGTTTTGAGACAAGGTCTCTCAGTGCTGCTCAGGGTGGCCTTGCACTCAATCCTGTTGCCTTGGCCCCTCACGTGCTGGCGTCCCAGCTGTGCAGAAGCACACTCAGCTCTCTAGTCACTTCCGCCGTGATGACGATTGCAAATGTATAAGCTCTGAGCTGAAAGCTCACATTCCTAACAGAAGACTACAGTTCCTTAGATATATGTCTCACCTGCCAAGCAAGCTCAGTTTGTTTCGCATCAAGCCCATGTCTTTCTACGTTTCTGCCTTTGTCTGTCCCTTCAGGCTCTTTTCCCAGCTGCTGTTTAATTGTTGCTATTCCCGAGGGGCCTGATCTTGACTCTTCCATCTTTAGTGACGATTTTACCCATTCTCAGTTTCAACAGTCATTGCCAAATGCACATCTCTGCATGTGTTTGCAGCTGTCTTCTTACATTCCCAGACAGATGTGCGAGGTGAACAGCTGCTGATTTCGCTTGACTAGACTCCTCCCCACCTCTGGCAACTGCAGTTCGCTTCCGTTTTTGAGAGCTATCTATTTATTTTCAGTCAACATGATTCTTAGGAGGACAAACTACATTCAGAGGCAGATACACAACTGAAATATGTACTAGCTGTCTATTGCTTTGTAACAGATTAGTCCAGTCTTAATGGTGTAGAGCAACATGCATTCCCTTTTCTCACCGTTTTTGTGACTTAAGAACCTGGGCAAGACTTAGCTGGGTCCTCTGACCATGGTGTCTCATGAGGCTATAAGCAAAGTGCCTTCCCTGCTGGGGTTCCATGGAGGAAGGCTCTGCTCCCAGGTTTACTTTCACCATTGTCTCAAGACTCAATTCCTCCAGTGCTGGTGGACTAAGGGCCTCTGTTTTGCAGTACTCTTAAGTTTTTTTTGCAATGTGGGGCTCTTCAACATAGTAGCTTGCATCATTCAAGCCAATAAGAAAGAGAAAGTCACAGGCTTTGGTAACCTACTCATAGAAGTGACAACCCCTCAACATCGAGTGCCTATTGGTTAGAAACCAGTTACTCTGTTAAAAAAAAAAAAATAAGAGAGAAAGAAAGAAAATCAGTTACTTAAGAGGAGGGAATTACACAAGAGCCTGGACACCAGGACACAGGATCACTGAGGGCCATACCAAAGACTGTCAATCACACAAGATTTAGCTAATTAAATCATAATGGTTGATTCAAGAATGAGTATCCAATCAGAGTTGATCATAGTTTTGGCTTGAATCTTTGGGAAAGCCTCATTGGTATGTTGGTGGAAGAAGGTAAACTTGAAGCTGTTACTGGTCATGTGTGGGGAAGTCTGAATAAAGTGACAAGGTAGTCAAGAGAATCAGAAGCAAGTGACAAGAGTGAATGTGATCAAACCATGTCTGTAGCTAAATCCCCCAACTTTGGCACAAAGACTCATGTAGCCCAAAGTGACCTCAAACTTACTATGTAGCTGGGGATGATCTTCCTACCTCCATCTACTCAGTGTTGAGATAATAGGGTATATATTCTACTGAGGCTGGAGAAGACCAAGGTTTGATCCCAAACACACCCATGGTGCCTCACACCATCTGTAACTCCGGCTCCAGGGGTTCCTGTGCTGTCTTCTGATTTCTGAAGGCACCAAGCATTGACTTGGTATACATATATACATGCAAGGAAAATACTCACATGTAAAATAAAAGGGATAAATATATTTAAGAAAGAAAAAAAAGAAAGAAAGAAAGAAAGAAAGAAAGAAAGAAAGAAAGAAAGCTGTTACTTAGCTCCCAGTTTTGGAGGCTTGAAGTTCACGGTTGAGCTGCCCTGTTAGTTCAGGCTCAGGTGAGGGACCCCTTAGGTGCATCAGAAAGTGGTCATGATGGACACATCATAGCAGGAGAAACTGTGAGAGGAAGTGATCACATGGTGACACAAAAAGCCGGAGGGATTCCAAAGCAAGCTTGCTCTTCTTGTTTTGTTTTTCTTTGCTTTTTTAAGACAGGGTTTCTCTGTGTAGCCCTGGCTGTCCTACAACTGGTTCTATAGATAAAGCAGGCCTTGACCTCAGAGATGTGCCTGTCTCTGTCTCCCGAGTGCTGGGATGAAAGGTGCGCGCCACCACTGAAGGCCAAGCTCTTTATAACAACTCGCTCCAGAGAGAATTGATTTCATGACTCACTGCATAAGACCAGTATAAATCTTGTTTGTTTATTTAAGACAAAGTCTTGATATGTAGTTTAGGTTGGCCTCGAATTCACAATTCTTGGGCTGGAAAGATGGCTCAGCGGTTAAGTGCACTGGTTGCTCTTCTAGATGTCCAGCAACCACATGGTGGCTCACAACCGTCTGTAATTGGAATCCGATTCCTTGTTCATTCATTTGCTCATATAAATAAATAAATCTTTAAAAAATTCACAATGCTCCTGCCTCAGTCTCCCCAAGTGTTGAGACTGCAGGCATGAGCCACCATGCCTGGCTGGCTAGGCCAGTTGTAATTTTTTTCCTAGAGTGATATTCCCAGTCTCTATAATGCCAATTACATTCACCAAGTCTGTTTTTTTATTTATCTGTTGTTATGTCTGTTTGAAACGGGGTCTTGAGTAGCCTAAGTTGGCCTATGAACTATGTAGTTAAGCCTGGTTTTGAACCCCTGATCCTCCTGCTCCCCACTCCCAAGATCTCTCTTGAACTCTCCTGGCTGATGTAGTTATAGAATGGAAATCGGGCATCTAATCATTAAGGCCTTGTTTGTTTTATAATCTGTTTTTTGAGTTTTGAGCCAGGGTCCTATTATGTACCTCAGTTTCGCTCTGAGCTTAGCTTGGTCTCAAGCCTGCAATCCTCCTGCCTCTAGATATATACCCTCGACACATGTTGGGATTACAGGTGTGTGCCACAATTCTGGACTACTTACTAAATATTCATAAGAGCAAGTGGTACCAAAGAAATGAAGTGTGGTCTGAATTAGGCTCACGAAGGCCTTCCTGGTGCTCAGATCACAGTTACTTAGGATGGAGTCCTGGGCTCAGCCACACTAGAAAAAAAAAAAAATCAATGAGCTTACTAGTAGTTGAAAATGAAAAGACTCAAATGCTTGTGAGCATACCAACTGATGAGATAAGACAGGGTCTGCAGTGCAGGAAGGGCTCTGTGTTTGAGGAAGACAAGAAAACATGTTGGGGGATGAGGCTTGCCCTAGAAACATCTTAAGCATCCCCCCCCCCTTTCTTTGTTTTGTTTTAAGTAGTATGTACCCAAGTGCCACTTGGAAGGAGCTAAGGACAACAAGAAAGATGTATCGGCCTTCTGGAAGATTTTTTCAAAAATCATTTCAGCATCAGCACCAGAGCAAGTTTCTCTCATGTGGCTGGCCCTGAGCCTCGTTTTGGGATGCTCTAGGAAGTCAGCCTGCTCCCACAAAGTAGAGTTTCACAGCTAAGGGACTGGGGTTGCAGGCTGGAAGTCTGATCGAGACAGCAGAGTCTGAGGTTTGACTTTCACACTGGAGCCAGGAGCCAGCCAAGAGAGACGTGACTGTCACTACACCCATGTTGGCCACTGGAAGCATCCTCCTTGCCCCACGGGCTCATGCACTGACCTAGCACCCTTGAGGTTCGTGTCTGGTCTCTCCTTGTGGGGCGAGTACAACTTTGAGACCTTAAACTGCAACAGAAGAGAGATGACGTAGACGAGGTCCCTATGGGGGCATCCATGCACAGCTGCTGAGCCATGGATTCTTCTGCTAGCTCTCAAACCTGAGCTGCTGAGCTGGGCGCAGAAGTTGGGCTCTGACGGGAGAAGGAGTCGGGACCCTGGTGTGAATGACATTTCTAGTCTTCCCTGCACGCTGACCCTGGGGGGCGGGGAATGATTTCTTAAAACGCTTACTTTTATCTGTGACCATGGTAAAGTCAAACGGAAGCCACGGGATTGTTGCAAAGGAAATCTGTGTCCGTGTACAGCCTAATCGAAAGGGAGTTTAGCACAGGAGGTGCGGAGGGAGAGTCCAGCATGAGTTCTCTGTGTGGCAGCGAAGAGGGCCAGGAGACTTGGGGTTGAACCTGGACATACCACCCACATTTGTGTTTTTGGAGAGAACTGAATGTTGGGCTAAAATGCTTTCTGCTTTGTGGAACGGATCTGTGGTCACACAATGAGAAACAGCGTGATGGGGAATGGGGCCGTGGGGTCTTGCCTGTCCCTTCAGAGTGGTGGATGAGGCTAATCCAAGGCTTTGCAGTTAGTGGTCAGATGCTCACTGGGAAACGATGTACCCTCCTTACTCCAGAGGCCCTCCTCAGGACCTGGAGCTTGGGTGTAAGGCGTATCCTTTTCCAGACAACAGTGTGTACGTGCTTTTTGTACGAGAGTGCGAGTGTGAACGTCTACACATGCCTGTGACTCTTCTGTCTGTGTATGTGTATGCATATATGTATACATGGCTGGCATGTATTTCCATGTGTACAAGTGGGTCTATGTGTTAAAATTCTAAGACAAAGATTAAAAGCCTGCCTCGGTGGCTCACGCCTTTAATCCCAGCACTTGCAAGGCAGGGGCAAGTGGATCGCTGTGAGTTTGAGGCCAGCCTGGTCTACAAAGTGAGTCCAGGGCAGCCAAGAGAACACAGAGAAAGCCTGTGTTTAAAAAAAAAAAAAAAAAGTAAAGTAAAGAAAAAAAAAGGACAAGATTAGAGTGAGAAATGAGAGGAATCATTGAAATATCAGGTTTCATACGTGTTATCTGAAGAGACTCAGAGAAGTCTGACCCATCTCCGTGAAGCAGATGGCAGACCCCTATCCCCATCTCAAGCTCTCTTGCTCATCTACCCCCAAACCCCTCATCCTCATCCCCCACTCCCTTACCCCATTCCACCTCCACCCCCATTCTGAAAGCAGAAGACAAGTGTTGTATGTGCATCTTTGGTGGTTGCACCAGAGGCCCCTCTTACAAAAAATAGAAAATCTCGTGATCGCATCATTTCTTCCTAAGAGTCAAAATCATGCAGAGCTTTTGGGAGCGTTTTAAACCAAGACTTAGGAGAAGAAACAGCAGTACCTTCTTGAAGAGAAAAGTACCTTGGTAAAAAATGAATTTTGTAGCCGGGCATGGTGGCTCACGTCTTTAATCCCAGCACTCGGGAGGCAGAGGCAGGCGGATGTCTGTGAGTTCGAGGCCAACCTGGTCTACAAAGGGAGTCCAGGACAGCCAAGGCTACACAGAGAAACCCTGTCTCAAAAAACCAAAAAACAAACAAACAAACAAACAAAAAAACAAAACCAAAAACCAAACCAAACCAACAAATAATTTTGTATATCAGGCACAGACTCTGAAATTAGACACTGGAGTCTACTAACTCCACTAATTGTCAGCTGAAAACACTTTGAATAAGCACATTAGATTAATAAAACTTCATTTCTTTTTCATTTATAAAAAGGTGATAGTGCTGCCTGGTGCTACTTAGAAATTATCTACATTTTAATGGTACAAATTTGAAATACCAAAAATCTCCCATGATTATGAAAATCATCAAGGATTGCATAATTCCAAAACTGTTGGCTGAGAGAGTTGTAAACTATACTTAAAATTATTGCTAATGACAGAACCACTTGAGCGAGCAACAGTAAATAATTGCCATCAGCACTCGTCTTAAGTGAAACTGAGCTGTTGTTTACGTACATCATAACTTCTGACAGTGACATTAGTGATGATATCATGTGATCTGGTCAATGTTGGAGTACACACACACACACACACACACACACACACACACACACACACCCCTAAAAATAACAACAAAAGGCCTGCCTGAAGTACCCACACCAAGGGGTTAATTTAGCAGTGCCTACCATACAAACAAGCAAGTTTAGTGTTTAAAAACAAACAAAAAAAACCAGAATGAAGTAATAAGTATTCCCCAATGGTGGAAGGTTTGTTCCGTGCCTCTTTCAGTTATCATTCTGGAAATTTGAATTATCCAATGTCTTAGCTATATGCTCTTTTAATAAAGTATGGTCTCCTTTTAAGTGAAATGCCACAATCTGATGTTAGACTCTCCAAAGAAACAGAACCAGGACTAGGGTTGTAGCTAGCTCAGTGGCACGGAACCTGCCTAGCATGTGTGAGCCTGTGTTTGATTCCCAGTGCCAAGGCAGAGAAGAGGAGATGGGAGGAGAGAGGGAAAAATCGATAGGATCAATAGGTCTTTTTTTGTTTGTTTGTTTGGTTTGGTTTGGTCTTTTGAGACACGGTCTCTGTTGCCTTGGCTGGCCTGGAACTTGTTATGTGTAGACCAAGCTAGCTTTGAACTCACAGCAATCTGCCTGCCTCTGCCTTTGCTTCCTGAGTGCTGAGATGATTAAAGGCACCTGGCCTGGGTTTTTGTTTATTTAGTTTTGTTGTTGTTTTTCTGGTTGGTGTTTGTTTGTTTGTTTGTTTTTGAGACAGGGTCCAGAGTATCCTGGAACTTGCTTTGTAGCTGAGGACATCCTTGAACTCCCAAACTTGCCTTTACCTCCCAAGGATTGGAGTCAGGAATATGCCACCACGCCACGCTAGGAGGGTACCTACTAAGGGGCTGGGCTCCCGTGATTGTGGAGGCTGAAAAGTTCCATGACAGGTCGTTAATACTCTGGGCAACCAGAACTAGCCACACAGCACAGGCCAAGTTCAAAGGTCTCAGAGCCAAGGAAGCTTGTGGTGTAACTCTCAGAGGCCAAAGGTCTGGCAACTGGGAACTGGTGGTGAAAATACTGGACTCTGATAGTCAGAAAATCTATTGCTCTAATGTCCAATAATAGAAGTGTGCCCCAGCTCTACAAAAAAAGAGGGAACAAATTCATTTCTTTTAGCTTAAATTTTGAAAATTTTCTATTATATATATATATATATATTAAAGATTGATTTATTTATTATGTATACAGTACTCTGCCTCCATGTTTATCTGCATGCCAGAAGAGGGCATTAGATCACATTATGGATGATTGTTGAGGCACCATGTCGTTGCTAGGAATTGAACTCAGGACCTCTGGAAAAACAGCCAATGCTCTTAACCTCTGAGCAATCTCTCCAGTCCCTCTATTTTATATTTATTTGTGTGGATGTTTTTTAAAAATTACTACATGTCGGACCATTTGAAATTCTGGATCAGTGTTGGCTTCCGCAGCACCCGCAGGAATATCAGAACTAGAAAGCATGGAGAGAGGGCTTAGTGGTAAAGAGCACTGACTGCTCTTCCAGAGGATTCAGACTCCATTCCCAGCAACCCACAGAGCATGACACCTTCTAGGACCCCAGTTCTGGGGGATCCTGTTAATCCCAAAGTTGAGAGGAGGAGACCATCAAACAGATTCATCATGGCCAAGTTAATGAAAGCAAGCAATCAATTATAACAATCTTTTTTATTCACGGGCACAAGCTGCTTCCCCCTAAAGCAGGGTTTGAGAGGTCAGCACTGGATGTGGGGAAGACAAGGCTTTTACAGTTTAGGGTTAGGGGATTTCCAAAGGGAAAGGGGCAGGGCTTGGCACACAAAATAGGTGAGGTTAAAGGAGCAGAACATAAGAATAGCAAGTCAAAGCCAGCGTGGTGGTGGCAATTGCGCACGCCTTTGATCCCAGCACTCAGGAGGCAGAGGCAGGTGGATCACTGTGAGTTCGAGGCCAACCTGGTCTACAAAGTGAGTCCAGGACAGCTAAGAATACACAGAGAAACCCTGTCTCGAAAAAAAACAAAAGCAAAAACAAAAACAAAAAACAAAAAAGAATAGCAAGTTAGTCACAATGACCCCCTGAAGAACAAAGACAAGGCTGCAAGGTGGCAGCCATAACAACCCTTTGCAACAAAGGTAGGCTTGTCAGATGGTTATTAACTTTTTGAAACAAAGGCATAATTGCCATTCTTGGAACAGGGGCTACAAAACCATTTGCAGTTAAGGCTACAGGTGGGTCATAGCCCAATCCTTGAAAAGCAGAGGTTTAATCATACACAGGAATGAACCTAGTTTGTCTTTATTGTAAGATGGCTTTAAGCCTAAGATAGAGGCAGGATGGTTCTTCAAACCAACATCCTCTTCTGACCTCTGTGGGCACCAAGCATGCATGTGGCGCACAGATACATTTGCATGCAGGCAAAACACCCTTACACATTAAAAAAACAAAAAACAAAAACAAAAAATCAGAACTACATGAAGAAGATTGTCAGGATTCCATGCAAAAGCTGTATGCAAATTCCTGAAATTTTTCTTATTGAAAAGAAGAGAGAAGGAAATGAATCTGGACCCAACAAAACTGCAAGGGCTTGTGGGCTGGAGAGATGACTCAGAGATCTGGCTGCTCTCCCAAAGGTCCTGGATTCAATTCCCAGCAACTACATAATGGCGCATAGCTGTCCATAATGAGATCTGGTGCCCTCTTCTGGTATGCAGGCGTTACATGCAGGCAGAACACTATACATAATAAGTAAATACATCTTTTTAAAACAAACAAACAAGGAAAATGTCTACCTGGCCATGCAAGACAAAGCTTCAATAGCGCCATCATGTGGCAGAAATGCTAATTGTACAGGAATCATAACCCACTGATTTTTATTAGAACTTTGCACTAGTGGAGCCCTGTGTGTTGGGGACAGGAGCTGGATCACAGGAACTAAGTTTGCTGACTTACAAGCGATTGATTAAATAAACAGAATGATCTAATTGGTGCTAAAGCTATATTATACACGCAGGTTTATTGGAAGCGGCACGGGAGGGGGAAGGGACTGAGGAGCTCAAGGTGGGGGGGAGGGAAGAGAAGGAGAGAGGGAAGGGAAGTGGGGGAAAAGAGGCCTTGGAACCAAAATGTCTAGTTTTTATAGTGAATCTCTGGGAGAGGGGAAGCCTCGGCCCTAGGTGGAGGGTGGGCCATGCCAGCCACGCCTCGCAGCAGGACCTAACAGTAAGACTCTGTTTTCCCTAGAGTAGGGCTTCAGAGTGGAGATTATAGGAGTCTACATCTGTCTTCTCTGCAGGTCTCTGTCTTTTCCAAGAGATACATGCAAAGTTGTAGGAACTGGGATTAAGGATGCCACACAGCACGCCTTTAATCCCAGCACTCGGGAGACAGAGGAAGGCGGATAGCTGTGAGTTTGAGGCCAGCCTGGTCTACAAAGTGACAGCCAGGGCTACACCAAGAAACCCTGTCTCAAAAAAAAAAAAAAAAAAAAAAAAAAAGAAAGAAAGAAAGAAAGAAAGAAAAAAGGATGGCACAGAATACAGAATCTGCAAAAGAAGAAAATTAAATGCAATCATCCTACAACTGCATGTAGTAAATTTGTTTCTAGTATTATAATATAGACAAAATATTTTTAGATTAATTATTTGTTTCTTTGTTTTGGGACTAGGTTTCTCTGTGTATCCTTGGCTGTCCTGGGCTCACTTTGTAGAACAGGCTGGCCTCGAACTCACAGAGATCTGCCTGCCTCTGCTTCCTGAGTTCTGGGATTAACGTGGTGCACCACCACTCACTGCCTGGCTTCATGTGTTCTTATATCCGTACTCTGCAGAGTGACTTTGAGAGTCTTGTCTCTAAGAGGTAGAGATTCTGTACTCATTCCTTGAATTTGAGCTGGTCTGTCCACCAACTGACCAATGTAATCAAGCAAGAGTGATGCTACATTTCTTCCTAGCTTCACATTCTAGAGGCCTTGTAGCCAAGTGGTGGTGGTGGCATTGGCGGTGGTGGTGGCATTGGCGGTGGTGGCAGCATTGGCGGTGGTGGCGGCATTGGCGGTGGTAGCAGCATTGGCGATGGTGGTGACACTGGCGATGGTGGTGGCATTGGTGATGGTGGTGACACTGGCGATGGTGGTGGCACTGGCGATGGTGGTGACATTGGCGGTGGCGGTGGCAGTGGCATCGGCGGCAGTGGTGGCAGCAGCATACATCTTTAATCTTAGCACTCAGAAGGCAGAGGCGGGTAGATCTCTGAGTTCAAGGCTAGTCTGGTCTACAGAGTGAGTTCCAGGACAGCCAGGGCTACACAGAGAAACCCTGTCCCAAAATAAAAAACAAACAAACAAACAAACAGAGACCTTGTAAACCTGTTTTCTAGAATGTCTGCAACCTGTGTATGAAGAAGACCAGACTGGTCTCTTTGAAAGTGAGGTCACGGTTGCCTAGCTGACCCATCATCATCATGTCCCAAAATGTGTGCAGGAGTTTTTGTAAGCCCAGCAAGGTCTAACCTCTGCACAGAGCCCACGCTAGTACAGAGAGGAGGGCATGCACATGGTGCTTGGGCAAGGAAGCTGAAGCAGGGATCTTTCTTTGTCTTAGGACAAGTTGGGATCTTGGTTCATGGCCTTGATTGGGAGACATGCTACAAGGAAGATTTGGCCCAGATGCTAAGGCTTTGCTTAGCTTTGCCTAGCCTGCATGAGGAGCCAGACACTGAAGGGAAGTCTGAGGACCAGGACAGAGCCACAGCAGGTGAGTAACAAGGAAATGCAATGGTTATTGCTCCAAGTCCTCTCTTTTCCCATTAAGGGTGCTTTGACTTCAACCAGAGCATGCACACACACACAAAAAATATATAGGGACCAAAGTTCCAGCTTTCTAGAATAAATTTATTGGCTACTGTGATGGTTCGAATAATTAGCTTTTATGTTTGAATAATCAGTCCCCAGCTGGTGGAACTGTTTGGGAAGGATTAGGAGGTGTAGCCTTGTTGGAAGAGGTGTGTCACTGGGGTTGGCTTTGAATTTTAAAAAACCTGTCCTATTCCTAACCAGTGATCTCTCTCTCCCTCTCTCTCTCTCTCTCTCTCTCCCTCTCTCTCTCTCTCTCTCTCTCTCTTTCTTCCTCCCTCCTATTTGTGGATCGGCTACTGCTCCCCTGCCTGCTTGCCTGCTGCTCTGCTCCCGACCACGATGGTTATGGACTGTCATTCCCACTCTGCTCCACCCCTCCATCCTTAACGGCATGATTGCCAAGATCATGACCAGGGGCCTGCAAGAAAAAGCGAGGCAGGAACTGTTGCAGGTGGTGGAGACCTCAGGTGAGCTGGATGAGAAACAAACTTCCCTGGGCAGGCTTCACTCAGCAGCTCATTTAATGGGGGCAGGGTGGTGGTGAACAGAGGCTATTTAAACCTTTGGGGGGGTGGGCAGAGGCTTTGGAGGATAGTGTACATCATTGGTAGGGGCTACGGTGCTGGGAATGCCTTATTTGCATAGGGAGAAATTCCAGGTGCTTGTTGGACATGACCTTAGAAGAAGAGAGAAAGTTTAACCAGTAACATGGCTACCAGGCTATGTGACTGCCTCAAGGGTGGCAGAGGTGGCACCTGCCCCCCCCCCCCCCCCCCCCCCCCCCCCCCGCCAAAGGTTTTATGGGTGGGGCCAGGCCAGGGAGGGAGGAGTCCTAGTTCTGCCAGTCTCAGGATGAAGTTTTCAGGGTTTGGACATGCCTTGACCTCACTCTTGCTCCAGGCTGGCTCCCCCCATTCATAGGTTTCCCAGGCCCCACAGTGGACTCTCTCTGGAACTCTGAGCCCCCTGAAAGTTGCCTTGGTCATGGTGTTTTATCAGGGCGATAGAAAAGTAACCAAACCAGCTCCCAGAACCCATGCTAAGTGTATCCTGCCAAGGGCTAATGGAAGCTTGGGTGATCTCACACCTTGCGTTTAGTTATGAGCCTGGCTCCCTAGCTCAGCACCACGGAGAAAGGGACAAGCCCAAAGAACCAAAGCTTCAAGCTTGGGTATGGTACCCAGTTAGGTTAGGAGACATTTCACCTTATTACCTCCTTCCCAAGTGTCTCAGCTTCTTACATGAGATTTTTTTTGGGGGAGAGAGGGATGGGGAAGGCAGACTTTGCAGATGGCAGAAGTTCCTAAATGTAAGCAACAGCAGTTTGTATATATGTCCTGGCCATCCACTTGCCCGCGAGGAGACTCTTATACCGAGCCTCAAACTGCCTGGCTTAAACTTTGGGGTAACCGTTTCTGAAACTGGACCTTCACCATGGCCGGAAGATGCTCAATAAATGTCTGTGGAGTGATAGCTTCCTACATAGACATTGGGAGTACACTTATCTCTGGGCTAGTAGTGGACGGGAGGGAACCTGAGGGTCTAACGTGTGTGGACAGAGCTGGGAAGGGAGTCTGTGAAGAGGCTGCAGTACGGGCCTTTCACCTCACCAGCAAGAGAAGCAAGGAATTATGGCCTGCATGTTTGAGTTGCTGTGCCTTAAGTAGGCGAGAAGGAACAGACAAGGAGGGAAAAGTGGGAGACATGTTGAAGGCTAGGAGAAGCAGAGACAGAAAGGTGGAGGCAGGAAGAAAGAGATGGAATAGGGAGGGAGGAGGAGGAGGAGGAAGAAGGACACAAGAAGTGAGAGCTGAAACATCAATGAGTTCACGAGTACAGCCTACAAAAAGGAAAAGCAAATTTGGAGGCAGAGACAGAAAATTTTTTTTTCCGTTGTTTGTTTGTTCTTGTTTTGTTTTAGACAGTTTTGTTATGTAGCCCAGACTATCCTCCAATTTACAGTCCTCCTGCCTTAGCCTCCGGAGCAGTGGTTCTCAACCTGTGGGTAGCAACCCTTTTGGGGGTTTGAATGGCTCTTTGACAGGGGTCACCTAAGGCCATCAGAAAACACAGATATTCACGTGACAATTCTCAACAGTAGCAAAATTATAGTTATAAAGCAGCAGAGAAGATAATTTCATGTCGTGGGGTCACCACAACTTGAGAAACTGTATTAAAGGGACAAGCATTAGGAAGATTGAGAACCCATAGAGGAATACCAGAAAGTGTCACCCAAGACCATTGTGGTGGTTTGAAGAGGAATGGCTCCCATAGCCTCACGTGTTTGAATGCTTGACCCATAGAGTGTGGCCCTGTTGGAGTGGGTGTGGCCTTGTTGGAGTGAGTGTGGCCCTGTTGGAGTAGGTGTGGCCTTGTTGGAGGAAGTCTGTCACTGTGGGGGCAAACTTTGAGGTCTCAGGTACTTAAGGCCAGGCTAGTGGCACGAAGCTTTTCTCCTGCTACCAGTGGATCAAGATGTAGAACTCTCATCTCCTCCAGTACCATGTCTGCCTACATGCTGCCATGTTTCCTCCATGGATAATGGACTAAGCCTCCGAAACTGTAAGCCAGCCCCAACAAAATGTTTGCCTTTATCAAAGTTTCTGTGGTTGGGCTGGAGAGATAGATGGCTCAGAGGTTAAGATCACTGGCTGCTCTTCCAGAGGGCCTGAGTTCAATTCCCAACAACCACATGGTGGCTCACAACCATCTATAATGAGATCTGGTGCCCCCTTCTGGTGTGCAGGTGTACGTGCAGGCAAAACATTGTATACATAATAGATAAATATTTTTTTAAAAAAGTTCCTGTGGTCATGGTGTCTCTTCAGAGCAAATGAAACCCTAACAACCATCAGTGACCAGCCATCCCTGACCAACCTGCTAACCATGGAAGATGCATTCATATGCCAGGGAAGCTCAGCTAGTCAGATCAGCAAGTCCGCTGGCCAATCCCAAGTCACAGATGAAATAATAAGCCTCGATGGTTTTAAGCCACTGAGTTTAGAGTGCCTTATTATACAGCAGTGAGCAGCTGATTCAGGAAGCATGGTAATTCTTGTTTTCTGGTATTGAGGCAACCAGTACCCAGACACACGTGAGAGAGGAAAATGTCTGCAAGTTTTATTTGTAGAGTCTGGTTAAGTTTGAACCCCAAAAGCTGCAAAAAGTGGTTTAGAGAGCATACCGATGCCATGGGGGCTGGTGGATGGAAACAGGTCCTCTGCCAGACCCAAAGGCTGGACGTGGCTAGGGCAGGCAGTGGCAAGGCAGTAACCGGTTGAGCTGAAGCTTGGGTGGCAGGGCTTACTCAAGCCTGTCTCCTGCCCGTCTCAGGCCCTGGGGTCGTGGACACGGCCCATGAAGACCGGGAACTTGTGTTGCTGGTCCCAGAGCAGGAAGAGGAAAGGTTGCTGCACCTCAAAGATGACCAAGTTTCTGGCCACGGAGATGGAGGAGGCTGCGACTGCCTCCACGCCTGTCTCTGTCAGCTCCAGCAGCGTCTGGTGCTTCATTGAAGACACCTGGAGATCTGGGTCGTCAGTCAGCCCACACAGGTTGAGGTCGTAAGAGAAGTCAAAGAATTCTGGGAGGGAGGGGGTGGGAAACAAGATAAAAAGACCGGATATCAGCGGGGAAACTCTTGGTGGGTGGCGACTCCGGCTCGGACATTTCCTGGGTGAGCTTCAAATTCCCACAGTCTCTTTCCTCCTCAGATTCTTATGGCTTCTAGGCTTGTCAGTGGAAACCCCTGTCAGTGGGCCCAACCACCACTCTCTAGAGGTGAGAGGCCTCACACTCTGCCCACCACCAACTTTGTCCTGAAAAAAATGATGTCATTACTTCCTTGTCTCCAAGGACTTTGGAAAATAGAGATAGGTAATATGCTATAAGATGAGATCATATGAGGGTATAATGCTGTGAAGTGATAAGAAATGTATACTGGGCTCTGCTCTAAATCCCTGACAAAGAGCCCCTAAAGCCCTAGCGGTTCCTTAGCAACAAAGGTGCTAGAAATAGGTTTTGTTTTAATATTTGTTTTTCTGGGCTGGAGAGATGGCTCAGCGGTTGGGAGCACTGACTGTTCTTCCAGAGGACCCGGGTTCAATTCCCAGCACTCACATGGCAGCTCACAACTGTCTGTAACTCCAAAATCTGACACCCGTTAGACATACAATGCACATAAAATAAAAATAAATAATTAAAAAATATTTGTTTTTCTTTTCTTACCTCCCCCACCCCAACCCTTCCCTTCTTTCTTTTGAGAGAGGGTTCCTCTGGGTAGCCAGCCTGTCCTAGAACTCTCACTATAGACCATGCTGGCCTCGCACTCACATAGATCTGCCTTATGAACGCTGGGTTTAAAGGTGTGCGCCATGACTAACGACATAATAATTGGGTTTTGTTTGTTCCTTTGTTTCCTGTTCCTAAAGCCTTTGCAATTCTCCAGCAGGAGGAGTACTAGGTGCATCTTTCAGTCTATTACATGGAGGGATGGACAGATGAATGGGACTGGGGTGCATGATGTGAAATCCACAAAGAATCAATAAAACGTATTAAAAAAAATTAAATCTCCCAATCATGAGCAAAAAGAACATGGTGCTTTCCTGAGAACTCAGAGCCCCTGCACTGTCATATCTTGATGGATTTGAGCTTATCCTGTGAGGTGGCTGATTAGTGAATGTGCCTGGGGAAGTGGATGTCCACAGCCCATCTGGGTCACCTGTTCCAGTGAGCCAACGGTAGAAACATCCCAGAGATCTGGAGACTGGACTACTGTCCTGGTTTGACTATGACTCGTCCAAAGGGAAGTGCGCAAACTTTGGGTAAGTCACGAAGTTTCTTAGTTTCAGCTTTCTTGGCAGCCTCACGGGATAAAACCCCCTGACCCTTTAGCTCACGCAGTTGAGGGGTGAACGCATGTTAAGGATGAAAAGAAAGAACTTTAGAGTGACAGCCACATTTTAGCTCTTCTCCTCACGACCAGGAAGTAACCTCAGGTGGCCCCGGGCTCACCCAGTTTCTCCATGACGGACAGCATGTCTTGATCGCTCTTTACTTTGATGCGAGGCATCATCAGGTAAGTGGACTGGAACTTGGACAGCTCCAGCTTCTTCATGACGGCCTTGAAGACAGCGGGGCTGAGTGCCTCTTCCATGTCCTCAAGTGGGTACTTTGAGCTCTGGGGCACCATGATGACAAAGCTCAGGTTGTGAGAGAGCTGCAGCTGTCCCACCTAGAGAGGATGAGACGCACCGTATTAGCTCTTCCGAGCCAAGCCCTTTCCTTCCTCCCCCTGTCTCCTGTGCCCCAAGACTGTCTCTTAGTGTATACTGTTCCAGTAAGCAGCTGCTAATCGAAGGCCTGACTACCATGCTGTGCCATGAAATGGGGAAGCCAGTCGGTCTGACTGAAATGCACTGGTCCCGGTATGAGCCCAAGGAGTGAGCCCAAGTTTTGGATCATACCCTGCCTAGTTACAGAATAAAAGAGAAAGAGTTTGGCTTCTTCACTTTTTTCTTTTTTGGTTTTTCTTTTTCTTTTTTTTCTTTTTTGGTTTTGGTTTTTCAAGACAGAGTTTCTCTGTGTAGCCTTGGCTGTCCTGGACTCGCTTTGTAGACCAGGCTGGACTCGAACTCACAGAGATTCACCTGCCTCTGCCTCCCGAGTGCTGGGATTAAAGGCATGTGCCACCACCACCTGGCAAGATGTAATTTATTTAAGCCCTGTTTCTTATATACTTCAAATTATCTCTAGATTACTTCCAATACCAAAAACTGTCTTATAAATAGTTATGCCGGGTGTGGTGGCGCATGCCTTTAATCCCAGCACCTGGGAGGCAGAGGCAGGCGGATCACTGTGAGTTCGAGGCCAGCCTGGTCTACAAAGCAAGTCCAGGAAAAAAAGTTGCATACTCTATTGTTTAGGGAATGGTGACAAGAAAAAAGTGTGTGCATGTTCAGTATGTTCAGTATAATTTTTTTCCTTAAATGTCTTCTGTTGACAGTTCTTTTAATCCATGGGTGCACCACCCATGGATATGAGATCCTAGCTCAAAAAACCCTCAGCATTAAAACAAAAACAAAAACAAAAAACCCTCTGCGTGAGACACAGAGATAAACACAGCCAAGTGGAAAGGGCCCCGGAGATCTCCCAAGGTGGAAACAAGGGCGGCTATGCCGGAAGGTATGTTTTCCTCGTGCTCATAGCTAAGGCATTGCTCCCTGACCTGCAGAGCTGTGTCTTACAGGTCCAGCAAGGCAGCAACGCTTAGGCATGAACATATTTACTAACTAGAATCTCTTGGGTTCCCCCTCTTCCTCCTCCTCTTCCTTCTCCTCCTCCTTTTTCTTAAGACACTATCTCTTTATTCTACAGCTCTGGCTGGCCTGGAACTCCTATGTAGACCAGGCTGGCCTCGAATTCACAGCCTCTGCCTCCCGAGTACCAGTTTGGGCTCCATATTCTGCCTTTTCTCTCTCCCTTCCCACCAGAATTAGATTGTCCAATCTCTGCTAAAGAACTTCATTCAGCTAGGCGTGGTGGCACACATTTTTAACCCCAGCACTTGGGGAGGCAGAGGCAGAGGCAGAGGCCATCCTGGTCTACAGAGTGACTCCCAGGACAGCCACACTGGCTACACAGAGAAACCCTGTCTCGAAGAAACAAACAAACAAAAAAACTCAACAACAACAAAAAAGTAACTCAATACCTAGGTATACACACAGTTAATACATATCTATACATACACGTATATCTACAAGTATACTTATGCATATGCATAGTGTTCAACAAATGTACACACACAGAGGACTTGCGAAACTACCAGAAGTGGTGGCTGCTGAGAGAGAGAGAGAGGGAAAGAGAGAGAGACAGAGAGAGAGAGAGAGAGAGAGAGAGAGAGAGAGAGAGAGAGAGAGGGAGGGATGCACAGAATTAAAACACTACTCACTTTTTCTTTTTTTCTTTTTTTTTTTTTTGTCATTTGATGCAGTAGAGACGAATAAAGAAGCCTTAGAATCATGTCTAGACTCATGTCTTCCAGCCTAGAATTCCCTGCCTCGGTCAAAATGAGGAAGAGGAGGAGGAGAAGGAGGGTGGGACTAACAGACGGAAGGTGTAGAAATGGGGACTTTCCAAGCAGCGCCGGACAATGATGAGGAGAAAGGACGCGGGGATGCTCAGATACGTCTGCAGCAGGAAGAGCATGAGGCAAGAACTCACCTTGGCCTTCAGAGTCTGGTCATTGAAATGAACCATAGGATACTTTTTGCTGCTCATCATGGGCACTTTAATCATTGAGTTCTTGTAGAGGAAAGACGCCATCGTTTTCTTTTGCTCAAATGCTTTCTTCCACTTGGCTAAGGGAAGAAAGGGTGGCTGTAATGCAGGCAGAACAGTGTTAAAGGTCCTGCTAGGGAAGGGCAGGACAGTCAGCCACGTGGGGATGTGGCGGGAACTCTGAGCCTAGTGGCATGTGAAGAAGACGGGGTGGGAGGCAGAACCGCAGCAGGCGCACTACCTGCCTGATGTTTTCCTCACCACTCAAGTAGACCGCGTTCAGAAGGACCAGGCGGGTGTCAGAGGGCAGGCTGTGCAGCAGCTCCCTGATCTTGTGGTTGGTCTTCTCAGCCACCCAGGTGTTGATGAGTTCTAAGTTAGCATCGTGGTCTGGGCCCAGGACTCTGGGGCTGCTTCCGTACAGGCTCTGAGAGGCATTTGCATAGGCCTCTCTTATGGCCAGGTCTGAGGGGCAGGACAAGAGAGCAAAGCATGAGTCTGCTGAGCAATCCCACCCCCTTTCAAAGAGCAAGTTTGAAAGTGAGCACACTTCCCAAGGTTTTTTTTTGTTTGTTTTTGTTTTTGTTTTGTTTTGCTTGTTTTTCCTTGGGCTACGCTGGGTCGCTCTGGCTGACCTAGAACTCATGTAGACGAGACTGGCCTAGAACTCACGGAGATCTGCCTGCCTCTGCCTCCTGAGTGCAGGGATTAAAGACCATCACATTTATCCGGGATTCCATGGTTCTTCTTGCCCACTCCGATGAAGACAAAATGCTGGCAAAGGGCCAGCCCACTCCTCTATTACAGATATGCACATCAGGCTCAAGAAAATAAAATCTTGAACTAAGAGCAGCCAAACTGCTGGGTGCCCCTGCCACCCCTGCTTGCTGCTGACTAGTGCTTGGCTAGACAGGCTTCAGGGACAGCTGCATTTGACTTTCCCCTCTGTTCTTTAGCAGGGGTAGGCCCCGCTCCCAGGCCTCAGTGGAAGCTCATGACAAGACTTCCTGACTTTTGCTCCCGCAGCCCAAGTCCACTGGAGGAAATGTGAGTGGGTGCTTTAAAAAGTAGACTGTTTTATTGGACTGAACAGATGAACTTATTTGATCAAAAAAGATCAGGACCCTAGGCTTTGCTAGTGCTGCCTGGGGCCTAAAACCCAGAACCTTAACAGAACTCTGGAAGTGGGTACAGGGGCTGCCGGTAGCCCTAAAATAGTGAACACAGTGCTCATACACTGAGCAGGACCAAAACACACCATTGGCTGTCAGTAAGTAAGTAATGTAGTGTTTATTAAATCCTCTGAGCCATATATTTTTCTAAGATAAAAAAAAAAAAAAAAAAAAGTCAGGTGTGGTGGAGCATGCCATTAACGCCAAAACTTGGGAGGCAGAGGCACCAGGACCTCTGTGAAGTTAAGGCCGGCAGTTTACACAGGGAGTCAAGGCTGGCCAGGACTACACAGAGATCCTGTCAGAGAGAGAGAGAAAGAGAGAGAGAGAGAGAGAGAGAGAGAGAGAGAGAGAGAGAGAGAGAGAGA
>OU015750.1:56916574-56939475 GCA_907169655.1 Acomys percivali
TCTCTCTCTCTCTCTCTCTCTCTCTCTCTCTCTCTCTCTCTCTCTCTGTGTGTGTGTGTGTGTGTGTGTGTCTTTCTTCATTGCCCGTGGTAATTTGTTATTGCCTTTTCCAGATGAATCACTCTTATGAAGGCAGAAGGTTTTTTGTTTTTGTTTTTTAATATTTATTTTATGTATGTGAGTGCTCTATCTGCATGTACCTCTGCATGCCAGAAGAGAGCATCAGATCACATTATATAGATGGTTGTGAGTCACCATGTGGTTGCTGGGAATTGAACTCAGGACCTCTGGAAGAGCAGTCAGTGCTCTTAACCACTGAGCCATCTCTCCAGCCCAGCAGAAGGTTTTTTTGTTTGTTTGTTTGCTTTGCTTTTTTTTTTTTTTTTTCCAGACAAGGTTTCTCTGTGTAGTCTTGGCTGCTTGCTTTGTAGAGCAGGCTGGCCTCAAACTCAAAGAGATTCACCTGCCTCTGCCTTCCGAGTGCTTGGATTAAAAGTGTGTTTTTAAAAAGTAGATATCACCATTTCTACTTAAGAGCTGAGAGCTCACACTCAACAGGGGTTATGTGAACTGCCTGTGGCAGAGCTAGAAAGTGTGTTACCATGACTCTATCTTAGGTCTATCTCTGGTGATGTCACCTCCCCTGCCTTGAACCATGACTTGTAACTGGGACCTTATTTTATATGTTGTTAATGAGTCCATAGTGTTTTATGAGCAGTAGTACCAGCTGGAGAGATGGCTCAGCCGTTAAAGGCTCACAACCAAAAATGTAAGAAACAGCACCTAATTAAATCACGGTTAAATGAAGCAATATCCTGTCAGGTAGCCCATTTTACAGCTACTTTCCAGAGACAAAGCTTTGCAGAACATGTTGGTGGTTACTGATCCCTACGGAAGGGTCCCGCTTACAGTCTGGACAGAAGTGAGTCTTACCAAGAAGGACCTGTGTGAGGAGGCTGGCGATGCTGAGTGGGGAGAAGGCCATGTTGGTCTCAGGCTTCTTGGTAGCTGAGAAGGCGTGGTAGAGCTTCACCGAGAAGTCTGTCAGAGCCTCCGCCAGCGTAGCCTCTGAAGAGTCTCTGTCTTCACCAGAGCAATGAGCAAGTGGCTCTGGGCAGGAGGGTTCAGTAGGAGCCTGGGTGGGAGGCTCTGTGGTTGCAGAGGGCTGGCTGGAAGTATCCATAAGGGGCTGGCTGGAGGAATTCACAGGGGCCTGGCTGGGAGAATCCGTGGGTAGCTGTGTAGCTGGTTGGGTAAACGGGATGTAGGACTTGTTGGCAGCTGTATCCACGGTGTCATTTGTTATTTTGGTGGATGTATTGGTTGTTGGCCAGGTAGAAGACTGTGCTGTACGCTCAGTGGGACCCCAGGAGCCATCTCTTTCAGCGAAGGCATCCCAGCTTTCCTCTTCAATGACCAATGGTTCCTGCATGTTGCCACAGGCTCCATCCTGTGATTCAGGAAATAGTGTTTTCATTTCTTGGTGGGCATAGCCCCCTCAAGCGCTCTGGGCAGGGAGAGAAGACTGGCAACACAGTGGAGCAGTTGTTTCTGGTACAGCCTGGCAGGTGAAGGGCCTGCCTTGGGCTACCCCTCCCCACAACTCTTCCTTCAGAAACAGACAAAATGCTAGGAAAAAAAATATCAGTAGGGGACATGAAGCAATTCTGATTTGGTTTATCAGTTACCTGTGTTCCGTGATGCCATTCAAGACGCCATTTTCCTCTAAATATCTACTTGTTTTGACTCACTCTGCCGGCCTTATTTAAGGACTATGGGTTTTCAAAGAGCGGATGTGGTACACCAGTGGGTATTGAAAACAACTGGTATTCCCAAAGGACAGGAAGAAACGGTGGGCTAAGTACAGTAGCACAATCTGCAAGCCCAGTCATCCGGGTTTTGGGAAGTGGGCGCAGGAGGATCTTTTTACGTGGGTAGTGTATTCAGAACGTATGTAAATTCCAGATCCCCTCGCTCAACTGGACATCACGTGCTGTGCTGACTCCCCAAGGTTACTCGGGATGCCAGCCCCCAGCGTAACACACTGCTCATCCACCGGAAGCAAACGCTCACTCTTTTCAATGAGTTTACTTTTTAATCCCTGTCCTCCCAGGCCACTGGAAACCACAGTACTCTTAACCTTGGTGAGAGTCCCAGTCTGTCTGCTCCCCTTCCTCATGGCACCCTGCTTTCCACAGACCCCAGCCTGGAAGAGCCTGTCACAGCGGAATTGGGGGGGCGGAGAGCAGAGTCTGTTTCCCACAACTTCGGGCTTGTTCTTTATCTTGCTTTCTTTGATAAGAAGCACGGCTGGTGGGCTGGGTGGGGTCTATGTATTCTCCCTTTTATATATCAGGTTAAGGAAACTTGGAGATGCGTAGGCCCAAGACCATTCAGCTAATGCACCTTCCAATATAGTCCCAGTCCCTCCTCCAACGCTAGGGCAAGGCACGTACTTAAGACTCCCAGGAGCTTCCTTCCTTCGCCAGGGCCTGAAGGGTTAATTTACCCCACCACCCCCTCACAGAGAGACCACTTACTTACCCCAGCCAGCAGCAGCAGCAGGAGGGTCAGTGAGGTCAGCCTGGAGGCCATCTGGGTAGCAGTGTCAGCTGCGTCCTACGAAGCCAGTTAGCCTCAGAGGCAGCCCTTGAGCCTAGGAGCTCAGGGCGGTGGGGGGTCCACCCTATCCCTGGGCCCGCCCCCATTCCCATTTCAGGCCTGGACCCTTCTTTGCTGTGTTTTCAGCCTCCTCCCTCTTGGGGCAACCTTCTCCCTGGCTCCGCCCTCTGTTTTGTTTTCCCCAAACCGCTTCCCTTTCCCGGCACCGGCTGGCTGGTCTCTCCCTTCACACCCAGGTCTCGGCCCATCTGTTCAATCTCCCGGGTCCCGCTTAACTAAACAATAAGCCAGAGACAGCAGGAGAGGAGGGCCAGGGTGGGCTGGGCAGCACGGCTTTGAGAGAGAGAAGGAGGCAGGAGGCTCAAGTGGAAGCAAGCCTGTGGAAACTGCAGAGATAACATACAGGGGGCTGGAAAGTTGGGGAGAAGGAGGCTAGAGACCTCCCTGCCAAGCCCTCTTAACATTGCGTCCCTCCCGAAAGTCCCTATTACCAAACCTGGTCCAAGTTCTTGGTCAACTAGGCAGCTTCAGGGAAGACTGAGTGGACAGTTGCAGAGGGTCATTGAGGGTGGGGTGGGTTCAGGGGGTGGGGGCAGTTTAAGCTATTGGCTCGATCAGGACACTGCCCAGTTAAAAATTAAGGATGATTGATTGCTAGTGTGAGTTCCTGTAAATCAGGACAGGAAGGGCCCCGGACAGATGGGGCTGCATTTGGCACTGTGGGCCAGCCTAGGTGTTTAGCCTGGAGCCTGATACAGGATGCGATGGGGGTGGAGTTGGGGAGCTTGAGGCAGGCTCTCAGCAATGCACAGCCAACCTTTCCTCCTGCGCTTCATGCATCAAGATAAAAGCAGAAGGAACACGCGCGCACGCGCGCACGCGCACACACACACCACACACACATACACACGCACGCACGCACGCACGCACTCACGCACGCACGCACGCACGCACACAGTGCCCAGCACTTTGCAAGGGGTGAGGGGGTTTTTTGTTTTTGTTTTTTTTGGATTAATGGGTAAAGTAACCCATTGAAAATAGGCCATTTGAGAGGTAAGAAACCAAGCCTTAGGAGCTGTTGAGTGTTTGGCCTTCCATGGCCCTCATTTGGAGACATGCCAGGCTTGGATCTGAGTCTTCTAAGTCCTAACAGGGTCTTCTCCAGCCCTACACATAATCAGTGGGTCCCAGTTTGAGAACAGGGAGTCTGAGGCTCCCAGCTGAACCCAGGTTCCAACCCCTACTAGCAAAACAAAACAAAAGAACCACAAAATTTAACAACCAATAATCCCAAACCAGCTAAACAAACAAACAAACAAAAAAACAAATCCTGAGGCATGTGTGTCTGTGGTTGAACTGTCACGATGGGCCTGTTATGGGAGACCCCAGCAAAGAGGAGCCCAGTTGGATTTGAATTTTAAGTCAATCCCATGCAATCTTGGATTACACTTGCGATTAAAAAACCTTTTGCCGTTGTTTTGTGTCTAAAACTCAAATTTGACTGAGCAGTCTGCATTTTCTTTTCAGTATCTGATAAGCCCTATGTCTTCTGCAAGACAAGGCTGGGTTTTTTTCTGGTGCCAGGTGCGGGGGAAAGGAGGGCACTCATGTCTTCCAGGGGATCTTAGCAAAGACTCTGAGTGTTTCCTGGCTCTGTGCTCATTTTGAGTAACCACTCTGGGAGCTGCTAAACTACAGCAAGGCTCTGTAGTATTAGAGCTGTGCTTTGATTAGTCGCAGGCAAATTGCTCTTTATACCCCAGGCCCCGAATGAGGGCCCTGGGGCACAGTAAGCTGTGGCTTCTGGGAAATGGGTGAGCTCCACTAAAAGGTAGGAGGGTCATTTTGTTCTGACGTTTCTCCTCTCATTAAATCTCACAACATCCAGGAAGCGAGTACTAATATTAACCTCATCTTAAGTGAGGTTTTCTTTTAATTAATTAATTAATTTATTTGCATGAGTACCCTATCTGCATGTGCACCTGCCTGCCCAAAGAGGGTGCCAGATCCTATTATAGATGCTTGTGAGCCCCTATGTGGTTGCTGGGAATGGAACTCAGGACCTCTGGAAGAGCAGACAGACAGTGCTCTTAACTGCTGAACCATCTCTCTAGCACCAAGTGAGGTATTTTATTTTAATTTATTTTAATGAGGCTCAGGGGCTGGAGAAATGGCTCGGCAGTTAAGAGCACTTGATTGCTCTTACAGAGGATCTGGGTTCTGCTCCCAGTACCTACTTGGTAGCTTATGATCATCTATAACGCCAGTTCTAAGGATCCAATGCCTTCTTCTGACCTCTGCAGGTACCATGCATACATATAGTACACACAGGCAAAGCACTTCTACAAATAAAATAAACTGAATGAATGAATGATTTAAGAATGAGGCTTAGGGGCTGGAGAGATGGCTCAGAGGTTAAGAACATTGACTTCCCTTCCAGAGGTCCTGAGTTCAATTCCCAGCAACTACATGGTGGCCCACAACCCTCTGTACTGTGATCTGATGTCCTCTTCTGGCCTATAGATGTACATGCAGGCAGAGCACTGTATACATTCATACATACATACATACATACATACATCTTTAAAAAAAAGAATGAGGCTTAGAGTAATTATTAGATCCACCCGAAATAACATTGTATGGTTTGAATCTGAAATGTCGCCCGCAGATGAATCTATACCGAACATTTTGTTTTCACCAATAGCTGGTGGCACTCACTACCTTCGAAAGCCGCAGAATTTCTTGGAGGCAGAAACCCGTTGATAGTAGTAGGTGCCTATAGGCAGTTTTATTTATTTATTTATTTATTTATTTATTTATTTATTTATTTATTTATGGTTTTTTTGAGACAGGGTCTCTCTGTGTTAGCCTTGGCTGTCCTGGACTCACTTTGTAGACCAGGCTGCCCTTGAACTCACAGTGATCCGTCTGCCTCTGCCTCCCGAGTGCTGGGATTAAAGGCATGCACTACCACAGCCCTGCCCAGCTCCTGCCATAAGTAGAGCTACTTGCCGTGCCCTCTCCACTGTGATAGACGGAAACTCTTTGTTATTATGGACCAAACTAAACACGTTAACCATGAAGTTGACTGTGTCAGATACTTTGGTCACAGAGACATGAAAGTAACTAATATAGATAATTGGTTACTAGATTAGGCTAGTTTCTGTGACCAAATCTAGCCATGTTGACCTTTGGGACTAGTTTGTGGGGAGACTACGTGAGAGTTTGGCAGAGCAGGCTAGGGGAATGCTACAGTATTGTAAACTCTACTTAATGGGCTGTTGCGGGTGGGCATGGGAAAACTTAATGCCTACCAAGTAGACAGGAAAGGAAAGCTCTTGACGTTTCCGATAGCGATAAGGATTCTACTGAGAAAAGGGCTACGTTCAATCTGGCAAAGAATTTGGCTACGTTCTGTTTGTGTGGTGAAATTTTGAGTGAGACTGGATGGAAAAGTAATAGACTTGAGAGAAAGAGCGAGCCCGGGAAGTGATATTAACGCCCAAGGAAGCACGGAGCTAGGGAAACGCTGTTGACATCCAAGGAAGCCTTTTGAGCTAACACTGGATGATCTCGGCAACACAAACGGCCTATCTGAAGTCCACAAAAATCCCTGAAGAAACAGACTTAAAATAGATTCAAGCTCACAGCTACAACCAGAGATGGAAACTGACCCGCCCCCCTCAGAGATGGGATCACACACTTCCCTGAGCAAATGGCCAACAAAAAAGAACAAAGAAAGTTAAGCTGAGTGGTCTTGGCGCCTTTCCTCTCTGTAGCCCTTTGGACTTTAGACACCGCCCCCCACCCTCCACCCGCCCTTATGTCAACTATCAAAAGTTCCTCAGGTCAATTCAGGGTCGCTTCCTGAGACCTTTGATTTGGGGATCCGTTGAAGTCCAGCCCAGGTGCAGATTTAAAGATTCCTCTTGTATTTACAGCGGTTTTGAGTCTTTCTGGTTCTTTTTTGGGGGGATCAATCTGGGTGTAGCCGACTAATTTGTTTGGTAGAAGAACTTTTAAGACAGGCTATTGGCATGGTTAATTCTCGCAGGTTTTTGTCAGGTTTGCAGCAAGAATCGGGAGGAAAAAGACTGGCAGAAAAGTGTGAGTCCAGTGCCTCGGGAAGGAGATGGCTTGTTTAAGGTTGCAGACAAAGTGTCTTCCCAGGTTGTGGTATGTAAGAACTCAGCTGAGATCCCAAGGGAGCCTGGATCCTACTAGACCTAGCAGTGGGATCTGATGTCATCTGCATAGTGTTGGTTTTGTAGATACACAGAATGAGAATTTTGTGATCATGGAAGCTTGCACCCACATGTTTAAGGAAATTTTGGGCTGGGCATGGTAGCACACGCCTGTAATCCTAGCACTCAGAGAGGCAGAGACAGGCGGATCCCTGTGAATTCGAGGCCAGTCTGTTCTACAGAGTGAGTCCAGGACAGCCAAGGCTACACAGCGAAACCCTGTCTCCAAAAACAAACAAATAAACAAAACAAACAAACAGGAAATCCTGGGAGGCCAGGTATATGTAGCAAGCTTGGAGCCCTGCAATGGATTCCTGAGAGGGCAGGGCGTGAAGCTGTGAAGGTAAAGAGTTCATTCATTCATCTAAGGATATTTTATTCCTTCAAACTTACCATTACGATGTCATATATGTGCTCTGTAAAATTTTTAAACAAATCAGGCATTTACAAAATTGAGTCATTGTCGACACAACTGTTTCTTAGTCACTCCCAGGACCTCTTCATAAAAGTGTATTATCGCACGCATAATTATTGCTCACTTGCTTCCTCCTCTCCTCCTCTCTTCATCTCTCCCTCCCTGCCCCCCTCTCTCCCTGCCCCCCCTCTGTCTCTGTCTCTGTCTCTGTCTGTCTCTGTTTCTCTGTCTCTCTCTGTCTCTGTGTCTGTCTGTCTGTCTGTCTGTCTGTCTCTCTGTCTCTCTCTGTCTCTGTCTCTGTGTCTGTCTGTCTGTCTGTCTGTCTGTCTCTCTCTCTGTCTCTGTCTCTCTGTCTCTGTGTCTGTCTGTCTCTCTGTCTCTCTCTGTCTCTCTCTCTGTCTCTCTCTGTCTCTGTGTCTGTCTGTCTGTCTGTCTGTCTGTCTGTCTGTCTCTCTCTGTCTCTCTCTCTCTGTCTCTCGTCTCATACAGCCCTGGACTCAAACTTGGCCTATGAGATGTCTTGGAGCTTCTGACCCTCTAGCCTTCACATCTCAAGTGCTGGGATCTTTAAGTAGGTTTTGTGTCCGTGCCCAGTTTATATGGTGCTAGGTACTACGCCCAGGCCCCTCTGCACGCTGACCAGGCACTCTGCCAACAGAAGTGTCCTCCAGCCCCCATAATGATTTTGTTTCTTACTTAATAAGGTCGCGTGAGAATTTGACTAAGTCATTATAGGTTGCCCCAGTTCATGGTTTCTAATAGATGTACAGCGCTCCATTTTACGGATGTATCACAAACAATTTCTCTGATCTCATGCGTAATAAAATTTGAGTTGATTTACTGACTAGCCCTAGCTGCCTGCTGATTCCAGAAGGTTCTCTTGCTAAGGTTTACCCTTCTTGTCCAGCCAGAAGCTTGCCTGCTGTGTTTGCTGCCTTTCTGGGTCTAACCTTCACTTCCAGCTGTTGGTAGCATCTCTTCAAGAGGTCCAGGGTCCAGGCTTGTCTTGTTAACCCAGTTGTAAGTTTGGACTCCGTGTTAGTTACTTTTCTATTACTGTGATAAAATATAATAAAGCATAAAGTTAATTCAACTTATAGATGTATAACCCCTATGCCGGGCTCATGAACTTATTTATGGAACCAAGTATGTTTGTGGAGTCACTTAGATTTTTAGTTTTTGGTTTGGTTTGATTTGAATTTTTGAGGTAGGGTTTCTCTATAGCCCTGGCTGTCCTGGAACTGTCTCTGTAGACTAGGCTGGCCTTGAACTCAGAGATCTGCCTGCCTCTTCTTCCCAAGTGCTGGGACTAAAGATGTGTGCCAACACTGCCCAGCAGACTTTCAGTTTATTTTCTGATGAAATATATGTTTGCAATGGCTGTCTAGAGTCTTCATTTTTTCCTTTTTTTAAACAAGATTTTAAAAATTATTTGATGTATGCGTACTCTCTGTGCATGTGCACCTGCCTGCCGGAAGAGGGCATCAGATCCCAGTTTAGATGGTGTGAGCCACCATGTGGTTGCTGGGAATTGAACTCAGGACCTCTGGAAGAGCAGCAGTCAGTGCTCTTAACCTCTGAACCATCTCTCCAGCCCAGAGTCTTCAAATTTTCATAATTTAAAATTACTTGTGGAGTAATTTTTGGGCATAGTGGCACATACCTTTAATCCTAGCACTTGGAAGACAGGCAGGTGGATCTCTGTAAGTTCAAGGCCAGTCTGGTTTACAAAGAAAGTTCCAGGGCAGCCCGGTCTATTAGTACACAGAGAAAGTTTGTCATGCAAAGAAAAAAAAAAGGCTCTTAACAAACTAAGTATTTATTTATTTATTTATTTATTTATTTGGGTGGGGTGTTGAGACAGGGTCTCTCTGTGCAGCCTTGGCTGTCCTGGACTCATTTTGTAGACCAGGCTGGCCTCGAACTCACAGCGATCCGCCTGCCTCTGCCTCCTGAGTGCTGGGATTAAAGGCGTGCACCACCACACCTGGCTACTAAGCTATTTCTTTAGGCCTCCTTTTTAATATAAGTATATTTTTCTCTATTTCTTTCTTTTTTTTTTTAAGACAGGGTTTCTCTGTGTAGCCTTGGCTTCCTGGACTCCCTTTGTAGACCAGGCTGGCCTCGAACTCACAGAAATCTGCTTGCCTCTGCCTTCCATAGTGCTGGGATTACAAGAGTGTGCCACCAGGCCCAACTATATGAATATATTTTTCATTACATTTATTTATTTGTGTGGGATGGAGAGTGCATATGCAGGTTAGAGAACAGCTTGAAGGAGTCAATTCTCTTTTTGCACCATGTGGATGAAACTCAGGTTATCAGTCTTGGCAGCAAGCTCCTTTATCCATCGAGTCATCTTTAGCTGGCCTCATGCCTACATTTTAAAAAATGGCTTCTGGGGATTGAAGTCAAGTCCTCATGTTTGCAAGGCAAGCATTTACCAACTGAACCATTTCTCTAGCTTGGCTGTCTTTAAAAGAAAAAAATCAGCTGGGCGTGGTGGCGCACGCCTTTAATCTCAGCACTCAGGAGGCAGTTAACAACAGCCAAGGATACACAGAGAACCCCTGTCTTGAAAGAAAAAAGAAAAAAAAAAAAAAGAAAAAGAAAAGGAAAAACCAACTATTATGACCAGTGGCTATAGTTTATTTTCATTTTAATTTCTGCATGGTTGGTAATTCTATTTCTTCTTTTTAAATGTGAAAAAATAGGATTTTCTGTTTGTCTCAGCCTGGCCCTCATCTTCCGTGCTCAGCCAGTGTTTCTGCTTCAGCCTGCCTCAGAGCTCGGGCAGCTGACGCACACCATTGCATCTTGTTACTTCTCAGTTACTTCGGTGTCCTCAAGTGTTGTCTGGTCTAGTGTTGATGGATGTTGGGTTGCTTTCAGTTTCAAGGCATTTTGTTCAATGCTACGCTGGACATTTTTGTCCACAGCCTGTTTCTTTAGGGCTTATATATCGGACCATCATGGCTAGGAGATGTTATGCAGTCTCAATTTTACTGACATTTTCCAACATATCTTTACCAGTGTAGACTCTCCCAGGAGTTTACAAAAGTGTTATGATTATTATTTTTTTTGGCAATATTTTTTTTGTTTTTGTTTTTGTTTTTTTGAGACAGGGTTTCTCTGTGTGTAGCTTTGCCTGTCCTGGGTTCGCTTTGTAGACCAGGCTGGCCTCAAACTCACAGAGATCTGCCTGCCTCTGCCTCCCAGGTGCTGGGATTAAATGCATGCATCACCACCACCTGGCTGATGATTCTTTTTTATTCTCTCTCCCTCCCTTACTTTTATTTATTTGTCTCAGGCTGGCCTTAAACACATGACCCTCCTGCCTCTAGCCCGCCCACCTAAGTGCTGGGATATTTACAGTCTATCACCATACCCAGCTAAATTTGTTGGCATTTTAAGATGGTCTTGCTGTGTAGCTCAAACTAATCTCAAACTGGAGATTTTCCTGCTCTAACCTCCATTGCTGGACTTACAGATCTATGCCCGCACAGTTGGTGTTAATCATGGTGCATTTTATAGATACACTTGGTTATGCCAGTTTTGATATTTGCTCAAACATTCTGAAGGAGCCTTTATTTATTTGTGTATTTATGTATTTATTTATTTATAGGCAGGATCTCACTGTGTAGCCCTGGTTGTCCCAGAACTTGCTATGTATACCAAGGTGCCCTCAAACTCAGAGTTCCACCTGCCTCTGCCTCACAGTGCTTGGACTAAAGGCATGGACCACTGTGCCTGGATTATTTACTTACTTTTAAGATTTATTTTTATTTATGTATGTGTGTGGGTATGTGTATGCCATGTATTTCGGGTGCAGTATGTGTGTGTGTGCCACATGTATACAGATAACCACAGGTTGCAGAAAAGGATGTTGAACACCCTATAGCTGGAGTTACAGGAAGTTGTAAACTGCCCCATGTGGGTCCTGGGAATTAAATTCTAGTCCTATGGAAAACAGTAAGTGCTTTTTTTTTTTTTTTTTTAAGATTTCTTTATTTATTACTTATACAGTATTCTGTCTGCATGTGTTCCTGCATGCTGGAAGAGGTTACCAGATGGTTGTGAGCTACCCTGTGGTTGCTGGGAACTGAACTCAGGACCTTAAGAAGAGCACACAGCGCTCTTATCCACTAAGCCATCTCTCCAGCCCCGAGTTTCACATTTGAGGAAATCAAATCGCCCTCTGTGATGTAGGAGGGTCTCGTCATGTCAGCTGAGGTACAAATAGCACAATCTCCCTCCCCGTCTCCAACAAAGGGGGATTTTGCCAGGAGACTGCTTTTAGATTAGCTTCCACAGTCACATGAGCCGAATTCCTTAAAATAAATTTCTTTTCTATATATACACATCCTGTTGGTTTTGTTTCTCTGGAGAAACATGACTAATACAGGCCAAACACTAAGGCTCAATAGTGTGTGCTGCCCTGACAGCTGGAGACTGTCAGGAGCGCTTCAGAAGGCTTATGGCAAGGTTCCTCCCTGCTCTGCTCCCTTGGATAAGGCCCTTGTCACACACATCAGGCACATTCCTGCTCATCAGCGAGCAGTGGGTTTCAGTTCTCTGGCAGCCTGCAGACTCCTGTTATAGTTGCCCGAATCCCACAACCCATAGCTGTTTATTCTCTTCCTGAGAGTTCAGCCTCCCTCCCCCATGTGATCCACCATGACATGCGGTGTCCTCACCCACGGGAATAGCATGTGTGTGCTAATCAATTGCCATTCCTCTTATGTGTGCAGCGTCTGGTAGAGTGTGTTAGTTAGACAACCCTCTAAATAGGATGAGACTCTCCCATCCCCAGGGTGGACAGGAAGTGATCAAAACAAAAGCCACTGTTTCTTGGGGCTGGAAAGATGGTGCCATGGTTAAGGCATTTGCTGAGTTCAGTTCTCTGCACTTATGCTAGCTGCTCATAGCCACCTACAACTCCGGCTCCAGGGGATCCAAGGCTGCCTTCTGTCTCCATGTCACCTGTGCCATGTCTCACACACACACACACACACACACACACACACACACACACACACACGCACACACACAGACACATACACACTCACACACACAGACACACACTCACACACACACTCACATACACACACAGAAACACACTCATACAGACACATACTCATACACACACACACACACACACACACACACACACACGTTGATGTAAAAGATCACACCTGTAGTAGGCCATTATGTTTCAGGTGGTTTTTTTTTTTTCCTGCCGTCCCTTAGCTCCTGGAATAATGACTCACGGGACTCATTAAATATTATATAAATACTTAGGCCATATAGCTATCTCTTCTCCGACTAGCTTATAACTTAAAATAACCCATTATACTAATTTACATTCTGCCACATGGCTGGATACCGGAGCTCAGGCACCATGCACCTCTCTTCCTCACATCTCACTGCGAGTCGCCTGCCTCTATCCCAGAATCCCTTTTTCCTGCCAGATGTCCCACTTATTTCCAGCCTCGGCCATAGGCCATAGCTTTGCTTGCTTTTTGGGTTTTTTGTTTATTTGTTTTTGTTTTTTGTTTTTTGGCTTTTTGAGACAGTGTTTCTCTGTGTAGCCTTGGCTGTCCTGGACTCACTTTGTAGACCAGACTGGCCTTGAACTCACAGAGATCCGCCTGCCTCTGCCTCCCAAGTGCTGGGATTAAAGGCGTGCGACACTACTGCCCAACTCAGACACAGCTTCTTTTCAAGAAGTTTCATTTACACACATAGGTAAAATAAAACATTTTTTTAAAAAAAGGAAGTTACTGCTTCTTTAAATTCTCACTAATGTTTGCTAGTGTCAAAATTAGAATTCTTAGACAAGCTATTGATATGGCGGTGCTAATTTTTATTTCCTCGTTAACAAATGAGCTAGGCAGTCACTCATGTTTGGCTTTGTTGGTTGGTTTTAGGTGCTCATTACCGTTCTCTTCCTGTTCCCCTGACCGTATAACCAGACACAGCCACACCTGTCACAGTCATTTCTCACCTGGATAATGGAGCCTTCACTGGACTTTATCTTCTACTCTGACCCTCAATGCATCCTCTAACCCACAGTTAGAATCACTGAGTTGGCTTCCCAGAGGAGAGCATTCTATGGCAAAGCCCCTTAAAAGGCTCTTACCATATGAATGAGACAAACTAGAGTCTCTTCTCCAGTCTTTGAGACTGATGTCTGAGCTAACCCCTGGGTCCCTGTCCAACTGCCTCTGCATTACTCAGCTTCTCTTTAAAAAAAATTTTTTTTTAATTTTTTAAAAGATTTTTATTTATTATGTATACAGTGTTGTCTGCTCGTACATCTGCAGGCCAGAACAGGGCATCAGGTTACATTATAGATGGTTGTGAGCCACCATGTGGTTGCTGGGAATTGAACTCAGGACCTTTGGGAGAGCAGGCAGTGCTCTTAACCTCTGAGCCATCTCTCCAGCCCCTACTCAACTTCTCTTATGTTACTACATACACACACACACACACACACACACACACACACACACACACACCCCACACACACACACACCCTCCACATACTTATTTAATTAAGGACTGCTCAAGAGTCCTCTCTGTTGACCCCTTAACAATCTAACAATTACATCTTTCTGATACATCCTGCCTTCATCTCAATGAGCGACGACAACAAGAACACCAGAAGTTAAGGAGAACAGAATAGCTTGTTTGTTCTAGAGACAGTTTAGTTTTTGATTTTTTTTTTTTTTTATCCTAGGCCAGTCTCAGACTTGGTAAGTAACTGAGGATAGCCTTGAACTTCTGACCCTCCTGCCTCTGCGATTACAGGTGTGCCCCATCATACTCGCTCTCTGGGGTGCTGGAGACTGAACCAAGAGCGTCCTGTGTGTGAGGCAAGCCCTCTACCAACCAAGCTACGTGTCCAACCTGACAGAGGGGAGTTAAAAGAAACAGACTGGTCACACACTGGTTTTACCTTCTAAGTTCTACTATGGCAAAGGCCACGGTGAGTCAGTCATGGGATGTCCACCGTGACACCGTGTCAGAACTCCTGTCTGCTTCCTGAAAAGTTCAGATTCTGTTTCTGGTCTGTGCACCTTCCTGTCACTCCCCTCTCTGGCACCTCACATCCACAGACACCTGGCACACAGCAGAAACTCAGTTAACACTTGCTGACCGGTTGGATAGGCGAGGTCCTTTGATATTGGCTGTCAAGGACACAGACTGGATTGTCCAGTCAAGCCTTTTAGTGTTATTTTCTCCTACACTCTTATGCCAACAGTGTCTTCTAGCAGCGGCTACAAGGAGGCTGGTCTTGCCTGTTGCCTCCTCTAGGGAGCTGATAAGAATTAAGAGAGACAAAGATATGATGTGGAGGAGGAGGGGGAGGAGGGGGGAGGAGGGGTGGGGAGGAGGGGAGCAAACTGCCCAAATTCCAGAGAAAGAGCGGCACCAGGAGCACATAGTGAATACTTCTGCTTAAGTCATGCTTTTCACTTTACTGCCCCATCCCAATAAACTTCACTTATCTTCCCTTATGACTTTTAGGCCAGCAGGGTTCTCATTTTCCTATTTAAAACATCCCTTTACTAAGTCAAATATTTAAACATTAACATGAGCTGTCTTCTTGTACATATGTGCTACAGGGCAGTGATCCTTTGACCAAAATGGGGGTGGAGGGGGGGGAAGCTGTCCTTCTGTATCCCATGACTGGACCTTCACACTTGGGTTTGCACACCTGCTGGCTTAGTGTTCGTGTAAGATACAAATTTGTGTGTAGGGAGCTAGCTCAGTTGATGAATCGCCCGCCCCACAAGCATTGGGACTTACATGAGGACCTAAGTTTGCATTCCCAGCAACCACAGAAAAGCTAGGTATCTATAACCCTGCCCTGCATAGGGATGAGGCAGGGGAATACCCAGAGTGTCCTGCTTCGCTGGCTTCAGGTTTAACCTGAACTCTGGGTTCAATGAAAGACCCTGTGTTTGGGGATGGTCTGATGTATTTTGATGCTAATTACAGCTTGCTATCTCTGCGACCCACCTTTTGCTTAATAAAAAGCCATCCTACTTGGGCAGGGCAGAGGAGATAGGTGGGGCTAGGAGAGAGAGGGATTCTGGGAAGAAGAAAGACCACCATGAGGAGAAAGGAGAGAGACCTGAAGAGAGGAGAGGAAGGCCGCCATGGGTTAGATGGAGGAGAAGCACATGGCTGGCGTGGATGGAGAATCCGGCCCAGATGAAGAACATTAGCAAGTATTTGGGATTATGGATGGGAGGTAGCTTGTAGACATTATTAGAAGCAGATGGCATGGGATTGAGGCAGGGATTCCATGCCCGTCCCACTATGGGAGGTAGTTTAGAGGATTGATATCTGCCCTGCTCCAAGTTAACTAAGGCTATTATAAAATATAACAAGTGTCAGTGTCTTGATTTATTGCTAGCTGGGCTTATAGATAATAAGACAATACTCTGCCTCAAAAGACAGGTGGAGAGTGACAGTGGAAGAGACTCAGTATCAACCTCTAGGCTCCATATGCACTTGCATCCGCATGCATGTGTGAGCCCACAAACAAAAATGTGCACTCACATACGCTACACACCAGCAATTATATATACATATATTCATATATATACATATACATACACACATACACATATACCATCAGAGTAGGTCCAGAACACTGACCCAGGGATGGCTCAGGCTGTCTCACCCAACTCTAGGCTGTCTCTTTAGCCTTCCCCCATTAGGTTAACATAGAAAAACAGAAGGGAGCAAACACCTCAGGGTACCGGAGGTTGGGAGGTGGCTCTTTCCACCTCTGGGTGGGTCCTCTCAGGATTGGTTACCTGGGTGACAGCATCTGTCAGGGATGCTGGTTTACTCTTGACATGTCCTGTGTGGGCTTGTGGCCTCTGGGTCCTCTGAGAGCAGCGAGTACTCTTGACTGCTGAGCTTTCTCGCCGTCCCCTTTAATTCGCTCTTCTTCGAAGTTCCTCAGCCTTTCCTTCTCTCTTCTTCAATGACATGTGGCGGTGTGGCCTTGAAGGGGCCTTGTCACCTCTGAACAGTTTAGAAAGAGTGTTCTGCTGGGGACAAAGGCCAGGGTGAAGCAGTCCCCTCACAGGATACTCTGGGCAGCTGACTCCCCAGGCCCTAGGGCTTGGCAAGAGCAGGCTCTGGGGTGATTCTGGAACTCCCCAAATCCTGTGAAAGTGGGCCTCTGGGGACAGAGCAGCCCCTCCAGGAATGTTCTGGGGCAGCTGCAACACCTCGTCACAGAAGAGCATCCTGAAGGCTTCAGGCTGCTGTGCTTTGTAATTCTTGTCCCAACCCCATGAGAAGCCATTGTCTCTAAGACCCCAGTTTCCTCTCCTGCGCAATGAAAGCCTTTGATTTCTGCCATATTCTTACCCACCCAGCACGTAGGATTGCTTGCTTTTGTATTGTTCAGTTGGGTTCATTTTTGTCATCTGGCTACACTGGTATAAAACAAAGCACAACATCGTTTTTATAAGTAGAAAATCAATAGCACTCACCACAAATAGAATGATTTGAGGCCAGCCAGGCTCAGAGCTTTGAGCCCACAATACTTTCAGGGGCCTATGGATATGCTTTTTTAAAAAAATTTTTTAATTATATTATTTTATTTTGTGTGCATTGGTGTTTTGCCTGCTTGTGTGTCTGTGTAAGGGTGTCAGTGCTTGGAGTTCCAGACAGTTGTGAGCTGCCATGTCGGTGCTGGGAATTGAACCTGGGTCTTCTGGAAGAACAATCCGAGCTCTCAATAGCTGAGCTATATCTCTGGCCCTATGAATGTGCTTTAACTTAAATTTTTTTCTCATGAGAAGAAAAATTAACTATAGTAATAGTATTGTTAATCATACCCCTTGCCTGGGTTGCGTGTGTGTGTGTGTGTGTGTGTGTGTGTGTGTGTGTGTGTGTCTGTGTGTGTCTGTGTTTGCAAGCTTGTGTGGAGATGAGAGCACAGCCTCATGTGTCCTAGCTGACTTGTGAGCTCTAGGAATTTAAATTTAGGTCCTCACATTTGCACGGCGAGTGTCTACCCACTCAGCTATGATGCCAGACATGGATTGTGTTCTTGCTTATTATAATTTAATAATATTTTTTTAATGAAGATTTTGTGTTTGGTTGGTTTTATGTTTTTGGAGGCAGGATTTTTCTGTGTAGGCCTGGCTATACTGGAACTTGCTCTGTAGACCTGGCTGGCCTCGAACTCAGAGAGCTGCTTGCCTCTGCCTCCTGAGTGCTGGGATTAAAGTCATGTGCCACTACTACCTAGGCAACTTAATTTTTTTTGTGTGTGTGTGTTTTGTTTTGGAGGAAGGGAAACAAGACAAAAATAGCCAGAAAATCAGAATGCAGTCTTAAAGGGTATGTTGCTTAGATAAACATAATGAAAACAAAATGGCGTTACTGAAGACTTCCTGTTAAATGTGCACTGAGCCTCTTCCCTTCCGCCTTGTTAAAAATGGGAATGAGAAACAGCACCGCAGCCTGGGGTATATGGCTGCGATCTTACCTCCTGGGAGGTGAGGCAGAAGGAGCCAACCCTAACTAAATACCACGTTAGAGTCCATCTTGGGTTACTATGGGAGACCCTGACTCAGAAAGAAATAAAGGGAGTTAGCATGCATTCGGTATTAAAGATTGACGGACACTAAACTGGTCATTTATCTTTGAGAAATCAAAGAGAAACCAAAGGGCTTGAAAATACAAAGGGCTTTTAAAAAAAGATTTATTTATTTATTACTATTACATATACAAGTGCTCTGCCTGCGTGTACACCTTCACACCAGAAGAGGCTATCAGATCACATTATAGATGGTTGTGAGCCACCATGTGGTTGCTGGGAATTGAACTCAGGACCCCTGGAAGAGCAATCAGTGCTCTTAACCTCTGAGCCATCTCTCTCCAGCCCATTTTTTTTTAAACAAAAGAAAGATGCGTTTTATTTTTAATGGCGTGTATGCACATGTGAGCACAGTTGTCCACAGAGGCCGGCTGATGCCCTGGAACTGGAGTTACAGGTGGTTGTGATCTTAACCACTCAGCCATCTCTCCAGTCCTAGAAAATGATGAAGACAAAACAAAACCAACCAACCAACCAAAAAAATTTAAAAACCCAGAATAACAAAAATCCCCTAAAATCCTCCCAAACCAAAACCAATCTAAATTATTTAAAAAACAAAACAAAACAAAACAAAACAAAAAGATCTTGCAAGTTCAGTAGGGTTTGTTTTGGTTTGGTTTGGTTGGTTTTGAGACAGGGTTTTTCTGTGTATCTCTCCTGGAACTCACTCTGTAGAACAGACCTCACAGGCCTCGAATTCACAGAGAACTGCATGCCTCTGCCTCCCAAGTACTGGGATTAAAGACGTGCACCACCAGCACCCAGCTGCAAGTTTAGGTTTGGTTTGGTTTGCTTTTTCAAGACAGGGTTTCTCTGTGTAGCCTTGGCTGTCCTAAACTCACTCTGTAGACCAGGCTGGCCTTGAACCCACAGAGATCCACCTGCCTCAGCCTCCTGAGTGCTGGGATTAAAGGGGTGTGTCACCACACCCTTTGCGTTTTTCCCCAATTTTTGTTTGTTTTTTTAAATAATAAATATTACACCCCAAAATTAACCAGACCCAAAGCAGAAAATGCTTTTTAAAATCTGTAAATTCTGTAGCGTTGGAGATTGAAGTTGCCCTTATTCCTACTAAATAAGTTTTCTACTTATTTACTGAACTACTTACTACCCTGGTTTTGTTACTTAAGCCCACTTAAAATGTTCAACATCCTTCTGGGGGATTTCCTGCCCTGGAAGTCACTGGATTGAACGATGACGAGGAAAATGACAATGACAATGTTGATTGTTATATTCTTGTGGTCTACTGACCTCCAGCACCAGGCATTTGTGTGGTCCCCATACATACATTCACACAAAACACTCATGCACATAAAATACAATGAATCTTTTTAAAAAAGATTAAACATTCACCTTTAACCTTTAAAAATATGTATTTGTCTATAGTTTTGAATGGGTAGTTATTCAAATTTTCTATTTAAATTTTATTGCATGTCTGGTGGATGCCAAAAATGAAATAAGCCAGGCACGGAATGACAAATACCACATATTGTAACTGACATATGGGTCTTCTGGTCTGTTTGTTTGTTCGAGAAGAGTCTCGTGTAACCTAGGCTAGCTGCCAGCTCTTCAAGTAGCCAAAACTGACACTGAACTTCTCATTCTCCTGTCTCTGTCTCCCAAGTGCCAGGGTGTGTGTCACCAGGTCCAGCACTTTCCCTATGTGGTGCCGCACATCTTTAATGCCAGCACTTGGGAGGCAGAGGCAAATGGATCTCTGTGAGTTCGAGGCCAGCCTAGTCTACAGAGTGAGTTCCAGGACAGCCAGGGCTACACAGAGAGACCCTGTCTCAAAAACAAACAAACAAACAAACAAACAAACAAACAAATAAAAAACCCAAAAGAAGGTCTCAGAGAAGCAGAGAATAGGATAAATATTACTAGGGAGGGAGGGAGGGAGGGAGGGAGGGAGGGTGGCAGAGAGGGAGGATACAGGGGGCTGGATAATGGATTCAAATATACTTAGATGAAAAGGATACATTCTAGCGTTACTTTTTATTATGCTTTATTTAGTGTGTGTGTGCACGTGCGCACACGCATACACCGTGGTATTCCCTCGGAGGTCAGGAAACACCCCGGGAATTCATTCTGTTCTCTCCTTTTCTCCTTCCACCATGTGGGGCCCAGGGAGTCAGCTTTGGCAGCCATCATCCTTACCTGCTGAGCCACCTCTCCGGCCCTGAGGTCTCTTTTCTTTTCTTTTTTAAGTTTTAAGATATTATTATTATTTTTTTTTTGTGCATGATTCTTTTGCCTGCATATATGTGCACCGTACACATACATGCCTGGTGCCCACAGAGGTTAGAAGAGACTATGTCTGATCTCCTGGAGTTTGTGAGCTGCCAAGTGGGTCCTGGGAACTGGACCCAGGTTGCTTTGAGAACAGGTGCCTGTAATTGCTGAGCCACCTGTCCAGGCTCATGGTAGTCCTGGGTTCTTATGCTCTATAGCACAGTAGGGGGAAATTTCATTAACAGTGATTCATTCTATATTTCATAAAGAACTAGAAGATTTTGTAGGCTCCCCAATCACAAAGAAGTGATGTTTGCCGTGCAAACGCTAATCACTGTGATTTGATCATTACCCAATGCATACATGCCTTGAACCGCCACACTGTACCCATCAGAATGTACAATTGTTATGCTCCCATTAAAATAAATGAACTATTTATTTATTTACGCGCGTGTGTGTGTGTGTGTGTGTGTGTGTGTGTGTGTGTGTGTGTGTGCGCGTGCACGCGCTCTCACATGCTGGTTCTGGACTCTTCCCAGAATGCCTGAATTCAGATCGGGATGCAGGGCTGTAAAGAAAGAAAGGTGGATGGCACCGTCTGTGCTCCATGCTTATCAACCCACTCCCTGTTGCTTCACCCTCCTCCCAGCTCTTACTGGAGCTTCTTGTTCAGGCTCCCTCTCTTGGATTCCGCCATCCAGGAAGCCTCTGTGTCCCTCCCCCCCGCCCCCCGCCCCCAGCCCCGCCCCCACAGGAGACCAAGTGATTCTCCTCCTACTCTAGGACTGAGTGAGTCTTTACCTTATAATCGTTAAAAATTCAGAGACTAAATTGCTGGGCATGGTGGTGCATGCCTCTAAGCCCAGCACTTGGGAGGCAGAGGCAGGCAGATCTCTAAGCTCTGGGCCAGCCTGGTTCATCGACAAGTTCCAGGCTTAGGTAGGACTGTATATGCTCAAAGAACCACACGCACACAAATCCAGAGGCTGAATTTCCTGTGTTTCGACTGCCCGAGAGCTCCGCCATGAAGGAGGCGGCACAACTTCTCAGTCTGGTGCGTTCCACAGACAGCGCCTGGAGCTCGGTATTAACTAAGACTACTTCATCGACATAGGTTCAAATGCCTAGCTTCCTCATCCCTTACTTATATTTAGGGATTGCTGATGGTGGCCTGGTTTTTGTTTTTGTTTTTGTTTTTGTTTTGCCTGCATTTAGGAAGTGTCTGGTTAATGCTATTGAATTGAATGAACAGAATTGTTCTTCAAACACATCCCATATCTGAGCAGATCAGACATTTGGTTCCTGGAAGAGGAAGAAAAAAAAAAATCATGTGGCATACTGGGTCAAAAGCTTAGGCTTCAAAGTATACTAATTTCAGAGCTGGAAGGGGTTAGGGTAGTGGTGGTGGCAGCGGCGGCCTCCTCATTAGCTTCATTCATCACAGCTTCAGAATTTCTCCCAGATGCCGTTCAATATTTTGGAGTCTCAACTTGGGCTGAGGTAAGGGGTCTTTCCCTTGCACAGTGGGTTGGAGACTCTTGGCTCGTCATGAGGACACATAGTAGGTCCACAGTTTGTAACCGGTTGGTGGTAAAATATAATAGGCTCCTGAAATCTATCTTGAGGCTTCCCCTACCCATCGGTTTCCCAAATGCCACCCAGCAGACTTTGTTGTAGGTGTTCTGCTGAGTAACGGACACGCCACAGTAAAAAGCGAATGGGCCCAACAGCGTCTCTTGTATTGTTTGGCACCTCCCACCCTAAAAAAGAAGCATGTGTCACTGCGTCTCTGCCCAACTCTGCACTGCACCTAGGATCCCACACAGCTAAGGGAGCGGTCCTTGGAGGGCACACAGTCTACACTGTGCCCAACTCGCTTTCAGCAGGGAGTACTGGACACACAGAGGCAAAGTGAGTTGGCCCAGGCCTCGGTGGGGGTTAGGCTGGCTGTCTCATTGCGGAGATTGCAGAGAGCTCGGGAGTACGTTTGCACTGCGAGTGTCCCGTCTGTATGGCAGGTGTGTTCGCAGCGTGGAGGGAGCTGATAGAAGCTGGGGATGCATCCCATCCCAGCTGCTGCCCGACACATCCCGCAAGACTCAGAACCAAGCGAAGCGGTGTGCTCCATGGACGGACACAGTCTCTGGTCTACAAAGAGCGTGAGTTCCTGAGATGCAAGACCACCAAGCTGGGCACTCGACTAGGGCCTCTAGGTATCTACCATTGGGTTTGGAGAGCAGGTCTTTGCAGCTGGAGTTCATGTGGGTGGAGTGGAGCGTGGGCGGGGCTCAGGAGCTGCAGTTCAGAGAGGAGGGTACTGCAGGAGTCTGCTAGTGCCCCACGTTCCGACCAAAGATGACGGCCAGCAAGCGAGTAGAGAAGGTGAGCCTTCCTGGCGCCCCTACCCACCATGCCCTACGCCCCCACCTGACCTCTGAGCACTTTTGTTTATTTGGGTACCAGGGCTGGTTGAAACCCATGCATTCTCACCCTCTCCCAATGAAGGAGTCGTGTGTGTGTGTGTGTGTGTGTGTGTGTGTGTGTGTGTGTGTGTGTGTGAGAGAGAGAGAGAGAGAGAGAGAGACAGAGACAGAGAGAGAAACAGAGAGAGAGAGAGAGAGACAGAGACAGAGACAGAGACACAGAGAGAGACAGAGACAGAGACAGAAGAGTTTGTGGGCTGGGCTGGGGACACCCAAGACGGTGTTTGGCACCAGCTTCCCGAGTTGTACTGGCGGGGGTGGGGGTG
>OU015750.1:56939575-56949695 GCA_907169655.1 Acomys percivali
TGATACCTATCCTACCCCAGGCCTCAGAAACTAGAGATGCTGATGGACGGTGCGGTGGGAATGGGCGGTCCCTGAAATGAAAGTGTACTGGATAGTCTCTGCAGAAGTTCCAGTTTATGCCCTGAGGAGGTTATTTCCATGTAGCCCCGCTACAGATGCTAAACGCCTGCTTTGTACTAGCTCAGTGCCAGGGGGCAGGGGGAAGAAAAGGAGCAAAAACCGTGTCCCCTTTGAGTGTTCCTTTCTGTCTGGGACATTGGATGCTATCTGGAAGAAAGGAAATGGGTCAGTTTCCTCAGAGGCTGAAAGGAACCGGGATTGGAGAGGATGGTGGAGAAATGCGGCTGAGCCCCTAGGCTCCCCTAGACGGTGCATCTTTCCCCAAATCCGTGCCCCTCCCCCTGTCTGAAGAACTGAGGGGAAGGGTGTCTCAGGAGACAGGAGAGGTGGTGGCTGTCCTCAGCTTCCAAAAAGAAAATTCCTTAAGATGGAGAAATCCAAAGTAGGCTCAACCCAGAACTAAACTTTGTTGGTTTTAGAGTGCTGCAGAAATTCGGGGTCATCCTTTATCTCAATGCTAAGGTATTGACTAGCTCTTAGTGCTCCAGAATCCGGAGGGCCAGGCAGATTAGTTTATCTAATCATTACAACAACTCTGTGAGCGGAGTGTGCCTTCCCATTTCACAGAGGAGGAAATTGAGACACCAGGGAAAGTAACTGGCTGATCAGCAATATTCTGCAGGGGTGATGGGGCTGGACTTTTAATGGCCTGTTTGTCTTGACTTTCATTTCCTCTAAGTCAGGTGACTTACTAGCAGCCTGGGAGGAGCTGTGTATCCCAGCTTGGGTTTCAGGAGTCATGGGAAGTTCAGGCAGATTTTACTAAAAGACATAACAATCTTAAGAATTCCTAGTGGTAAGAGAGATAATTCCCCTTCTGTTTTGTTTTGTTTTGTTTTGCTTTTGAGTTACTTCTAAAGTTATTTTAATTTTATTTTATGTGTATGAGTGTCCTGCATGTATATCTGTGAACCACCCGCATGCCTGGTGCTAACAGAGGCGAAAGAGAGCATCAGATTCCCTGCCAACCAGAACTAGTTGTCACTCACCATGTGAGTGCCAGGAATCGAACCCAGGTCCTTTAGAAGAGCCACAAGTGCACCTATCTGCTGAGCCGTCTCACCAGCTCAACCTTTAATTCCTCGATTCTTCTGCCTCCATCTCCTAAGTCCTGGAATCAAAGACTTTTATCAAGTTTTATGCAGTGCTGGGATTTGAACTCCCACCCCCCCTCACAGCCCCTCCATCCCCACTCCCCCACCCCCACCCTGCCTTCCTGCAGGCTAGACAAACACTCTACTGAACTGAGCTGTATCTCCAGCCCAGAAAATGTCCAGCCAGGATCTGTGTTCTAACCTAAAGCCTTTGTTCTTGCCCAAGCCATAGAGGATGCCTGTGGGTGGGTGGGTGGGTGGGGGAACAGGTTAATGTGTGGCCATGGCCCTAAGCAGCGAGCACAAGAAGCAATCTGTTGGTATGACTAGACATGGGAGATGGGCTGAGAGATGGAAGGAAGTTTCATGTATCTGGGAGAGGGAGTACAGGCGGTTTACACCACCGGAGGCTTAGGGGAACTTTCTCTCCGCCTGTGCTTACAGGATAAAGTTGTCTCTCAACTTTATCACTGTTGACATTTGGGACCAGATAACCTTTTGTAGGATGTTTCATTAGTATCTCTGGACATTAACCGCTGAATTGTAGCAGCACTCTCCCCATTACTGACAATGGAAAAATGTTTCTAGGTACTGGCAAATGCACCCTGGTGGGTAAGCACATCTCTGGATCAGACCTCCCAGAGGACTGAGCTGCCTTGGATGTGTCAATGTTTTTTAGACACCCCCCCGCCCCCTTCTCAAACTGAGAAGACCTGGAGTCCCGTGGATGAGGTCCCTTAGTCCGATGCACCACGGTATACTGGGAACTCTGGGTGTGTTGGGGCTGTGGTTCAGTGTTCGGTACCACCTAACATGCTCAAGGCCCTTGGTTCCATCCCCCCTACTGTAATAACCAAACTCAACCCAAACCTTTTGGGTTGTTCTGTAGTGAAGACGCTGTTTAGTTCAGCTTTCCCAAATGTACTTAGCAACGAAGCCCTTTTCCTGGGTAACTATTACTACTTCCTGCGGTGCCTGCACACACTTGTCCTGGCTGGGCCCTCTGCCTTCCTTGGCCCTCTGCTTTTCTGCCTGGTGGGCTCCTACGTACTCTTCAAGGCCCAGCTCCCGGCACACGGCCTCTGTGAAGCACTCCCATTCCCTCCTTCCTGATGATGTGCCTGTTCACACTATTGTGTCCTCGGATTTGTTTCCTCCATTACTCCTGTCTTAGTCAGGGGCTAGCAAAGGATGGTCAGTAAACTGCTCTTGGGAGAATTCAAGGATGCCTAAGGGATTGGGCCACATTTCTGAGAAGGTGAGTCACTTCTTGCCCCTGGTTTACTGTGTGTGGTAGGCAGAGTTTCCTATGGGGCAGGCAGAATCAGTCCTTTAGCCGGGTGTGGTGGCACATGCCTTTAATCCCAGCACTTGGGAGGCAGAGGCAGGTGGATCAATGTGAGTTCGAGGCCAGCCTGGTCTACAAAGTGAGTCCAGGACAGCCAAGGCTACACAGAGAAACCCTGTCTCGAAAAACCAAAAGAAAAAAAGAAAAAAAAAAAAAAAAAAAAAGAAAGAAAAAGAAAAAAAAGAAAAGAAAAGAAAAGAAAAAAGAATCAGTCCTTTACTTCTAGGGTGCTGTGGCTTGAGAGAGGGGATGGGGTGGGGTGGGGCTGGAGAGATGGCTCAGCGGTTAAGAGCACTGACTGCTCTTCCAGAGGTCCTGAGTTCAATCCCCAGCAACCACAGGGTGGCTCACAGCCATCCACAATGAGACCTGGTGCCCTCTTCTGGCCTGCAGATGTACATACAAGCAGAACACTATATATAATAAATAAATATTTTAAAAAACCAAGTTAAGGAGAGAGGGGATGGACAGGTGATGTCCTTGCCAGTCTTTCTGCTGGTGTGTATTGTGCTGGAAGCTCAGATACTACTGAGAAAAGAGGGAGGGATTGGGACCCAGTGGCTTCCTAGAGAGAGGGCAAAAGGCTAGAGTGCTTTGCTTTCAGAAAGAAAGTTCCTAGGAGAACTTACCCCTGAAGGTCTTAATATTTGAGAGAGACTATTTGAGATGGGCTAATTCTTGCCCTGGGGCCTACAGAGTTGTGGTGGGGCTGAAATCAGATAATTCATTTATCACTCAGTTTCACACCAGCTAAGCGCTCTCTAAGCAGAGGTGGGGCTTGTTGGGGGCTGCAGGGAGGGAGTTGAGGTTGGGAGCCCTTGGTTCACCCGTCCCTGATGTGATCCCTACAGGAGCTGGAAGATCTTTCCCAGCAGCTTCCACCGTACCTGCGGCACCTGTCCAGCGACGACGCCAATGTGCTGGTGTGGCACGTGCTCCTGCTGCCCGTGAGTGTCCATGGGGACTCTTTGGGTAAGGGGTGACTTGTGCTAGTCTGGACAGGGAAGTTCAGGCCTCGAACTCACAGCGATCCACCTGCCTCTGCCTCCCCCGAGTTCTGGGATTAAAGGCGTGCGCCACCACGCCCGGTTTCCTGTCAAGGTCCTTTAGCCCTGGCTTGGAGCAGTTCAGGGTCTGAGCTTGCTGTAAGGTCATCTGTTCTGGGCTACAAGTGTGAGAGGAAGAAGAGGTCCTGGTGATGTCTCAAGAAGACCAGTTCTGGGATGAAGACAGTGACGAGGGAGGAGCAGGTCAGAAGAAAGAGGGTCAGTGACAGAAAAAACTAGGAAAGGTCATGTTTGCGCGATGCTATGAAGTCAGAGGATCTCTATGGTTGGCTCCTTGGGGTGGGAGTACGCCAAAAATTTCCCAGCCAGTCAGGCAGCTGGAGGAAATGTGTCCAGGGCCTGTGATGGAGATAGTAGCTGGCCCACAGGGAAGGAGAACCTTGGGAGTGAGCAGACCTCTAGTCCCAGGAAGGCTTAGTCTCAGTTTACGTTTATCCAGGGGACCCTACTTGTCACTTAAGTTATGTTGGGTCGTAGCTGCACTGGCCTTGTCAAGCTGCTCAGAGCCTCAACGGATGGATCACTGTCTGAAGGACACGGCACGAGGTCACACTGAGCCCCTCACCCACCTTAAGAAAGGGCATCACCTTTTACAGGTGAGGATGTGGGAAACTAGGAAGCTAAGGGACCGGCCATGGCTGGCTAGGAAGAACAAGCTTGCAGGAGTTCAGCAGGCTCCAGAAGGCCATTTCCTCTCCCCACCCCCTACTCCACCCCCATCCCACCCAGCCTTTCTGACCCTTCTCTGTGGTTGCCTTTGTGAGTCTGTGGGAGAAAGAGGTTAGCTTAAGTGCCATCCATTTTGTCGTTGTTGTTTTTTAGTCTTTAGCCTGGAACTTTCTAAGTAGGCTGGCCAGGCTGAGCAGTCAGCCCCGAGCGATCTGCCTGTTCGTTGGTCCCAGCACCAGGAAGATGAAGGTGTGTCATCAGGTCCAGCTTTTTCTTTTTCTTTTCTTTCTTTCTTTCTTTTTTTTTTTTTCGAGACAAGGTCTCTCTATGTAGCCTTAGCTGTCCTGGACTTGCTTTGTAGACCAGGCTGGCCTCGAACTCACAGAGATCCACCTGCCTCTGCCTCCCGAGTGCTGGGATTAAAGGCGTGCGTCACTACACCTGGCTCCAGGTTTTTCTTATACCAGGATTTGGGGGACCCGAGTCAGGTCCTTAGGCCCACGAGGCAAACACTTTACTGACTGGGCTGTCCTCCTGGGCCCTTCCTCTTCCTTTTTCTATTCCTTCAAGTGAGACAGGTTCTGACTCTGTAGCCCAGGGTGGCCTGGAGCTCATGGTCGTCGTCCTCCTGCCTTGTGTGTTTTGCTTGCAGTGGGAAGATTTGAACCCGGGGCACATGTAGTAAGCCTGTACTTTGCCGCCAAGCTACACTTCCAACTCGAGTCTTTTGTCTTAACAAGTGCATTGATAATTTTCAATCAAAACATTTAAAAAAAAAAATGTAACCCAGAATGTGGAAAGCAATATCCGTCTTCCCACTAACACAAGCTGCAGTGTGAAATCGTTCGTCTGGCCCACCTTCCTTAAAGATGAGAGAAGCTCGGAGTCACTCAGTCGCATGAAGCTGAATGGGCGCAGGCCGAGGGCTTCAGCCCTCTGCAGCCTTGTCCACTGTTTAGACCTCGGAGCTCAGCAAACTGAAGCCTAAAGACAGGATGCAAAGTCACCCAGTCCTACCCCCGCTTTCCCTGCCCCGGCCCCCCCGCCCCCCCCCCCGCCCCCGCCCCCCCCCCCCCCCCCGCCCCGCCCCCTCCCCCGCCCCCCCCCCGCCCCCGCCCCCTCCCCCGTCTCGGGCCCCCCGCCCCCAAAGTCCTGCCTCATCCTTGTCTCTGCCCCAGGGGCCCAGGCTTCTCTGTTTATCGATACCACGAGCTAGACATTATCTTTATCTGCCTTATTTCCACACAGCCAAGCCCAGTTTCCATTTTGCCACCTGTTAGGGAGGGGCACTCAGAACTTTGACTCTGGGCTGAAGACGTGGCTCAGCAGTAGTGGATGTGCCGAGTGTGTGTGTGTGTGTGTGTGTGTGTGTGTGTGTGTGTGTGGCCTCGGGTCTGCCTTCCAAGTGCTGGGATTAAAGGCGCCCAAACGCTGGGATTACAAGTGTGCACCATTACACCCTGTCTTATGCGGTGCCAGGTCTTCGTCCATACTACGTGAGCTCTCTACGGACTGAGCTGCATCTCCTGCCCCTCCTGGAATGTCTTCAGAGAGCATGGAGTAGTGGTCGTATGCGGGTTGTAGAGTTTCCACTTCAGCACAGTTGCTGTGGCCTGGACGTTACATAGACACACTGACCTACAGTCCTCATTTGAAGATGGCGATGCTGAGATACACGGGTTTCATGCTTACCAACAATAGCTGGCATGCACGTGTGCGTGCTGCCATACCCTGTTCTAAGCCTCTGAGATAAGCTAACATTTCTTTCTCATCTAAGCCCTGTGAAGGCGTCCACTTGTACCTCTGTAAGTAAACACAGAGTGATCCAGTTACTTGCCTGGGAGACATTAGCGAGCAAAAGAGCCAAGACAGACCATGCAGGTTAGCCTCAGGGCCTTCACGGTCCCGGTACTCCACTCTACAGCCTAATTAATGTGTGCCATCCCTAGTCACAAGTGGCCCAAGAGAATATTCAGATCACTTCATCTGAATTCTTCCTATACTAGCTTTTGGCCTTTGCCAAACCCTTGTTCACTCTAGCTCCAAGTTTTTGGTTTGTGACCAAGTTCTGCTGTGTAGCCCATACTGGAGTCATCTCATCTTCATCTCAGGCAGCAGTCCTCCCGCTTTGCCTCCCAAGCGCTGGGGCTGTAGGCATGCACCTTTATCTAGTTTTCTTTTTTTTTTTTAAATTTTTAAAAAATATTTTTATTTTTTTATTTTAACTCATGCATATGTCTGTTTTGCATGTAAAATAACAACGTTTGCCATCTTTAAAGACTTCGGCGATGCCCAGTCCCAGTGGATCACTACAAAACAATTCCAGCATCTAAGGCTTAAAGAAGGCTGCAGGAGAAGGAGCAGAAAGGTTGTACTAGCCAGAGGACCAGGGAGTTTGCTGTGAGACTGTGTCTCTGGTAGCATCAGAAGCTACATCTATAAGGCCTCACTGACATGAGCTGAATGGACAGCAATAGTAGGCATGCCAAAATGGACTGGGAAGAAGCCCGAGATGCCTCAACCCTACACAACCAACTACAGGCAGCTGCGGAATTCTGACAGTGGGAGAAATGGTCTTCCTGAGGGAAGCACACTACCATTGGTTATCCACTACCAAATGGTTGGCCCTGAAAACATACAAATGGGGAGCATTACACAGGCTGAAAGGTTTATATCTAGAAATACATATGTATATGCATATATGGGAGAATTTGAAGGGAGGGCCGGGAAGATAGAAATTATGTAATTATATTATAATCTCAAGAATAAAAGACAGAATTTAAAATGGAATAAAACCTATTCAGTAGCGTAAAGTATGTTATATGGTTACCATCCCCCTCTGTTTCTAGAACTTTTCAACCTGTATTTCAAACTCTGTCTATGTTTCATAATATTTCCATTCCTCCAGCACCAAGGAGCATTTTTCTGTCTTATAGTTCTAGGATTTAACTGTCCTAGGTATTATTTATAGATTTTGACCATTCTAGGTATTGACACGAGTCCTACCAATACAGTATTTGTCAGTTTTTGTTCAGCTTATTGCACTTACTATGATGTCTTCATGGTTTGTCCAAGTTGTAGCAATATTAGATTTTTATTCCTTTTTAAGGATTAATAATGTTTCTTTGTATATATGTATCTCATTTTATTTATTCATCTTCTGTACTTGTATAGAAAAATGTAACCGTTAAAAGTGTAAAAGCCCAATCGGCTGATGTCCCTCGGGGCCTGTTCTCTTCTGAAGGGAAACAGAGGAGCTGTGGGTCTAGGGGAGGGCAAGGGCAGTGGTGATGGTGGGGGACTGGGAGGAAGGGGCAAAGGGAGTTTGCAGTCAGGATGTATTTATTGTATGAGAGAAGAATACATGCATAAAGAAAAGAAACCAAGTGTGGTGGTGCACGCCTTTAATTCCAACACTCTGGAGGGAGAGGCAGGTGGATCTCTGTGAGTTCCAGGCCAGCCTGGTCTACACAGTGAGTCTTGGACAGCCAAGGCTACACAGAGAAACCCTGTCTTGAAAAAACAAAAACAAAAACAAAAAAGGAATAAAAAGAAGTGAAACAAAACAGTTCTGTGTAGATGCTCATTGACACATACAGAGTTTAAGACTGGGCAAATGCTGGTCTGAGTGGCTACATTCACTTACCTGTGTCATGTTTGCAAATTTATTGCAATAAAGTGATTTTATTTTGAAAATTCTGCTGGGTGTGGTGGCACACACCTTTAATCCCAGCACTTGGAAGGCAGAAGCAGAGTGGGTTCCAGGACAGCCAGGGGTACACAGAGAAACCCTGCCTCAAGAAAACAAACAAACAAACAAACAAAAATCCTCTGAGTAGCACTGGAGAGATGTCTTAGTGGCTAAGAGCGCTGCTTGCTCTTGCAGAGGACCTGAGTTCAATTCCCAGCACCTACATGGTGGCTTAGAACCTGGTGTAACTCAAGTCCCAGGGCAGTCAGCACCTTTAGACTTGCACAGGCATGTGGTACACATATATTCATGCAGAAATTCATGTGCATAAAATAAATAAATCTTAAAAATGTTTGAGGAATCTATCTCAAGTGGAATTGATGGGTCATATTTTAGTTTTTGGAGAACTTGCTTTCTGTCTTCCCATAGCATCTGCACCATCTTTAATTAGTAAATTTGTTCTTTGACAGTTTCATTCTTATACACACCCTGGTTGCTCTCATGCCTGCCTCCTCCCTTCCTTACACATCTTTCTGGAATGTCTGTTTCGTGTGTGTGTGTTTGTGTGTGTGTGTGTGTGTGTTGACCCACTGAGCTTAACTGTCTATGTGATTTTCTGGGCTTCTGCCCTACTTTTCAGATGAGGACACTGAGGTTCAGGCACAGGAGGTGGCTCACTCACTGCAACAGACCAAAACCCAGGGTCAGACTTTTCTGACTGGCAGGCCAGTGCTCTTGCATGAGTCTGCCCTTCCTCTATTCCCGAAGGCAATGGCTAAATGCTCAAATCTTCCTGGGAGTAGAGCAGCGGGCACCTGGGACCCTGGGCCAAGAAAGGGAGGGAAGGCCAGATCAAAGCTTTTTGGGGTGAGGGTGGGGGAAGGAAGCCATCTTTCAGGGAGTTGTACCATGAGATCACAGCTTGGTCTCTTCTCTTTGTTTAGGACCAACTTCCCTATGGACTCAAGGCCTTCAGACTGCAAATTGACTTCCCCAGGGAGTATCCACTTAGGCCTCCCACTTTGAAATTCATCACTAAGATCTACCACCCCAATGTCAGTGAGGATGGGCTGGTGTGCCTGCCCCTCATCAGCACCGAGAACTGGAAACCTTTAACCAAGATTTATCAAGGTATGGTGGGCCTGACCTAGAAGGAGGGACTGTTGTAGACAGGGGTGGGGCTGGCGTGGGGGGGACGTGGGGAGTGGGGACTGAGTGGGGGGTTCCGGACAGGGATGTTGTGGGCTTAATTTGAGTTAAAGGCTTAAAAGAGACTAGGTAGGGAAGTGATTTTGTGGCGCTTGCCTTGTATACATAAAGTCTTAGGTTCAGTCACCCACACCACATAAACTGGGTGTGATGACCCACACTTGGGGACCTCAGCATTTATTTATTTAACATGTAAATATTTTTATCTGTATGTACGTATGTGCACCACGTGGGTGTCTGGTGCCTGTGAAGGCCAGAAGAGGGTGTTGGAACCCTGGGAGTGGAGTTACAGACAGTTGTGAGGTGCTGTGTGGGTGCTGGGAATCAAACGCAGTTCCTCTAGAAGAGCAACCAGTGCTCTTAACTGATGAGCCATCCACTCATCCCCAGTAAATATTTAAAAATAAATAAATCAGAAGTGATTTTTAAAATATTAGTCTTGGAGCTGGAGAAATGGCTCAGAGGTTAAGAGCACTGACTACTCCTCCAGAGGTCCCCAGTTCAATTCCCAGCAACCACATGGTGGCTCACAAATCACCTATAATGTGATCTGATGCCCTCTTCTGGCCTGCAGGTGTTCATGCAGGCAGAACACTATATTCATAATAATAAATAAATAAAATTTTAAAAATGTGAGTCTGAGGTCAACCTCCTGTTGGATGGAGACATGTTGCCTGAGATACTGGCTCGCTGGCATATTCCTGCAGACGTTTGAGAAACTTAGCCACGGTTCATATGTGTGCACACTTGTGTGCCAGAGAGAGAGAGACACAGAGACAGAGAGAGAGAGACAGAGAGACAGAGAGAGAGACAGAGACAGGGAGACAGAGATGGAGACAGAGAGACAGAGAGGGAGACAGAGAGGGAGACAGAGATGGAGAGAGAGAGAGAGAGAGAGAGAGAGAGAGAGAGAGAGAGAGAG
>OU015750.1:56950598-56964695 GCA_907169655.1 Acomys percivali
CACACACACACACACACACACACACACACACACACACACACACACACACCTGTACTCTTAAAAATAAAACAGAAAATCAGAGTGCCTCTTACTAAGAGTGAAAGACTCAGATCCGTGCCGAGCCCAATGGCCATCAGAGAGGCTTTCTCCAGCAGCCGATGGGAGCAGATGCTGAGACCCACAGCCGAAGATTAGGCAGAATTCAGGGAACCCCAGAGAGGGGGGTGGTGGAATTGTAGGACCGGAAGGGTTGAGGAAATCAGGAGATCATGGCCCACAGAATCAGCTAAGCAGGGCTCAAAGGGGCTCGAGGAGACTGAAGCCGCAGTCACAGAGCCTGCGTGGGATTTTTGGGGGTGGTGGGGAGGTGGGGACTGGGGGTGGGGACTCCTAACAATGGGAGTGGGGGTGTCTCTGACTCTTTTGCCTGCTCATGGGACTCTTTTCCTCCTACTGGGATGCCTCGTCCAGCCTTGATATGAAGGTTTGTGCCTAATCTTCTTGCATCTTGTTATGTTGTGGTTGATATCCCTTGGAGGCCTGCTCTCTTCTGAAGGGAACCGGAGGAGCACCGCCTCTTGGGGGACAAGGGAGGGGAGCAGGCTGCACCCTGGATGTATCATTTGAGAGATGAATCAATAAAAAGGGGGGAACAGGAGGGAAAGTGAGGATCAGGAATCTCATTTATCTCATGAGACGCTTCTTAAACCGAGTTAGGTGCGGCGGTACGTGTTGGCAAGCCTAGTGCACGGGAGGTGGAGGAGCTTGGAGGGCAGCCTAGGTACCATAGTAAGACCCTGTATAAAATGAAGAGAGTGTGTGGGGGAGAACAACTACTTCCTTGTGAGTCAGGGCGGTGAGCATCGCCCACCAAGAGTGAGAGAGGGACATCTGCTTTGGCCGTGGAGCCATCCTAAGTGATGAAGCCCTTTTGGAGCACCCTGGGGGGCCCTGATTCGCTTCTCTGTGCTCTCTCCACAGTCTTGGAGGCCCTCAATGTTCTGGTGAGTAGACCAGATCTGGAAGAGCCCGTGCGTTTGGAGCTTGCCGACCTCCTGACTCAGAACCCAGAGACGTTCTGGAGGAATGCAGAGGAGTTCACCCTTCAGTTTGGAGTGGACCGACCCTCTTAGTTCCGGTCCTGAGGCCACTCTGCCTTGATCCGCTTAGTGGATGGATTTCACAGACTGGCGCCGGAGGCCTTTGGGGGCCCATGCTGTGCTCAAGTTTTCCCTTTATAGATGCTAATTATGAATATTGCGCCCAGTGTGGGTGTGTGGAGGGGCAGGGGCGGGCCCGTGTGCTTTGTGCTCCCTCTGTGCTCATCTGGCTGTGGGTCTGCCATTCCCACATCCTCTGTGGCTCCCAAAACCTGTGGAAGTTTGGTTTGCACAGTTTCGGGCTGTCTTTGCCGTTCTCCAACTTAGGCAATTGGCAGAAGATAGAATGCTCCGAGACTCAGGCAGCAAGGGGTGAGGAAGGCAGGACCATGCCTGGATGGCAGGGCATACAGACGGTGCCAGTTCACTGCTGACTGCCTGAAACCAACCACACTTGTGACAGGCATGCCCCAGATCTAAGTGTTAAACATTTTACTTTCTGCTGATGAACCTCAAAATAAAGAGTCTAACTAACCTCCACCCGGGAAATTAGACCCATGATTGTAAGTTGTTTGCTCTCTGATGGCTACATTTCTGGGGGCCAGGCCACAAGCTGGGATTGGGACCTTCAGCGGGGGTGGGGGTGGGGGTGGGCTCCATAAAATGTGTGTGCTTGTCTGCCATTAACTTTATAGATGAAGTTCAGAGTTCATCTAGGTTTTTTCTTTTTTTTCTTTTTTCATTTTTTTTTTTGTTTTTCCTGACAAGGTTTCTCTGTGTAGCCTTGGCTGTCCTGGACTCACTTTGTAGACCAGGCTGGCCTTGAACTCACAACGATCCACCTACCTCTGCCTCCCAAGTGCTGGGATTAAAGGTGTGGCCGCCACTGGTCCAGCTTTGTTTTATTTTTCAAAAAAAAATTGTTAATTTTTTTCTTTTTATTTTGTGTAGGAGTCGGTGAGCACACCATGGCCTAGGAGCAGAGGTTTAAAAAAAAAAAGTATGGGAGACAAATTTCTTCTTCTGCTATATGGGTCCTGAGGATTCAACTAACATCCTTCTTTCTGGCTTGGTGGCTACACCTTTCACCTTATGAGCCCCACTGATTAAGTGTTTCATCAGAAAGCAAGCTGGCTCGGGGACTAACAAGGCAGGTGACTCTGTTTCTGGTGGATATTCCCCACACATGATAAGAAATGCTGGCCCTGAGTAGGTCACACACTGGGGGCCTTCCGAAGGTCTACACGGGGAACACCGGCGTTGTGCAGAGGAGGCAACAGCTCATCAACGGATTGGGCATATCCGCTCTGTCAATCGGCAGAAACCCCATTTCTTCCTATAGCCTTGACAGCGTGTCTGGCTTCTCTTCCCTGATGCTAGGGAACGAGCCCAAAGCTCCGTATATTGCCGGCCCGGTCCACGGTTACCAGCTGAGCTTCGGTACAGCGGAACAACACGATGCAAAACTTTCAGCCAGACTATGTGGGATTAATTTTGTTGGAAACTGTGAGTCAGAATGTTGGCCATCTCAAGAGCGCCACCCACTGGCCAGCGGATGCAGCAGCCCGCTGAGTGAGATTTCTAGAGATTGTCTACTTCCTGTCTAGAAGTACCCCCACCAGTGGGAGGAAGTGGAGAGGGAGAGAGCAAAAGAGACCTGGCAAACTGCCACCCGTGGCTCCAAATGCAGCTTTCTTTTTATTTTTGGCCACCGCCTATTGCACACATGTGTGGCTGGTTGGGGGTGCGGGGAGCATCAAGGAATGAGAGGAATTTTACGAAAGTACTTTTAATGCCATTGAGACCAGTGCCACCTGTTTCACCACTGGAACGCACCTCGAGGCCACGGTTGTCAGCGGGGGTGGGGTGGGGGTCCCCGCATCCTCCACCTGCACGGCTTTGCCGTTTACTTCTTTTTCGTCTTCACCAGCCCTTTCTGCACGAGGCTACGGTACAGCTCCTGGATGTAGGTGTAGACACACTTGGAATCGGGCACTGCCAGCCGCACCATGTCGTCCACCTCCAGCAGCTGCGCACAGTCGGCTAGTTTCCTGGGGGTTGGGGGCAGGGGGGGAGAGGAAGAGCCCAGGTTCAAAGTGACGAAGGAGCCAAGGAGATGACTGGGTCCAAGCAAGTGAAGGCCACCACTGTCAGCCATCCCAGTGTGTGCTGTGGGCTGACCGAGGCCGGTGCAGACTAACACATATATTTTCAACGGACCTGGGTCTCCACATCGTCACATGGGACCTGTGTTCTCCAGTCTGTATGATCTGCCTCCTTGGCACACATTGTAGAGAGCTGCGCTCTGAATCATGGACAGCAAGTACTTAAAAAGGACGGAACTTGAGTCCCACCCAGGGGGCTGGCTCGCAGCAATCCTAACAGTGTCACTCAATTAGAGCCTCTATTCACTAAGCACCTACTGTGTGCCTGGCACCCCTTCTACCTGTCAGCAGTGAGTAGCCAAGACTGCACTCTGGACGGGCCAACAGTAATCAAACACACAAGCAGAGGTGTATCTGGTTGGTGAGATGTGCTATGGACAAAAATATAGCAGAAAAGGGCCACTCTATGCTAGAGAGGGCTCTGGTAAATTTTTTCTTTTTTCTTTTTCTTTTCTTTTCTTTTTCTTTTTTTCTTTCTTTTTTTTTTTTTTTTTTGAGACAGGATTTCTCTGTGTAGCCTTGGCTGTTTTGGACTCACTTTGTAGACCTGTCTGGCCTCAAACTCACAGCGATCCGCCTGCCTCTGCCTCCCGAGTGCTGGGATTAAAGGTGTGCGCCACCATGCCTGGCTGGGCTCTGATAATTTTTTTAAAAAAATAATTTATTTAATTTTATTTTAGCGTGAGGGTGTCAGAGCCATTGGAACTGGAATTACAGACAGTTGTGAGCTGCCATGTGGGTGCTGGGAATTGAACCCGGGTCCTTTGGAAGAGCAGACAGTGCTCTTAACCACTGAGCCATTTCTCCAGCCCCCCACCCCCGATAATTTTTAATAGGCTTCTTATGGTAAATAAGGAAGCCCAGTGAAGAGACAGCATTTGCAAAGGCCCCGGATGCAGGACTACTTGGTGTGTTTCCGGATTGTAGGCAACCCAGCGAGTCCTTTTTTTCTAACTTCTCAGCTGCACTCTGAAGCTATCAGATCCATGGTGTTTTGCTGAGGCTGATAAACCTGGCTAATCTCTGCTGGGGCCTCACTGCCCGGTGCCAGGTGTCTTATCGGATGACTCTGCGAGCTAGTCTCGGTTACCACTCTTTATCTCTAACAAGCAGGGGAGGATCCGAGCTGAGAGGCTGTGGTGCTTTGCCCAAGGTGAAAGAGGGTAGCAGCCAGCTGGGACTCAACCCCAGGCCCGCCCAAGGCCTCTGACACCGTGGCTCTGATGATGCTAGCACTCTGGGCTGCCAAAGCTAGCCAACCGTGAGCGCTGGCAATAGGAGCCGGAAGGCCCCAGCGGAAATCCTCTCTTGGGGATGTCACAGCTGGCCCGCAGAAATCCAAGCCGCTCGCCTGGGAGCTGGGGGAGGGGCACAGACTGGAGAGTCTGAAGAATGGGACAAACAAGCCCACTGCAGCCACGGACAGCTACATCCTCAGCCCCGTGAGTGTGGGCTGTGCTACTCCTCCAACACCGGAGAGGCAAACCCTTTATGCCTATGGAGCCTGGGGCGGAGGAGGGGCCCTCCAACAGCATGCCGGATGAAGCCCATCGGGGCTTGGAGTGGACCACTCCGAGGACTGAGAAGTAGAGGAGAGGTCCAGATCAGGGCAATAGCTGTGGCAGAGGGCCCTTTTCACAGCCCGTAAGCCACCTCCAGAGAGGCCACAGACTTAGGAAAGAGGAGTAAGGATCCGAACCCTGGCACCTCCACTCTCCGTTCCTATGGCTCCCCTTAGCTTCGTCCCTTTCCCTTAGCTTTGTTTGGTTGCCTGGTGACTCCCAAGGCCGGTGCTCATCCTCTGTCTTTCTTGAAACCAGGCCTGTACTCTCTAGGTGAGGGACATGTGGCTGGGGCAGAGCTGCCTGTCCTTTCGACGCCTCTAAGCTAAGCTTAGCTAGACTGAGAGTGTCACACGATACCTACCCTGCCACCGTCCTTCTGTAGGGACCTGGAAAGACCCTAAGGCCTCTGTCCATCTTCTCTGATAGGACTAAGTGAGGAGGCCCAGACAGACAATTTAGCAAATGCTTACTTGGTATAAGGAGCTTTTCACTCAGCACTGGAGGTGTTACTGCGCTGAAATAGGACTTCATATCCCCGACCGTACTTTTCCTCCTAAGTCACCCATCTCACCGCACCGCAGGGCAACAGAAAACTCGAAGAGCGCTTCCTGGTACAGAGTGTAGCTGGAATTTTGGTATCATTCGCCTCTGCCTTCCCAGTGCCGGGATCAAAAGCACCCGCGCCCAGCCATCCGGCAGCTTTTAAGCGGCATCCTTGTGCCCAAGGCCCTAAGGCTGTATGCCTCAGAGACCCTCTTAGAAAGAGAGGGTTGGCCTGGAGAGATGGCTCAGAGGTTAAGAGCACTGACTGCTCTTCCAAAGGTCCTGAGTTCAGTTCCCAGCAACCACGTGGTGGCTCACAACTATCTATAATGTGATCTGGTGCCCTCTTCTAGCCTGCAGGTGTACATGCAGACAAGAACATTGTATACACAATAAATAAATATTTAAAAAACGAAAAAGAAAAGACACCTGGCCGTCTATCAGGGTTTTCAGTCGCTCTCTTGTTGGTCAACCCCTCTGCACAGCCCTATCTCCATCAGTGACTTGGAAGTCTCTTCCTGGGACCCTCTCCCATGTTGGAAGAGGGAGGTTGAGGATGGTAGCAATCTCACCCCTTTGTTGTCACTCTGGCAACCATGGTTTTTTTGGATGGTTGGTTGGTTTTGTCTTAAGAGCGGCTCTTACACTGCATATTCCCAGGAAGGCCTGAACCTCCTGAGCGCTGGAAATAGAGCCATTGTCACCGCATCCAGTGTTCAGAAAGTCCTGCCTTTGCCTCAGTTTCTTCTCTCAGCCTCACTCTCCCCTCCACCAGCTGCTGTCCTTGACATTCGGCTACATAAGCCTGGGCAATCATCCCCTTCCGGAACCCGAGGTAAATAGTAATTATCATAACAACCATGATGTCCTTCATTAATGTAACAGCAATGTAGCCAAGAGGTTTTTTTTGAAGTGCTTGCTGTGGGTCGGGCCCTGTGACAGGTAACAGGGACTTACTTACGTTATTGAGTTCTTATCTCTGTAAAAGGGGAAACATAATGGGATTTGGAGGCTCTGGGACGTAAGGGGGCGGGGGTATGTCCATGGTTACAAAGAGTCACAATCTAAGCCCAGGTTTCTGTGCCCTCCCATGCCGACCAAAGCCGGAGAGCTTACCTTTCTTGTCTCTCTTACCCTGCTTGAATCTAGCTTTTTCTTTCGATGTGTGGTGTGTGTTTGTATGCACACATGTATGCACACATGTATGCACACATGTATGCAGGCTTGTGGAGGCCAGAAGTCAGTCTTGGTTGTTGTACCTCAGGACTCACTTGTTATTTGAGTTTTGGTCTCTCACAGAACCTGAGACTCACCCATTAGACTTGTATGGTCAGTAAGCTCCTGGGGTCTGCCTGTCTCTGCCACACTTGGTGTTTTACATGGCTCCTAGAGGTGGAAGTCAGGGCCTCTTGGCTGTGCAGCAAGAGTTTTACCAACTGAACCATCTCCCCTGCTTCCTGAATTTTCCTCAGGGCACCTGACACTACCTAGCGTTACATTTACCCGCATGTACGTTCTTAAGATCTGTCTCTTTCATTTAGAATACAAGCCGCAAAGGAACACAGTTTTGTCTATTTGAACCATTTGCATAAAAGGTGCTTAAAAACAAACAAGCAGGGCTGGAGAGAGGGCTCAGCGGTTAAGAGCACTGACTGTTCTTCCAAAGGACCCGGGTTCAATTCCCAGCACCCACATGGCAGCTCACAACTGTCTATAACTCCAAGATCTGACACCCTCACACAGACATACATGCAGGCAAAACACCAATGCATATACAATAAAAAAATAATAATAATTAAAAAACAAACAAGCAAGCAAGCAAACCCCTCAGGTATAAGGTTGTGTGGCAGTGCCCTCATCTTGATCACCTGCCATGCGCCCCGCCTGGACTCCTCTGAGGCCGCCCACCTCCCGTCTGGCTTTGACATCCTAGGGCTGAGGCTTACTCGGCAGTGGAGAAGGCTAGAGCGAAGTTGTGCCGGCGCTTCGCTGGGTCCAGCTCTGCGTAGTCAAAGGCATCTGGGAAGAACTTGTGGATGAGAGCGCAGAAGGCCATGCCGCTGCTCCAGCTGGAGGAGAAGTTCTGGATGTCCACGTGCTGGGGCCGACGGGCAGGGAATAGGAGACCTTCGTGACCCTGGGCTGGAGCTGGACCCTGGCTGGACCCTCGAGCTTGCTTCTCCCACCCCTTTGCAATCTGAAACCCTCAGATTCTCCACCATATTACTGCCCCCCGCCCGGGGGAGGGGGGAGTGTCCCCTGTCCCTTTTGTATCCCCAGCCTGTGCCCACCTCGTAGTTTCTTGTCATGGCCCGGCACCACTCCAAAAGCATGTTCTTAACACTACCAACGGCTGCCCCGGCTGCCTTCGTGTTCCGGAACAGCGCAGTGGGGCCGGAGGCTGCCCTGTGGGGGGAGGGGCAAGATATCACAAACAACCCATTGTGGGGAACCTCAGGCTCCAGGTGTAGGGTCTGGCCTTGATGGTTTCCACCGGCCGCCAGGCCTCCCTCCCTCAGCCCATCCTGGCTCCGGTCTCGGGAGCCTACCCTCCAAACTTGTCCATGATGGCTTTCCGATTCTGCGCGCGGGGTCCCCGTGGCCGGGTAGGGGCCGACACCCTGCGTTCTGGTGTCCGTTCCTTCTTTTCCTCCGAGGGTGGGGGCTCCGTGGGGCTCTGCGACACCTCACTGGGCGAAGATTCACTACATGGAGAGGTTGCAGAAGCATGAAGGGGCATTAAAACGACTCCACGGGCTGCAAGGGGGCTGGCTAGGCAGAGGTCTCCGCCATGGACAGGTCTGTACGTTTATGCTTAATCAGTGCACACACCCATCCTGTGCCTAGCCCTGGAAGGACCAAGAAGGAATAAACAGATTCAGGCAAACTCTGAGGAGCAAGTGGCCTGATGAGGTCATATAGGGTCTGACCTGAGTTTGGATTCTGCCTTTGTTATTATCCGCCACGTGATCTTGGGGCTCTCACCTTACTTCTCTGCACCTCAGCTTTCCCATCTATAAAGCGGGGGACAAGAATGTTTACCTGACAAGGTAATTTTTGAGGCCTACAGAACACTTGTTACAAAGCTGTGCCAATGCTTGGTGAGTAGCCATTGGTCACCTTTGCCCAAGAGACAAGCAAGTGACTGAAGTGTGATGGAAGAATAAGGCCGGCTTTCTAGCACTTTCCATATGCCAACCACCAAGCCACCATGCTCAAGTGGTTTTTGCTCACTAGTCACTGGAGCCTACAATAACCCTGTGAGGTCCGTACAACTGTTCTACTTTACAGATGAGGAGAGGCTAAGTGACATAGCCAAGGTCATGTGGCTGCAAAGTGGCAGAGCCGTTATCCAAACTCAGGTTTTCTGATTGTCTTTCTTTCTTTCTTTCTTTTTTTTTTTTTAAGGCAGGGTCTCTCTGTGTAGCCTTGACTATCCTGGACCAGGCTGGCTGGCCTGGAACTCACAGCGATCTACCTGCCTCTGCCTCCCAAGTGCTGGTATTAAAGACATGTGCCACCACTGCCCGGCTTATTTGTTTGTTTTTTGAGACAGGGTTTCTCTATGTATCCTTGGTTGACCTGGACTCCCTTTGTAGACCAGGCTGGCCTCAAACTCACAGAGATCCACCTGCCTCTGCCTCCTGAGGGTTAGGATTAAATATCGGGATGCCTGTCCCGATAATTCTTATATAGATGACATTTAGCGAGCTGTAGTGACTAGTCACTGGGCCTGAAGAGGCTCCATCCATGGAGCGGGAGGTATACCAGGCATCTCCATCCCTCTTACTCCCATTTGTTTTCTGGGATCTGCCTGGCATACAAGGCCAGGAATTCTGGGATATCTGGAAATGAGGTTCTGGGGAGGCCCAGAGATGGTTGACTTCCAAAGGAGCAAGAGATGGGAGGAGTCAGAGCATAACAATACCTGGCTGAAGGACTAGTCTCTGCAGATGCTGTGGAGTCTGGACCCAAACCTTCTGGAGGGAAGGAGTAGAGAGAGCAGAAGGAAGTTGCGGCTACCTGTGATGTGCTCTCCGGTTCTTCCTCCCTCTGGTCTGTGATGTGCTCTCCGGTTCTTCCTCCCTCTGGTCCGCCATGCAGCCTCCCCCGCTCTTCCTTACCTGGGCTGAGGCTGGGTCCCTCATCCGTGGGGCTCTCAGGCCACTCCTCGGGGGAGCTGGGAATCACCTCGGCCCTTTCTTCTGCTTCATTTTCCTTACCCTGCTCCCGCTCTTCAGTAGGACTCCCTGGCTCCTGGGGTGAACAGGATCTGTGTAGGCAGCTACCCAAGGCTTTCTAAGAACTTCAGGAAGATTTGGAATGCCGCCAGAGCCACAGTCCCCTTTTCCTATCCACACTCCCGGGGGATCTCCCCACCTGTCGGAGGGAGACTATACTTTCCCAAGGTATTTTGGTTTGGATGGAAAGTGGCTACACACTCTACTGACAGGCGGTTGTGTCATAAGGGCTCTAACCTCATCAACAGACCATCATCCCATTGATGGGTTCGTAGGTGAATAAGCTATTGTAGAAAGTAGGGCCTACTTAGGGGATTATCAGACACATGCCTTTGAAGGGCATATGTGTGTATGTATGATGTGTGTTTCTGTGTGAATACATTCATGTGTGCGAGAATGGGCACATGTGTGCTACAGTGTATGTATGCAGAGGTCAGAGGACAATGCTGACTTCCTCCTTCTTTGAGACAGGTTCCCTTTGTTGTGATCTCTGTGCATTCTCCTGTCTTGGCTTCCTATCAGTCACACTGGGATTACAGATGCCTACTACTGAGCCTCACTTTGACATGTGTTCTGAGGATTTATTCATTTATTATGTATACAGTGCTCTGCCTGCAGGTACACCTGCAGGCCAGAATGTACACCTGCAGGCCAGAAGAGAGCATTAGATCTCATCATAGATGGTTGTGAGCCACCACGTGGTTGCTGGGAATTGAACTCAGGACCTGTGGAAGAGTAGTCAGTGCTCTTAACTGCTGAACCATCTCTCCAGCCCAGGGTTCTGAGGACTTAAACTCAGTACCTATGCTTGTTTAGCAAGTGTTTGTACCCAGCAAGCTGTCTCTCCAAGGATGATACTATCTTATGCTCAGAGATTTTTTTTCTTTCTTTCTTCTGTTTTTTTTTTGTTGTTGTTGTTGTTGTTGTTTTGTTTTGTTTTGAGACAGGGTTTATCTGTGTAGCTCTGGCTGTCCTGGACTTGCTTTGTAGACCAAGCTGGCCTCGAACTCACAGAGCTCCACCTGCCTCTGCCTTCCTGAGTTCTGGCATTACAGTTGTGTGCCACCTTGGCCAGCTTGCTCAGAGATTTCTTGCCTCCTTCTGTTTCCTGCTTCTCGGCTGCCATAGGAAAAAAGTTTCCCTTTATTGTGTGCCCTTTCACATATTTCTGCCTCAACACAGGCCTAAAAGCAATGAAGCCAGGACTGAGACCTGTGAAACCATGAGCCAAAATAAAACTCCTCCCCTTTAAATTGATTTACTTGGATGCTTTGTAGCAGTAACAACAACAAGGAATGAGGGAGGTTTTGACTCCGAGGGAGAGAAGGCGCGAGACCCTCTTGTGCTCGACTCACCACCAACTCCTTTGTGTCACTTTTGATCTCTTTTCCGTCAACTTCCTGAAGCTCGGCCTCAGCCTGGTCTTTCACATCAGTTTTGTTCTGAGACTCATTTTCAGCCTCTTTGACAGCAACCTCTGCACCGGCATCCTCCTTGGGTTCAGGCTTGGCCTTATCATTCACATCCAATTTCTCCTTAGATTCCAGATTGGTCTCTTTCTCATCAGCCTCCTGCTTCTTCGAGGCCAGCGCGGCCTCTTCTTTTCCATTAACCTCGCTGGGTTCGGGTTTTGTTTCCTCTTTCTTGTCGGCGTCTTCCTGGGGAACCACAGTGGTGGCTTCCTCCTGATCCTCCTCCTCTGTAAGGTCAGCCTTGGCTTCCTCCTTCCCACTGGCCTCCCCTTGTGTGTCTGCCTTGAAGTCATCTAACACATTTGCTTCGCCGGGCCATCCCCCTGACAGGACACCCTCAGATGCTGCTTCGCACGGATGTGCTGCCCCATCCGGAGCGCCTCCTTTGTCACTTGTTCCAACTGTGTCTTTGGCCACCTCTTCTGCCGTGCCTTGACATCCTGGTGTCCCAAGAGTCCCTGCGGTTGGAGAGAGGGTGGTTCCATCCTCAGGGGACCTCCCTTCTGTCTGTTCCATATCTAGAAAGAAAAGACATGAAGACAGTGTCACACACTGCCTTGGCATGAGGTGAAGACCCTGCCCTCTGAGTGCTCTGGCCTATGAGTCAAGAAGTCTGTGGTTCTGTCCTATTTCCCTTACTAGCCGGGCGTGACACCAAATAGCCACTCTCCCCGTGGTAACCAGAAGGATGTAAAGGGTTTCCTCTGCTATAGTGGGGCAGTTGGACCATATTGACTTGGTGTTGAATGGTATTTATCCATTGCCCTTCTGTAGGCTGTGGCTTTATTACTGTAGTTATTCTGGAACAGGGTCTCATGTAACCCAGGCTGGCCTCAAACTTGCTTTTGAGCAAAGGATTTCATTGAACTCCTGATCCTACTGCTGGAATTGCAGGCTTGCACCGCCACAGTTGGCCGATGATGGTGGTGATGATGGTGATGGTGATGGTGATGATGGTGATGGTGATGGTGATGATGGTGGTGATGTGATGATTCTAAGGATCCAACCTAGAGCATCACTTTATTCCTGAGTGAAATGCCCAGCCTCATAATGCTTTTTCAATAATTTTTGCCTTGTTTTGATTAAGCCAACTGAAGTGGTCACAATTTAATACCAACATTCTGGAACTCCCTCAAGCAGGCTGGTGTATAGAGCTGAGAATCCCTGCTTTGCCTCCGTTGTATGGATTTTCAGTTACCGTCTATTTCTGGTAAGCGAAATTGAGAGTCCATCTCCAGCAACGATCTAAAGTGTCTTTTTAAAAAATGCATTATTGGACTTAAAAATAACTTAATTCAAAACAAGACAGGCATTTAGGAAATTTGAGTAAAGATGGTACAGACGTTAAATCATAGAGGTGATGTAAAAATACTGGGATCTTGGGAGGCTCCTGGGCAGGCTAGGCTCTGAACCTCTGTGATTCTTGAGAAAGTGGGTGAGAAGGGTGTGCTTTGGGTAAGAGACTAGAATCACATGCCCTCCAGTCTGCACAGATGGCCTCCGCCTCGTGCGTGAGGAGGGGCGATGCCTTAACTTGGTGGTTCCTATTTGAGTCTAGTGCATAGTTTTTGGAGTGGAGGAAAGAGTACGTTCTGTCACTGCCTTCTCTAGTTGGGGGTCTAGTTACAAAGAAAACAGTTCCCAAATAGGGCTCAGGGCATGACTCAGACAGTAAGAAAAGTGGACACTCCTGTCATCGGCTAAAAATACCTCCTACCCTTGGCAGTACTTTCTTAGTGAGAGTACCCAGGACAGGCCAGGACAGAGCACAGGCAGCATTAAGACAGGATCTGCTTCTGCCTCCCACTTCAGGGTTCCTGGTCCCCCAGATAAAAGTCCAGAGGTCTGGATTTGGTGCCTTACACTTTCTAGGAAGTAAATGATGTCTTGTAAAAATATGAAGACTGCTCACCACTGTAGTCCCTTTGCCGTGCAGCAGCTCCAGTCATAGATCCCAGCAAGAGGGCTCCCCCTTCCTGTGTGCCATGTGGCAGTGTGCATGGAGGCTAGCCAGGCGGTCATGGCACATGGACCCTGGCCATCTAGTCACTCACTCTGAGCTAAAGGCATTCCCTCAGAGCCCCAGATGGAGGTCAGAGTCTCTAGTCAGTACCCTGTAGAAGTCAGGCACAAATGGACGAGATGTGGCTGGGGGGGCAGATTGCTTTCCTAGACTGCTCAAGGCCCCTATTCAACCTCTAATATTGTATAAACTGGGCATGGTGGTACATGCATGTAATGCCAGCATGTGTGTGGTAGAAGCAGGAGAAGCAGTCTCAGCTACATGGTGATCTTGAGGCCAGCTGAGGCTACGCCTTAAAATAAAATAAAAGAAAAGAAAAGAAAAGAAAAAGAAAAGAAAAACAAAATGAATGAAAGTTCTCTTGATAGTGAGAAGAAGATGCGTTTATTCACTGACCAAGGTTGTTCCAAATATAGCCAGCTTTTCACTCTCCTAGAGATACACAGCAGCATTAGCAGTTAAGTAGGTATCAGGTGCCACTGAGTTTAAAAAAAAAAAAAAACTGAAGACTTAGCTTGAACATCATTGAATTCACCTTTCCTTAAACCCACCTGGCCATGAGTTTTTCTCCTTGCCTTATTTTCTTACTAAAATGGTTTCCATGAGACATTCCTATTCCCCACTTTGACAAAGCCATGTTCAAGGTCTGAATGAGACACAACCCCCCCCCCCACCTCTCTGTTCTTTGTCCTTGTGGGGAAGGTGGTTGTGAGTCTGTGGTGAAGGCCACTGGGGTCTTGTGGCGGTAGAATTCTAGCTCGCACTGTTTACTGTGTGGTACTTGTTCTGCATTTTAATTTCTGGGCACATAAATAGGTTCCAGACCATATGAATAGTGGGGGGTTTAGGCCTCTGGCAAGTGGGAAGTATTTGGAGGGAGTCTCAGTCCACAGCTTGCCTGGGGAAGAGTGACTGGGCCATTCCTGAGCCAGGGTGAGGTCCCCACCCGGTCCCCAGGGCATTTATTAATGATAGGAGACAGAGAGAG
>OU015750.1:56964705-56985313 GCA_907169655.1 Acomys percivali
ACACACACACACACACACACACACACACACACACACACACACACACACACCTCTCAGCTACCTTGCCTATTTGTTCATCACCTCTGCTTTCCCCCTCCAGCCTTGTCATAAATAGACAAGGAGTGAAGAAGCTCTGAATTCTGAGGAGCCAGGATGACACCCTCTTCCCCCCAGGGCTCATGATTCTACAGCAGTTTACAGCTTACACTGAAGTGTTTCGCTTTACCTTAGCTGTTCCTTGCTCAACCCCTCATAGTCTTTAGGAGTCTTATACTTTAGGAGTCTGGTTGAGGGAGTGGAATTCCTGTGACTAAAGTCATAGGAGCATTAAGTAGGCCAAATTATACCTGGATCCTAGGTCTCCTGGGTGCAGAGATAGAGCGTATACTGAAAATACTTTTCCCACTAGATCCCCAGCCCAGTGTCCCTTGAATAGCCCTGGCTCAGACAGTGGGCATCTCCCCTGTGGGGAGGAGCCACTGAATAAGGCTCAGGAGTTCCTCTCTCCTCTAAGCGCACACTAGACCCTTCACAAAAGACCTCCTCACCACTCCTCTCCCATTTTGCTCTCTGCTTCCTTCTTCCCTCTTCCCTGCTGAACCCCAACTGTTACCCCATCTTGTGTCCAGTTTCATCTCCCCTAGTCCAGAGGGAAAACCCAAGTTCTGAATGGAGCAAAGGATGCTTGCTGTCTCTGTGATGCCTGTGTCTCCTACTGCCACCCAATCCCTCTCAGTAGTTCTGAGGCTCCTACCTTACCTACCTCAGCCCTCACTTGGAGAGAACTTGCATCCTAATGTCCCCTGTCCCCCAAAAGTCCTCTACCTGTCCCCCCAAGGCCCTCTTCATAGATGGTCACCTCCAGGCTACTCTGTACCTAAGCTCAAGGTTACCTAGCTCCTTTAGGCAGCTAAAAAGAGTTGCTACAGTGAAGAGAATTAGGAAGCAACCTGCTTTTCTCTCATTGTAGGGGTCTCATTGGAAGATCTGGCTTGTGGGAAGGTAAAAGTAGGGCATGGAATCTATGGGAGTAATTAAAAAGGGGCCCAGAGCTTTTCCTACCTGTGGGGTTCTGCCTGCAGCTTGGGAGCTCTTGTCTCTTTCTAGCTGAGTAGCCTCACTCCCAATTGTCCTTTAAGCTCTGGTGGCTTTGAGCGCCTAGTTCATAGTCCCGCCTCCTTGCTCCCACCCCACCCCACCTTCAAGAGGCCTGGGCTTCTGGGCTTCAGGAAGAGCATTGTTTACTGGCCTGTTGGTACAACACTTTCTCTTAGACTGGGAGGCTCAAATTTCCCCTGAAGATCTGACAGGTGGCACCTTTCAATCATGCCTCGTCCCTCTCCTGTGGGACGCATCTTTCCTGTGATCACCCTCCTCCCTGAAGTGCTCTGGCCCTGGAGCTGTTGACAAGCAGCTGTCTGTCTAGCTCATCCAGAACATGGTCTCCAGCTCTCTGGCCGCCAGTGATCATCCAGAGCCAAGCTTGGCCTTCTGTACTTCCTTAGCCCCTTGCCCTCCAGTCTTCCTCTAATTTCCTCCTCTACTCCTCTCTAGGCAAAGCAGGTGCTGAGGGATGGGCTCAGGAGATGGAAATAGGACAGCTGCCAACAGTGGGCTCACGCCAGACCAGGAAGCTTGGAAGAGGAGGAGCCCAAAGGGGAGAGGAATGGAGAGAGCCAATGAAAACCAGACTTAGCAACTACATCATGCATAATTTATTGCTTCTGTTTTGAGCTCTATTGGCTGGTACATGATCAGCTCTGTATATATATATATATTTCTGTGTGTGTGTGTGTGTGTGTGCACGTGCACACCTGCGTGCGCTGAATTGAAGTTTTGCTCAGAGAACAAAACAAAGTAAACCTTATTTTGGCTGTGTGTCACACAATGTAAGGTGGGGTATCTCTTGGAGAGTGTGGGCAAGGACACCCCTCCCATTGATGAAGCTTGTGACTCCTGCAATTCCCCTCCCCCAGCCCCTTCGGCTCAGCCACCCTGGCTTGCTTCCTGTTCCTTAAATAAATCTGATCAGTGCTTTCCAAACTCAGTACTGGGTTTTCCTTTCTGCTCTTCCCGAGGTTGCTTCCCTCTCATTGTTCTTTCTCTCAGGGAGGTCCTTCATGATTGCCATGTCCCAAGCAGGGCATTTCCAACTCTTAATAGTCAGATTGCAAACTGTCATTAGGCCTAAGAAAAATCTTCAGTCCAAAGTTGTTGCAGTTATTATTTAATTTCTGGCATAAAACAATATTCAAATAAGTGTGTCATCTGTCCATAGTGTGTCTCCTTCATTCATCCAGAATTATTTGCCGAAGACAGGGGAGTTCTCCCACATTCGTCTAGCTTGATGATTTTTTTTCTTCCTTTAACTAGATAATAAAAACAGCATGCTGGAAGACTGTGGTAAACCTCTCTCTCTCTCTCTCTCTCTCTCTCTCTCTCTCTCTCTATCTCTCTCTCTCTCTCTCTCTCTCTCGTTTTTTGTTTTTTTGAAACAGGGTTTCTCTGTGTAGCCTTGGCTGTCCTGGATGCGTTTTGTAGACTAGGCTGGCCTCGAACTCACAGTGATCCTCCTGCCTCTGCCTCCCAAGTGCTGGCATTGAAGGCGTGTGCCACCACGTCCGGTTTATCAAGACTTCTATTAGATAAACCTTTTAATCTTTGATCTAATGGTTAGTGAACAGCAAGTAGGTGTTGGAGACAACAGCATTAAACACAAGAGAAATTAGGCAAAAGAGATAGTTTTAGTGTGAAGAGATAGTAATCACATCAACAAGTGAAATATGTAACACATTAAGTGTGACAGGTTCTATAAAATAAGGTGATGTGGGGTAGACAACACGGCTTTCTGTTTGTTTATGTTTTGTTTTGTAGGGAGGAGAATATACTTGCAGATACGGCAAGTGAGATGGGGAGGAAGACCTCAAGCAAGTCTGGGACTGAAGCCTGTGACAGTGAGGGGCACCAGCACTCGTGGCAAAGAGAACAGTAACTAGAAAGAAGAGAGGGAGCAGACTTGGTGTGTTTGATAAAGAGAGAGGCTATCAGCATGGCTGGGCAAAGCCCTGGGGTGGGAGGACAGTCAGAAAGAAAAGGAAGAATACAGGGCTGGCCAATCATGTGGGATTTGTAGTGGCTTACACTGATTATCTACTTATACGGTCTAGAGCGACTTAGGAGATAAATGTCTAGGCAAGTCCATGAGACAGTTCTATAAGCGGTTCAGTGAGGTGGGAAGACTTCCCATGGGCTGGGAGGACCGACTGAATAAGAAGGATAAAGTGAGCTGAGTCCCAGCATCCTTCCATCCATCTTGACTGTGGACGTGATATGACCACATGCCTCCCGTTCCTGCCACAACGTCCTCACCGCCACAACACCTTCACTGCCACAATGGACTGTTACCTCCTGAACTGAAGGCCGTGGCAAACCCTTCCTCCTGTGCACTGCTGTTCTCAGGTAACAGATCACATCATGGAGGGAATAATACAGGGTCTTACAAGCTATTGAGAAGACTTAGGCTTTTGCTCTGTGATTAGAAACCACTGTGGTACTTAGGGTGTGAGTGACATGATCTATTTTAAGTTTTTTGTTTGTTTGTTTGTTTTTGTTGTTGTTGTTTTGTTTTTAACATCATTCTGGCTGCTGTTCCGAGAACAATCAGATGTGAAGTGTAGACAGGAACAGCGAGAACAACCAGGAGACTAGTGTGGTGACTGGGTACAATATGTGGTGGTCTGGACCGCGGTCATTTGTGAAGGCAAGTAAAAAGTGAGGAGGAACAGCCACAGTGCAGGCAGCAGCCAAGTTTGGGTAGGCTTTCTACTTATGTTAATGGGTTAGTCTTTCGCCTCTTGCTCCTCTCAAGACAGTCTAGGGAGACATATTTATCTTTGTGCTCCCTCAGCCCTTTATGAGTAGCAGGCCCCATGAGGAGATCCTCTGCTCCCTTCTTTGGGGCTGGAGTCCCACCCAAGAAGGCAGTACTGACCCAGAGCGAGAGACCAATATGGAACCTTTCTATGAGGATGGGAAAGATGGAATGCTGGGTAGAGTGAGGGGGCCAGAGAGCATCCAATTGGGGTGGTGCTTGCGTTCCAGGGATAGTCTCAGAAACTGAAGCTATTAAGAAGAATACCATGATGGCTGGAGAATTTTACCTGCAGCACCAAAATGCTAACTGTAGAATAGAGACAGGGCCACATAGTAAATAATAACAGTAGCGCCATGGTCAGCAAAACCAGTGATTTTACAGGCCCCGAAGGGAAGGGAAGTAGGAAGTTGCTCAGTGTTTATGGTTTTAATTATACTAGCTGAGTAAATTCTAGAGGTCTTCTGTGCAGTGCAGTGCATATAGGTAGTAATACTATATAGTGCAAGTAAAGAATCTACATTAAAGGCTCTAATTACAATTTAAAAGATCCACCTGAGAGGTTGGGGAAATATTTGCATTAGGGAGCAGGAAATTGCTTAGGTGGGGAAAAGGCTTCCTTTGTAATAATAGCAGGGTCCTGAGTTAGAATCCCCAGAACCATGTAACATCAGGCATGGTAGGATGGGTTCACAGTCCCAAGACTCCTACAGTGAAATGGGAGGCAGACAGGTACAGCCCTGAAAGCTTTCAGGCCGGCTAGGCTGGTATAGGCAGCAGGAAACACAAGAGATCCTGTGTCGAACATGGTGGAAGTTAAGGATGGAAACGTGAGGTTGTCCCCTGACCCCCATGTGCACAGTGTGTGCACCTACATTCTCTCTCACACTAAAACAGAAAAAGACAAGTATTTTAGCCGGGCGTGGTGGCACATGTCTTTAATCCCAGCACTCAGGAGACAGAGGCAGGTGGATCGCTGTGAGTTCAAAGCCAGCCTGGGCTACAAAGTGAGTCCAGGACAGCCAAGGCCAGCACAGAGAAACTCTGTTTCAAAAACCAAACCAAAAACCAAACCAAAACAAAAAACACCAAAAAAGATAAATATTTTTAAAATCTGCAGTAGATTACATTAGGAAGTAAATGAGCTGGTGAGACAGCTGAGTGGGTGAGGGTGCTGACCACCAAGCCTGGCATCTTGGGTTGGATCACTCTGGACTCACATGATGGACGGAGAGAATCAGCGCCCACCAGTTGCCCTTTGACCTCCACATGTGCCCATAGCACATGTTTTTTTAAAACACATGTTTTTATAAATACATTTAAATAAAAAAATTAGAATATCAAATGAGTGCTGTAGTTCAGTTGTGGAGTGCTTGCTTAGAATGCACGAGACCCTGCTGCATTCAGCCTTCAGCACTGCCAAAGAAAGATGGGGGGCGGGGGGGCAGGGGACGGGGGACGGGGGACGGGCGGGAATCACTATTAGCCGAGGATGTGAAAATAGCACTTTGGAGGAAAAGACTTCATCTGTTAAAGACGACAATAGATCAATAAAATGTGACTCAACTTTAAGAATTGTTAAACCCTGGGGTTAGATACAATAATGATCATTAAAATGTGTTCTGTGTATGCTGTGAATTTGCTTGCTGCCGACGCTCTGCCCCTCACTCAGGACTCTGTGGTACTTTGGAATCCTCTCTAGCCAAATGAAGTCGTTTCCCTCTTCGACCTGCGGGCGGCTCCGTCTCTATGGTAGCCGGTTTCCCAGCACAGCCTGGTCTGCGTTTTCTTCCGGATCAAAAAAAAAAAAAAAAGAGGTTGGACTTCCCTTCCGGAAGTGACCCACGTGCTGCTTCTTTTACCTACCTGGGTACCCGGCAACTTTTTTTTTTTTACTATTGACCCGGAGTTGGGGACATTGTGGAAACTGTGACCAGCCTCAGACCGTGGTGAGTGAGCCTCGGTGTCTGGCCCCCAGGGTGACCCTGAAGATGCCATCGCCTTGACAGAGGCGCAGCCTTCGGGCCAGCACCGGGAACCTAGGTTGTGGTTAGGGTCGGATTCTCAGAGCCACGCGGGTTCAGGCTCACGGCTTTGAGTGTTGTGTCCCTACGGCCGATCCTCTGGCTAGGAGCGATCTCGGGGGCACTGAGAGGTCTCAGTTTCTGGCCCCGAGCCCCATGACATCCTGAGTGACCTTGAGCTGGACACTGTCCCCTCTAAGGGCCTCGTCTCCACGTCTGTTAAGAGGGCTGACTACGTTTACTGAGAGCAGTGGTCCCTGAAGGTCTGGAATGTTATTATTCCTCGCGTCCTCTAGCCCCCGAGTATTAGGGTGAACCGGGAGGGGTCGGCGTTGACGATCGTGTCTGCTCCTAGGACTAAAGACCAGGAGGCTAGTCTCTCCACGGTGCTAGGTTGACATGGACCCGCTCAGAGCCCAGCAGCTGGCTGCAGAGCTGGAGGTGGAGATGATGGCTGACATGTACAACAGGTAACGAGATCACCCCCAGCTACCCTGTCTTGGAAAATTAGCCCTGGCCAACCTTACCACAACAGGGAAGGACTGAGCGCTGGGGTTAAAGGTGTTCGCCACGACCACCTGGCCTTAATTACACTTTAGTTCTGTGTTAGGCTCTTGAAAAAGATTTTCTGTATATTGTCATTTAGATTTTTTTTTTCTTTCTTTCTTTCTTTCTTTCTTTCTTTCTTTCTTTCTTTCTTTCTTTCTTTCTTTGGATTTGTTTTTATTTTATATGTATGACTGTTTTGCTTGCATGTATGCAATCACACCACCTTCCCACAGAGGCCAGTAGAGGGCATCAGATCCACTGAAACTGTAGTTAGAGGTAGTTGTGAGCTACCATGTAGGTGTTGGGCACCAAACCCAAATCCTCTGCAGGAGCAGTAAGTTATCTTCACCACTGAGCCGTCTCTCCAGCCCCCCATTATCATCTTTTCTATACTCAAGATAATTCACAGGGAGAAGGGGGTATAAGCTGGTGGGCGCTTGTCTAGGGTGCAGGAAGCCGTGGTTTGACGTGGTCCTATCATTGCAGCACTCATGGAGGCCAGCAAATCAGTAGTTCAAGTTCATCCTCGGCTGTGTAGTGGGTTCGAGGCCAGTCTGGGATAGATGAGACCATTCTAAAATAAATAAACAAACAAATAAAAAAAACCAGTGGGTTAATCTCATTAGTGCCATTTTAACGTCGGGGGTTGGGATATCAAGGGGTTTAGTAATCTCAGGGTCTATAGTTTGGCCTGTATTTATGTGAGGATCAGAACTTGAGGCTGACTTCACAACTATTGCTTACAGCTGTTTGGCCAATTTGGAAACAAATCCTGGTGCGCTGGTCACCAGCTGAGCAAGCTGTCTCATAACTGATGTCTCACCTATAAAACTGATAGGATGAGTAGTGCTTTATGAAGAAGACAGTACTAATGTTAGACATGAAAGCCTTCAGCATCGAGCACATCATACAGAAACAGCAGAAGCTCTTTTCATTGGCTGATTTACCTTGGAGGCCTTTAAGATGCAGACTGAGCAGTCAGGCTAGCTGGCTCTGTGTGATCCGTAGCAAATCACTGAGCTTCTGTGTCTTAGTGTCCTCATCTGTAAAATGGGGGTAATGGTGGTGGCTGACTTGGAGGTTCCGTAACAGAATCTGTATCAGCACGTGGTGTGGTGCCTGGCACACGGCCAGTGTCCAGCAAGTCCTTCCCGACTCACTGTCTTGTACGTGTCTCAGACAAGGTTCTGGGTTGGGAGAACCTTCCAAGGTGCTTGAAGTGAAAACTGAGGATTTCTTCCACTGTTTTCCGGGGGGGAGGTGGGGAGGCAAAGTCAGTACAGCAGGGTTGGAGTTGTTGAGGGTCCTGGGATGTACAGGAACTTACTGACATACTGTTGTCCTTCTATAATCCCAGAATGACCAGAGCCTGCCACCGGAAGTGCGTGCCTCCCCACTACAAGGAAGCAGAGCTGTCCAAAGGCGAGTCTGTGTGCCTGGACCGGTGTGTGTCTAAGTACCTGGACATCCACGAGCGGATGGGCAAAAAGCTGACCGAGTTGTCTATGCAGGATGAAGAGCTGATGAAGAGAGTGCAGCAGAGCTCTGGACCTGCATGAGGCCCCGGGCAGTGCACACCCAGGCTGCACCTGGCCACTTATTTTATTAAAGTGTTTCCCAATGGATGTCATATGTGAAAACCGTCACACTTAGGTTTTCTGGAGCATCTCCAGGTCTCCTGGGTGTGGTAGAGCTCTCCTGGCTAAAGAAGGGGGCTTGTCACGCTGGTTTGTGACTCTGTATGTGTGTATATGTATATATCTGTATTAAAACAAATTTGTGCAAAGCAGTGTCTTTTTTTGAAAGTAATCAGACAGAGCATCCAATAGGAGGGAAGTTGATGAAGTAGGCCTTTCTGTGGGGTTGGGGTTGGGTTTTTTGTTCTGTTGGTTTTTGTTTGTTTGTTTTTAACAAACAGGGTTTTACTATGTAGACCAGACTATCCTCAAACTCACAGAGATCTACCCGTTTCTGCCTTTCAAGCGCAGGGATGAAGATGTGCACCACCACACCCAGCAGGTTGTTTGTATTTTGAGGCAGGGTTTTACTTGCAGCCCAGTTTGGCTTCAAACTCAGTCTTCCTGTGTCACTGTCTAAATGCTGCCGTCACAGGTATGTGCCTTAACAGTGCTTTAAGACTATAGTGAAACCGGTAGGTTTGTGCGTAGAGTCTGAGGCTTGCTGTGTGGCACGGGATGTGCTGCATTCCTCTGCATTAGTAGAGTGCATCAGCTATAGGAAGCACTAAATACCTTTTAAAACTTGATAGTAAGTGGAGGCAAGCGGGCATTTCTACACATCAAAGCGACTTAGATGGATAGGATTTAGCGAGCAAGTTAGCCAGCCATGTTATCTATACACCAGGTAGCTAGGATGCTGTCGAGGTACGAGGTGGGCCAGGCATCTTGGAAAGGGATCTGGGAAGGGGTGATGACTCCCGGCATCTGCGTTCACCTGATCCGGACTGTGCTCTGCAGTCACTTTTCAGTATCCGAGTGAGTCCACCCACCCAGACTAAAGGTCTAATTAGGAAACAGGTTCAGCAATGCCGCTGCTTGCCAAAGGTCACACACTAGAGCGTGGGAAGGCCAAGCCCCACTCCTGTCTGAGGAGGACCCTTGGGAGAATGCTGCGGTCAGAGTGTGTGACTGGTCCAGAAGGCACTTTGTTGACACTGAAGCCACTGGCAGAGCTGGGCCTTCAAAGTGGGCATTTGTTGTTTGTAGAGGTGTTTGGGACAGAGTAAAGGGCAAGAGAGGCAGAGGCTTAGTTCAGCTTACAAATGCCGGTTCAAGTTGGATTAGAGACTTGGCTGAGATTGTCTTCCTGCACGACCTTAGGAGAGGCATTTGACTGCTTCAGTGACCCTACCATTAAAATTGCAGTGGGGTCCATCTGCCTCTTTGGGAAGTTGTGAAAACTAATAGCCCAATAGTTAGAAAGGTGTCTGAAATACATCAAGCACTCAATAAATTGCTAAATCCGGTGCAAAGTGAAGAAACTACATAGACTTGGGTAAAATCGCAAACCCGTTGTCTGTCGTTAGGGTGGGCAGAATAGTTAAGGCTTTCTCAATGCTGAGATGTATATAAGTTTAGGCCAGCAGGTGGCGCTGTCTGCCCGTGGGTCTTTAGCTGCTGGGGCAGTGCCACAAAGTTACAACACTTGCTCGTTCTCTGCCAGCAAAGCACAATGCTAGGAAGAAAGAGGAGTCACTGTAAGGGAAGGAGATACTGTATCTGCCTTCAGGTTTAAAAGGGACATAATGAGTATTCTTTTGATAGTGCGCAGCTGGAACAAACAAAGCCTGGTGGACACCGGGAGAGGAGGTTCTGGGTCAGGGATAGCTCTTAGGAAGGCTTTGGCATGGCAGGGAAGTGTGGAAACAGCTGCAGTGTGGCTGCAACACCAAGTGTGAAGAGAAAAGCTGAGCAATGAGCCCAGAAGCTTGGGCAGGCTCGGCTCCAGCACAGCCTAGGGAGTGGGCTGTGTTAAGCCATTTGGATTTTCTCCTGCTAAGGGCGTCAGCAGACTGTTATAGGATCTAAACCTTTCAGTGACAATGACAAGTCTGCTTTTCAAAGGCCTGCTCTCCCTGCCAGATAGATAGCCATAGGTGACAGTAGATAATGGATCAAGGAGGAACGAGGTACAGACAGGAGAGAGACGGATGGAGATGGAGGGTTAGCTCACGTTTATGGAGTTGCTGAGCTCTGCTAAGGGCGCCATGTTATTTTCTTTAATGTTAGGACAACTCTGAGGCCAGGTACAACTTGAAGTTTATGGATGAAGAGGCCAAGGCTCTCAAGAGTTCATCCCTTGTCCAAGGCAGAGCTGGGCTCCTTCTCCTGTTAGTGTATTCTATGGTAGGCAACTTCGAAGCCTCCTGGGCCCAGTGCTTGAGCTCTTCTTTTGGGTTTCCCCTCCCTGTCTGTGTACAGTGTGCACTTGATGAAGAGACTTCCTTCTTATAAAAAAGATCATAGCTAAGGTGATAGGACATAGTTATGAAAAGCCGCACACTTCTTCCCTTTCTTACTAGTCCTGAAGAAGCCAGCTCCCACACTGAGCTGGCAGTGAAGAGGTAAGCAACATTCACACAGTGAATGCCCCCACCGTGGTGTGAGCGAGCCTGGAAGCAGATCCTTCCCTTCCCCGGCGGCTTGTGACAGCGTCCCTGATCCACACTTTGCAGCCTGTGAGAGAAAGTATAGGTCAGGATCCAGTCACACCTTATCTCCTACCCTGAGAAGCTGAGATAAACCGTTGTATTTTGGGGTAATTCAGCCACAGAGAGCTCGCACTGTCTTAGGCCAGAGGGCCCAGTGGAGTGATGTTTTAAAAGATCTAGCTGGTGGAACAAATACTAAAACAAGGTAGTTTTCTTGCTGGTTTTTCAAGGCGGGGTTTCTCTGTGTTAGCCTTGGCTTTTCTAGACTCGCTTTGTAGACCAGGCTGGCCTCGAACTTACAACGATCTGTCTGCCTCTGCCTCCCAAGTGCTGGGATTAAAGGAGCGCATCACCATGCCTGACAAGGTGGTTTTATAGTTGTGGGAAATGTTAGGTTTTGGGCTAGGAGCCACATCCACTTGTAGCAGCCTCTGTCCACAGCAGGAGAAATGTCAAGCCCCCTACTCAGAAACTGTCCCTTACTCTCTAGCAGACCCCCTGCGTCCCAGAAGAATAACAGGTACCATAATAAAAAACATTTAGTGAGTACACGTGTATATATGTCAGAGGTCAGAGAAAAACCTTGCAAGTGTCAGTTTTCACCTTCTGCCATGTGGGTTCCAAAGATTGAACACAGGCCTGGTGACAAGCATCTACCTATGGCGCCATCTCTCTGTCTCCCACACTTTTATTCTTACTTCTCCAAGGACAGAACCAGGCTACTGGACTCCCCAGAGAGCTACCAGTGACATCCCCTCAGGTAATGGGTACACCATAAGTAAATGTGCCCCTCCTGCCCAGTTCCCATGGATCCTCTAAGTCACATACTGACAAGACTCCTTCCTCTCTTCCTCATAAAGCAAAACCTCTTACCCATCATCCCCGGAAGTCAGGCCTGTGCTGTGCGCCACTCATCAATTAGGGTGCTTGGAATTTCCCTTTTCCTTTGAAATCTCTAGGAAGGGACCCCTCATGTGTCCCCTCCCATGCTGTCTGTCTACAGTGTTGGGGGGGTGGGGGGTCTGTGCTCTTCTCATAATGTCTACCTTCCACTTTCTATAGCGTTACCATTTCTCCTAATACATCTCTTACCCGGGGACAATCTGTCCGCAGTGTTCTCCTGTAACCCTAAACTAGAGAGAGACCTTTCAGTCACATGTTACAGAAGATGTTCGAGGAGCTGTGGGGCTACGAGAGGGACCGTGTTCACAGTCTGGATACCCAGTGACAGCTGCCTCCCCCCAAAGCTACAGGCTGGTGAGAGTCAAAGGATGAGTAGAATTTGCCAGGCAGTGGGTCTGGTGGGGGGGAGGCTAGAAGGGAAGTAGTGCACTCAGGCATCTGCCCTGAGAGCCACACGGTCCATTAGGGGAAACAGGCACACCTAGATGAGTTTACCATAGAAAAAGTCAAATGTCATGCATGTACATATACACACATATATACATATACACACACCATAATTGATGAGTGGTGCACAGCACAGGCCTGACTTCCGGGGATGATGGGTAAGAGGTTTTGCTTTATGAGGAAGAGAGGAAGGAGTCTTGTCAGTATGTGACTTAGAGGATCCACAGGAACTGGGCAGGAGGGGCACATTTACTTATGGTGTACCCATTACCTGAGGGGGGGGATGTCACTGGTAGCTCTCTGGGGGATATATATCTATATATCTCACACAACAAAGGGTTCAGCAAGTTATTGCAAACAATCACAGGCACTTATGGAAATCACCCAATTCCAGTAACAAGAGGACCTGGAAGATACCCCAAGGGCATGGCCAAATAAAACCCTTGTTCCCACTGCATCGTGCCGCTTCTGTGTGTGGTTAGGTCTCGTAGCATTGGAAGGCCGAGTTGCCAGGGTCCATCCTGGGCTCAGAGAGCAGCAGAGTGCAGGAAGGCCATTGTGTGGAGACAAGGAGTCCTTGGAGGCAGGACCTACAGGCCGCTGGCAAGTGGCACGTAGAGGGGAAGGCAGGGGGCAGAATCTGGGGTGTCTCCGGTTTTGTCACTTAAACCTGGGAAAGAGGTGCTGCTGCTGCTGTTGACACAGGCAAAAAGGGTGAGGAGGGAGAGAGGGGGAGATTTAAATTGCTGAACAAACTGCACACCCTTAGACCCCCAACAGAGCAGGCCTGGGAGGGCAGGTTTCATTGGCAACAATCCCCTTCTTCTACGTGTGTCTCTCCGGTTCTTGGAACCTTTCATGTGAGGTTTCCTTCTCCTGGGGACTGATAAATCCTGCTGATTCTTGAGAGCCTGGCCTGGTGGCACATGCCTGTTACCCCAGCACTCAGGGAGGGAGAGACAGGTAGATCACTGGGAGAGGCCAGTCTGATCTACAAATCGAGTCCAGGACAGCCAAGGCTACACAGAGAAACCCTGTCTCTAAAAACAAACAAAACAAAACAAAACAACAACAACAACCACAAAGCTATCTGCAGATATTAACTCACACGTCACCCTTAAGGACCATTCCCCGAGCTCCTGCCCAGGTCCAACTCCCCTGTCAATCATGCATCCCATAGTGGCAAACAGCACATTTCCCAGTTGCACATTCCCAGCGTGGCCCTTGTTCAGCTTCCCGGGACCTCATGTGCTCCCCTGGGACAGAATCTTGAAATATCTATTTATTTTTATTGTATGCGTGTTGAGTGCTTTGTGTACCATGCACATGCAGTGCCTGCGGGTGCCAGAAGAGGGCACTGGGCTCCGTGGAACCGGTGTCACAGGAAGTTGTGAGCCACCACGTGGGTGGGTCGGCACCTAACCAGGTCCTCTGCAAGAGCAACAAGTGCTCTTCATGGTCCAGCCATCTCTCAAGCCCTGTTTTCTGGTCTTAGTCCTGCTCTGAAGCCCTGGCTTAGGATTGGCCTTGCGCTCTGCCTGTCATCCTGCCTTGTTTTCCAATTCTCAAGTGCTGGGGTTCTAAGTGTGCCTGACAATACCTCCCCTTTTCCACCCCTCACAATCTGAACTATTATAATGGCTTGCCTATCTACTTCCTAATATACCCCTATTTTCATTAAACACATAAACTAAACCCTGCCTGTCCTCTTCAAACAAAACCAAAAGAAGAAAACAAAACAACAAAACAAAAACAACCCAGGAGTTTTGTTTTTTTTCCCCTTTCTGCTCTTACAGTTCACAGTGATGTAAGTATTTAGTCTCGTGGAGGTCACCCAAACTTCCTTCCCAGCTTTGTTTCCTGCCACGCCCTCCCTTCTCAGTTATTTAACAAGTGTTCAGCAGCAGTTTACTGTATGCCAGGTCTGTGATGGGCAGCAGCCATACAAATTACCTTCAACCTGCTTGGTTTTGCACCTAACAAGCTTACCAGAGCCCACGGAGTGAAGAAGCAGAGGAAGGAAAGAAATGGATCGCTTCAGATAAGCAGGAGGCTCCCAGGGTCCCCACCGTGTTTGGGGACGGGATGGGTGGGCAGCTTGCAGACAAAGGTGAATCTTGAGCAGAGCTGTAAGGATGAGTGAATTGGAGATGGAAGAAGTGAACCTGCCGCTCCTACAAGAAGGAAGAGCAGGTGCTGAGACAGGAGAATGTGAAAACCAGCTGGCCAGGCACTTCTGCTCCAGGGTAACTCTGAGGTGTTTTGAGTGTGCAAGCAGTGTACACAGCGATTTCACAGAACTCAGAGACCCTAAGAAGAAGAAGATGGGAAGGTCGCATGGAAGGAGGAATAAATAGCAAGCCTTCCAGACACAGGTGTTCGTGGACACTAAATCTTATGGATGGGGCTCACAACCCTGCTGACACTTCAGTGTGAGTGTCTGTGCTTGTGCCCATGAGGCACCGCTATGGACAATGAATTAATATTTTATTGTGGTCATCAAGAAGTCATGATGCTCTTGGTGTAGAACCTTTCCTGTGGGGCCCAATCTGACCCTGAGGTCAAGGGTGCGGAAGCGTGTTTGTGTGTGTGTGTGTGTGTGTGTGTGTGTGTGTGTGTGTGTTTGTGTGTGTATGTTTTGTTTTTCTGGAATGAAACACACACATATGTGAGACTTCTACTGCTCAGCCACACACCCTACCCTGTAGCCAGCAAGGCATTTTAAGAAGTAAAACCATCAAAGGCTGACATGTGCCTTCTCCAGAGAACTTTCTGTGCCTTTCTACTGCCAAGGTTTTGCTTTGGTGTTCCTTCACCTGGCTTGCAGGAATGAAAACATCAGACAATGTTCAAGCCAGACAAGCCTGCCTCTAATCATTGCCGTCTAGGTGCAAACCTTGTTTACTGTCTGCGTGAAAACTTGTGAGGCTTGAAGCACGCTGTGATGAGCCGCACATTTAATAACTTTTGTCTTGGAAAGTGTCCATCCTATCTCAGTCACTCGGCAATGTTTGCGTCTTTCTTGGTGTGGCGGCTGCTCTGGCGTTCAGGGGCTCCTCACTGGCTCGCTATCTCTGCGGAACTTTGCAGCTCTGTGAACACCACCTGCTGCACTCTTCACTTGTTCTTGTTTTGAGACACTGTTTCGTGTAGCTCCGGTTGGCCTCTTACTTTGAAGACAACCTTGAACTTCTAATCCCTTTGCCTCGACCTCTCCTGTGCCAGGATTAGAGGCCTGCACCACCAACCCTTCTTTGTGCTGTGCTCCAGATGGATCCTCAAGCAAGCACTAGCCAGCCCCACTCTTATACACACCCACACACACACACCTTTTTTCTTTCTTTCTTTCTTCTCGTCTTTTTTTTTTTTTCAAGACAGGGTTTCTCTGTGTAGCCTTAGCTGTCCTGTACTTACTTTGTAGACCAGGCTGACCTCGAATTCACAGCAATCCGCCTGCCTCTGCTTCCCGAGTGCTGGGATTACAGGCATGGGCCGCCACCACTGCCCGGCTCACACCCCTTTGTTTTCCAGACAGGGTTTCTCTGTGTAACGGCCCTGGCTGTCCTGAAACTGTACATCAGGCTAGCCTTAAAGTCACAGAGATCCGCCTGCCTCTGCCCCGGGGTGCTGGGATTAAAGGTGTGTACCATCACCACCACCACCACCGCCACTCTTTCTTCACTCTTAATGCACTCGATCAACCCACATCCATATTTTCCTTCAGCATTATTATTTCCTTAATCTCCACCATTGTCCAAAAAAGTACTGAATACCTTGCCGGTTTCACAGAGGAGGAAATTGAAGGCAGGTGGTCTGAATGACTTCTCGAAAGATCACTTAGCGGCCAGAAGCACCTGACCACTGAGTCTCCCGAAATAATGACAACAGCTCCAACGAATGAACGTTATGCTCACTATGCCAAGTGTACCATCAGTACAACTGAATCCTAATTCAACTCCTCGACAGGCCGGCAGATTCTACTGCTATCCAAATTTATACAGAAAGAAACTTAAGCCCTGAGAGGTTAAGTTTCCCAGGGCAACCCGGGCTAGTCAGTTTTCAAAATGCAGACTCCTCACTGGAGTGTATAAACTCCCAAAGAGTTCTGACTCTCAGAAAACACTCCTTTTAGACTTCACAGTTTAAAACCCCACCCAAGCCTTTTTAGCATCCAATCTAACTCCAGCCAAGTCCTTGGTTGTTTTGAACAAAGATGCAGGGAATGCTGTCAAACGTTAGTTCAGGAGGTCAATAGAGAAGGTGGGGTCAAGAGTGGAAATGTAGGCTCCCGGGGTGTACTGGGTAAGAGAGTGTCTGGGGGACCAACAGGCGAATCACGTGCGCATGAAACTCGACCTAAGGGGTGGGGAAGGGACGGGAACCCCCGCCCCCACCTTGGGGCGCTGCTCTCAACGCCTGTAAATACAACTATCAACTCTGCAGATCGCGTAGTCTAAGCCCTGGTTTCCCTGCTTCACTAATCTGTGGCGCCCGGACGCTTTTTGGGAGGGCGCAGACGAGGTGAGACCGGCGGGCTGTGCAGCTGACGCTCCAAGGCCCGCTGTGTCGGGCACGCAGCAAAGACCCCCCCCCGCGCCCCCCGGCGTGGATGCGATTTGGGATTGTGATCCTGGGTCTCCGGAGGTCCGGAGTGTGGAACCACCACAAAGGCTCTGTGCTACCCCGGGTGTCAAGAGCTGCGGGAGGCAAGTTTGCCGGCGACAGGTGAGCAGCTAGGACCGCTCAAAGTCACCTAGCCACACTTGCAGGTCTTCAAGAAGCGTCCGTTACCTGAGTCTTTGGGCACATTGTCCCCTCTGTCCCACCCCTCCATTCTTCCTCTTGTTCCACTCTTTTCAGAGCCACTTGTCACTGTGGGAAGGGATCTCGAGGATCCCTGAATCGAAAGCCCCATTTCACAGATGAGAGGCTGGGCAACCCCGAGAGAAGGGGCGAGTGTCTCCTTCCCCTCCGTCTTTCTTGCTTGCTCTTCTCTGTCTGTTCCTTCTCTGCTTGCTCGGATCTTGCTCCGGGTCCCCGCGTCAGATCGTCTCCCTGGTTGGCGGTGGCTACCGCGGCGCTGGCGAGCTCGGGTTTCTTCATTCCCTCTGGTAAACACACCCGCCCGCCGGTCACCCCCATCCACTGCCTTATAAAGTCAGTCCTTATAAAGTCTGCAGGCAAAGGACTTCCTGCCGGAGCCCGAGCCCCCTCCGGGGGACTGAGTGTCTGGCGCATTCCCAGGCGCGCTGCAGAGTGAGGGGCGCGCGGGGGCGCCACGGGGCCTGCCCAGGGTCTCCCTCCACGTGGCAGTTAAGGGATTGGTCCGGAAGACCGGAGGGACACTAGCGCCGCCGGCTGTGGCGGGCGGGAGGAGTTTTTCTCCCCTGGCGCTGGAGAGAGGAGTAGAATGAAAGGCGTAACAAGAACGGAGGGTCTCCGGCTAGCCGCAGACTTCCCTTTCCGCCTCCTGCCGGCTTCTCAGAGTCCGATCTGGCGCAAGAGGCTGGCTAGCTGTGGGCCAGCGGTGGCTACAGAGCACGGTCCGCCCTTGGTGACTTTGGGAGACTTTGGGAACTTGGGGTTTGCCTCCAAGAGCGGGCTCTGTGCGCCCTGGCCTGGGTAGGCAAGCGCGGCAGCGCGCCAGGAGGTGGCTTCGCTCAGACCAGACCTTTCTAGTTCCTGATAGTGCCCTGCGGGCTGTGGCGCGTTCGCCCCTGGCGCTGCCAGAGCGCGCGAAGCCGGCTCCGCAGCACCAGGCTCTATGGGGCCTCCATGAAGGCTCCATCTCGGGTTGGCTCCAGGGGTCTCAGGAGCCACCGTGATGGAGTACCCTTCTCAAGGGCCGCTGGGAAGCCCTTCTTCTCTCAGCGCCCTGTTTCTCTGCAGGGTCTCGGCCACCATGGCCCCCACGCTGAAGCAGGCGTACGGAAGGCGCTGGTGGATGGCTTGCACTGCTGTGCTGGAGAACCTCTTCTTCTCCGCGGTGCTCCTCGGTTGGGCCTCCCTGTTGATCATGCTTAAGAAGGAAGGCTTCTACTCCAGCCTGTGCCCAGGTATATCCGAGAAGGGTTTGGGGTGGGAGGTGAGCACCGCTGGGGAAGGTAGAAGGAAGAGGTAGGAAGTTGGAAAATGAGGACAGGTGGCCAGGCGGAGACAAAGCAGGGCTGCCAAAGACCGGAACGTTGGGCAGGCTCACTTGGTGATCTATTCAAACTTTATGTGCCCACTCTCTTAGGATTCTTTGATTCAGTGGTCGCCGAATTCCCATGTCCTACTAGGCATCTCTATCCTGAGACCGATTTGCCTGTGACAACCTTAAGTCTGCACCTACCCAGAGTAAGGACTTGTCAGAGTTAAACACAGGGCTCTTTGGCGTGCTAACAAACATCACTAACACACAAGAGAGTTCTTCAAAAGATCAAGCCGCCACACAAACTGGAGTGTGAATGTGAGGGACCTGCACCCGTGGGGTCCCCAGTTCTACAAATCACCCATTTGTATAAAGTTAACAGCATTATTTCCTCTAGAATGGATATTTACTTGTGGAGGGTTTGTTTCTGTTTTCCACATCAGTCACCTTGGTATTGTGTAAATGGACCCGAACCTGGCGTGGGAATCCTGAACTCTTTGAGAACTTAACTGCAGGCAAAGGCTGCCTGTCTGCATCTGTCCGGGGGAGGGAGTTCCTCGCTTGGTGGCTGGCATTTGGTGGATATTTTTCTTTTCTGAAAAGAGAGTGCTGAGCTCAGTGAAGGAGCTGTGTGGTGTGCAGTTTCATGTCTCTCATTCCTATCCCCTGTCCCCAAGTCCCATAGGATGGCGGTGACTCAACACTTAACAAATGCAAATGTCCTCCTGGCTTCTGGCTCGGGAGCTCGATCCCTTGCCTCATAGCTTATACTGTGAGTGTGGAAGGATGGAGAACTACTTTCTTTTCTTTTCTTTCTTTTTTAAAAAAAGATTTATTTATTTATTATTTATACAGTATTCTGCCCATACACCAGAAGAGGGCACCAGATCTCATTATAGATGGTTGTGAGCCACCATGTGGTTGCTGGGAATTGAACTCCGGACCTTTGGAAGAACAGACAGTGCTCTTAACCTCTGAGCCTTCTCTCCAGCCCCTGAAAACCACTTTCTTGAGGGTGGAGATGAGGCGGTCTTGATATCTGTTCTTACTTGCAGCGCCTGCTATACTGTGGGGCCACCCCACCCCTCCTACGGTTATCTCTAAGGAAGCAGTGGGTTGCACCCATGTGCCTCACCCCAGTTTCAGAGGGCTGGGACCGGAGATGATGGAGTTAGCGTGAGGCCTAGGAAGGCAAGGTGGGTCCCTTGAGGAAGAAGTCTGAGATGGAATGATAGGCGTTCCAGAGTAGTTTAGAGGACCAAGTGGGACCTTAGGGATGCCCACCCACCTGAGGCTCAAATCCTCTGAGCTTTCCTTGGAGTCTAAAGAGGATCTTCCCTTTGCTGCCCAGAGGCCTTGATGCCTGTTACAGCCCGTCCAGGGGCTTCTTCCTGCCTTCTGCACCGGGAGGTAGTAGGGCTTCACTAAGAATTCTTTCTTTCTTTCTTTTTTTTTCTTCCCCAGGACACAGTTTTTCTGTGTATGTAGCCTTGGCTGTCCTGGACTCGCTTTGTAGACCTGGCTGGCCTTGTGGTTAAATTGATCCGCCTGCCTCTGCCTCCCAAGTGCTGGGATTAAAGGTGTGTGCCAGCACCTCCAGGCACATAATGTTTTCTTGTTCATCCTTGTTCCTTATTATTATCTTTTTTTAATAGCAGAATGACTCTCCATCATATGGACTGACTATATTTTCTTCACCAGTTATTAAGGATAATCCTCTTGTGTTTGCTCTATAACTTCTCCTCCTCTATCTGTCTCTCTCTTGGGGTACCCTTCTTTCCCCCTTTCCTTCTCTCCCCATGCTCATTTAATAAACCTCTGTATAATACCTATTGCTGGGCATCTTATTTTTTAATTAGTAAACATAAAATAAAGGTTAAAATTTTTTTAAAGGAATAAAAAAATACTCTCATGTTTATGTATTTATTTTGGAGTAGACTTGCTGGGTCATGAAGGATACTTTAATGTTTTCCAAAATGACTACTGCATTTTATTATTTATTTATTTATTTTTTAATTTTTATTTTTTGGTTTTTTTGAGTCAGGGTTTCTCTGTGTAGCCTTGGCTGTCCTGGACTCACTCTGTAGACCAGGCTGGCCTCGAACTCACAGCGATCCACCTGCCTCTGCCTCCCGAGTGCTGGGATTAAGGGCATGCGCTACCACGCCTGGCTGACTACTGCATTTTAAATTCTCACCAGCAGTGTATGAGGGATTCTATATTTTCCACATCCTCAGCATTAGTTGTTTCTTGTCTTTTTAATTTGCGTTTCCCTGATGGCTACTGAGGTTGGATGCTTTTATTGGCATTTTCTCTAGAATAACATCTAGTCAGCTACTTCTTCCACTTTTAGGTTATATTATTTGCTTGTTTATTTATTTGGAGATTGGTCCCAGGGCCTTATACTGCTAAGCATATATACAGTATACCACTGTCTTTTTACCACTAAAGTATAAGAACTCTTTATACACCAGATCTAAGTCATTTATATAGTTTTCTTTTTTTTTTTT
>OU015750.1:57010116-57040211 GCA_907169655.1 Acomys percivali
AATTCTGTCTGGAATCCACTTACAGAGCATCTCCACTTGATACAGTGCATGTTCCTGGACCCCCAGCTCTCTGATTCAGCAGCCGCGGAGGGGCTCAGCACTCGGCTTCCCACTTATTCAGACAGACAGGCCCTTATTTTTAGAACCACCGTGCAGGAGCTGAATGGACTGGAAAAATAGGGACCCACTTCCTCCCACAGCCCCTTCCTCAGTTCCTCCCACAGCCCCTCCCCCCACTTCCTCCCACAGCCCCTCTCCCCACTTCCTCCCACAGCCCCTCCCCCTGCACACCGTGTGTGATGATATCTGACGTGGAGAAAGAGGAGGGGAAAGAAAGGGGTGGGGACAAAGGGAAGGAAGAGCGAGTCTGAGCAGGGCGTGGTGGCGCACGCCTTTAATCCCAGCACTCGGGGAGGCAGAGGCAGGCAGATCTCTGTGAGTTCTGAGCTAGCCTGGTCTACAAAGCAAGTCCAGGACAGCCAAGTCTACACAGAGAAACCTTGACTTGAAAGACTTAAAAAAAAAAAGCCAGCACTCGGGGAGGCAGAGGCAGGCAGATCTCTGTGAGTTCTGAGCTAGCCTGGTCTACAAAGCAAGTCCGGGACATCCAAGGCTACACAGAGAAACCCTGTCTCAAAAAAATGAAAGCAAACAGGAAGCGTGACTCTGGACCTGGCCCTTCCCCGGGCTGGATGCCGCCCCGCCTCAGGAGTTCCCGTGTCCTGCCTTGCCCACGTCTTAACCTCTGTCTCTCTTCTCATCTGCAGTTCTTGGAAGGATTTTTGAGGCTTGGGCTACTTGGAGGTGACAAGGAACACCAAAACCAGCTAGAGTCCCACTCTCGAAACAAAGCAACAGAGCTACTCCTAGGGGTGGGAGAAAGCAAGAGAAGGGGCAGGCCTTAGAGGAAGATGGTACCCACAAATACATAGGCCATTTCCCCTTCCCCATGGCCTGTTGGGTGCTTGCTCCCCATTGCCACTCTGTTATGTCAGGGACTCTGCCCCTCCACCCCACCTCCTCCCCAGATGCCCAAACCAACAATATCACCAAAAACGGATATCAGGAGAAGTAATCTGCCAAGGTCACAAAGCCAGGAAGTGGAAGAACCTTCTACTCCCCCAAACCAAACCACTTTCCGTGAGCATAGCTGTCCCCGGGGCTTTCTCCCTGGCCCACTCCCCAGGAGCAGTGGGGCGGACAAGGACATCTGGTACAGATGAAAGAGATGGATACTCAGGTTTCAGGACATCTGACAGGTTTGGCTGGAAGCATTAAAAATTCATAGAGAAACCTGGCCCCAGCCGGACCTTGGGCCTGCCACCTGGACTGGGCCTGCTTTTGTGGCCAACTCTCCCTTCTACAGGGTCCTGGAAGCCCACTCTACATGTTTTATAGAGGAGCTCTCGAACAGATTACAGATCTAAAGCGGGGAGCCAGCTGCTCAGAAAACCGAGCTGAAAACACCCTCACCCCCACTCTGGGTGTAAGCACCTGAGAAGCTTAAGGGCTTATAAAGCTTGTCATCTGGCGTCCGTCTATTCCTCTCCCCAGGCGATTGCATGCTGCTCACTCTGCAGTTTTGTGATGACAAAGCCTGTCTGTGCTTCCCACGATGGCCAGTAGGGGGCAGCCGTCCCTCTGGGCTGCTTCATCTTCTCTATGCTATGAAGGGCAGTAAAGAGAGTCCTGGCTTACGGGCAGGGAGGTGCAGTGTTGGCTTTGAGGAAGGGCTCTGGAGTCCGTGATCTGAGGAGAGCCGGGAGGAGTCTCCTTGTTTTGGGGGAGATGAAAAGGGCTTTAGGGAGCATTCAAAGTGTATCTCTGGGGTTTCTAGCATACCAAACCAGGTGGCCAGGTCGACACAGGCATTCAAGCTTTAGAGAGAAGGCTGGCTGCTGGCCAGCGAGGGTGAGGGTGGAGGCTTGAGTAAGCAGTTGCTTCTTGATGGAGAAACCCCTGGGATTCCTGGATAAGATGTTTTTACCTTGAATCTGAAGGCGATGGGGGAGCCACCATAGCTTCCAGAGTGGCACAGGGACACAACGCACAGTTTGGCCACATGAGTCTGGTCACTGAGGGTAGACTGGGTTGGAGGGGGTGGGGGTGGGGGAGACTGAGTGCTGGAAAGCAGAGTAGAGATGATTTCCATTTTCGTTTATATCCTAGGCATGAGGTAATGAGGAGCTTCGGCGGGGAGGTGGTAGGGATAGAAAGACATGGACAGAGGCCAGGAGGGGGACTTGGGAACTGAAGAGACACAGGAGATTAGAGGAAGGAGGAGCTACCGCCAACTGCATTGGGTGTCTGAAGAAAAAAAAAAACAAAAAACAAAACAAAACAAAAAACCGAAGTGTGCAGAACGGGGACATGCTCATGGAATGGATTTTGTTTCCTTCAGGAGTTAGGGGAGTCGAGGTCGGGTCCATTCCTGAACCCTCTGGCCTCAGTGTCCTTATCAGGCCATGGGTGTTGGGAGGTTTGGTATACATGGCTTTGCCCGTCTTTTCTATTTTGAGGTAATATGGCTCACGGCTGTCAACCTGGATTGTTTGGAGAAGCTGGGCTTCTGAGCTTGTGAGCTTGCTGGGGGTGGGGGTCCCGGGTGAGCGGGTGTGGGTACCCCATCCATATCTGGGGTGCATCCGCCTGTTTGTGGGACCCGTGGGTGGCTGGTGTGCTTACACGTGCCACAAAGCTCCATTGTGTGTGTGTGTGTGTGTGTGTGCGCGCGCGCGTATGAGGGAAAGTGTGGGCGTGCACGTGACGGGCGTCCCTTGGTCTGTCTGGGCTGGCGGTGGTGCCGTGGGGGCCAGCAGGGGAGCAGCACTGCTCTAGGCTTCTTCCTGAGGCTCTCACACAGTCCTCCTGCTCTCCTTGTTCTGAAATAGCATCTGGACCGAAGGCCCATGAATATTTCACAACGATAATTCTGTGACCTGGACAGCCTGCCTCGGATTTACCAGCATACTCCCCTCCGCCCCTGCCCTGGACCAGAAGCCCCTCCTCCAACACAGCACTTTGCTAGATCGCATCTCCCCCCCCCCCCCCCTCCGCGACCTTATCCCCAACCCGCTCCCACTCATGAACCTCCTTAGAGCCAGCCTGACACTGGGCTCTCATAAGACCTCATGAGGCTCAGAGCGCTCCAGTTCTGACCTCTGCTCTCACTGGCCCCTCCCCCATTTCACATTTCTATCTAAAGTCTTTCCGCTACAGGATGTGGATGCTGACTCCTTGCTGTGTCTACGCCTCCCTCTTCTGACTATCCCTGCACATCATTGGTGGAGGTGGAGGTGGTGGTGGTGGCTTCTAGAATCCCGGCAGCATCTGAGCCCTGAAACCCTAGCACTCAGGCCCCTCCTGTCCTTGCCAGTCTCACCTCCCAGGCTACATCCTCAATTCTGGCTCCTGGATCTCTTCCATCCGATGAGTTTTGAGCCCAAGCTAGCCCTGGCCCTGGCCTCTCTCTCTTTACTTGCCCAAGAGAGGGAGGTTCTAGCTACTTGAAATCCTTTTCCCTGATCACCTTAACCTCTTAGTTTCTTCTAATCTGCTCAGAGAACTGCTTCCTTGGCTGGATCCACCTGTGAAGGCGTCTACCTCACCCGAGCAAAGGGAGGAAGAGTGGATGGCTGTGGGGTATTGAGCGTAGCTGTGTACGCGGAGTGCCTCACAAGGGGCGGTTGACAAAGAATTGCAAACACGGCTGAAATCTAGTCTTAGTTTCTGCTCTTTACGACAGTTGTGGTGTCACTGTGTTCCACCAGGAAGGCGTGCCTTGTCCAGATAGGCTCAAAGCCGTGTTTAGGCAGGTTGTGCCCATGTTTATCTACCTGACTCCTCCTTGCAGGGGAAGGTAGGCGATGCACTTCTTCCCTGGAGGCCACTTGGCCAGGCTGGTTGCTCGGCCACCGAACACTTCAGGGCCGGAGTAGCTGCTTCTCTAGGGCAAATTGGTGCCATCAGCACACATCCTTAACCTCCAGGTGACTCAAGCAAGAAACAGAGGCCTCAGGAGGACCAGAGTGACCTTGAGGCCCAGGTGAGGTGAAGCCACCCTCAAGGCAGTGCACCAGGAAATTCTGAGAGGGCCCCTCCATCTCTAGCCCTTCAACCCTTGAACACAGGTCTAGGTCCTACAGCTTTTGAGGTCTCTTTTTCCAGACAGGGTTTCTCTGTATAACAGCCCTGGCTGTCCTGGAACTCGCTTTGTAGGCAGGCTGGCCTCGAACTCCCAGAGATCCGCCTGCCTCTGCCTCCCAAGTGCTGGGATTAAAGGCGTAAAGGGTAAAGGCATGCACCATCACTACCGGATTGCTTTTGAAGTCTTGAGGGGGTAAAAAGCCTTACAGGAGATAAAATAATAGAATTTTTTAATAAATTTCCCCCCAAACAACTTCTTTTGATCTTCACCACACAGGGGCCATGGTGGAGAGGAAACTCTCTCCAGGCACCCTAAAAAGTGTCCTGGGTAGACTTAGGAGAAGTATTCCTCCTGTTTCAGGAGGCTGAAGGGATCAGGACAAGCAGGGTCCAGGAGCAGCCTGGGCCTTGCTGAGGCATCCCTCCCAAGGTCCGGGAGGAGGAGGGGAGGCTCCCGGGGGAGGGGGGAGCTTTCAAAGGCTCTGCTGGTGGAAGGTGCTCTGCAGACAAAAGCCCCTCCGAGTCCTGGAAAGAGGAGCAAAGGCTGCCTGGGGTGCCCCGCCCCAGCCTTGGGATGGGGGAAGAAGGGTTAATGGCTAGAATGGGGCGAACAGGGCTGGGCCACCTTATACATCATCTTAGGGGTTGCCACACACAAGTCAGAGCAGCCCAGAAGGCAAATGAGACGGCGTGGTCCCCGGGGAAGAAAAGGAGCGAGGAGGGCTAGGGAAGGCGCCAGGCCGGGTCTGCAAACGAGGGGCGGCGAGGATGGAGGCTGGGCTCCGTGGGGCAGAGAAGGGGAGTCAGGGCGAAGGCCGTGGCCTCTTCAGTGTGAGCACCGCAGTCAGAGGTGATGGGGCGCCAGGATCAAGAGGCAGAGCAGAGGGGTACGCAGCCCGGCCGAGAGCACCGGGCCACGCGAGTCTGCGGGCGCCTGACACGCCGCCCCAGGACACGTCTGTTCGCCCCGCTGGTCCTCGCCTCCGTAGCCCCCCCAGTAGTCGTCCTCGGTGGGAGCGTCCCCTCCTTGGCGCCCCCGCGAGTCCTCGGCGGGCAGGTCCCGGTAGAGGGTGGATGGGTCTGCCGGGGGCGCGCCCGCCTCGGCCACGCCGTACAGGTGGTTGGAAGAGCTATTGCCGCGCGCGCGGCTGCCCGGCCGCGTGGGCGTGGGCGGCGGGCACGACTGGAAGTCGGCCTCGCGCAGCGCGCGCAGGTCCCGGCCCTGGCGCTCCGGCGGGGTGGCGCAGGTCACGTCGGAGCTGGACACCCGTGCGCGCTGGAACCAGGCCCAGAGCGGCCGAGCGCGGCAGTCGCACGCCCAGGGGTTGGCGTTGAGCCGCAGGAACTCCAGCGCCGGCAGGTCGGCTAGCGCCTCCCCCGGCAGCGAGGCCAGGCTGTTGTTGAACAGGTAAAGGATGGTGAGGCGGCTGAGGCCGCGGAAGGCCGCGCGGTGCACGCCCTGCAGCCGGTTCCCGTGCAGCAGCAGCCGGTCCAGGCTGCCCAGGCCGCGGAACACGTGCTCCGTGAGCAGCCGCAGGCGGTTGCCGTGGAGGAAGAGGTGGCTCAGGTTGGCCAAGTCCGCGAACAAGTCATCCTGAGTAGGGATGGAAACAGAAGAAAGTGGTGTGAGATAGGGTCCGGTTGGCCGGAAGGGGGAGGGTTGGGGGGGAGGGGGAGGGGGCGCGGATGGACTCCACTCCAGGACCTGGGGGAGGGTAACGAAGGCATAATGGCAGAGTCGACTTATTTTTTGAGGTAGGAGTTTACGTATCCCAGCTATGGAACCAAGAGGATCCTCTAATCTCCCGCCTCCACCTCGATTTCTGAGCTTTCAGGCTTGTGCTATCAAAACAGTTTTATTTGGATCTGGGTTGGATTAAGCCCAGGGTTTCAAACAACAGGCTAGAGAGCACCTTATCGACTGAGTCTGAGTCCTGAACTTGACGCGCACACACACACTGTCCCCCACCCCCGCCTCCTCCCCACATCTTCTAACTTATTTTCTATGGAAAAAGCTACACAATTGAGGTCAGTGGGCCACGTTCCCCAGAGCCTGAGGGGCTGAACCCAGCACAACAATGCCAGGCAAGAATTCTACCGCTGAATTTAGAGCCCGTTTTACATTTAATTTTGAGAGTTGCCCAGGCTGGTTTTGGACTTGCTGTTTAGCCGAGGTGTATCTTTTTTTTTAAAGACAGGGCTTCTCTATGTAGCCTTGACTGTCCTGGACTCACTTTGTAGACCAGGCTGGCCTGGAACTCACAGAGATCCGCCTGCCTCTGCCTCCTAAGTGCTGGGATTAAAGCCATGTGCCTCCACACCCAGTGTGTCAGTGAGTTTTAAATTTTACTTATTTATTTAACATAGCCCCCACCCACCCACCGGTGTGTGTGTGAATGACTGTAATTTGTAGGAGTGGATCCTCTCTTTCCATAGTATGAGAACTCAGGCCACCAGGCTTGGAGATAAGCACCTTTCTGATAAACCATCTTGCCAGTCCTCCTAGGTGAACCTAGATCCTGCAGACAATACTAACCATCACACAGGGGCAAGTTGGCTCAGCCTGTAAAGGTGTCTGACACCAAGCCCCACAACCTGGGTTCGATAGTTGGAACCCAAGTGATGGAATTAGAGAACCCACTGCTCTGAATTCTTCAACTTCTGCACGCATGCCAGTGCACATGCGTGCGCACCTATTACCCCCTACAAGCATAAAAAACAAAACAAAAAACCCAAAGGCCAAGCATCCTGCATCAGAAAATATGAAACCCCAAATCTTCTAAAATCTGAAAACTTTCAGAGCAGCAAAACAACATGTCACCACTAGTGGGGAATTCCCCACCATGAAACTTTTGTTTCATGCGCAGAATTATGACGTTTGTATGAAGTCACTTTTAGGCTATGAGGCCGGATGTACAGGAGACGTGGGTGAGCTACATGCTTGGACTTAGGTTCTGTCTTCTGGATAACTCATTATCTGTACACAGATTTTCCAAAGTCTGCAACAAGCACATCTGATTCCCAGCACTTCAGGTCAGGGGACTCAGCCTGTGATAATTACGGTGCCTGCATCTTGGAGTGCAGCACATGCTGAAAACCTTTCATTTTATTATTTATGAACGTCCTCGATAGATAAGCATCACTGAGGTGCCAACCTAAGGATGTGGACACGAGAGTGGAAAGAACAGTTTGTCCAAAGTCGCACAGAGGCTGAGAGGTGTTTTTAAAAAACGAACCCACAGCCCTGGAGATACATGGCTCAGTTGGTAGACCGCTTGCCTAGTGTACACAAAGACCACAGTTCCACCCCCAACGCTGTAAACCAGACATGCACGTACATATTTGTAATTCCAGCACTCAGGAATCAGAGGCAGGAGGGTTAAGCCATTCAAGGTCAGAGGTGGGGAGATGGCTCAGAACACGGGCGGCTCTTCCAAAGGACCCAGCTTCAGTTCCCAGCATCCACATGGCAGCTCACAACCGTCTGTAGCAACAGCTCCAGGAAGCTGCCTTTCTCTTCAGGCCCCCTTCAAGTGCTGCGCACATGTGGTGCACAGATGTACACGTAGGCAAACAACCCATCCACATCAGCGTAAGTAAATTTCAAGAGAAAAAAAGAAGGTCCACGTCATCCTTGGTTACATAGTAAGTTCATAGCCAGCCTGGGATATACGAAACCTTATCATAAAATGAAAACCAATCAACCAAACCAAAACAAACAGAAACAACAACGACAAAAAACATAACAAAACAAAACTAAGTAAACACAACTAGGAAAAACTCCTGTACTTTGGCAGCACTGTTCCTCTAAAGTATGGTCGTACTAGGCAGGTCACGAGCCAGCTCCCCCGGGCTGTGTAGTTGCACACTCACTCTCCCATTCTGTGTCCCTTCTGGCCATATCTGTCGCTGCTGACAGGCACTTTGAGGTTTAGCTTGGTGGCTAGCCCAGTAAGACCCCAATCATAAGGACAATGGCTTCAGGGACTTATGTCCCACAAATCCACAGGATGCCCACTGTGCACTCCCTCGCTGTACACTCTGTGGTGAAACCTCTGCCTACCAAGGCCTGTAGGCATGAGATGAAGTGGCTGAGTGCACTCTGTAGCCATGTGGTTCCCGGCAAATTTAGGAAGAAGAGAAAAAGGAGGTTTGTCTTGGATCCTATCCATGGCCTCAGAATAATCCTTAGAGTTGACCCAGATCTCTAAGATGAAGTTCAAGCTGGGGCACTTCACTGAGACCAGTGTTAAATAAAGCTCATTAAAAAAAAAAAAAAAACATTTTAACAAACATTTATATAGCTCTTATATATGCCAAGCACTATTCTAAGTGCACTACAAATTATTCATGGATTTAGTGTTTATAAAACCCCTGAACAATGGATGCTCATATTGCTCCCATTTCACAGACAGGAAAACTGGGGCCCATGTTTGAAAGCTGCCACATGGTTGTAAATGTGTTGATGTCTGTGAAGTGCTTTGCCCAGTGTCCAACACAAAGTCTACTTGCTACGTGCCTCTTAAGTTGATCGCCGTTATTCAACTAGAATGAGACATATTATCCCAGTCACTATGCATTTTCCTGCCCATCTCTCCATTTGAATACTGTTTCCAAGGCTGCCGTATTTAGAACACAGCATATGGATGCTCAATACATTGATAAATTACCATCACTATTGCTGTGATGAGGAGCATCATGTGAGACTGATTTTCCAACCCACAGACTGATGACCAAGCCCTGGTTGGGAAGGAGGGTTGTGTCTTCTGGGCTCAGGTGGGAGTGCCCGCTTCTAGCCAGAGCTTCTGCTACTAGGGAAAGTGTGGTCCTAGGTATTTGTTAGGAGGGTCTGTTTCTGCTTCCTGGGGAAATGAGATGTGAGGGTTTAACTGCCAGGTGGCATAACAACAAGAATAAATAATAATTAGATCAATAACAATAAATAACAATTATTCTTATTCCTGCCTCTTTTTTTTTTTTCTCCAGAGCATCTTTTTTGCCCCGAGCCATGTAACAGAGTTTTACACCGAGACAACAGGTTTGAGGGGCAGGATCTAGAAAGAGTAACGGTTTTCTCTTATGCTCTTACCCACTGATCAGGGAACAGTGTGACTTCTGTGAGGCAACCCTCTCCCCAGCACTGACTCCACCCTTTGTCCAGCTTGCATGAGAAGTGGGAGGGCGGGGGCAGATGGGAAAAGATCACGCAAAGGCCTTTGGGCTGAGGCTCTTGGAGAAAGGAGAGATAAACAGACATTGGGGAGTGTGCTGAGTGGGTGCATGAAGGGAGACAGGCAGAAGAGGCAGCGGGAGGCATACACACGGGGGAGGCAAGTCAGGAGACAGGCAGGGAGGGACAGACGGACAGGCAGAGGTGTAAGTAGGGGTTGGAGAGACACACACACACAGGGAGAGGCCAGCAGGATTACTGCTCTGGCCGGACAGACACGGAGAAAGAAGACAGAGAAACAGGTAGATGAAGATACTGAGTCAGGGAAGGTGGCAGGAGGGACACTTAGGTCTAGAGGGGAGGTGGAAGAGGCCTAGGGGAGGTGGCTGGCTCACCTGTAGGTGGAGCAGGCTGTTCTCCTGGAGGTAGAGATACTGTAGGCTGACCAGGCCTCGAAAAATGTTGCCAGGCAGGCTGCTGAGCTGACAGCGGTACAGATGTAGTGACTGCAGCCGCTCCAGGCCCTGGAAGGTGTCGGGCTCCAGGGAGCGCAGGTGCCGATTGTCACCGAGGTCTAGTTCCTCTAGGGCCTGCAGATGCCGAAAGGTGCCAGGGTAGATGGTGGAGAGGTTGTTGGAGAAGAGCCACAGGGTGAGCAGGTTGGGCCCAAAGGTGCCTGGCCGCAGCGAGCGGATTAGATTGTTCTGCAAGAAGAGTCGCTGCGTACCAGGTGGCAGAGACAGCGGCACCGAAGAGAAGTTGTTGGCCTGGCAGCTCACGGTGGGCGGGGATGAGTAGCAGGTGCAGAGCATAGGGCAGCTGGGAGCCGCGGGAGGGAGGGCCAGGAGAGTCAGCAGGAGGCAGGCTGAGGCAGGACCTGTCGGGGAGAGCAGAGTGAGGCTCACTGGGTGGGCAGGCAGGGGTCTCCATGTGGCTTCTCAGGCTCAGGAGGCCTGGCTCCCTCCCATGGCATCACCCTAAAGCTCCTTCGAGGTACACAACCACCCCGCCCCACCCATTCCTTTTTGAGACAGGGTCTTCTGTCACCCACAAACTTAATGCTTAGCTAAGGATGGCCCTGCATTCCTGATCCTCCTGCCTTCACCTTCCGAGGGCCAAGGTAACAGTGGTGGGTGGTCTCTACGCACAGTCTATGGAGATGGAACCCAAGGCCTTGTGCGTGTGAAGCGAGCACCCCATGGGCTCAGCCGTCGACCGCTACGAGGCTGGAGTTGTACAAGGCAGCGGGAGACATACTGGGGAGGCAAGTCAGGAGGCGAGCAGAGAGGGTCAGACGGACAGGCAGAGAGGCAAATGGAAGTTAGAGAGATACAGAAAGAGGCTTCAAACTTTTTTTTTTTTTTTGGCTAGGGTTTGTCTGTGTTCCTCCACTGTATGGGAGAGTGAGGGGCCCCCTTCCTTCATCTAGCCCTGTCCTTTGTCCTCCAGCCCTCAATGAAACAGATAAAGGTGGAGCCGGCTTGGCCTCTTCCCTCAGTCAGGATCCCCAGAAAGCCTCTCAGGTTGGCCTGGGGAGAAGTGGGCCTGCAGCCTCAAACACCAGGAGGGCTTACAGACAGCACTATGTGTCCTAGGTTGTTTGAGGGACTAGGTGTCCGTTTATTCCTGCCTGTTTTCGCTGCTGTGTGTTTGACCTTGTTTGGAGTTAGGGTCAAAAGACTAAGTAAGGGTCAGGGGCTTCCTTCCCTCTGCTCTGAAGCGGGGCTGAGGGTTCTTTGGGACAACCCTTTTTAGAGTGGTAAACTTCAGCACTCTCTTCTATCCGCCAGATGCCAGCAGCACCCTGCCCCCAGTTATGACAATCAAAATGTCTCTAGACATTGCCAAATGTCCCCTGGGAGCAACACCAACCCACTCGAGAAAGCCAGACACTAACTTGAGGCCCTTTGTGACTAGAAGGCCCGTGGGTGTCCTGGTGACCCACACCCTCCTCCCCCCTTGTCTCCTTGCAAGCTTTGGAAGAACCGTAGCCTGTCCCAACTAGGAAGTGGTTAGAGCGGGGGAGGGGCTGCAGAACCAACTCTGCCTCTGCTCATTCAATGTCTCCTGTCTCCTTCAAAGTCTTCGTTACCCCCCCTCCCCGCCCCTGCCCCCCCCCAAGTAACTTTTAGAGCATGGGTATAGGCTGTTCTCACCATGCAGACAGGAAAGCGGGTACAGGGGATAGAAATGAACAGTGCCTGTGTTCTCTGCCCCACCAAGGAACAAGAAGCCCCTAACCCTCAGGGCTACAGATAGAGGTTCCAGTTGTAACCGGCTTGGCCTTTGTTCGGGGAAGCAGAGTTCCCGGGAAACCTCTGAGACTTTCCTGAGAAGCTTTGCCTTGGGAGAGGTGAGCCTGTACCCGGCAAGGCCAGCAGCCAACCATTCCTTTGGCTTTAGAAATCAGACATAGGACAGCCTGGTTTGGGGTGAGGGGGTCCCTGTGGCTCAGGCGGCGGGCATCTGAGAGGTGGGTAGCTTTGAGTGCCAGAACTCCTAAGGCTGAGAGCTGAGATTTGAGTGTGATGTCTCTGAGGTGTCTGTGTGTGTATGAAGGTGTGCCTGTGATCTGGGGGTGAGGGGTAGCGTGAGCCGAGTATGCACCATTGAAGGTGCCATGCAGCCCGGTAGACATGCGTCCTTGTATCTCTTCCTGACTGAGTAGAGTTCCCGGTGCCCCCGCCCCCCCACACCCCCACCCCCGCCCCGCCGCCAGGGTGCTCCCCAGCTCTTCTCTTTCAGCCACTTCCCAAGGCCAACCCAGCCTACTTGTGTGTGTCGATGGCCCCTCCTGGCGTTTGAGTGAGCGAGCGTGTGCTGGCGGTCCTCCGCGTGTGTGAGTGCCGGGGCCCCGTGCGTGTGTAGGCTGGGTGTGATGTAATATTCAGTGACACAGCGCGGCTGTTCCATTCGTTCACACCACCTCCGCGTTTCTCGGTCCTTCTCACCCCTCCCCCGTGCGGCGGTTCACGATTACTTTTCTCCTTCTGAGTTTTCCAGAACCACGTGGGGGTGGGGGAGCACGTCTCTCACCCCTGATCTTAACCAGGAAGGAGCCGGTACGGAAGTTCAGTTTGGGACCCTGGGTGGGGTTCCTGAGCACGGAGGGCTGGGGTGTCAGAGTCACGTAAGTCCTATGGAAATGACAACTGGATCCCAGAGAAGGCAAGTAACTTACCCAAGGTCACACACTAAAGTGGTGCGGGACAAGGGCCAGAAAAAGCCTGGCCTGGTGTGCAGTAGGGCACTCTTCCTGTCAGTCACTCTCTGAGCTCTGCCTCACCAAGGACTTTACACCAAAGGAGCCAAATCCTTTTCTGATCCTTTAATCCCACCCCCATCCACAAGCTCACCAGAGTGTGAGCTGCAAGGCTGCCAATCCACCTCCCCCCCCAACCCCCCATTCCGAGGGAGGCTCTTCCTCCAGCCTTCATGGCTGACTGACTGCTATCTGAGGAGACAAAGCAGGGAGGGGGGCAAACCCAGAAAGCCACAGGTTCAGGAGGGGCTACTCCCTTGGCCCCAGGTTCCAAGCCGAGGTCAAGCTCATCAGCGGCTGACAAGGTTTCCCCCATCTTTTTTTGCTCAAACTCCCTGTTTGGCTCCACTTTTCCCATGTGTCTCTCTTCTTTGGCCCCACTGCCTCCCTGGCCCCGTGGTCCATGCCTTTCTCTCAGCAGGATTCACTTCCCTCAGTGGTATTCCCTGCAGGCCCTTTGAGGAGGGACCCCGGCGGTGGTAGAGGTGGGGGCTCCACGGCAGCTGCTGCTGCGTAACAGTGACTCTGATGCCATTTCTGGCCCTCGCTGCTGCCGTGCAAAGCAGCTGTAACCCAAGGAGCTTCATCCATAATTCAGGTTGCGGCTCTCACTGGAGGCGAGGGGGAGGGGGAGATGGGGGGCTCTGGGCTTCTTTACCCCCAGGCTGGGTCAGAGTGGGCACTCCAGGCAGAGGCAAGGTAGGGGGCTGGGAGAAAACCTTTTCCTCCCTCCCTTCTCCTTTTCCGTACCCCCTATTTCCTCCCATATCCCCTCCCCCCAAGCCCTGCTTTTCACATCTCTTCACAGCCCTCCCCTGAGGACCATAGCTATACTCTAGGTTCCCCTATGTGTGTCCAGGGCAGGCACAGTGTATCAGAAGTGGGCTGGACATCCCCAGGCACATCTAGAACAAACGTCTATGAGACAGGAAATCACTGAGGTCCAGAGAGCAGGAAAAGGGGGCTTCTGGCTGGTAGAACCCCCTTTTCTGGCCTTCTTATAATCCTTGGTTTCTTCCTTCCCCTGCAATGACGGCAGAGGAAGAATTTTTATTTTTTATTTTTGCAGACCTCCCTCACCCTCTAGGGCTCATCCCTCTAAAGTCAGCAGGTAAGCCCCCCAAGAGGCATGATGTGTGGGACCAGAGAAGAAGGAATCAATCTGCTATGGAGCGCCTACTGCATGCCAGGACTCTACGTGTGCATGCTGCCTTCTTTATCCACAGGACCCAACCTGTCACAGCCCCTGGTGAGATCAACAGTACAAAGGTCCCAGCCTCTCTAGGAAGGGCAGGAGACTTCACCATGTGGTCCAAGTGTAATATGGGATACAGAGCAGAAAGGTCAGGTGCTGGACTGTGGTCAGAAGACACACACTCTGCTCTTTCCTTCAGAGCCCCTTCCCCCATCACATCCCCTGGATATGAGGTGCTGGCCTAGAGGTAAAGGGGTGCGTTGCCCCATCTTCAGGCTTGGGATGATCACAATACTAGCTGTTTGGCTGTTCGGTGTCAAGGTGGGGAAGCGACCTAGGCTCTCTCCATAGATTTACGCTCCAGGGGCTCTAGGCTCAGGTTGCTCTAGAGCACAGCACAACTGAGAGTCAAGAAGAGATTACCAGTGAGTGACCAAAGGCATATCCAGATCTGACCGCAGGAGGGACTGGAGAGAGGCCACAACATGACATTGATCATCAGAAGGTTAAAGCACCCAGAGCCAAAAGGATCATGGTCAAAGCCCAAGGGCTGCCAGACCTTGGAGTACCCAGGATCTGACATGAAGTTCTCAGCTTGTGCCAAGCGTCAGACCAGAGGCCCCTGGGGATAAGAAACTGAGGAGGAAGGAGTGGGGACAGGGTCCAACGCAGGAGCCAGGGTGTACCATAATGGGGCAGGGAGGACCCAGGAAACAGGCAGGCAGACCTCTGGCTCTAGGAGGGTGCAGGGTCCCAATACAAACACCATCACCATACCTCAAACGCTGCCTCAGGGAAGAGTCAGGGGCCTGCCCGGCAGATGCTGAGGGGGCAGAGGCTGAGGAGGTGGGGGCCTTGGGAGTGGCGTGGGGGCGATGGCATACCAGTGACGCAGGGGCCTTGGGAGGCACTGGTGCAGGTGACTGGAGGGTTTAAAGCTGCTGCAAACAGCTTCTCACTCTGCCAGAATGTAACACCCCAAAATAAGCAGCTACTGTGGGGCCCCGCAAGATCCGACGACGTCGGGTCTTGGAGATATAAACGGCAGCAGCACTGAGCCAGCCCAGGTACCCGCCCCAAGGAGGTTGCCACCCACCCCCTTCCCTTGCCTCACAGCTGACCCAGACCCTGAGCTCAGGGCCCCTGGACTACCCCGTTACTCCCCGAGAGAAGGCATAGAACAGGCAGGCGCTTTGGAATGGAGGGCTTTCCACGTGCAAGTGTTACCAGGAGCCTCTTTGTCTCCTTCCTGGGCACCCCGTTGCTTCTCTTCTATCTCTCTCTCTCTCCCTGGCTTCAATTGACACTCTAATTCATCTCAAACCATTCTACCACGTAGGGATCCCTGCCCCCGACCCTGGTAACCAGTTTTTCCTGTGCCTGACCCTTACATCTATCCTCCATCACCAGCTTCCGCTGGCTTCTAGTCCTCCCGTCCTCTTTCCACCATTCCAATTTCCCAGAGCCCCAGTTCTCACCCTTCCGGTTATCCCCCCACCCCCACCCCACCCCCGCACCATGCTAGCTCTCTATCCCTAGTCTCTAGCTCTCTCTCCTGAACTGGTCCGCCTCTCCTCCCTCTTCCTTGGTCTTCCCCTGGACCCCGGTTTCCCCTAAGCTCTTCGGTCGTCTAACCTTTATTCCTCCCCTATCCCGCCCCCACCTCCTCTTTCTCACCCGTACCTCCCTAGACACTTTTCTCATCTTGACTCCCCTCCTCCCTCCGACCCCTACCCTCCCCGCCCCCAGTCTCCAGCCCACACCCTTGGCTGTCACTCAGTGCTAGGAACTAGCCTCCTTCTAGCCTCTCCATCTGTCCGACTAGGCAGGGCCATTGGGAAATCGTTCTCCGGCCCCCTACATTCTCAGGCAGCCCCCTACCCACATGGCTTGTCTTCCCAGGTGACTGGAAAGTGCTGAGACACACCGAGCGTGAGGAGTTGCTGAGTCGGCGCTTCCCCAGCCGGCCCGAGTCCTCGGCGTCCCCCGGAGCAGGTGGAGCCGGGACAGAGGAACCTGAGCCTCTTTCTCCTCCTCCCAGCCACCCCAGTTTGCCCTCCGCGTTCCCCCTTTGGTCACGAGCTCCCCGCACATTCCCGCAGGCTCCAAGCCCAGTGCCCTCCTGCGGCTGGCAGCTCTGGGGGCGGAGGCGCGGCTCCCGCGCTAAGCGGTTTTTTGCTCCCTACCCACCCCACCCCCTTCACTGCCCCACCCTCGTGCCCAAGGAGAGGAGGCGCCCCTCTCTAGGGTCCTCCCGCCGGCCAGTGTCCCTACCTTGCAGCAGACGCCGGAGCCCGGGCAGCATCTTGTCTCGACGCTCGAGGGAGGGGGCGGCGGGGGGGGGGGAGGGCGCTCCCACTCTCTCCCTTATCCCGCTGGACAGACGGCGGGGACTCCACGGGACTCTTGAAGGACCCGGGTAGTCCTCGGGCTACGTGGCGGGGCTACGGAGCTCTACCCTGCGCCCCCCGGACTTCGTGCCTCTGAAGGAGCCATCGGCCCCGACGGGACGGGGCGGGGCACGGCTGAATGGAGAGGGCTGGGTTGGCCCTAGATACCCAGTGTCCGTGCCCGCTCAGTAGCTCGGCCCCGCAGGGAGTCAGTCGGTCGGTCCGTGCCTCCCGGCTGCTCGCCGAGGGAGAGTGGGGACAGCGGAGAAGCGCTCCCCCCCCCCCATTCCCGCACTCACTAGCTCCTCCCTCGCTTCCCGGCTTGCCGGTTTAACCCTTTGTTGGCTACTAGGAAGCGGGAGTAGTTCTCCATCTAGCCCACTCCATCTCGGTCCCCTCCCAACCTGGGGAGATCGGGAATGCCAAGTTCCCATTGCCTCCGCAGCGCCTCGCCTTTAAAGAAATCCCTTCCTCGTGTGTGTGTGTGTGTGTGTGTGTGTGTGTGCGCGTGCAAACAGTAGTATTAAGAACCCCGCCCCCCAAACTTGTTCGGGGTGGGGATTTCTTTTGCCAACTTTCCCAGAAGATAGGCAGTTTTTTGGGTACTTTCCCTCTCAGCGCCCCTCCTCCTGCCCTGTCCCTCTTGACCGTTTGTGTCCCCTTAGAAGACTCCAAGATTTCACTTTCTCTTTGGTTCCCAGACTCCAAGCACAGCTTGTACAGCTATATAACAGTGTGTATAGGAGTTTGTGTGATAAGCGTAAGGCGCGTGCCCGCGCGCAGATGCTCAGGCAGGTGTGGCTGAGTGCTGGCTCTTTACTCCTGTCGGGTCTGTGTGTGTGTGTGTGTGTGTGTGTGTGTGTGTGTGTGTGTGTGTTCGCCGGGTTCGGCTCTGGTGGGGCACACGAGAGCAGTGTGGGAAATTCTGAGCACGTGAGTTTGGGATGGGAGGCGAAGGGTATATGGGCTGGAGTGTGTCGTATGTACCTTAAAGAGTTTACAAACTGGTGTAAGTTTGGGCGTGTGTGCGGATCGTGTGTGTGTGTGTGTGTGTGCGCGCGCGCGCGTGCGTGCGTGCCTGTGTGTGTGTGTGTGTGTGTGTGTGTGTGTGTTTGACGTGATATGCCCCAAAGGGGATATCTCATCCCTCGCCAGAGGGCAGAAGAGGACCTAAAAGTGGAAGCTGACTGTTAGCCTCACAGAAACTTCTCCCCCTTTTACAGAGGGGCGGATAGGGACCTCATAGGGGCGGGCCTTAGAGGCCTCTCCTAGCCTCTTCCCTGACAGTCTCAGCCAACTCCTGACCTAAGCGCCTTATTTTTAAAGGCTTCGGACGCCTTTTGCCCAGCCCTGGCCAATCAACCCAAAGTACCGATTGCGCGGATTTTGAGAGCCACTATGTGAAGAATACTTGGGCGAGCCCCTTTGGGGACCGTGGCCAAGCAGCTCGGGCAGGGTTGGGACTACTGTAGTGGTGCGTACTGCGGGTTCCGAGCCATCTGGACGCAGTCGGACCCTGCTGGCGACAGCGTGGGAGCACTGGGTGGTCACTCCCGCGAGTGGAGCGGAGGAACCCTTAGTCCGGACACCTGGCTCCTCTTTCTTTATCTGTGCCAGTACCCAACGCTGCGCATGGCATACAGTTGGCGCTTTATAAAAGCTAGTATTCTTCCCATTCATTTCATGCGTCTTTTAATAATCTGTCATTCTTCTCTCGTACTGATTCGATTTCTCTAATTTTCTCCCCCAACTCTTATTCATATTTTATGATCTCCATCTCTATTCTGTCCCTTCCTCCTCAAATATGCATATGCCTTCTGTCTTCCCTGCCTGTCTTTCTTTGTGTGTCCTCCTCTTCTTTGTCACCACACACACACACACACACACACACACACACACACCGCCGTGCTTTCCTCTTGTTTCCTGGTGGGATGGTGGTGGTGCCTGTGGCTCCTAGGCTTCTTGCCCCTCACGCTGGAGTGCCCCCTGCTGGTTCTGTCTTTTTGTTGTTGTTGTTGTTCTTGCTTCTTGGACTCGTAGCTTGGCAGCCCTTGAATTTTTCTTTCCCGCATTTCTCTTTTCCAGGTCAGACAGAAACAGAAAGGGGCATATCTAGGCTTCCCATCTCTCTTTTATAAGGCAGGAATAGGGCACTGCATTTCCTTGTGCAGGGCCCGCTCCGAGGGGGGGGGCAGTGCTGGAGGGGGCGGCGGGGAGGGAGTGTTGGGGGTAGCAGGGTGGGATTTGGCGTCCTTCCCCGGAATGAGCCGCGGCACAATCTGTCGCTGGGTTTGTTTGCCGAGCTGCCTCCGGAGCGCAATGGGGCTGGCTCCCAGGGAGCGAAATATCACAAGATGCGGAGACAGACGCTGAGGGGCGGGTGGGCGGCGGGCTGACTCAGGTGTGCTTCATCGACTCCCTGGGCCGCAGCTCTTCTCAGAGGGGTGGGAGGGGACACTGGCCCCCAGCACAGGCAGGCAACTAAAGCTTGAAGGGGAGCTGCATCCTGGAGTGAGCTGTGAGGAAAGAGGGTCTTTAGCACCACCAGGTCTGCCTTTCAGCCCAAGCTGGGATTCCCTAGACAGTCACAAGCTCCCTGAGCCACCACCATGTACAGGTGTCTGGGTTTCCCGTAGTTTATCTGTTGACTCACCACTTCCCTTTCTAGAGTGCCAGCGTTTTGAGGGCAAGAAATGCTTCTCACACAGTGTGTCCAACAGGTGCTGAGTGAGCAAGGCTGGTGGTGGTGGGTGGGTTGGTGGCTAGGATCGGTGTCCCAGAATCCTACTGTACATTTGGTTTTCCCTGTGGGCTATTCCCACGCCTTGTGTCTCCTCTGTCATTGTGCTTCCTGACAGCTCTCTCTGGTTTGGAACACCAGCTTTCTCTACGTACCCCGGACCATTCGCTCCCTCCCCTGTGCCTCCTTTCCTTATTTGTACTTAGAGCATGTACAGATCACCAAATTACTTTACAAAGGGCCTCATAACCGTTTCGAGGCCATCGGGGTTGGTTTTTTTTTGGGGGGGGTACGGGCTGTCCCACTAGAAGCAGACTTTTTGCAGTTAAATGTTTGGAGATCCCTAGGAGTAGACTAATGGCACGGTCTAATAGGGGACTGTGGCTTGGTCCTACAGGCCCATCTCTGCCTAGACAGTTGGCCAGGCCCTGGGTACTTCTTGGCCACAGAGCTGGCCCGCCCTCTGGTGGCTCTACGTGGGTCTGCAGTCCCAGTGGAAGCCAAAGATCTCTAGAAAGGGGCTGATGAGTACAGACTTATTTCCTGAGCAAGCCAGTGTCTGGAGAAAAGTAGGTTTCTAGAAGGACTCGCAGGAGAGATGGGATGTTGGCACACATGGGCATTGTGTCCTCCATGAGTGTGACTGTTCTCATTGTGTCACTGGGGCCTGTCTTCCCTCTGGTGGCCCCATATATAGTGAGTTGACAGAGCCTCACCGGTCTGGCACCTTCAATATTAGAACACTGTTCAGTAAGTGTATACTATGAAATTGCTCAGTGGTCACAAACACAGAGGCTGTGCAGAGTACGTATCTCTCTCTGCAACCCTCACCAAGTGGTTCGACTCTCCTAAGCCTCCAGGGTTCTCAAGTAGAAAATGGAGAAGTAGTTTTAGTTTCCAGATCATAGAGCTGTTTGAAAACTAAATGAGACAAAGCGTGAACGAATCCAACAGAGTCTCTGACCCTGTTGCTCAATACTGATAAGTAATGTCATTGCTTGTGCTTTTAGTCTAGAATGACCTGGAGACTAGACTCCGCAGTCTAAGGGTAAGAAGCAGAGTCAGAACCCAAGTTTGAGCCAGGTGTGATGGCTCGCGCCTTTAATCCCACCACTCGGGAGGCAGAGGCAGGCAGATCGCTGTGAGTTCAAGGCCAGCCTGGTCTACAGAGCGAGTCCAGGACAGCCAAGGCTACACAGAGAAACCCTGTCTCGAAAAGTCAAATAAATAAATATTAAAAATAGGTAAAGGTCAAGTACGGGATCTGGAGAGGTGGTTTGGTGGATAAAAGCACTTGTTGCTCTTGCAGAGGACCAGGACTCAGTTCCAAGCATCCGCATGGGGGCTAAGGACCGCCTGCAACTGTAGTTCCAGAGGATCCAACTCATGTTACTAACTGTGTCTAAGTACTTATTTCAGGCCACTAACTTCTGTGCATCGGATGACTTAGAGTAATTATGTTAGGGAGGGTTTTGTTTGTAGTCCTTTTAGCAGATGGAACACAAGCTCAAAGAAAACGGAGCTGCCTTGTGCTTGTGCCAAGAAGAGTCTTTCAGAACTCATCTGGCCTTTCTCCAGCCAATATCCCTTCCTGGGATCAGAACTGCTTAAGGCCAGGGAGATGTGCCCTCCTAGAGCCTGTATCCCCCATATGGTGTTGGGGGACTACTGAGTTTTTTTCTCAAGTGGCCCAACTCTCCTTTGAGGATACCCATGAGCTTTTTCTCCAGCCCACCTTTCTCTTCTGTGTGTTCCCATAACAGAAGCTTGGCTTCAGGGGCCATTTAACAGAGAATTCTCCTGGACCTTAGATCTGCAGATAGGGGTGTTTATGTGCATGTCCCTGAGGACTCATTTGGGGTGAAACTATAGTTCAGAAGAGACTGGGACATGGTATATTTCTGTATAGGACCCTGCAAAATCCAATCACTCTAAATTCAAATTTAGATTTCTAATACCAGGTTTCTTTTTAGAATGCAGGAATGGTGGCTGTGGCTTGGGAAGCAAGGGTAACCTTGAGGGGGAAATCTTGCTTGCTTTGACTGTTGCATGGGGAAAGAGCTTTCAATCTATGTTAATAGTATTTCTCTCCTCCTCCTCCTTCTCCTTCTTGGGTTTTTTTTTTTTTTTTTGTTTGTTTGTTTTGTTTTGTTTTTTTAGTTTTTTCAAGTCAGAGTTTCTCTGTGTCATCTTGGCTGTCTTGGACTTGGTTTGTAGACAATGATCCGCCTGCCTCTGCCTCCCGAGTGCTGGGATTAAAGGCGTGCACCACCATGCCCAGCTTAATAATATTTCTTTTTGCACTTGCACCCCAGCTCTGTACATGCCGGGGCCAGCGATGCCAAGGAGTCACATGACTTCATCAAAGGCGGACGTAACTGAGCAGCCACAGAACCAGGCCCTACATCCAGCTATATACTAACCCCCTGAAGCACCATGCAATGCTGAGCCTCAGTCAGGAATTGGCTGCTTGGGGGCTTACTTAATCAAAAGCTGGGTCCCACTGTGTTGACTGGACGCCCTCCTGGATGAAGGGCTCTTGTCTCCTTAGCCCGTGAACTTGTTCACTTGCCTAGCTCAGAGTCTACATTTTCTCTGATTCTATCTATTTTATACACCCGGAAGTAAGCGGCATGAACGTCCCTGACTTATCACACACACATTCTGCTAGGGCAAGAGTCAGCCATGTCGGTGTTTATCAGAATATGAAAACTTAAAGTGGAGGCGGGGGTGAGGCAGCACTTAGAAGTCCTGCTTGTGGTGTTTATTAGATGGGTTGCCTTGGACTCTTTTAGTCTGAGGACCATGTTACAGAGCAAAACCAAACAAACCCAAACAAACAAACAAAACAAACCAGCAACAACAACAACAAAAAACCAACCAACCAACCAAAACAAAACAGTTCCTCCCCCTCCCCCATGAGTCCAACCTCCCTATGGCTGTAAAACCACCCATCTTTCTAATGCCCTCTTTGAAGACATTACAGAAGGCTGGGCGGTTCGGCAGCTCTTCACTGTGGGGCCCTCTTTGGAAAAGACTTTCTCTGGGGCAGAATGGTTCTTTCCCCTCCAACTCCACTAGGTTTTCAAGGGAGAGTAAGTTGGTGAGAAAGGTGGGTTGTAGGATGTGGGTGAAGAGAAGAGCCACACCCTTACAAGGAGGCACGTAAGACCACCTCTGACTGGCCGGTCCAGGCCCCCATTACAATCCCTTGCTGACAGATGTCTCTGCCTCTCAGCCCATTTCCCTCAACCAATCTGAGAATTAATCTTCCTAAGGTGTAGTCTTGACCGTGCACCATCCCGCTCAAAAGACTCAGTGAGTGGCTAAAGGCGGCTGGTAAATGGATTCTTTTCTGTCGACTCTGAGGTGCTTACTCAAATCTAGCGCATGAATCGAAAGACTTCAATAGACAGAGAGGTGAGGGATGCGGCTGCCTGCTTCACCCAGCTGGATAGGGAGGGAGCAAACAGATACTTGGAAAATAGTTCAAACCGTTTGTGATCAAAGAGATGGAAATGAAAGCCCGAGTCAGGGTAGCATTTCAGACTGATTAAATTAGCAGAATTTAACAGACATCATCATCCTGAGCTGGCAAGGCTGGGTGAAGTCTGTGCTTGTAAAGTCTCTAGAAGCAGTGTGAAAGTCCGCAAAACAATCAAGTAAATGTAACAAGAGCCCTGGGAGTGTTATTATCTTTTGACCCACTAAGCTTGCTTCTGGGAATTGGTCTGAAGAATGTAATTCAATAGGTGGGAGAAAAAAGCCCCTAGGCATGTCACCAGCATCCTTCTTCTCTTTCACTCCTCCAGGCAAGGCAGTGAGATGGTTAAGAAAACCACGGTGGATCTAGTTAGTCAACGCGATATTATACAGCCGCAGAAATGGTAATAATCAAGGATATGCAGAGACATGGAAACCGTCTATAACGTGTTTGTTGATAAAGGGCAGGGCACAAAATTTGCATGAATACTGATTGCAGGCATACAAAATAAGTACTCATTTAGAAAGTCAAGAGGAGAATATGCAAAAAGGAAAATTATTGACGGAGCTTGGCAGAGTGATGGGTGACTTCTCTCTTTTGCTTAATTGTCTTCTTTGTTGATAATGTTGATATGTATTTCCACAACAGAATAGGTTCTATAATAACACAATCTTATTTGGCCAGTGAAATATAAAACTCCTAAGCTTGGGGCTGGAGAGATGGCTCAGAGGTTAAGAACACTGTCTCTTCTTCCAAAGGTCCTGAGTTCAATTCCCAGCAACCACATGGTGGTTCATAACCATCTATAATGAGATCTGGGCCCTCTTCTGGTATGAATACTGTATAAATAATAAATAAATCTTTTTAAAAAAACTCCTAAGCTTATGCTCACTGTAATTACAATTGGGCACACTTATTTATTTTATTTTTTTCTGAGACAGAGTTTCTCTGGGTAGCCTTGGCAGTCCTGGACTCACTTTGTAGACCAGGCTGGCCTCGAACTCACAGGGATCCGCCTGCCTCTGCCTCCCGAGTGGTGGGATTAAAGGCATGCGCCGCCGCCGCCACCACCACCACCACCACCACCGCCCGGCTGGGCACATTTATTATGCACTTCATACATTCCGGGAAATGAAGTGAGCACCTTGTGCTCTTGTGACATCACTGAATCTTGTGACATAAAAATATCACTCTTATTTTCTAGATTAGGTATTTGGGTTCTAGCATGGCTGGCCCACCTGCCAAGCAAAAGAGTGGGCCTTTAATTCTAGTCTGTATGACTCATAGAACTCATGTTGGATTCTAAAATTGGCATTGTGTATTAGTATTTAAGGAACTCTAGGCACTAATATGTTGCCATCATGATTTTGAGGATAGCTGTGGTTCATATACCATTTAATATGAATCACTAGTTTTAAAATTCAATCAAATCACCTTTAAAATATTTAAATTCTTTCATTAGCATTTTCTTTGTAAAACCATCCATTATTTATTTATTATTTTTTTTTATTTTATGTCTATAAGTGTTTTGCCTGCCTGGGTGCCTGGTTGTTGGACCTCTTGGAACTGGAGTTACAGATGGTTGTGAGTCACTACAAGGGTGCTGGGACCTGAAGCTGGGTCCTCTGGAAGAGCAACAAGTGCCCTTAACTGCTGGGCCATCTTTCTAGCTTTCTCATTTTCTTTCTTCCTTCCTTCCTTCCTTCCTTCCTTCCTTCCTTCCTTCCTTCCTTCCTTTCTTTCTACCTACCTATCTATTTTTGTTGTGTGCGATGTGTGTGTACATGTTCATGTGTGGGGACATGCATGTAAGAGGCTAGAGATAGCTGGGCGGTGGTGGCGCACGCATTTAATCCCAGCACTTGGGAGACAGAGGCAGGTGGATCGCTGTGAGTTCGAGGCCAGCCTGGTCTGCAAAGCTAAGGCAGCCAAGGCTACATAGAGAAAGTCTGTCTCAAAAAAAAAAAAAAAAAAGGTCTAGAGATCAATGCTATGTGTCTTTCTTATTTACTCACTCTATTTATTTATGTCTATGTGTGTGGGTGTCCACAGAAGTCAGAAAAGGGCCTTGAATCCCATCATATACCCTGGAGCTGGTGTTTTGGGCAGTTGTGGACTATCTGGTGTGGGTCCTGGAAACCAAAGTCAGGTCCTTTGGAAGAGCAGTGAATGTTCTTAACTGCTGAGCCATCTCTCCAGCCCTTCCACCTGATTTTATTTTTTATCTAAAGGACTCTGGAATTATTTCTTAAGTGGATTGGTTCTATTTTTCACTGCACAATAAAATATCAACATTTACATTGCTTTAAAAATCAATGATCTGATTGGGCGGTGGCAGCTCACACCTTTAATGCCAGCACTCAGGAGGCAGAGGCAGGCAGATCTCTGAGGCCAGCCTGGTCTACAGAGTGAGTTCCAAGACAGCCAAGCTACACAGAGGAACCCTGTCTTGAAAAATCCAAAAAAACACCAAGCCAACCAAGCAAACAAAAACCCCCAAAACCAAACCAAAACAAAGATCTTGTGTATCTTCCTTTGGGTAAAATCTGTTGTCACACAGGGAGTTTCAGTCTCACTCCAGTATTACTATCTTTACCCCCCTTTAACTGCTCCAGTCTTCACTCAGGGCCTGCCCTTCCCCTCAGCCTGAGCTTTCCCGGCCCCTCTTACAAGATGCATTTAGAACTGCACCCCCGTCCTCAGAGACAACACTTCCCCAGTTCTTGCCTGGATCAAATCAAGATCAGGGCTAGAGAGATGGCTCAGAGGTTAAGAGCACTGACTGTTCATCCAGAGGTCCTGAGTGCGATTCCCAGCAAACACATGGTGGCTCACAACCATCTACAATGTGATCTGATGCCCTCGTCTGTGTGACAGGTGTATATACACGCAGAGCATTGTATACATAATAAATAAATAGATCTTAAAAAAAAAAAATCAAGATCAACATCAGTCACAGAGGCAAGTTGGGTTCGGACACTTGCCTGATTGCATCACCACTACCATTTTTCTGCACATCTTTTGTGCACTGGCTCTTTATAATGACCAGATATGTTTTTTGTTTGTAGGTTTCTCTGTGTAGCCCTGGCTGTCCTGGAACTAGCTCTGTGGACCAGGCTGGCCTCGAATTCACAGAGATCTGCATGTCTCTGCCTCTTGAGTGCTGGGATTAAAGATGTGTACCACCACCATCGCCCAGCTCAGATGTAGTTTTAAAAGGACTTATGCTTTACACATTAGGAATGTGAGGCCCACTGTGAGCTAAGGATTTGCTCAAATCACACAGAGAACGGGTATTCAAACGGGTATACTGGCCCTTGCCAGCGATCTCAGCACCGCGGAGGTAGAAACAAGAGGATTAGAAGTTCAGGGACATCCTTGACTACACACTGAGTTCCAGAGAAGCTTGGAGGATATTTGAGACCTTATTTGAAAACGCACACACAAAAAAATCGCAAAACAAAATGGCAGGGTTCAAGCCTGGCACCGCTGGGTTCCCAAGGGCCTTCATCTCACTGATCTGCACCTGGGTCTGGTTCATGGTAAGGGTCATGTAATGGGCCAGCAGCTTCCTTCTGTGCACCCCCAAGACTTGATCTATGAGTTGCTTGCCTCCCCAGAATGTGGAGAAAAGAGGCACTCTCATCTATCACGGGTATGGGTGTTAATTGGTATGGCTGCTTTGAAGGTTAGTTTGATAAATGGCTATTAACTTTAAAATGTACATACTCTTTGATCTAGAAATTCACATTTTAGGAAGTGATTCTGCAATTATTCTTGAAGTGTGCACGTGGATATCTGTGGCCTGAGAGCAACGCAGCCTTGTTTGTAGCTGTTTATTGTGCAAACAACCCAGTGACACATTAGAGACTCAAATTCTATTCCACATGCAAGTAGCTCAAAACTGTCACCGAACTTAATACAAATTATAAAAAGGAGGAATGGGGGCATCTATGTTCTTTTGTGGGGCAGAATTACATATACTAATTTGTGGCTGGAGAGATGAATCACTGGTTAGGAGAGCGTCTTGTTCTTCCGGAGGACCTGTGCCCACACTGGGCAGCTTGCAACAGCATGCAACTTCAGCTCCAGAGGATCCATCCAGCATCTCTTCTGACATCCACACGGTGCACATACAGATCTGCACACACACACACACACACACACACACACACACACACACACACACACCACACCATGCACACACACACACACCATGCACACACACACCACACACACACACACACACACACACACACACATGCCAGCATGCAATTTTTAAAAAGTGTAAAATATCAAGTTAAGGGTTGGGGAGATGGCTGAGTTGGTAGTGTTTGCTCTGTAAACACAACGACCTAAGTTTGATCTCCAGGAAACACTAGGAGAGCGCCAGGCCAATCAGAGACTCCAAATCTAAAAACCAAGGTGGCTGTCTCCTGAGAAACAACACCTGATGTTGTCTTTTGGCCTTGGCATGCATGCGCACGCGTGTGCAAAAGCATCCCTTACGTGCACAGACACAGAAGCATGCATACAACACAGACACAAACACACTAGAAAAGACTAAAGATACTGTTAAGAAAATAAGAGACGGAACAATTCAACAGTATGCTACCACCTGTGTAAAAAAAAAAAAAGTGTGGGATGAAACATTGATACAAGAGCTATACCCACATTGCACCATTACGCGCAGAGACTGTTTCTGGGAGGACTCAGAGGAAGCAGTAACAAAAGCTGGTCAGCGTTATGGCTTGGGCTGGAGCGCAGGCCAGGGACTGGTCCTGACACTAGGTTTGCACAGCTGACTACTTGAATCTCACAGTGATTTGGTGGGTTTGGGGGATATGGTGTGAGCAACAATGATCACAGGGAGTCCAACTCCTTCAATGTCATCTTGCACAGACTTCGGATGCTGTTGATAGTGTCCTGATGTCTGAGAGTGCCCTCCTTCCTTCCCTCCCCTCTCTCCTTCCCCCCCCCCCTCCTTCTCTCTCCCCTCTCCTTCCCTCCCTCCCCTCTCCCTTCCTCCTTTCCTTCCCCCTCCCTCCCCTCCTCTCCCCTCCCTCCCTCCCTCCCTCCCTCCCTCCCTCCCCACCCTTTGTTAAGAGGGATGTAGGAGATCAAGCCTAGGGCCTCACAATACTCTCTCAAGGCTGTGACCCTTACCTTGTACTTGTGTTTTATTGCATAACCTTTTGCACTTAAAAAAAAAGAGAGAGAGACCTGGTGCATGTATTATCTCTTTAATAATTTAACATTTAAAATTAAAAACAGAAGAAGTTCTTGCTTCGGTCATCCACGTAAGAATGAAGAACTTTCCAGGCTTAAGGAGGAGCCTTAGTACCTGTAAACTATGGTAGGAGTAGTTGGGGTGTTGTAGTTGGGGTGTTGGGGTCTAAACCCCACTCCTATAGCACTGCATGACTTAGGGTCCTCTCTGCCTTGTCCTTTGCTTTTTCTGGAAAGCAGCTGGCCACAGTTCCAGAGTTAGAGACATGAGGATTGGTCAAGTCAACGGCTTAATGATACCATGAAGATGCAAGCCCTGCCCGCAGTGTGGCTTCATCCTGAGCCAGATTGACTCTGTCTTTATTATAAGTTGACTTCTAGGACAGCTGAGAGACATGATTCACCTTCACATTGACAAAGTGACCTGAGGTAGTCAGGCTTTTCGTAACCGTGGCAAAAATACCAGAGAAAACAAATGAGGAAGGATTTATTTTGGCTCACATTTTTTGGATGTTGCAGTCTAATGGCTGCCTGGCTCTATCACCTTCGGGGGCCTTGGCAAGGCAGAGCACTACGGTAGCATGTGTTAGAGCAGAGCCACTCACATCATAACAGCCAGGGAGCTGACAAAAGGCAGGGGGGCAGGGATGGGCAAGAAATGGCTCCCAAGGATACCCAAACCAGGGACCTCCTTCCTGCAGGTGCAATCTTACGTCTTAAAGTTTCTTCCCTTCACAGAACAGCACTGCCAGCTGCAGATCAACTCTCCAGCACACGACTCTGGCAGACATTTGCTACTCAAACCTTAACATGACCCAGCCATGGAATGAGGACATTCCCTTCCTTTGTCTGGGATTACTCGAGTCAAAACCCGCCAGAGCTGGCCACTGGAGAGTGTACAGGAGGTTGCTTTTGTCAGGGCTCATGAAACTGCCACTTGTAAAGGACTGTGTTATTAGCACAATTGTTTTGGACCCGTCAAGGAGGCTTTCCCAATGAGATGGAAGCACAAACAACATTGCTGCTTCAGTGGAGGGAGGGGGGGGGACAGTTTCCAGGGAAATGGAGGTGAAATGCAATGTCTACCCTACTCTCCTAAAGTCTTGCCTGGACATGAGACAAAGAAAAAATGTTCATACATTCAGAACATTCATTTGTTTAATTATTTTATTTCTCTTCCTTCCTTCCTTCCTTCCTTCCTTCCTTCCTTCCTTCCTTCCTTCCTTCCTTCCTTTTGACAGGGCCACAGGTACTCCAGGCTAGCCTCAAACTTGCTATATAGTGGAAGATCACCTTTAGCTTCTGATCCCCCTGCCCTTCCCTCCTGGGTGCTGGATCTGTGGGTAGGAGGAACCACTACAGCCAGTTTATGCAGTGCTGAGTATCAAAACCAGGACTTTACTGGCTGAGCCACAGTCCCCAGTCCCATCCACTTATGATGCAAATATCGGTCCAGGGCTAGAAATTATGACAGGTGCATCTATGTGACACTATGATGACAGGGCCTGCTGCCTTTAAGGTTTGGCTCAGACTGCCTGCTTTTCAAAAAACCACCTCATCCTGAACCCCATGCCCTGCTCCAACTCTCTCACTCTGTCTCTGTCTCTGTCTCTGTCTCTGTCTCTGTCTCTGTCTCTGTCTTTCTCTGTGTCTGTCTGTCTTTCTCTCTCTCTCTCCCTGGCTCGGATGTGAAATGTCCTTCAGACCTCTAATACGTGACACTTGGTTCCAAGGCTAGTGTCACTGTTTTGGGAGTTTATGATACCCTTGGGACACGTGGCTTGGCTAACGGAAGCGTGTCACTTGGGGTTGAACTTCGAAGGTTATATTTACTTCTGGTTCAGCTCAGCTCTCGATGCCCTGACCCACCAAGATGTGAATGCTGCCCTGCATGCTTGTACCACCGGGCTTTCCTCACCACAATGGCCTGATGACACCGGAGTATAAGTCCTTCCTCCCTAAGTTGCTTCTGTCAGGCACGTTGTCATAGTGACGGGGACAATACAGGCCGTAAACTTCAAACCCCTACCCAGATCTAGCCAATGGACAGGACATTCTCCACAGTTGAGTGGAGAGTGGGGTCTGACTTTCACACATACTCTGGTGCCTCATATTTGACCATGTCCCCTGAATGGGGAGGCCTGGTGGCACTCAGAGGAAGGATAGCAGGCTACCAAGAAGAGATTTGATACCCTATGAGCATATACAGGGGGAGGAGGTCCCCCTCAGTCACAGTCATAAGGGAGGGGAGTAAGGGGAAAATGGGAGGGAGGGAGGAATGGGAGGATACAAGGGAGGGGATAATCATTGAGATGTAATATGAATAAATTAATAAAATTTAAAAAAATACCTACATGACACCCACAACCTCCTGATATGCTTCTTACATTATCTATCCTTTAAATTTATTATTTATTGTCTGCCTTACCCTTTTTGAGTATAAACAGAGATTTGGGGCTTTTTAAAAAGATTTATTTTA
>OU015750.1:57045211-57059051 GCA_907169655.1 Acomys percivali
CACACACACACAGACACACATATTCAGGCAGATACACACACTCACATACACACCCATACTCATATGTACACACACTCAGGTAGACACACACACACACACTCAGGCAGATACATACACACTCATATACATACATTCAGATACACACACAGACACACACACTTATGCATACATACATGTGTGTGTGAAGCACAGACTCACACACTTACATACTCAGACACACACAGACACTCAGATACACACACACTCAGACAAATACATACACACTCATACACATAAATTCAGACACACACACACACACACACACACACACACACGCATGCACACACCCAGACAGACACACACTTGTGTACACATACATGCGTGTGCAGGATCACACACACACACATACTCAGACACACACACTCATACACACATGCATACACTCAGACAGATACACACACACACTCAGATACATACACTTTCATACACATACATTCAGATACACACACATGCATGTACACACACAAACAGGCACACACTTGTGTACACATACATGCGTGTGCAGGGTTACACACTCACACACACACTCAGACACAGACTGGTTCTAGTTTCCTCCTTGGACCTGGCTTATTCAGTGGGTGTTAATTTAATGCCACTGGAAACTGCCAGACACTTACCCAGCTATGGCTCCTACACACCCCCTCTGGTTGTTCTGCGGCCTTGCCTCACCCCGTTGTTTCATTCTTTTAGGTTTTTACCCATTCTGGTTGGTGGGTGGCTATTTTCATTTTTCAAAACAAGTTCTCCCTTAGCTTCTCAGAAAACTCGAGAACAAGAAACTGACTGGAGCTACAAATCTTAAACACGCAGTGCTGCCATTTGCAGTGGGATGGTGGGACTGGAGGCCATCATGCCCAGGGAGACAATCCAGGCACAAGAAAACAAGGACAGGACGTTCTCTCTCATGGATGGGAAAAGAAAGTCATTCTGAAAAGTATACAAGTGGTTCCTAGAGACTGGAACAGCTGCTGCAGGGAGGGGCGGAGGGCGGGCGGGAGAAGGGTTCGTGGAAATGACCCCTGCATATTGTGTGCATGTATGGAAATTCACGGTCTCATTAGTATGTACAATTAATATGTGTTAATAAAAAAAAAAAGAAAAGGAGCTTGTCTGAGGAAAGGCTGTGGTAGCTGAGGGAAGCTATGTGAGACGGAATTATACCTTCACCCATCATTGGCTGCATGATCTTGGCTGACTATCTCCCTGGGCTTCAGCTTTCTCATCTATGAAATGAATTATTCATCATCACTAACAAGTATCGATTGCTTCCCAGATGCCAGGCACAGCTCTAAGAGCCCCACGTGTCCTCAGTCATCGAATTCTCTTGATTCACACTGGGGTGGGTGCTACCATGACCCTCAACTTAAGATGTGTCCGTAGCGTATACACTGCAGTCGCAGGATCAAGCATAGGCAGCCTGGCTTCCAGCAGCAGGTTTTCCGTCTGTGACCCTCCATCATACGGAAATGCGGGGCTAGAATGATAGTGTGAACGCAGAGGCTCCCGAAAAAGCAGCAGGACTAACATGGAGAGCAGTTGCTTCCTCCTCCCCGCCCCCCACCCTCCTCTTCCTCTGTAGGTTGCCTTTGGAACTTGCTGTTAGTTTAGTTAAACAGCAGAAATGAAACCAAACAAACAAGTGTTTGAGAAATCCAGCTGGGGTCCCTCACGATGGAGACATGCTAAAAGGTAGGTGCCCCATAGGCTCCAGGAAAATCCAGAGCCGTCCAGAGATGACACCCAGGACACTCTGACTTAGATATTTTGGTCCTTGGCAGGGCAGGAGGCTTTGGAGGCGCGTCAGGGTTCAGCCACGTGTCAATCCATCAACTCCCTTTACTGACTTTGTACTGAGTAAAGAACCTCCTGGTATTGATTTTCTTTCCCAAAAGTCTGTCCTTCCTGAAAGAGATTGTGCTGACCAGCCGACCTCAGAATTCCTGGCTGCTGGGGGCTTCCGTTTGTCAGTGTAAATTAACAAATTGCTTTTCGGGCTCATCAATCAGTCTCCTGAGTGTTTGTTTACTGTGAGCTGCCTCTTCTACACCTAATCAGAACAACTCACCTTCCAGGGGCGGTGAGTAGGGGGGGCAGGGGGAGGGCGGGAGTGGAGGAGAAATACCTTCAGTGTGGGGAAGCGAAGTGCTCCAGGAATGCTATGAAAAGGACTGAACGTGTGGGACCTGTGGTGGGGACAGGCACGCAGGATGGCTTCCTGGAGGTGGAGGGTGACACCGGCAAAGCAGGGGTGGACTCCAGCATGGCGCTTGAACACTGTCCCTGAGGCCTGCCTGAGTTGGAGCGGGTGTCTCTTTCCACTCACTGGGTGAGTGACTTAGCCAGGCTTCTGTGGCTCTGTGGTCCTCACGAAAAACCAAAAAAAAAAAAAAAAAAAAGTTCTCACAATGGAAATGCTCATGACGGGACATCGTGAGCATTACGCAATTACAGATGTCCTGAAGTACCCGGGAGAGCTGATTTCGGGACTTGTCCCACCCAGGATCTCTAAACGCAGAGATGCCCAAGGGATTTCACTGATACATATACGAAATTCTCAAACATAAGGCAAAGAAGACTAGTAAGTAAAAATAGTATAGTACTTACATTTAAGCTAAACACATGCTTGAAATCATTAGACTATTGACGACGACGATGATGATGATGTGTGTGTGTGAGTGTGTGAGTGTGTGTTGCATGCATCTGATGTGAGTGATAGGTGTTTGTGGATATGAAAATGTAGAGGCCAGTGGAAGGCGGGGTGTGGGGGTGTCTTCTTCTATCACTCTAGCTCACTCCCTTGAAACAGGGTCTCTCGCTGAACTGGTAGCTTGCTCTTTTGACAAGGCTACCTTGCCAGCGAGCTTCCAGGATCCACTTGACTCTTCCCTGCCCATGCTAGGTTCCAGGCACGTGGCTCTGTGCTGGGCGTTTGAATCCAGGTTCCTATGATTGCATAGCAAGCACTCTTACCCGATGTGCCATCTTCCCAGCCCTGTGCTCGAGGCACTGAACACAATGTAAATGTTATGCAAATGGTTGCTAAGAGTAGCTGGGCACCATAGTGCACACCTGTGATCCCAGCACTTTGGAGCCAGAGGCAGAAGGAAGGATCTTGACTTCCAACCTATCCACAAAGCTACACAGTGAATCTCAGGGCCAGCCTGGGCTACATGAGATTCTGACTTAACAAGGCAAAACAAAACATGTGGCAGTGAATTATTTGGGGACACAATGACAAAACAAACAGTCCCTCACACTGAGTATTTGAGCTGAAGTTGGTTGGCTCTTTGGTAGCAGAGCCTCCAGATAGGGTGGACTGTGTCACACAAAGCTCTTAGCCAGAGGCCAGGCTCTCGAAGGACACTTAGTAAATAGATGCCGTCATTGATGCTATTATGAATGCCCTGAAGGGTACTTCCACAGAGGGCGTTTCCGGAAGGAGTCTCATTTGGCACTGGGTACATCCTCAGGACCCAGAGACTGTTCTGGGAGTGCTGACCCTTGGATGTGCAGGCCAGAATGTTCTCTGTAGTGGAGGGATCTTTCCTTGAGTGCAGTCACAGCCCATTCTGTGGTTTATTTAGCAGCTGAGAAGAGCTCCGTGCACAATCTGCAGGAGCTCGTCAGCTCGCGGTTTCTGAGTCACCGTTGGATCATTTCGGCTTCCAAACAGGAGGTCTGTTCTCGGGGCCGGAAGGGCAATGCCTGGAGACAACTGAAACTCACCAGAGATTCCTGTTCAGGATGAGCCTGTGCACGGAAGAGCAGCAGTTCAGCAACTGGGGCCCAGGCCCATAGTGAGGACGCTAGTGAGGTTCAGCGACAGAGTTAGGCAGTCAGTCCTGGGTCCCCTGATTTCTTGTCCCGTGCTTGTCCACAGATCCGTGTGTGTCCTCTCTTGGTTTTTACTGCAAACTTTCTTCTAGACACGGGACAAGACATAGGGAAGAGGTAGGAAAGGATGGGCAGTCGTGCTTAGAGCTGTTTGGAGCCCCATCCTCATGTGTCCCCAGAGGAGGTAGAAGCATCAGCAAGAGTATCCAGGATTGGTGGGCCAGAAATAAATGTAGACCACAGGCTTAAGGCAAAGGAGTCCCAGGAACAGAAAACAGAAAGAATGGCCTATCGCAGCTAAGTGAGGCAGGTTAAGTGAAGCCCATAGAAATAGCAGAGAGCTTTGATCCCCACTCTCCCACAGAGCCACACAACTGAGGGCCTTGTGTTCTGTGGCCACTTGGCCACTCTGAGGTGGTATCCTGGACTCGCTGGCTGGCAACAATGGTGGGAAGCCTGGCGTCTCAGAGGGAGTAAAGGAGTGTGTGTGTGTGTGTGTGTGTGTGTGTGTGTGTGTGTGTGCACAGGGGTGGGAGCAGCGAGAAAGGGGATTGGATGTGACTAAGTTCGAGCTGGCAGAGACCCTAAACAGGAACTGAGCAGCAGGAATGACAGGGGTTGAGATGAGACCCTGAGGGGTGGAGGGCCAGAGAGAAGCAGAGAAAGAAGTGGTTGGGAAGGAAGGACCAAGTGAGGAGAGAAGCACACCTGGAGCCTGGGCGGGAAGGCGGACGCTCAGCCAGGGAGGTCACGGATGGCAGACAGAAGGCAGGTGGGTCAGAGGACAGAGTTTGCTGGAACAGCCAATATAATCCCAGAAAGGAATCAGCACCACTCACGTAGCATTCCTATGCTGTAGATCTCTCCTTAAAGGGTGAGGCGCGCACCCTAGGTTGGCTTGCAGTCACTGCTAAGTCAAACTACAGACCAGCTTTCCTCCTCTTCTCAGACATGGGAACAGGGAAGGGACAAAACAAGGCAGAGGCACCAGTAACAAACCAACAAAACGACCCTGCAAGCAGAGCTCTCGCAGTTGCAGTCAGCTGGCCGTTCATCCTGACTAAAAGCAAAACCAGATCTCCTGAGAAGCCGGGTCAGGAAGTCAGGCCCTCTGCTGTTGGCATCCCTGCTTAGCTCAGGAGGACACGGGAAGGCTCCTTGTCACCTGCTTCTTCTCAAACCTTAGGAAGTTTCCTCGAAGGGCCGCTGCTCCCTGTCTTCTGAAGCAGAAGTGCCTTCAGCGTGCAGACTCACCTCCTAGCAGTGTCCGGAAGTTCTCTATCCATTTTGGCACCTGTGCACACAGCAGTCAGTTACAAACCTTCCCAGGCTCAGCACAAAGCCCTGGAACATCTCCAGGGGACACCTCCCTGAATCCTTTCCACTGCCTTGGGCAGTCCAGAGTGAGAGTTGTGTGTGTGTGTGTGTGTGTGTGTGTGTGATCTCTCTGGAGCCTCTGAAAATGAATAACCCCTGTGAAAGACACAGACCACTACAGTAATGAAGCCAATTAAGGGTGTGAGGTCCTCTAACTTTAGCCAGAGTGACCCAGGGTGAGTGGACAGATCAGCCCTGACATCTCTGCTTAGGTGGAGCAGAGTCACTGTTTCAGAAACAACATGACAATTGCTTTTCATTTCTACCCTTTACAGCTATCTTAGCTTATGTTTTGTTTGCATAAACATTAATTCTTTTGTTTAATATAACGGGACCATGGTCAGGGTCATGGAAATAGCAAATGTGTCGCCAAGGCGGATGTGGCTTTGGGGGGCCGGGTAGAGGGCTAAGAAGTCTAAGTGGACACAAATGTGGTCAGGACAAGATGGCGTCACCTTAGTTGCTTCAGCTCTGTGAGTGGGTCTGGAAGACACAGACCTCAGCAATGGTCCCATGGCTTAACCAACAACACTTTCAGAAAGCAGCATACACCCTTTACTTCTATGACTAGCCATTGATACTTCCATTTCCAGAACTTACGGTCTGTGTAGTACTCGGGAGGGAGTCAGACTGAGCAGTTTATTGCTGAATATCAGCTCCCGTTTATCTATAACTCGAATTCCAGAGGACCTGACAAATCTCTACTGACTTCTGCAGTTTCCTGTGCACATGTAGTGCTCATAGATGCATTTAGGTGTACACACACGCACATAAGATAAAGAATTTGCATGCCAGAGAGATGGCTCAGAGGTTAGGAGCACTGACTGCTCTCCCAAAGGTCATGAGTTCAAATCCCAGCAACCACATGCTGGCTCACAACCATCTATAATGAGATCTATATACATAATAAATAAATCTTAAAAAAAAAAAAGATAAAGAATTTGCTAAAGGGTATCGGCTGAGTCAGAGCACCCCGGTTTGTACCCTACTCTGCCATCTTGGAAAGTTGTTTAATCCCTCTGGGATTCAGTGGTACAATATAATAAATGCTAAATAAGACACTTCTCCTGATAGTGTTGTTATTATTTAAACAATGCCCAATTATAGGGCGAGCTGCCTTTTCTCCCTCACTAAAACAAAACACCTGAGATAATTAACTTATAAAGAGGAAAGGTGGGGAATGTGGCTCAGCTGGTAGAGTGCTTAGCAAACACAAAACCCGGGCCTCATCCCTGCCACAGGGTAAAACCAGGCTTGATGCACCTCTGCAGTGAACGCACTTGGGAAATGGAAGCAGGAAGACCAGAAGAAGTTTGCGACCATCCTCGGTCCTACATCAGCTCCTACATCCAGGTTCTATATCTGGATGCACGAGGATCTTGCCCTTGTTTAAAAAGGGAAAGGCCGGTCAAGAACCCAGCACCCACTCTGAATGCTAGCCCTGGAAGCTGAGGTGGGATACCGCGAGTTTAAGGCCAACTGGGAGACACAGGGCGATGATACTTTGAGAATAAACCAAAAGAGAGCCCAAGCAAGAGGGTGTGAGAAAGCTCACTCTAGCACAGAGCTTAGAGCTTTCTTCCGAGGTGGAGGAAGTCCCTTGAGGCCACCTGGTGAGGCAGCTGGTTGCAACTATAGTGAAGGAAACTGCTCATCTTACGGCCAGGAAGGAAAGAGGAAGGGCCCGGGACTTTTAAATCCCTTTGAAGACACAGCTCTGGAGACCTGCGGATCTTCCATAAGATCTATCTCCTCAAGGTAACATCACTTCCCAATAACACTGCCCTGTGAACCACGTCTTTAACCCACGAGCCTTCAGGGACAGTCATTGTGAGACCTCCTGTACATCGTTAGTGGGCAGTGGCTAGGGTATCACTGATGTATTTCTGTCTTGGAAGGAAGTACACCTTGACCTTCCTACAGTGTGCTCCAGCCTGGTTCATAGAGTTGCGGGTGTATCTGATGTCATTTGGCTCTGATAAAATCTACTTACTTGAGCCAGGCATGGTGGCAGACGCCTTTAATCCCAACACTAGGGAGGCAGAGGCAGGAGGATCTCTGAGTCCTTGGCCAGCCTGGTATAGAGTGAGATCCAGGACAGCCAGGGCTACAAAGGGAAACCCTGTCTTGAAAACCCAAATCAAACCACACCGTTGCCACCAAAACAAGGAATGTAGTTACCTGTAAATGGCTGCTTGATGAACACATGTATTGGCTCAAATCTGGAATGTTCCTCATAGTCTCATGCCCTCAATGCTTAACCTCCAGCCTAGGCTGAATATTTGAAGACTGAAGCTTTTATGAGGTGAGAGCTGGCTAGTGGAAGTAGGTCTTGAGGCTTTTCAGAGTGTAGCCCAACCAGTACTTTCTGCTTCTTGGCTCATCCCGATGTGAGGGGCCTCCATCACATGTTTTTTTTCTGCCTTGATGGCTACCGTGCCTTCTCTGCCTCGATGCAGCATAGTCTCCCTGAGAGTGTTAACCCAGACACATCTTTCCTCTTTTACCTCTGTCACAGTGACCCAGGAAGTACCTAACACAGAAAATCAGCATTGGAGGTGGGACTGTTACTCTAAGAAACCCAAATCCGTGCTTCTTAGGTTTTTAGAAGCAGTTTTCAGGAGGACTGTGTGAGAGTAGAGCTGCAGGCGGAGGGACTCAGGGATGCCATTTGTAGTGCTTACTGTGCAATTCTGGTGGCGTTCTGAAGACGAGAGTGCCGGTAGAGGTGCGCACTGTAGGGATATACCCACGAGCCTTCAGGAGGGAACACATCTTACTGAAAATTAAAACAGAAGGTATTCGTGCTATGTTTGGAGTCTGGCTATGTTCTGCCTATAATCTAAACATTTGAGTAAGGCTGGGTGCAAAAGTAAAAGACTTGTATTTGGTGGACAAAGTTGCCTGAGACAACAGCATCCAAGCTGGGCCATGGTTGCTGCGGCTTTTACCTGAGTTTACAGTGAGATCCAGAGCAAAAAGATGTGGAAAATGCAGTTTGGTGAGTGAAGGGATGAAAATGTGTATATAGGAAGCTGCTCAAGAGGTCAATACCATCAAGAAGCCCCATGCTGGGTGCCTCATAACTGACTGGAAGTCTAGGGGCAGCAGGAGCTGGTGCCTCTAGCTTTTTTGGGCACCAGCACTCTCGTGCATGTGTCCACCCACACACATATGAACATAATTAAAAATAAAAATTAACCTTAAGGAAAGAAGCACCGCACCACACCTGGACAATAGGAAAGTGCCTTCAGGCCCCACCCAAAGGGTTAGGAAGCAAACAGGCAAACTGCACGTGAAAGTCTTTCAGCAGGAAATTCCTGAAACTATAGGGCATCAGGGGTGTCCTGCTTGCAGATAGCCATCTAGGGAGGAGCTTGCCCAGGGTTAGCTGTGCAGGCATTCAGAGGCCGCTGCAGTCACGGTCCTAAGGTGCCAGGCTACATCTTGAGCTGTGGTCTAGCTCTCTCTGCTTCCTGATGCGCTGAGATGCGTGACTTGGCCACGTGCACCTTCCCTGACACAATGGACGGAAACACCTCAGAAACCACAGGCCTCCAAATAGATATTTCCTCCTTTAGGCCGTGTCTGTCAGGTAAACTGTCACAGCAAGTGCAGAGGAAGCTAAGTGGAGAGGGCTGGGTAGCAGGAGGCTCTGGAGGCCAGGTGCAGTGAGCCTTGGCTGCTCCTGCTTCTGTCCCCAAAACTGATTGTGACTGGAAGCTGTCACTGACAGTAGTCACAAGGGCTGGGCAGGTGATGTGATTGGTCTGTGGGTCCCGCCATGGAGTGCCTCCTTGGGCATCCTTTCACATCTATCTTCCTCTGAGCAGAAGATCTTTTACAGCCTGGAGGCCTCCTCTTCACTCACAGCCCTACCCTTAATCAGAGCTGGTTTGAAAGCACCAGGAGATCCCAAAGAGCCTAGCTCTATGGTTCCCTCCTCGTCCTCTCTTTTCTGGTTTGTGAATCAATTCCCTGCCAGTAGCTTACATATAGTCAGTTGGATGCTCAACATGGTCCCTCTCTCTGGGGAAGGCACAAATGTCTACCTTAGGGGACTGCTTCCATAGGATGGGCTCCTTAAAAGCAGTTGGCTTACTTATGGCACAGTGACCCCCCCACCCCCATTTATTCCTTTGTTAGGTTGGGGGCACTTTATAGTCCTTTTTTTAAAAAAAGAAGTATTTATTTATTATGTATAAAGTGTTATAGTCCTTCTAAAATATAATCTCATTTTCTTTTTTTTAAATTAATTTCTTCTTGATTTTTTTCTGTAATTAAACAATTTTTTGTTAACAGCAATATTGGTCAGTGTGCTAACTGGGCAATTTTCATAAGTCATCTGTAATCTACACCAGAACCTGACTGATTTTATAGATGAGGGGGAGTGAAACTCAGAGAGATCAATCATTGCCTGTCAACATGCTACTGATTTTTCTTTCTTTCTTTCTTTCTTTCTTTCTTTCTTTCTTTCTTTCTTTCTTGCATTATCTCAGGAGAATGGGAGTTTTTCTTTCCATTGGAAACAAAAAGGAAAATGTTTACATTTACCTTTTGAATTTTTACATTTCAAAACAGGCCCTCAAACCACTTTTTGAGACAGTAGGTGGGAAAGCCAAATATTTGTATTCTCACAAGCCTACATTTTTGAAAGGCAATGAAAAGACGGCTAGTCTCGGTTGTCACCTTGACTACATGTGGAAGTAACTAAAACCCAAGTTTTGGTGAGGGACTTTTCTTGGTTACTGTAGGTGGGAACCCACTTTAAATCTTTAATAAATCCCTTACTGGTGTATAGATGTGTTGGTTCATCGTATCAGTTCTGTCTCTTTGAGAACAGTGGCTTGTTTGTGTGCTTGGCACTTCAGAAAGCAGAACCTTTTATGTGAAAAGGCTCACAGCTTATTCATCTGGAATGGGGGTTAAAAACGGGTTTATGAACCCTCCCCAGGGATGAGCAACTGGAGGTGGAGGTGGAGCGTTCGCCCAGTGGAGATCGCTAGAGGGGAGGTGGGGTGAGCGAGGACTTGGTCACTGTCTGTATCAGGAGTATCCATCCATCCATCCATCCATCCATCCATCCATCCATCCATCCTTTCTACCTATCATCTATCTATCTATCTATCTATTTATCTATCTATCATCTATTATCTATATACATACTGAAAGAGTCTCATGTAGCCCAGGCTGGCCTTGAACTTGCTATGTAGCAAGGACTTCTGGTTCTTCTACTTGCTCGTCTGAGTGCTGGGACTACAGGTGAGTGCCTCTATCCACATGATGGTACTAGAACCCAGGATTCATGCTGAATTCTACCCAGCCCCAGTCTTTGCACCTCCAGGGATTTGATTTGATGCAGTTCATTCATTTTTGTCTTGTGTGGCTTAGCCATTGTAAGACCACATGATGTCCATGTTCTTTATCTCCAGAACCCAGGCTAGCCGTCACCAGCTGGTTAACTGGAAAGAATGTAATCAGTTAAGTAGAGCTATCAAGTGGGAATCCTGATGGGCTGCCAGCACAGAGGTAGGTAAAGCCTTAGTGAGTGATGAGTGTCTGGCTGTGGCAGGAGCCAAGGATGGGCAGGAGACCTATGAAGAGATGGAATCAATAGAATGTGATTGATTGATACAGGCGGAAGTCCAAATACCTTCATCCAGGTATGTGCTCTGGCCTAAGTCTTGCCACTGCACTCATGAGTGTCTTTCTTAGTTCCAGAATGTTCTTGCTTTGTCTAAGCCCTGTCCTGGCCCCATGTTGTTGGTTGAAAGTGCTATTCTGGCCTCTGCCTGGAAGAACATTCTCTTACTGTAGTAATTGGCTTTTTTTTTTTTTTTTTTTTTTTTTTTGTCTCCAGGGCTTGAGGGGTGTTTGAGGGAAGGCACTGGGGAGATCCTGACTTCCTGGTACAGAGCCTGGTGCTTTGCGTGTGTTCATTGAGACCAGCAATCAAAAATGACGATACAAAACAAACGGGGTGAAAAGGAAGGAGATGGAGAGAGAAAGGCTGGGGGTGTGGGTCTCTGGTCACTGGTTTCTGATGTTTAAAAAAAAAAAATCCTTGTTGGAGAGCAGCTGTAGGCTGAGCAGACCAGCACCTGCAGCACCTGCAGCACCTGCAGCATCAGAACAGCTAGCTGGAATCCCACTTGACAGTGTCTGTAGGCCTGCCATGTTGCTAGAGGCGGAGCCTTCTGCACGGTCCAGCAGGGTGTAATGCAAGGGCTCCTGCTTGAGAGGAACTGCTTACTTTACAGTGGCTTATCCTGAGTCCTGCACTCTGGCCTGCTTGTGAGCTGCGCCTTCCTGGCTGCTCCTGCTGATCTGCATTCTGAATTCTCTTTATCTTGGCTTTGACCTTTTCCGTTCTTCCTTGGCTCTTCCCGTTTCCTTATCCGCCAGGTCCTCAGGAGAGCAGTGCGCGAGCCCAGGGCAGAAGCTGGACTTGCATTCATAGCAGTGTCTCTGCGGCTTGCAGTAAAACAGAAAAACCTAGCTCTGTGCCTCCTTTTGTCTTTGAGTTGTTGTATTTTTAGTTCCCTATCCTTAGCCTTCCCTCTTTTTTTTTTTTTTTTTTTAAATCTTAATTTTTAAAGATCTGACATGCTTTCTGCAATGTCCCACTATCTGGTGTTAAGGACTGGGTGAGTTATAAGGGCAAAGGTTTGGGGATTAGGCTTTTTAAAATTTAATTTAATTTAATTTAATTTACCCTGTGTGGCATGACCTTAGGCAAATTCCTTTTAGGATTCCCCCCCGAAGCTCCTCCTCTCCGCCAGAGGTAACTACAAACTGGAAACCCCATTCCTCTGCAGTTGACCTGCTTCGTCTGCTCTACAGGGACTTCATACGCACCTCATGCCTCTTTGAGGACAGGCGGGGCAGCTAGTGATCCTGCCAGATTCGAAGTTGCTAGGGTGTACAATGGCAGCGCCCGCCTTTTTTGATACTTGGTTTTGGTGGTTATCTGGAAAACACTTCCTGGTGCTGGCCTTCCCGCCATCTTTTTTCTTTTCTGGTTTTTTCCTTTGGAAAGACGGCTGAGCCAGGAAACTAGGCAACGGGTTGTATCTAATGCCTGAGAAGCTCTCTTTCAGCCAGGCGTGGCCCCTGGGAGGCAGAGGCAGGCAGATCACTGTGAGTTCAAAGCCAGCCTAGTCTACAAAGCGAGTCCAGGACAGCCAAGGCTACACAGAGAAACCCTGTCTCGGGGGAAAAAAAAAAAAAAGGAAAAGAAAAAAAAAGAAGCTCTCTTTCAAAGGAGGGGAGAAAACTGTGGCACGGGCAAGGAAGACATCAGCGCCTTTGCTCTAGGCTGGAGTGAGCAACACAGCTGGTTAGGCCAGTTACCTCATGCTGATCACAAGCTCCGATGGGCAATTATAAATGTCTTTGATTAATAAAAAATGGGGTGATGAATGAATAGTTAATCAATGCAGTCTGGCAGGAAGCATCTCTCAGAACCTGGGCTGGGGGTTTCAGCAGGGATGGGGGAGCAATGCAAAGGGTTCTTAGGGGTGAAAGTCAAGGCTCCCTCCAGTGATGTCTTCTCGTAAGCGCCTTGGTCCTGACTCCAGTCCCCTGATTTTATGGTAGGTTTTTCTTGGCAGCTAGCTCTGGGGGTAAGTTTGGGGTGGGGAGTGAGCGGATGGGTAAGTGGGAAACAGTAGGTTCCTGTCCGCCCAAGTGGACAAGGTAAAGAGCTGGAAACACGATGTACGTGCATCTACATGCTGTGCCCTTTGATCTCTCTATCTGGACCAGTACCTGGAACTGTGTTAAAAATAGTTTGGTTAGGGACGGCAGAGGCAGGGCTACCTAAAGGCTTAAAGATAGTCGAAAGAGAGCAAAAGACACCCAGTCCGAAGCCTAGACAGCTGTTGAGGTAGGAAAAAAAAAAAGAAGAAGAAGAGGTTTTTGAAAAAGAAGAAAAAGAAAAAGAAGAAAGAGGAAGTGATGGAGACGGGGGGGGCGGGTCCCAAGCCCTGGCGGGAGGGGGGCGAGCCCGCGGAGGCGAGCAGAGGACTGGGAGGGGCGATGAGAGGAGGGAAACCCGGCCCAGGCGGGAACTGCGGGGCAGGAGGGCTTGGCGCTGACCGGTGGCAGCGGGTAGGACACCCGCCCGGCCTAGTCAGGTCGGGCAGGGCTGGGTCGGCGGGGCAGGGGCAGACAGTACAGCGCAGGGCAGCAGGGTCATGGTGAAGGGCAGTGGCCTGATGGCGGGTGCGGCTTCGGGGACAGCGATCTAGGTGGGGAGCGGCTGCGGGATGGGGAGCGACCTCTGGGCCTGGTGGAAGTTAGTGACTGTCGGGGGCTGGGGGTGGTAGTGGTGCTTGTGGTCCTAGACAAGGGTCCCGGTGGAATATTTTTGTCTAGTGACCAACCAGGCGGGCGACCTTGGAGCAGAAGTTTTTGTTTCGCTATGTCGCACTGAAGAGCTCCAGCTGCTAGACACAGCACTTGCCTGTAGGTGGGCGCACATGGTCCCTCATGGCCTGCGAATGCTCTGTATTCAGACTTTCAAGTCAGGGATTCCTACCTCCGCTTGTGATGTCGTCAAACAGTGGGCAGGATGGTTTTTTTTTTT
>OU015750.1:57059061-57084345 GCA_907169655.1 Acomys percivali
GAATGAACTCCAGGTAATATTCTATGGCTAAGCCACATTCTCTGGTCATGTATGAAAGTTTTCTGAGGACCCGTTGTCCTCCGCTGCCTTTCCCACACGCTTCCTGTACCAGGCTACTTCTGCCTTCTTTTCCAGGATCCAGTCTAAGCATCCTGTGGTACTCCCTGATCAACTCAGAGACAGCTGGAACAGGAAGGCTCTTTGAAGTCGAGGGTTTGCCAAAGGAATTTCCCACACATCACCGGCAGTGGTCCACCTCAGAAGTTCAGAATAGGATTTGCGGATCCACTTCACCTCAGACCATGGCCAGACAGGGCCTGCCCCTTTACTTGGCCACTCTCTTGACTGGGCTGCTGGAATGCATTGGTTTTGCGGGTGTCCTCTTTGGCTGGACGTCACTGTTGTTTGTGTTCAAAGCAGAAAACTACTTTGTAGAGCCCTGCACACAGGACTGCCTGGTCATGAGCAACTCAACAGAGTCTCCTGGTAAGGACAGAGATGGCTTTTTATCCAGGCTGTGACTGGCTCCTGGGAGGTGGAAAAGCGTAGAGAGGAATCCAGTCATTCCTCACCTTGCCAGCCTTTCTGGGGGTGGGTGGGGGGGACTGTCAGTACCCTCTTACCCCTCTGTCTGGAGGTATCAAGGAAGGGACCACCAGCTTTTAAAGGGCCTTTAGAGAACTCTATATTTTATTTATTTATTGGCTGTTTGGTTGTTTGTTTTGTTTTGGTTTTTTGAGACACGGTTTCTCTGTGTAGCCTTGGCTGGCCTGGACGACTTTGTAGACCAGACTGGCCTGGAACTCACAGTGAGCCGCCTGCCTCTGCCTTTCTGCCTCCCAAGAGCTGGGATTAAAGGCATGTGCCACCACGCCCAGTGACCTCTACATTTTAATGCAATTTGATGGCCAGCTTTCCCATCCCCAAAGCTGTCTGGGTACTAACCTGGGTAGGAAGGTTGGGGGTGATGCTGATTCTGGCTCCCATAACTGGGGTTCCTAAGAGCTTTTCGTCCCCAGGCTCCAAAGCTCAGGATGAGAAGTTCTCACTCATCTTCACCCTGGCATCCTTCATGAACAACTTCATGACCTTCCCCACTGGCTACATCTTCGACCGCTTCAAGACTACAGTGGCCCGCCTTACAGCCATGTAAGCCTGGGCAGAGGCTGGATTGGGGGAGAAACCCTCCCGCGGTGGCTGGATCACAGGGCACGGACTCTTCCCTAGTGCCACCCTCTGCCTACTCCCTTGGTTCCCTTTCCTTTCCTCCTTCCCCTGCAGTCGGTAACGTCTTATCCTGTTACATGCTCGACTTCCTGAGAGGCCAGGATTACAAAAGTAACAAAATGTACAGTTGATGCTATCTGCTCTCCTTGTCCCTGGCATCCCCAGCCTCATTTCTGGCAGGGCCTCACACCGAGGTAGCGCAGGCCTTGCCTCTGCTCTTTCCTGCTCATCGTTTTCTGGATGACCACAATGGTGGCCTTTTAGGTGTCCTCTGACTAGACAGGAAGCTCTAGCAAAACTGGGTTTTCCTTGTATTCGAGTGAGAGACCTCGTGTTGCGTTTACAGGGTTCTGCCGCCTCCTGATTACAATAATGCTCAGAGCCAGGTTCACTGATAGGCCGGGGTCTGCTGAGGCCCGATAGAGCCCAGAGCAGGAGCGTGTGTGTGATGAGAGAGAAGAGAGACGAGAGCAAGAGCCTTACACTTCAAGCTTTGGGGAGAGCTTGAATTTTCATTTCCTGTTGTCTCTTCTTCCCCACCACGTGACCTTTGAACTTCCTCTGCTTTATGGTACCATTTTTGTTATCTGTCTTTGCAAAGTCCTCCACCACTAAGGGGGCCCTCGAACCTTGGGATTTTTCCTGGAATCACTTGAACTTTGTGTTTTTCTTTTTTAACGCTGCTGGGAATGGAACCCAGGGTTTCGTGCAAAGCCAGGCAAGTGTTTACTTCTATATTGGTTACTTTCCTGTTGCTGTGATAAAAAATAAAATAAAATAAAATAAAAAACAAACAAAAAATATGACCAAGGCAAATTATAAAAGTAAACACTAAATTGGGCTTGTGGTTCAAGCCTCTGTGATGGTTAAGGGAAGGCGAGGCCTTAGGCGGCTGGGACAGCAGCTAAGAACTCACATCTGGATCCACAAGCAGGAAGCAGAGTATACTGTGGGTGGTTTTAGGCATTTGAAACCTCAAAGCTAGCCAGCAGTGATACACCTCCTCTAACCAGGCTATGTCTTCTAGACCTTTCCACCAACTGGGAACCAAGTACATGAACGTATGAACCTACTGGGGGCATTTTCATTCAAGCCACTACAACTTATAAGTCACACCGGTAGCTGTGAACTCAGTGACTGAGTTTGGAATCTAGATCAGTCTGATCCAGACATTTCCAACCTCTCTGACACTGTGACACCAAGTTGTCACCTGAACTCTCAATAACCAAGCAGTCAGGTTACACACACACACACACACACACACACACACATCTTGATAACTTTTTTTTTACTGTTTATGATTCTGATAGTTCACATTTATAGCTATTCCTGGCTGCATGTCATAACTAACCCTTTCCTTTTCCAGAAGAGGCCACCAAGGCCCAGAGAAAGGCAGCACCTTGTCCAAAGTCATACATAGGTGGAGGAGGAATTAGAATTCAAGGTTGTGATTTGCAGACTGGGCATCAGCCCCCTTTGCCACGGGCTTGGGCTCAGGACAAGAGGGCCTGTGCCTTGCCCACTGTGCGTCTGAGTTTTTTGTTGTTGTTGTTTGTTTGTTTGTTTGTTTTACACATCATGCTGTCAGTTGAGCTCATGACCCAAGACTTCCCAGCTTAGCCTTAGACCCTGGGATGAACAAAACGCATCGTCTTAGTTACTTTCTTGTTACTGGGATAAACTACTCGGACAAAAGCCGCATAAGGGAGAAAGCTCTTTCCCACAGTTCGAGGTTACGGTTGTCATGGTAGTGACGTCACAGCGTCAGGAACTCAAGGGAGCAATTCTCATCGCATCTGTAGTCAGGCAGGGGATGGATGAGTGGTGGTGCCCAGCTCACTTGCCTTGTTTCACGTGGTCCAGGCTCCCCTGCTGTGAAATAGCTCCACCCAAGTCCATTTGGGTCTTCCCACATCAGTTAAAGGAATCAACTCTTCGCGCAGGTGATACAAAGTTCTTCAGGTCCACCACTGAGGTTTTCCATCATATTACTGTCCTCGGGGCCGCCTACCTCTCCGTCTATCAATCAGGGCTTTTCTGGGGCTGAGCCTCTCAGACGTGGCTGAGCCTCTCAGACGTGGCTGTGCCTCTGAAGTTGCTGGGTGACAGTGCCGTCAGGTTCCACCTCGTCTTGGACGTCAGGCTGGCAGACTCCGGCGTGGTCCGCATGTTTCTTCTTTTAATTGGATGCTTCTGTATTTCAGATTTCTCTATACCTGTGCCACACTCCTCATTGCCTTCACCTCTGCAGGTGAGTGCAGACGGGTGGGTGGGACAGACAAGCTCGGGCGGCGGATGATGGATGGGCAAAGGGCCCATGGTATTTTCGGCAGAGAGCCACAATTTGGAAAGAATCCCCAAGAGCTGCTGAGTTGTTGTTTATCTGTTAAAAATTAATCCTCCTGAGGAAAGAACTATGTCTACACAGTATTAAAATGTTCTCTCGGGTTTTTTTTTTTTAACACGCATGATAATTTTGAGAATATCTTCACTTAGAATCAAAATTGACAGCCCTGTTGCATGAAGAAAAAAAATTGCTTCCAATGATTACTATAAAAGTCGGGGCAAAGAAAAAAAAGTCGGGGCATTCCAGTCTTGCCTGTTTTGCTTTCCTTTGTTAAGTGGACTACTGAGATGAGATGCGAGCTTGGTGACTTGCCTGAGGCCACAGATGAAAAAAAAAAAATGGGTGGGAAGTGGGCCTAGAAGCATGTGGTTCAGGCTGGCCAAGAGGTAACTCCCAATATTCTTCCCCAGGGTCAGATTAGGTGGCTTCATTTTGGGGCTTGAGAAATGAAAACTCTGTAAATATGTTGTGTAATAGCTGTGTTGGAGCCAGCTGGCATCATGATGGGGGCGCCACTCCTGTTTAGCAAACCCAAGGTCTGAGTGTGTTGGTCCAAACAAATCTCGCCGAAGTCACGTTTGTAAGTTTTGAGCAATAAGTGTCTTTATTTATATTGCTTATATGTGTGTTTACATTTGTGAGCTTTGTGCAATAACCCCCTGCTATTTATTCTCATTTTACTGATGTGTAGAGTTGAGTGTGCGTGTAGTGTGTGTGGCTGCCTTACTTACACTTAAGCAGAAGCCAGGAGACCACCTTGGGCCTCTCAGGTGCCTTGTATTTTTTGAGGCAGCATCTCTCACTTTTTTTTTTTTACCTAGACCTTGCTGATTCTGCTAAGCTTGCTGATTAGGTTGCACTTGCTAGCCAAAGATCCTCATGCTAGCGGGGCAAGGGCTTTCTTTACTGACTAATCCATCTCTCCAGCTGCCATAGTCAGTGTTCTATTGTTGTGAAGAGACACCGTGACCATGGCAACTCTTGTCAAAGAAAGCATTTCATGGGGCTGGCTTTCAATCTTCGGAGGTTTAGTCCCTTATCAGCATGGTGGGAAGCGTGGCGGCGTGCAGGCAGACACGGTGCTAGAGGGGTAGCTGAGAGCTCTACATCTGTGCAGCAGGAAGAGAGACACCACTGGGCCTGGCTTGGGCTTCTAAACCCCAAAGCCCATCCCCAGTGACACACGTCCTCCAACCAGGCCACACCTCCTAACCGCTGCCAAGCCGCGCCACTGGACAATGACCAAGCGTCCCAATATATGAGCCTGTGGGTGCTGTGCCTATTCAAACTGCCACTCCAGCTGAGCAAAAAATCCCTCTTCCTCCATAAAACAGGACTTTTGTTTTGGGAGAAGCATTGAGGCTAGGGTGATTTTATTGTGAAACTGATCTCCAATCTTCAGCTCATTAGGAGAGATGTACATTTGTTAACGACAGAAAGGGAATGGCAAATAGTGTGAGTCATCGAAAATCGTCCCTTCCAGAGCTTCTCCAGGCGTAGCACGGTAGTTAACTTAAGAGGTTGTCAAGCCGTCTTAGTGGGAAAAGGTGCTTGCCACCCAGTCTGATGACCTAAGCTTGAGTCCCAGGACCCACATGGTAGGAGAGAACCAACTCCCACAAATTGTCCTTTGGCCTTCACACATATGCCAGTGTGTGCGTGTGCACGTGCACATACGACACACGCGCACACACACACATACACACACACACACACGTGTGCACGTGCACACACACACACAATGTGAGGAGAGAAAAAAAAAAAAAAGGAGGACGTTAGCACAGACCTAATACACCAGCAAGCTTTGGATTACCTATTGGAAAAATTATTCCTATTTAAAATCACTTTTCAGCCAGGTGGTGGTGATACACACTTTAATCCCAGCACTCAGGAGGCAGAGCCAGGCGGATCCTTGTGAGTTCAAGGCCAGCCTGGTCTACAGAATGAGTCCAGGACAGCCAGGGCCACACAGAGAGATCCTATCTCATTAAACAAATAAATAAAACATAAAAGAAATAAATCACATTTTTAGTGGCTTTGAGCCATTTAGAGATTATCCAACACTTAGGAGGCCTGTTGCTTCCCTGTTGGTTTTGCTTGTTTTTTGTCATCGTTTTGTTCAGCACCAGGTGCGTGCTTACTCATGTAGCATTTCTCATGTCAAGTGCCACGATTGCCAGGAAGGGAGTGCTCAAAGTGTCACAGCCAGAGGAAGAGGTCAAGGGGGATTCTCTCTGTCTCCACAGAGCGTCGGTGAGGCAGGGTAGCCTCTCCTTTATAGCAAGTGAGGAAAGTCAGGCATACTCAGAAGGTAGCTGAGGCTGTGGTTATACAGTGGTTTTGAGGCTGGATTCGGGGGCTGCTTCCGGAATCCTCTTCTCCAGAGGTGACGGAGCAGGCCTTTGTGGCCTACCACAGACACAGAACCATCTTTGCTGAGGAGAAAGGGGGCAGGGAGGTCTCAGGACCCCTGAGCAGGAACGACTGGAGAACCTCATGACCGTCCCCTGAGGCCCTCCGAGTGTACCAGCGGAAAAGAGTTCCAGGAGCTGCTGTGGGTGTTGTTGGGAGTTTGAAGGTGGTGGGAGCTGGGGCACCCTGGAGGAGAGAGACGAATGCACAGCTTCCAGCAGGGTTTCCAGCGACAGTGAAGTCACCCTGTGCCATTCGTGCTTCTAGAATCTGCTGTCCTGCTTTTCCTTGCCATGCCTATGCTCGCCGTGGGAGGAATCCTGTTTCTCATCACCAACCTGCAGGTGTGAGCCTGTGCCCCCTTCCCTTTCCTAGGCACCCAGGGGAGGGGCACACACCATTTGTTGACCCAAACCAGGGTGGGAGAAGTTGGGGTGCAAAGGGGGGTTGGGATATTAATCATGCCCACCACATGCTGGGTGCTGAGGAGGGAAAATAGTCGTCTGCTGAGTAAATAAGTCGGCGAGGTTTGTCTTGTCCTCTTCAGGTTGGAAATCTCTTTGGCAAACACCGTTCAACCATCATCACCCTCTACAACGGAGCATTTGACTCCTCCTCAGCCGTCTTCCTCGTCATTAAGGTAAAAACGCCAGGATCTGGGGCTGGTATCCTTGGTCAGCAAAGTGCCTGCTGTGTGAGCACAAGTACCGAAGTTAGATTCCCAGAACCCACGTGAAAAAGCTGAGAGTCCTGCTGTGCTCTTGCAATCCCAATGTGTGGGGTGTTGGACACAGGTGAAGCTCTGGGGCTAGCTTAGCTTACTTGGCAGATCCCGAGGCCAGTGAAAGGCCCTGTCTCCTGAGAAACGATACCCAGGGTTGTCCTCTGGCCTCCATACACTTTCGCACACACATTCCCACACATGATGCTATTAATCAATTTTTACTAAGCACTCAAACCCTTATTTACTCTCAACACTTGTCCTGTGAGCCCTGCGTGACTTCTGCCAGCCTTTGAGGTAGGCGCTGTTTAAACCCCATTCCTCAGGTGACACATTTGAGTCTTAGGGAGAACATGGTACTTGCCAAAGGTTCTGTGTGGGTAACTAGGGTATTTGAACCGGCGCTTAGGCCTGTTTGCTTCTAGAGCCGAGCTGGTGACCACTAAGCTCCTCCTTTACGCTGAGCTTATACTCTTCGTTCAGTGAGGAAGGAGGGCGTGGTCACGTTATCCCTTGGGTTAGGGATGGATGAAAACTGGGGTCTCTGTAAAAGGTGGCATTTGCTGATGCGTGCTTCCACTCTGGAAAGGGCTAGTGAGGACGTTAGAGACTACCCAGGGGCCTATCTCTCCCAAGGGCTAGCCGTGAGTGTCAGGGGAACAAAGTGTTGGCAGGGATATTAGTAGCCCATTAACAACCATTCTGCTAATGGTTTTGTTTGTTTTTTTGTTTTATTAAATTAAATTGTTATTGTTATTTAAGACCAGGCCTCTTAAGCTGGCCCAGGACTCACTGTGTAGTCTAGTTTGCTCTCAAACTCATCATCCTCTTCCTTGGCTTCCCAAGTGCTGGTACTATAGACGTGCGCCATGGTATCTCACTTCAGCTCATTTGGTTTTGAGAACAGTGTCTGACTGTGTAGGGCAGGCTGGACTGATTCTTGTAGCTGAGGCTAGGTCAGACTCTTGATCCTTTTGCCTTAGGCTGCCTTAGGTTACAGGCAGGAATCACCATTCCTGGCTTTGCCAACGATTTTAGTGTTTAAGTCATTGCTAACAGTTTTGTCAGGCTAACATCTTGCTAGAAACCATGGGATAAGTTCTGGTTGGTCTAAGCTAACTATGGTAAACTCTGTCTCTACTACCAGTGACCAGGTAGAGGTGGGCATGACGTAAAAGCCATTGCAGTGAGATAAAGCGGATGTGTAGAGTGTAGAACTTTGAGGGACATTTCCTCCTTGAAGGAGGATGAGGGCAGAATAGAAAAGAACCTTTATGTCGGGGACGAGCTCAGTTTTTAGAACACCTGTCTTCCCTCGCACAAGGCCTAGAGTTCAACGCCATAATTGATCTTGGTAGCATGCTTGCAATCCCAGCACAAGTGGGAGAAAGGCAGAGGAGGGTCAGAAGTTCAAGGTCATTTTATGCTATACAGAGAGCTTGATGCCTGCCTGGCCTACCTGAGACCCTGTTGCCACAATAACAACAACAAAAGCCTTCTTCCTTGTCTCTCTCTGTTCTTCCTCTTTGAAGCCTGCAGTGGGAAGGAAGGTGTAATAGGTGACACTGCGGTAACCACACTTAAGTTGTGAGGCAACAAGCTGGGACCCAGTGACTGAGCAACGTGAGTGAAAAATGCTGGGTCCCAAACTCTCCGACCTGGGTCTCTCTCCAGGCTTTTGTTAGGCCACCCGTGGGTTCATGAACCTCACTTAGCCCCATGAGCACACTGGGTACAGGGTCTGAGTCCCGAGGGCTCTCTAGACCCTCTGTTGGTGGCACAAGAGGGCAGTGGATGAAGACATGTTTTTTGTTTTGACCCCAAGTGTGGGATATGAAACAGACAGACTTGTGTGAGGGTGCGTGAGGTTTGTCTGCTGGAAACAGAATGTGTGAGAGGGCGCACATGCTGCCTCTTGTGGGGTGGGGGGTGAGGTGGGGGGGTGGAGCACAGTCTATGCCAGTTGGTAAACATCCTGGTATAGACTCTGAAAGGAGATAGAGCCCCCCCTGCCCCCTCACCCGCCCCCCCAAAAAAAACCCAAAACCAAAACCAAACCAAAACAAAACAAAACAAAAACAAAACAAAAACAAAAAACCCCCAGAGACTTGGCTTTTGTATGTCTTCGTATTGTTTGGCTGTTCATTGTGTTAAGGCCCAGATTGCTAGATTCCCTCAAAGACTACCAGGAATCCAAAGACGCATGCCAAAAGCAAAAACAGTATTTCTGCAGAAGTCCAGCATGCAGGGATCACCATTTAGACAAAATGGCGATTGCAGGCTCTTTTTATAGACATTCAGAGGGAATTCCAAGAGAGGGTTTGGCGGCCTTTAATATGACTGGAGCATTCAAACTGAAGAAGTGAGAGCAGACTGGAAAGATGCGGGCAACCTTAGCCAGCGGCCGTTGAGTTAATGATAAGACAAAAGATTTCTAGACCTGCAGTAAACTAACCTTGAGAAGCCCAATCTTCCTCGGGCCAGATGGCTAGGCCGTCCCAGTATCTGTGGGATTCCCAGTAACTGCTGAGCTCATTTATTAAGAATGGAGGGCTCAGGCAAGAAACTGGAGCCTGTCATGGGGTCGGCTAGACTTATTTAACCAGGCCTCCTCAACCACTCACCTTTGTGTTTTGTTTGGTTTGTTTTGGTTTGTTTTGTTTTGAGACAGGGTTTCTCTGTGTAGCCTTGGCTGTCCTGGGTGGCCTCGACCTTACAGCGATCCGCCTGCCTCTGCCTCCCGAGTGCTGGGATTAAAGACGTGTGCACCGCCACCACCCAGCTCAATCGCTCTTCTTTGAGATGCTCTGCTTTTTCTCCGCTTTGAGATGCTCACTGCTAGATAGAGACGCTTGCTCCGAGATAGAGATGCTCAGGAGTAGCCTTTGAAGAGGCTGCTGTGTCTGCTGTTGGTCCTGCTGCTGCTTGTTTCTGTTGCTTTGCTTGCTGCTGGAATCCTGGTGACGAAGAGTGGGATCGGCCCAAGGAACTGAGTCTAAAAATGTCTACTTCTCCTGCCCCTATTAGCCTTCTTTCTCTCCTGTCTAGGGTAGGTGGGCTGGAAGGGAAGTGGACACATTAAAGAACCTCAAATCAAGTAGTTTTTTTTGTTTTTTGTTTTTTAAATCAAAGCCTACACAAGAGCCATTTTCAAGGTTCCCTGCCCTTTCCAGGTAGGGCTTTACCTGGATGCACAGACTTCTCTTTGGCAGTGGGAGGGAGGGGCTGGAGCAGGAGGGGAATTCTTAACTGATTGTGACTCAGTTGCTTCCTGTGCAGCCATTTTGCTTCCCCAGACCTCAGAGTCACCCTCTGTAAAAGGAAAAGGTTTGTCTCAATCTGTGGTTTCTAACGTGGAAGTTGAGGAATTCAGAGGTTCCCTTTGTTAAGTCAGTCACCCAGGAGAACACAGGGAGGATCCTTCCTTAGCTTCCCACAGATATGTTTTGTAAGCTGCACTCTTGTGTGAAGAGCTGCCCACAAGAACTTCTTGCCACTGGGGAAGAAACACTTCTAGGCTAAAAGATCTCCGAAAGTCATGTGAGAAGGTTCCAGAAGATGGTAGGGTCAGGACAAGGTGGTTCCCATGCTGCTTACTGGGCCCTGGGTGAAGGCTCCTGAGGACGGGAGATCCTTGTGTGGCTCAGGAGGGCAGGCAGGAGGCTCTGATAAAGCTTCGGAAGTGTGTGTGTGTGTGTGTGTGTGTGTGTGTGTGTGTATGTGTGTGTGTGTGTAGACAGTTTGAAGGAGTCCATCCACCATGTGGGTTGTGGGTGTTGAACTCAGATCATTAAGCTTGGCGGCAAACATCTTTAACCTCTGAACCATCTTGCTGAGCCATAACCATTTCTTTTTCTTTCTTTCCTCCTCCTCCTCCCTCCTCCTCTTCCCCCTCCTCCTCCTCCTCTTCCTCCTCCTCCTTCTTCTTCTTCTTTTTCTTCTTCTTTTTCAAGACAGGGTTTCTCTGTGTAGCCTTGGCTGTCCTGGACTTGCTTTGTAGACCAGGCTGACCTTGAATTCACAGTGATCCGCCTGCCTCTGCCTCCCGAGTGCTGGGATTAAAGGCGTGCGCCACCACACCTGGCACCATAACCATTTTTTAAGTGTACAGGTTAGTAATTTAAGTACGTTTATGCTATTGAGCAACCAGCACCATCTCCAGAAATTTTCACATTATAAAGTTGGAACCCTGTACCCATTAAACACAAGTTTCTCAGTCTTCTCCCCCCTGTTTCCAGCCTCTGGCAATTGTCATTGTACTTTCTATGAGTTTGGCTATCCCAAGAATCTCTTGTAAGTAGAATGATACAGCATTGGGGTTTTTTTTTGGGGGGGGGCTGCCTGTCTTCACTTGGTGTCATGTTTCAAGGTTTGTCTGAAGTGGTGTGTGCCATGATATTCTTTTAAAAGGCTGAATATTATACCATCAAGTGGCTGTACCAGTTTTTGTTCATTCCTTCATCCATCCAGAGGCACTTTGGTTCCTCTCCACTATTGACTGTGCTCTGTGATGCTCCTGTGAGCACCTGCGCTATTCTGACGTGTTGCTGTTTTCTCCACAGCTTCTTTATGAGCGGGGCATCCATCTCAAGGCTTCCTTCCTCTTCCTGTCTGTCTGCAGCATCTGGCATGTTGGGCGTACCTTCCTCCTGATGCCCTGGGGACATATTCCCTACCCACTGCCTCCCAACTACAGCTATGGGTAAGCATGATTGGCCAACAACCCTGTCTGATCTGAGGTGGGGGAAAAAGGAAGATTAAACTTGCTACAGGAGAAGAGTGTATTAGTTAGCTACTCCTGCACAACAAGGATACTAAGCATTTCGTTCTTTCTTTTCTTGTTCTTTTTTTTTTTTTTTAAAGATTTCCTTATTTTTGTTTTATGTGTATGACTATTTTGCCTGTGTAAAGGCATATGTACCATATGTGTGCTTAGGGCCCTTGGAGGTCAGAAAAGGATGTCAGAGCTAGAATTACAGTTACCGATGGATGTGAGCTGCCGTATGGGTCCTGGGTACCAAGCCTGTATCCTCTGCAGGAGCAGAAAGTCCTCTTAATGGCTGAGCCACCTCTCCATTGCTTCTTATATCAGAGCCAGACTTGGAAGATCTTATCACTTCTGCCTCTGATCATCCGATGTGTTAGCAGGGAGCTGGCTGGTCTGCCGTGGCTTCCCTTACGTTGGGTTTGAAGTGACAGGGATGTCTGTGTCACAGGCTAGTGCTCCAGCAGGCTTACTTGGGCGTGTACACAGAGTGGTTCTGGGGTTCAGAGATGGGGGCAGAAACTGCACACGGTTCCGGGCTTCGACTTGGAATTGATGTGTTACTTGTATGCTACCTTGATGTCGCTTGTACGTTACGTTGTCTTGGCTGGAGCGGTTTATGTGTCTGGCCTAGATGACAATGAGAAATAGGCAGAGTCCCGTTGCCAAGGATGGAGACAGAGAAGGTGTGGTGTTGTGATCATGTCCGTTGTCGGTGGTCGGGAGTCATGGGGGCATCTCATTTGCTGCTCGCTCGCTATTTGTTATACCCCGTGTGCTTTTTGGTTTCATTCTCACAACCACATTCCCCACTGATAGCCATGCCTTTGTTTTCCATCTGAGAAGATGAGGCTCCAAGGGGTAAGCTGGAGCCATGTGAGGAAGAGTCAGAGATGAGATTTGTCACAGGACCCATTCTCTTCTTGCATGGGCACTTCCGGGGCACCCCAAACTTGTCTATGTATGAGAATAAGTCAAACCACTACAATAAAAAAATTAAAGTGGGAAAAATGGGAACTTGGCGATTAGCCAGTAGACATTCTGATTTAATTGGCCTAGGCTGCCACTTGGCCATCAAGGTTGTTCAAAAGTGGTTCCCTACGCAGTGCGATGAGCATTCTCTGCACTGCTCCCTTTGGTCTTGTTTTGGTCCAGCTCATCGTCCTTGGCCTGGCTGCCCGGGCTTCTGTCTCTACAGCTTGTGCACCAGGTTTGGCACCAGAAAGGAAGAGACGAAAGTGGCTGAGCATGAGGCCAGGGAGCTGCAGTCAAAGGAATTTCTTTCACCAAAGGAAGGTGAGTTCTGGTTCACCCATGTCCCCTGCAGACACCGGCACTCCTGCCTGCACCTTGGTGACTTCTCTGTCTGCTCTTAACTCCAGGAAGTCTTCCTAGGGCCTCAGAAGGAGGCCAGCCAGGCAAGGAAGAGCCCAAAAGCATTTCGTCAATCCCTTCACTTCAGAGAAGGCAGGGCCTTTGTGCCTTCCCAGTGCCTCTTTCTTTCTTTACCCACAAACCCCAGCTCTCTCCACATTGCGATCTCCCTTCCGCTGCCCAGTCTTGCCCTCTCCTAGGGCGTCACGGCTGGCATGTGTGTCTCCATCTCTTTCTGTCTCCTGGAGCTGTACCGTTTCCATCACTTCCTCCTTTCCCTCCTCTGTCTGCTCTGGGTCTTTGGTTACGAATATTATAAATCATCGCTAGCTGCTGTAGAAGTAAAAATAGGAGGAGGGAGGGAGCGACTGGAGAGAGGCAGGTCATAGGGGCAGAAGTAGCAGCTGGGCAGGAGAAAGCAGTTTCCAGAGCAGGGCAGTTAATAGAATTACATTGTATTTGAGATTTTTTTTTTTTTTTTTTTTTTTTTTTCTGTATGAGCAGATTTTAGCTGTTCTTGGCACACAGGAAAAAAAAATGGGCAACAATGTGAGATGATGGATATGTTAATTTGCTTTGCTATGGTAACCATTTTACTATCTATATGTACCCGATGACAGCATGCTGTATGCCTTAAATATACACAATAAAATTTATTTGTTAAGGAAAAAAAAAAGGAAGAAAGAAAGAAAGAAAGAAAGAATAGGGGCCAGAGATGGAGCTCAGAGGATAAAGGCCTTGCCTAGCGTACGCAAAGTCTTGGGTTCAATCCTAGCACGAGGCAGAGTGGAAGGAGGAACCAGAGTTTCAGCGTCAACCTTAGCTACATAGGGAGTTCGAGGCCACTCTCAGCTACGCGAGACCCCGTCTCAAACAATAAAAATAGTAAGAAGGAGGACAGTGGGCGGCTCACATAGTCGAGAGGAAAGCGAACCTGCAAGGTTACAGAGGTGTGGAACCGGGCTGCCTCTGGGCATCCTGTGTGTCCTAACGCCGTAGCCAGCCTGCACACTTAGGGAGAATGAGTTATTTGGTCAACTGGGTGAGGAACGGAACAGTTAACTCCCACTCCCACCTGGACAGGGATAACAAGGGAGTCCTACGGAAACGAGGGATTCTGGGACTGAAAGAAAGGCAGGGGACGCAGCAGATGAGAGCAGTAGCTGCCCATCGCTAGCTCTCGCTTTGTCCCAACGTCCTCCTTGTCTTTCGTGTTTCACCATCTCGGCTGAGGAAGATCAGGGAAGTAATAAAGCAAAAAGTGTCATTGGGCAGGTTGGGAGAGACAGATCAGATTTCAGGACACCGAGGAACTGCAGGAGAGCCATCCAAGGTGGACGGACAAGACAACGCAGCACAGTGGGGGGTGGGGCTGTTTTGGGGAGGCTCCTGGAAGACAAGAATGGAAGGTGAAGGAGGCCTGAGACACTCGCCAAGGGCCGCTCTATCTCATCCAGCCCTTCCTCTCTCCCTATCATTTATGGCCAGTCCCTCTCTTTTCCAGCAGAGAACTCTGCACCCGAGCAGCAGCAGCCGGAGCAGCAGCAGCAGCACTCTTTCCTCAGCTGTGTGCTCTCCCGCCGATTCATCTTGCACGTGGTGTGGCTGTCCATCATACAGCTGTGGCACTACCTCTTCATTGGTACCCTCAACCCTCTGCTGACCAACTTGGCTGGTGGGGACAGAGTGCAAGGTGTGTGGGCTTCGAAGCAGTCTTTTGGTAGGAATGTGGGGCCCCGAGGGACTCGGGAATGGGTGCTAACGCTAGCAAAGTTGTGGGTGGTACCCCAGGGGGGGGGGGGGAGGGCTGTTTCTGAGGATCTGGGGAGGAGGGCTAGAGAAGAGAAAGCCAGGATGGGAGGATCTTGTCTTGTAAATTAACCTGGAAATTTCTTCACACCCAACCCTGCCCCCCCCTCCTTTTTTTTTTTTTTTTTCTTTGTGCCTTCACCAGTCAGTGCCTTCACAAATGCCTTTGCCATCACCCAGTTTTTTGGGGTGCTGTGTGCCCCCTGGAATGGCTTGCTCATGGACTGCCTTAAACAGAAGTATCAGAAGGAAGCAAAAAAGACAGGTGAGACTGGGATCAGGTAGCCAGGGGGAGACATCTTCACAGATGTCCACCGTCATCCGATCTTTGCCTTTAACCTTTCTCTCCGCACTTGTTCATCCATCCATTCAATCCTTTGTCATGGGGCCTTAGCAATGGATGAAACAGGCACATCTTGTCATCTTACGCTGTTCCTAATTCATCGGGTAGAGAAAGGTGATGAGGTAGTTACAATGTATAAAGGACGGATGCTTTGTGATTGATGGGGCAAAGCCACACCCACACAGATGGTCTATTTTCCTGCTCTCATTGTCCGCAAATCACAGGAGATATCCAGCACTGTACTGTATAGTGGTAGGCTTTCTGTTAGGTGGTTTTGCCCAGCTGGATGTGAAATGTTCTGAGCGTATTTGTGCTAGCATACACTGAGCCCTGATAACTCCATAGGCTAGGTATGTTAAATGTATTTTCAACTTGCTGGTATTTTTGGCTTCCGATAGGGTTTTTTTTTTTTTTTTTTTTTTTTTTTTTTTTTTTAATATAGCTCTACTGTGAGTCAGGGAGTCTCTGTGAGCATGAAGCACGAACAGGCAGCGGGCTATGGACACTAAGAAAGGGCGCATTACCTGCAGCGGGCTATGGACACTAAGAAAGGACGTATTACCTGTCCTGGGTGAGGCGGAGCTGTTGTCAGGGAAGTCTGACACCTAAACCAGGATGGAAGAGACAAAGAAGGGAGGAAAAGGAGAATACAGTGGCATGGCAGAGCTGGCAGGGTAAGGCCTTCAGGAATCTGGATCCTTTCCGCAAGGTATTCAAGCTAAACAGGACGCACAGTGCAGGAGGGTTATGGGAAAAGCCGGAGAGAGCAAAAGAAAGCTTCAGGCTGCTTGCCATGCCTCAGAGCTAGAATGTGACCGTGGGTGTGGTCGGCAGCGCAGAGGGTGCTGGGACGCTTCACTCGGGTGAGCTGGGGGTAAACGCTAAAGGGAGAGAGCTCCGTTTCCGGTTTGCTTTGTCTCCGTCTTCCTCTTAGCCCTCTGTACCCTAACCCCGCTGCAGTATTTTGAAACCAAGTTTAGACAGTGCACTGTATTTACTTGCAACTATTTCATAGGCTCTCCTTAACAAAAACAACTTCTCTTCAATAAATATCACCATGAAAATTCCCAATAATTTCTTTTTTTTTTTTTTAAATAAAGATTATTTGTATTTTTTACGTATACAAGTGTTCTGCCTGCATGTACCCCTGCATGCCAGAAGAGGGCACCAGACTTCATTACACATGGTTGGGTGTGAGCCACCATGCGGTTGCTGGGAATTGAACTCAGGACCATTGGAAGAGCAGCCAGTGCTCTTAACCTCTGAGCCATCTCTCCAGCAGCCCCTGCCCTTTTTTTTTTTTTTTTTTTTTTTTGTCTTTTTGAGACAGGATTTCTCTGTGTAGCCTTGGAGGTCCTGGACGCACTTTGTAGGCCAGGCTGGCCTCAAACTCACAGAGATCCACCTGCCTCTGTCTCTTGAGTGCAGGGATTACAGGTGTATGGCACCAGGTCTTAATATTTTCTAATATGCAACTGTTTTTCACTTCTTCCTGGTGGTCCTCAGTACATTGTTTCATGACTGATTTTTTTTTTTTCAGTGTCTCCATACAAAGTCCATACAAAGTTGAAAGGGCAAAATTCAATTGATGTGTCTTTTGTATCTCTATTTTTAAATATTTACTTATTTAAGACAGAGTCTCATCTAGCCTAGCCTAGCCTTCAAGTTACTATGTAACCAAGGCTGGCCTTGAACTCCCTGTGTAGTTGAGGATAGCCTTGAACTGCTGATGAACTTCTGTTGTCCAGTGCTGGGATTACAGGCTCACCGCAACGCCCAGCTAACAGACTTTTTTCCTCCTCCTTTTTCTGGTACTGGGAACAGAAACCTGAGTCTTGTGCATGCTAAGCAAACACTTTACAACCGAGTTATACCCCCAGCTCCAACTCCCGTCCTTTGCGCTTTACGTCAGTGCTCCCCTCCTCTTGTTTATTTGTTGAAGAAAGCGAGATATTTTTCCTGTCAGATTTCCCACATTTGGACTTGGCATCCTTTGGGTATTTCATGAATGGGTTCTTTTGATTGGGCATTTCTTGTAAATAGGCAGATTCGAAGCTTGGAGGAAACTCAAAATTTTTCCCCCCTTTGGCAAGAGTAAATAGAAGTGGAGTTGTGGCCTTTCTCTGGTTCCTTTGCGGGTCCCTGCTTGTTTACTGTCTGCTGCTAAGGTGGATCGGCCGCGTCAGAACTTAGTGTGATCCATCGCTAACAGTGCTTCCCGTCAGCCCGGGCAGCTGATGATTTCACAGCCACCGTGATCAATTTGAGAGCCATGATTTGATTAGGGCGCTATTTCCATCACTGCTCCAGCTTTCAGCAGCTACAGCTCCTCCGGAAGACATCACCACTTCTTCACACGGAAGTGACCGCCTGCCTTTCTCCTTTCCTTAACCAGCTTCAGGGTGACACGGCGACTTCTTGTCCCACTAGAGACAAGTGGAGTTTCTGTGTCCGTAGAGTCCAGCTGGATACACACTGAAGCTCAGTGGTCTTATTTTGTGTCTGAGCTTTTTTTGTTGTTTTTATTTTTATTTTTTGAGACAGGGTTTCTCTCTGTGTAGCCTTTGCCTGTCATGGACTCGCTCTGTAGACCAGGCTGGCCTCGAACTCACAGCGATCCGCCTGCCTCTGCCTCCTGACTTCTGGGATTAAAGGCGTGCGCCAACATGGCTGGCCTGTGTCTGAGTTTTTAAAGCTTTACCTTTTGTTGTTGTTGTTGTCGTCTTAAAAAACTTTTATTTTTGAGAGTTTCATATGTGTATACCATGACATAGACTCTTCCCTGAATTTTTTTTTTCTTTTGAGGGATGATGGCTTTGTTGGAGAACAGTGACTCTGACATGCTGCCACCGTTCTCTGCCCCGCCTTCCTCTTCTGTGCTGGAGACGGGACGGGGCTCAGGGCTTAAAGGCATATGCTACCACACCTAGTTTAGCAATTTTTTTATTCTGTTTATTCATGTTGGGTGTGGGTACAGGTGCATGCCAGGGTGCACCTGGGAAAGTCTGAGAACGGCTTGTGGGGCTCAGCTCTCTCCTCGTAGTGTGGATCCCAGCAACGGAACACAAGTTGCCAGGCTTGGTGAGACAGGCTTGGTGACAGGCTTGGTGGCAAGCTTGGTGACAGGCGCCTGTGCTTGCCGAGCCATCTCAGTGGCCCTCACCACTCTTCCTCAGGCTCATGTTGACCTGTCTTTGGCCACTAGGAACTCAAGCTGTCTAAAATGTGGGGCTCTCAGACATGACTTAACTTTAGACAGTGCCTTTGCCTTCTAGTGCATGAGAGGTTTGGGTCTGTCTAATAGGACGTGTTCCCTGCACCACATTTCAGAGTGGCCATTCTCCAACTAGCCTTGGGTCTCTAGTGAAAAACGATAGTTGGAGACTTCACATTGATGTTCTTTCTCTCTGTATGCTCAACCTCTTTAAAATTAAAATTGGATGTCAGCATGCAGGGTGATAGGCTTCATTACGGTATTTCCTGTGCTCGATATGCACCATGCTTACTCACCTTTCTCCTCTACTGCTCCCTCTGCCCCCTCCCTCCTGCTGGTCCCTTCCCTCCCCCAAATAGCTTCCTTTCCTGCCTTCATGTCATCCTGTCTTATGGGAGTGCTTCTGCCTTTCTTGTACTTCAGTGACCATACACAATACACATGCACATGCTGTGTATGCACACACATACACACACACATATACACATACACACACACACACAGAGTTAAGTTCATTGAACTCTTTTTTTTTTTTTTTTTTTTCCGAGACAGGGTTTCTCTGTGTAGCCTTGACTAGCCTAGACTCGCTCTGTAGACCAGGCTGGCTTCAAACTCACAGTGATCCGCCTGCCTCAGTCTCCCAAGTGCTGGGAGTAAAGGCGTGCGCCACCGTGACCCAGCTCATTTTTTTGTTTGTTTGTTTGTTTCTGTTTTCTCATATTTTGGGATTGCTTTGCTTGCTTCCTTCTTATTTGAATTTTATTGAAAACATTCACAAGTTAAGCATTTACGTTTCCTCAAACCTAAAACTGGGAAACAAGACATTTAGTTCCATCTCGGCTTCTTGTTCCCCTTTGGCTCCTTGTTTCGTTCAGTGGGCGTTTTGTTGCTTTTCTTTAAAGTACAATAATTGCCTACATAAGCACGTATTTATATGCGCCCCTCTCTTAGATAAAATGCAGAGTACCATTCACACAATTGTGCAGTTGTCTTTTCCACAACACTGTCTTTATTCTGAGACCCTCCATGCTGCCCAGCTCAATGTTATATGGCTGGCTTGTACTTGGGACCATGCCCCTCTGTTGTTGAGTTTGGATTGTTTCCAGTCCTTTGCTATTACCAGTTGTGGTTTAAACAATCATCATCATCATCATCATCATCATCATCACCACCATCACCACCATCCTTTCTGGTTCTGGGTTACACAAGACAAGAGTGCTTGTGGCACCTGCTCAGAGGCTACTGCATCTTTGAGTGAGTTAGCGAGCCCTTGGGAACTGAGTCGAGCAGACCCATATGACTGACATGTAGGAGGGCAGTCGTTAACACTGAGGAGTTGGTCTTGAGACGTGACCTGGTTCTGTTTAGAGGGTTCTGATCTTTCCTAGCTTTTTCTGTGTTTCCTTGTGCTCAGCTCCGGGCACTTATTTCTCTCCCCTCTTCTGCACCAGGTTCCTCCTCCTCGGCTGCAACTCTCTGTTCCACGGTGCCTTCGCTGGCCCTGACGTCCCTGCTGTCCCTGGGCTTTACCCTGTGTGCTTCCATTCCTGTCATCCAGCTGCAGTACGTCACCTTCATCCTGCAAGTGATCAGCCGTTCCTTCCTCTATGGGTGCAACGCTGCCTTCCTCACACTGGCGTGAGTGAGCTTGGGGAGAAGGGAAGTGGGCTGCCAGTAAGGACATTGTTGGGGGGAGATGGGCCTGGAGGTGGCCAGGTGAGGCCACATGTGGAAGTGGTGGTGACTGGAGATGGATACAGGTGGGAAGGGTGGCGCATTCGCACACCAGGGCGTGGGTGTCCAGCGAGCGTCTCTGACTACTTGGTGGACTCTTATTACCCTCCGCTATCTGTTCTAACTGTCCCATAGAAGGGTAGAAGGACATTTTCCCGTTTGTGTGCCCGTGACACTGCGTTCGTGCTTCCTTTGACAGCACCTGCATGTGTATTTTCCTTGAGACCTTGCCAGGCACAGCCTGGGCCTGGGTCCCTCTGTTCCCCCAGAGCCCAGAATGGTGCCTTCTCTGTCTTATGGTTAGAAGGACTGAGCAGAGTCGGAGAAGGAAGGGCTTGCTTGAATGGGTGAAGGGCAGGCCTAGGACAGGGGAGCTGGCCCCTGCTTGGAGAGTGTGTGTGTGTGTGTGTGTGTGTGTGTGTGCTGTAAACCTCACTGAAACCTGCATCTTTCTCTCTAGTTTTCCCTCAGAGCATTTTGGAAAGCTCTTTGGGCTGGTGATGGCCTTGTCAGCTATCGTGTCTCTGCTGCAGTTTCCCCTGTTCAAAGTCTCCCCCGAGAGCAACGCTGTTTATGTGAGTACCATGCAGGGCCTGGTTCTGTCCAGCCTGTGTGTGGGTCCTTGACTAGAGAAAGGATACCCAGGCTGGACCTATTGCATAGGGCTCCAGCAGGGGGCGCCCTAAGCTGGTTCAGGAGGCCTGAATGTGTAGAGGCTTCAACAGCGGGGAAACATTCAGGGTTGTACTTCTCACACTCACCTGGCTGGAGATGGTGCTTCCTGCAGTCACAGGATTAACACAGCACCACTTCCCAGAGGCCCTGTGCTTTTGATAGTTCTGGAGAAAAAGAGTTGTTTGTGAACATGACATAAATATATATTACTCCAGGACAGGATGCAAAATCCTCTCAGAATTTCAAGCTAAGAGGTTTCCTGCTTTCAGTTAGTGCAGGCCAACCTTGCCTTCTTCCTGGTGACCACGGCATATCCTGCATTTGTCTGAGGACAGGAAGTTAGTTCACACTTTAATTAATCCTTGGGCCTCATAGCTAGTGGATGCTAATAGCATAGCCTTGGGAGGTAGTCAGGACTCTCCAGCTTTTGGGTGGGGCGGGAAATTGAGGACCAAAGATTAAATGACTTTACAAACTCAGATGCTCAAAGTCATAGTCAGCTACGGCGTAGTTCGCACTTAGGAGTCAGAGTTCTGACCACTGGTGACTCTGCTTGCCTCAGAAAAAGAGATCATCAGGGTGGAGAGGGCTCGGTGGGAAGGGCGCTTACTGCCGAGTCTGGAAACTTCTGTTTGGTCCCCAGGACTCACAGTGGAAGGAGAGATGCAATTGCTACACGTTGTCCTCTGACCTGCTATGTGCTCTGCGGCACTTGATACACACACACACACACACACACACACACACACACACAAATGTAATTTTTTTTAAAGATCAAAGTGTAAATCAAGTGTTTAAGTTAGGCTACACTTAAGGTGTCAGGAGCCCTAACTCAACATTTAGATGCAGCCTAACAGATGCCTCCCCAGCGTGTCACGTGACCCCGTACAGGTCACTGAGTGCCCTCTGGACAACTGTTCCCTACTTCATAGAACAGGCAGGCCTGTGGCTTATTGGTGGAGTGCTTGCTTAGCATGCACAAGGCCTTGAGTTTGGTCCCCAACACCGAATGAGTCATGGGTGGTGGTATATTCCTGTAAGTCCTGTAGTTGGGAGATGGATTAGACTTTCAAGGTTAAGAAAGAGAGAGGAGAAATTTATGAAAATAAACCACACGTTCTTCAGGCGACCTTGAGTCTGGGTGGAAAACAGGCTGTAGACTTCAGTATTCTGTTGGTGATGGTGCAACTCAGAGGTACTGGCCTGACCCATCCTTCCTGTCTCCCCAGGTGTCCATGGGACTTGCCATTTTTCTGACATTGGTCCATCCCTCCTTGGTGTACCTCGAGTACCGTGCTGAGAAGACAAAACCGTCTGTGACCTCCCATCCTTGAAGCCCTCACTCTCTAGCCTTGATGGTTTCCTGATCATTCCTTGCCTTTGATGATCCACAGTCCATAGAGACTTTGCCTACCCAGGAGAGCTGTAGTAGGCAGCCATAGTTTTTCTTAAAACAAACAAACAAGGCATTTAAATGCCATCCAAGATCTTTGTTCACCAAGAAGGGAATGTCAGTGACCAAGTGGCCTACCTTCACACCAACCTAAAGCAAAGCCTCATGTAAATTCTTACTTTGGGAAGTTACTCCCCACACAGGGCCTCAGCAGAGCTCACTGCAATGGAGGGGAGATATGTCACAGAGTCATGCTACCCTAAAGGACTTGGGAACCAGCTGATTGGTTAGCCAGAAAGATTTTGGACAGCCTATCCACCTGTGTGTGTGTGTCTGAGCAATGTCTCCTCTTTGGGAAAGAGGGTATTTATTGGCTTAGGACTACACACACACACACACACACACACACACACACACACACACACACACACACACACACACACGTATGTATTTGTAATTGTCTCAAGGCTGGACAGATAGATGGCTTAGCTCTTAGGAGCACTGGCTTCTCTTCCAGAGGACCTGGGTTTGATATCTAGAACCCACATGGCAGCTCACACAGTGTAACTCTAGTCCCTCCGTGGTCACTGCATGCTTGTGCACAGACGTATATATGCAGACAAAACACCCATACACATTAAATAAATAAACAAATTATCAAGGGAACAATTTTATACAATAATAAAGTCTCTGTATTTAAGGCAACTATTGCTTCTACCTCTGTGGGTTTGTGTAAGCATGTGCTTGCCCATGTGCATGGGTTGTTCATGGGGAGGTGTCACTCTTAAGGACTGTGTGCAGGGTTGGGAGTGGGGGGTCTCTGACTACATGCTATAGCATGGCAGCCTGACACAGAATAGGGGCACAAGCGTGGGGGAAGCTCCTGGGTCCTGGGATGTGAGCTCTCAGAGTCTCTCCCTGCTTCATACCCTTCAGCCTCAGTCAATACCCTATGTGTCTAATTCGTAGCTGTACGCAGGTGGTCTCAGGATAAAGCCTCAGTTCTGTCAGCATTCCCCCTGGGAAAGCCCCACAGCCACAGAGTCACAGCTCCCTCACCTGCAAGGGGCAGTCAGTCATTTCTGTTGCTGAGGGCATGGATGGTGAGAGGGAAAGTGGTGGAGGCACGTGACTGCTGCTTTTTAATTTACTCAGGACCAGATGTGAGAAGGGCAAGTAGAGAGATGGAGGTGGGCGAGATGGGAGACTCTAGAACATTCCAAAAGTTTTATTCTACCCTGCAAAAAGGGAAGCTGGAAAAAGAGAACAGGAAGAGAAAGGAGTTGTCTGAGAGAGCCATCCACCCATCCATCCATCCATCCATCCACCCATCCATCCACCCAGTCATCCATCTATCCATCCATCCACCCATCCATCCATCCATCCATCCATCCACTCATCCATCCATCCATCCATCCATCCACCCAGTCATCCATCCACCCATCCATCCATCCATCCATCCATCCATCCATCCATCCATCCGTCATCCAACAAGTGTTCATGTTCTTTACCATGCTGTCCTGGGTCCTGAGAAAGTGAAGGTTTGCAAGAGCACAGCTTTTCTTCTGGTGGTGGGGTTCTAAAAGAACCACTCGCAGAAGTCTAGGAACCTGGGTCTGAAGATGGATGCCAGAGTTCAAGGGCGTGGACTTGGCCTTATTACTCATCTCAAGAGCATCTAATACAGAGTTTCTCAACCTTCTCAATGCTATGACCCTTTAATCCAGTGCCTCATGGTGTGGTGACTCCCAACCGTAAAATTGTCAGTTGCCTTTTCATAACTGTAATTTTGCTGATGTTATGAATCATAATGCGAATATCTGATATGCGACCCTCAAAAAGAGTTGTGACCCACAGGTTGAGAAGCACTGGTCTGAAAGCTCACAAGACAAACTAGGTTCCAGCCTGGCCTTCACGGCTCCCTGCAGTGTGATTCCCTCAATCTCGCCTCCTTCCTTCCACCCTCGGCGGGGGGTGGGGGGGGGTGGGGAGCACAGCCCATTCCGTAGACTGAGGTCCCTGGTTTCTGTGTCTGTGTACACTGGTTCCTCTGTGCAGGCAGTCTGTTCTCTCTGCTTGGGAACCCACTGTGTTCAAATAGTTACAAGCCCTTCCTTGGGCTTTCTGGCTACATGGAGTCTCCGTCACTTGGTCACACCATTCTTGGTGATCAGTGACAGACTGCTTGCCTAGGGCAGCAAAACGTTGGGAGGCCGAGTCTGGGTTGTACCTGATGGAGTGCCTGACCTGTGCTTGCTGTGTACAGGGTGTCATTTAAAGGTTATAGTGCGTCTTAGGGTTACTACTGCTGCAATGAAACACCACAACCAAAGGCAAGATGGGGAGAAAAGGGTTTATTTGACTCTCACACTTCCACATCATAGTCCATCAGTGAAGGAAGTCAGGGCAGGGACGAAAACAGGACAGGAACCTGGAGGCAGGAGCAGATGCAGAGAGCATGGAGGGGTGCTGCTCACTGCCTTGCTCCCCATGGCTTTTCACCTTGCTTTTTTATTTTTTATTTTTATTTATTTAGGTTTTTTTCAAGGCAGGGTTTCTCTGTGTAGTCTTAGCTGTCCTGGACTCGCTTTGTAGACCACGCTGGCCTCGAACTCACACCAATCTACCTGCCTCTGCCTTCCAAGTGCTGGGATTTGAAGGCATGCGCCACCACAACCGGCTCACCCTGCTTTTTTTATAAAACCCAGGACCGCCAGCACCCACAATGGGCTGGGCCCTCTTCCACTAATCAATAACTAAGAAAATGCCCTACAGCTGGGTCTTATTGAAGCATTTGAGGTTCCCCCTTTAGTTGACTGGCCTGTGTCAAGCTGATGTAAAACCAGCCTGCACATAGAGTGAATAGCCATTGGGTGAACGGATCTCCCCTTGTTACAGCGCTATTGCCAATTGGGGGGAAGCAGGAGTACCAGGCAAGGAGGATTCAGGTGACATGAGGTGCACTGGGAATCCCAGCTCTGTCACTTATTAGTATGACATTAGATGGCCACTTCACCTCCACGTCTCATCTCTTTTGTCATTATGGTAGAAAGGGACTTTCCTCCCTGGGTGGTTGCTAGGGATAGGAGTTAGATCCAATGCTGAAATATACTCAGGGACCACTGAGTTTTATACTTGAAATGGGTGAGTTATGTGGGCTATGAATTATGCTCAACAGAACTTTCTTTTTTCTTCTTCTTTTTCTTTTCTTTATTTCTTTTCCTTCTTTCTTTCTTTCTTTCTTTCTTTCTTTCTTTCTTTCTTTCTTTC
>OU015750.1:57114678-57128481 GCA_907169655.1 Acomys percivali
TACTGCCCTGGACACTGCAGGACGTGAACTCTTTGACTCGGTGCTCCTAAAGAGACAGTGGAATTGTTGCAGGGTGTGGGAAGATGAGCAGCAAGAAAGACATCTCAGGGGTACACTAAACTGATGAATTCATTCACTCTTTCCCCATGGCCTCTCCTTCCCTGATAGGAGATGGACTATAACCACATGGCCCAACACCATAGCAGAGGGGTGTGTGTGTGTGTGTGTGTGTGTGTGTGTGTGTGTGTTGGAGACAAGCTCCTTCTAGACTAAAGTCTCCTTAGGGGAGACCTAGGTTAGTAAAATGCTCCTCAAATGCTTTAGAGTGTCTCATGCTGCCCTTACGTAGTAATCATGCCGGCTGTTGGAAACCTTCCATTCTTGATTAAAAGGCAAACAGTCATGTGAGAAGACATTCCCCAGAACCTTATCAATTACTGTGCCCAGGAGGTTGACTAGTAACTTGCTGAGAACAAGGCACTGTGGGAAGGAACACAGATAGGAAGGCCCGAGGAGCTGTCAGGACGTGGTGGGGATCTGTTCGAGAGAAGGGAAGCGGACTGCCCTGTGCCCCGTCTTCTCTGCCCACAGCTAAGAGGGCATCCTTGGCATTCCTCCAGTACGGTGGCTCGGTACCATGGTTCCTGCTTCTAGTTGGTGTAGATGATTCTTAGGATCCTTCAGCTCCTGATTTCCCCACCACTGGGAGCTTGTGGGTCTCATCCTCCCTCACTACTTCACTTAGATTTCACTAGTTACTGCAGCCAGGCCTTGCTTAGCGCAGGTTGCCTACAGACAAAACATCACAAGTCAACAAATTTCCTGGTTTTCACCCCCCCCCCCAACGGATATACCACAGAAGTCAACATCTCACGCTCCAGCATCATAAATCTCTGGGTTCAAGTCAGTTCTACTTCCGTTCCTTAATTTCTCTCAGCTTCAGTTTCTTTTGTAAGGTGAAGACTGAATTAAGCAAAGCCTGTCATCCATTTAGCTGATGGCTTGCCAACGGTAAGCCACTCCACCACCGAATGACAGCTTACACGCTGAGCAGTGTAACCCTGAGTGTGAACACAGGTTCCGTCTCTAGTTCCAAGAACTGCCTATTTGTTTTTTTTCCTACCAAATAAGATTAATAACCAACCACAGAAACCTCCCCAGGTGTGGTCAGAGTCCGTGTGACCATGCTGGTGATGGCGCTGAGTAAACCACAGTGTATCAGATACAAGCTTGGCTGTTGTAATTTCTACAATATTAGCCTACATCTAGCACACAGAAGTGGACTTGGTTCAGACAAAAGGGGTACAGCATGGGGTTTACACATTTACTGAAGGTCCAGAAGAGGCTCAGGCACCTGAGGGAGGATTAACCTAGTCTGGGGTACAGGGCCCTCACTCACGGGACACAATGTCTCCATCTTCTCATAGGAAACATCTTGGTGAACTCAGCCTCTGCCCAAGGGAGCCTGTGTGCCTCCTTCCCGGAGGATGTGCTGTTTCTTTTACTGATATCTCTGCTGGGGAGATGATGCCTGTCTGGATACTACCCAGGACCTGATGCTGGTACTGGAGAGACAGTATCCCATTGCCCATAATGCTGGGGCTGAAAGCAAACAGAGTGACAGGAGGATTGATAAATCTGGAGGGAGGACACTTGTCCCTTCTCCCCCCGGTTGGGAATCACTGGGGCTCACTGTGTGTTCACTCCTGTGGAAGCCTCCCCAAAGCACTCGTAGGCTATCCCTTCCCCAGATCTCTCTGCACCTTCTGGTGAGGGGCCAGCCCTCTGTCTACACGCATGCTCATCTCTGCTAAGGCCCATCATGCTCGAGGTCCCAGGGGCAGATTGGCCCTGACACTAATGAAAGTTACACCGTAGGCACACTCATTTGCATGGACATCCTGATACTTAATTATAGATTCTTTTTACATCCTGATACTTAATTATAGATTCTTTTTAAAGAGATGCCCCAGCTGGATGATGGTACTTGCCTATAAATCCCAATACCGGGGGAAAGGTTAGGGAATGAGAACTGTAAATTTGAGGCCAGCAAGGAAAACATAGCAAAGTCTTTTCATCAAAACCAACCAACCAGCCGGGCGTGGTGGTGCTCGCCTTTAATCCCAGCACTCGGGAGGCAGAGGCAGGCGGATCACTGTGAGTTTGAGGCCAGCCTGGTCTACAAAGCGAGTCTAGGACAGCCAAGGCTACACAGAAAAACCCTGTCTCAAAAAAACCAAACCAACCAACCAACCATCCAAACAAACAACAACAACAGAAACCAAAAACCCAACAACAACAACAACAAAAAAAAAAAAAAAAAAAAAGAAAGAAAGAAAGAGAGAAAGAAAGAAAGAAAAGAAAAAGAAAAAAATCCAAACCAACCCAAAAAAGCCTTTCAAGCTGCTTCTTTCTCAAACCTTGGGCTTCCCTTGAGCTTTGCCCTGTGTGATTTAGGGCTTCCTCTCTCTCTTCCCTTTTCTTTAAAAGCCCAGAGAGGAGACCAGACATCTGGGCCAGTGGAGACAAAGTAGACTTGACTTCTGTTCAGAGTCCTTCTCCGAGCACAGGGCACCTGTGTTCTCCCTTGGACCCTCACTGTGGCACAAGAGAAGCCATTTTCCATTTCCAGCCTCAGTGTTAGTGATCTGTAGGCAAGAGATTTGGATACAACAGTTTCTGGGACTCCTTTAGCTTCTAACTCATCTCCTGTTAGGATCCAGTGAAAGCAGGTCTGGGTCACCTGACTGAATGCTCCCTGGGCATTGGATTTCACTGTGCCTCCCCACTTCTTTCCTGCGACAATATCATGGCTCCCAGGCTGGACTCAAACTTACTATGTTGTCAAGGGAGAGCTTGTGCTTCCTTGTCTACCTGCTGAGTGCTGGGATTACAGGTGTGCACCACCATGTCTGATTTATGTAGAGCTGGAGGTTGGCCCTAGTGAGTTTTCTAATAATGTTGCAGATGATGTCCTGGGCCATGATGCCAGGTTTAGAGATCAACTGTCACCAGCCATGTATGTGTCATGTCTTCTACCTGGATTCTGAAGTGAGGGTCCAGATGTGTGGACGTGTGAGGGCCTAACGGGAGAATAAAAGTCCATTCCTCAGCTTGGGCTTGAGATATGGGGTGAGGCATGGCAAAATTCACCTGCAGTCATACCTCCTATTTCCTTCTGAAGCTGGATGTGGCCAAGAGAGAAGTAAGAGTTTATACTCTGTCTCCCTGGGCTCCCCTAAAGTAGGGCCTGCATTCCCGAGAAAGCTCACTGTTGACCCAATCAGGGGAAGGTAGAGAAAGGCAGCTGACACCAAAGAACAGACACTGAGGACGTGGATTCTTCCATCATGGATGTGGGCAGAGGAGTTAGGCGTGGGTGCAAATCTCATTTTGTGGCCATGTGGCCTGGGGCAAATGACTCTGTCTCCCTGAGCCTTTGCTTCTCTTCAAAACAAAACCCAGAAGTCTACCCTATAGGATTATTTTAAGGGCTCAATGAGACAATGTGTAGAGAAGTGCCTGGTACTTGGTAGGTCCATGTGGGTGTAACTTTAGTTACCATTTTCTCTGTCTTTTGGAAAGGGATAGAGGCTGCTGTCCCAGGATCCTGGGAAGCAGGTGGGAGGCATGCAAGGGGTGAAGGCAAGATTCGGGTCTTAGTGGGAAGCATTGCCTATCTGCTGATACTTGGCTCTGGCCTTTGGGGTGAGCAACAGAAATGAGAGCTCCCCTTTCTCCCCAATCCCACCCAGTCGGCCAAGATAGAGTGACTCGCTGAAGGTTCTATAGCCCCAGCATGAGCCTGGGACCCCAGGAAGAGGACCTAGTGACCGATGGAGTAGGCCCCCGAGTCTGTGGACTGCTTCTCCACAGTGGTCTGGTCACTGGGGAACACTGGGTTGGTTGAGGTGGCACCCTTCAGTGTCGTTTCATTCACCTGCAAGCACAAGAGTTGGCATTGTCATGTCTGACACTGTGAAGGGACTTCCAATGTGACCCATTTGACAGAGTCAGCAGCAGGGAGTGGGGTGGGGGAGGTTGTCTGGTCATTAGGAGAGGTAGAGTAAGTCTCCAGGAGCCCAGAACTTTGCATGCACTCCAAGGGCAAACTGTAAGCCAGGCCATCTCTAGGCAGGATCTGTTCCGTCCTAGAAGTGGACAATGACAATGAGTGGTGGTCATGCTGACAGCAATGACCCACAGGACTAACCCCTCCCATTTATTTTCTTGTGTGGGAAGGGGCCTGTGGCTTTTGTGTATGCTAGGGAAAGCACCAGACCTGTGAGTTACATCCAGCCCCAAATCTCCAGAGACCACTTTTGGTCCAAACATTTCTTGTACCCCACTGCCTTCTCTTCAGAACACCCGGAACAGTAAGCCATTAAGAGCCCGCAAGGCCCAGCAGCGCTCCATGCCCTGCTTCCTCTTCCCCCAACGCACCTCCTCGAACTTCCTGGCTTTGTAGTGATCAGCCCCTTTGAGGAAATTGAGCAGGATGATGTCACAGAGAACAGTGCCCTGGAGGAAGAGGGGCAGTGAAGGATCAAACAGCAGCTTTGAGATGGACAGGCCTAATATGGCCTCTGTGCTGCCCAGCTCTTGGTCAGGACTACCTTCAGCAGACAGGTGGCTGAAGCGTTGTCAGGGGACGGGGCATGTAGGGGCTGAGTCTTCCAGAGAGACCTGACTGTAGCTCTTCTCAGAAAAGACCCAGCTGTGCTGCAAGACCCTCTATGGTCCACCTTTCTAGCTGCTGAGAAATATCCCTGGATCACAGGCACAGAGGTTGTGAGGGCAGATGCAGAGGGAGCTATGGGAGGAGTCCCTGGGAGTGAGCCTTTGTCCCCACCTTGCTTGGTGGCTCTGTTCTTCACTAAGATATCCTAGGACAGTGGAAACATGGAGCCTCTCCCTCCCTTCATGCTGAGAAGGAGGATTTTTTTTTTTTTTTTTTTTTTTTATAACATGGAACCACCTGAAAACGGGAAGGCAGTCTCTGGAGGCCATGAGCCTTGAGAAATTATGACGGGAGATGCCCAAACCAGGGCTACTTAGCAGCAGGTGTCTGAGGCAAGAGGATGGGCTGGGCTGAGATGCCAGAAAGCACTGTGCCTGGCTTGGCCACACCCTGACTGCCCTGTGAGAGCCTGGAAAGACTGAACTTACCACTCCCACAGAGGTGAAGGCAGCCACAGAGCTGATGATGGTGGGGATGATGTTGAACTTGCCAGCCTGTGTGTACAAAGACCAAGGCATATAGGCAGAAAGGCCCGACAGGGAGGGGGTGAGGGCTGAGGTTAAACCTGGACTTACCGTCAGAGTCCTGTGGAGTCTGAAGGGCTGCACCCTACATAGTATAGGGAGCTGATAGGGGATGTGGGACACCCCCACCCCAATCATCAGAGAGCCTTTTCAGGGCTTTCTGTACTCTTCCAAGTGCAGGCTTGGGGAACCTCCCCGTTCCCTTGTCTGGTGGGTCTGAGGACTCACGTTTCCATACACCAGCACATCAAAGCGGATGCCGAAAGCCTTCAGGAGCGTGCGGTACTCGCTGCCGTTTTCCATCTTGTAGTATTTGGCAAACCTGGCGGCCAGAGGGGGAAACGGTCTGCCTATGGACTCTGCTGCCTGAACACTTAGGGGTCTCTGAGCTCAGGAGCCATTGTCAAGCAGCTGATGGTTGGTGAGACGCCTGCCACGGTTCTTCCTGCACGGACACCGCGAAGACTTCACCAAGCACATTCCTGGGCTGTGCCAGAACCTACTGAACCAGCATCTTTCTAGGTGAGAACTAAGACTCTCCTTTTAAAATAATTTCCCTGCTCTCTCCAGGCGTCCTCATCAGAGTGACATCGTCTTTAAACCCTGCGTGGCAATCCCTGATGCACCGCCATGATGCCCAGGGAAGACAGGGCGACCTGGAAGTCCAACTACTTCCTTCAGATCATCCAACTTTTGGATGATTACCCAAAATGTTTCATTGTGGGAGCAGACAATGTGGGCTCCAAACAGATGCAGCAGATCCGCATGTCCCTGCGAGGGCAGGCAGTGGTGCTGATGAGCAAGAACACCATGATGCGCAAGGCCGTCAGGGGCCACCTGGAAAACAACCCCGCTCTGGAGAAGCTGCTGCCTCACATCCGGGGGAATGTGGGCTTTGTGTTCACCAAGGAGGACCTCACTGAGATTAGGGACACGCTGCTGCCCGTGCTGGTGGCGCCATTGCCCCCTGTGAGGTCACTGTGCCAGCCCAGAACACGGGTCTGGGGCCTGAGAAGACCTCGTTCTTCCAGGCTTTGGGCATCACCACTAAAATCTCCAGAGGCACCATTGAAATTCTGAGTGATGTGCAGCTGATAAAAACCGGAGACAAAGTAGGAGCCAGCGAGGCCACACTGCTGAACATGCTCAACATCTCGCCCTTCTCCTTCGGGCAGATCATCCAGCAGGTGTTTGACAACGGCAGCATTTATAACCAGGAAGTGCTTGACATAACTGAGCAGACTCTGCACTCGCGTTTCCTAGAGGGTGTCCGAAATGTTGCCAGTGTCTGTCTGCAGATTGGTTACCCAACTGTTGCCTCGGTGCCACACTCTATCATCAATGGGTACAGGAGGGTCCTGGCTTTGTCTGTGGAGACTGACTACACCCTCCCTCTTGCTGAGAAGGTCAAGGCCTTTTTGGCGGATCCATCTGCATTTGTGGTTGCTGCCCCTGTGGCTGCAGTCACTACTGCTGCAGCCCCACCCAAGGCTGAAGCCAAAGAAGAGTCTGAGGAATCAGATGGGGATTTGGGATTTGGTCTCTTCGACTAAATCACCTCTCAAAGCAGCCAATTCAGCCAGCTTAATTTGAGAAACACGGGAATAAAGGCATACTTATCTTAAAAAAAAAAAAATAATAATTTCCCTGCATGGTTTGTGTGTGTGTGCATGTTCGTGTGTGTGCGTGTGTGCCTGTGTGTGTGTGTGTGTGTGTGTGTGTGTGTGTGTGTGTGTGTGTGTGTGATGGCCCATGTGTGTGTGCAACCTTTCGAAGGCTTTCCATCTCCTGAGACAGTGTTTCTCACTAGACTGGCTGGTTAATGAGACGCTGGAAACTGCTTATCTCCATCTTCCCAGCAGTGGGACTGTGGACACCTGTGTGCCTTTTTTGTTTGTTTGTTTGTTTTTTTGTTTTGAGACAGAGTCTCTCTGTGTTAGCCTTGGCTGTCCTGGAGATGCTTTGTAGACTAGGCTGGCCTTGAACTCACAGTGATCCCCCTGCCTCAGCCTCCAGAGTGCTGGGAAGGAGTGCACCATCACGCTCAGTGCCTGTGTGCCTTTTAAGACTGTGAGCGCTGTCGGTGGAACTCAGGCCCTTAGGCTTGAGCAGCAAGAACTCTGCTCACTGAGCCATCTCTGAAAACCCCTGTCCCCAAGATTTTTTTTTTTAAGATTTATTTATTTGTTATGTATATGGCATTCTGCCTGCATGTACACCTGCACTCCAGAAGAGGGCACCAGATCTCATTATAGATGGTTGTGAGCCACCATGTGGCAACTGGGAATTGAACTCAGGACCTCTGGAAGAGTAGTCAGTGCCATTAACATCTGAGCCATCTCTCCAGCCCCGTCCCCAAGATTTTTATGTGTGTGAAAGAGTGAACAACAACTGACCACAGCCCTGCCCTGCCCCCCCCCACTCCCCAGCTCCCCACCTTTCCCCCTCCCCAGTCCCCCAACCCCAGCTTCTTCAGCTCTATTTGCTTGGGTATCACAAGTCTCAACTTTAACCTAGCTGGGCTCAAAACCCAACTCATACAACCGCACAGCGGTCACTTAACCTCCCTGAGACTCTGGCTGCATCTTGAGGGGCAGCGATACAGCAGCCTGGCTCTACAGGGTTGCTATGAGAACTTAGCCCACACGTGTCATGGGAAGCATTTACTGGTGTTGGCCACTGCTGTTTGCTGAAGAAACATGTTTATCTGGTGACTGAGCAAAGTGTTCCCTGAGACCTCACGCCATGCTTCCCATTGTGGAGGTGGCTTTGCGAGGTTAAAGGTCTCACCCAGGATTTCCCAGTGAGATTCAGCACTAGATCTAAGTCCTTTGCTTTGTCCCTTGCTCCTTGGCTCTGGCTGCTGGGTGCCTTGTGATGAGGTGGGGGGGCTGATAGGAATAACCACTTTTCATTCTCCCCACAGACTCAGGTGGTGCCCACACAGAAGAGTGGTGTTCACACCCCCATTCTGAGATGCCTGTGGCAGAGAAGAAAGCTGCCCATGGGTTCGAAGCTCCTAAGTGACGGGTTTGAGATTGGAATTGCACTGGCCTCTGGCCTCTATATAAAATACACTTCTCCCTATGTGGCTCTGCCTATCACAGGCCAGGCTCTAACAACAACACAGTGTAACCTCTCTGGGGAAAATCCCACTGCTGTGAAATGGCTTCCTGATTTCAGGATTAAGTAAAGTGAGGGAAATAAAGAAGTGCAGAAAGGCCGGGCAGTGGTTGGCACACGCCTTTTAATCCCAGCACTCTGGAGGCAGGTGGATCTCTGTGAGTTCCTGGTCAGCCTGGTCTGCAGAGCTAGTTCTAGGAGGCCCAAAGGCTGCACAAAGAAACCATGTCACAAAAATAAAACAGGGAACCAATCAAACAGAAAGAGTTCAGAAAATTCTAAGTGTAAAACCAAAGGTACTCTTGTTCAGTGCTAGGCTTCCTTGAGTCTTCTTAGTCTGCACAGACCCCTCTCCCTCTGCCTGCTGGTCAAGGGGGTCAGAGAACTCATTCCCGAGTGTGTGCGGTGGTAACGGTGGTGGCTCCTCTCTCCCAGGGATGCTCACATTTGCAACTGTATGGCTGGAAGAAGGATGCGCACAGCCTAAGTGGATCAGAGCTAGAGCATCACATGCGTGGGAGGAAGGGCATGGTGAGAGCATCGACCACTGCTCTGGCTGCCTTTGGAGAACTCTGTCATCATCACCTAGTCATCACCTGCGAATAGTGTGGCCTTTAGCATTCTTGGCTCTCAGGGTTTTGCCTTCCTGTCTATAAAAGAGGGTTGCTCATGTCCCACTGAAGCTCTGTTAGCAGCAGTGGGTGAACACTCATTCATACTGACTCTTTGAGGTGACACTATTGAAATCCCATGTCAAAGAGTCTGTCAACCTGACGCTATCTTTCTCGGCCAATCTCCCAGCCCAGGGAGCCTGACTCTTGCCAAGCAGTCTGCTCAACTTTTAGGTAGGTTCATCTAACAGGAAGTGAATAGAGAGGACAGTTGTTTTGCCTGTAGCAGTGGGTTAGCTCCCCGCATAGGCCAAGGGCTTACAGGACAGCTTCGGCTTTATGTAGACTCTGAGTTTTCTCCCTTTGCTTGCCCATGTCAGCTCTGCGCTAACAGCTTCCACAGGCTGCCATCCTTGGGGCCCTTTATCACTATGCTCCTCCTGTTCCCTGTGTACCCTCATGCACTGCTTCTTCAGGTAATCACACCTTTCAAGGCTACCGTGTACCCTCAGGGTACCTACCGGGACCTCCACTTTGTACAGGAGGAAGCTCAGGCCTCCAGGTATATCTCAAAGAAGTTAGGAAAAGAAGTATTTGAAACAGGCAGAAGATTTCAGAAACCTGTAGCTTTCAGGCTGGCTTGAAGGCACGTACAGATCATGACCATCTCAGCACCCACTATTTATACAGCCCCAGAAATACATGCAGAATACCTCAGTTAACCTCATGAATAATACACTATTGTTGACCCATTTTATAGATGTGGAGAGAGACGAGCAGGTGACTTGCTTGAGTCTGATGACTTCTGATTCTATGACTCCACAGCCCAAACTTGGAATCTCTGAACCATCTGTCTTTAGCTAGATGTTAAAGATGCAGGCACCCCAGTGCAAGATCTCAGAGCCCTTCTAAATTCTATGTCCTCACACCACTGGAGAATTCAAGTCCCTTGACACACAGATTTATACTCATGGCATTTGGCACCGAGAGCAGGGATGAAACACAGATGTTTGAGGCAGAGCAGGGCTTGGGCCTGTGGTCTTGCAGCCTTCATGCCCAGCTTATGTCTGCATCCATAATAAATACTCTGACACGGACTTAGAGAACAAGAAGTTGGCATCTTAGGCTCCACTGGTTAAATTTATCCCGGGAAGGAATGTGAAGGGAACAGGGAGAAAAATCAGAGCGCACTTGGTTTTCTTCCAGCACCTGCCTTCCAAGAGGCAACAAGCTTGGTAAGATCATTATCTCACCAGCCACCCACCCTTAGGGAGGCTTGGCAGGGAAGGCTTCTCGCTGGGAGAGAGGAACTGCAGAGCTCAGGGAGGAGGGTCTAGGCTGCAGACAGGGGTGCAGCTTTGGAGTCCAGACTCTCCTCCAGGGAAGCTGCCTCATCCCTGTGACAGGGGATGGCTCAGGTCACAAGGGAGTGCTTCTCTTTTGAGGCACACTTGGACCCTATTTCCCAGTCTCTCATGCCTAACTGCTGCTCCATCACTTGGCTCTTGTAATGGAATGTGGATGTACGTGAGCCTTGTTACCTTGGGCTGAGATGGTTCAGCGCAGTGTGCCTTCTGTATCCCCGCCCCACCCCCATCTAATGGCCAACTGCTTAGGAACTAGGGTAGATTAATGAGGCAGTCCTGAATGAGGAGGCTGAATCAAGATGGCAGCAGGCCAGAACCCAGAACAACTGCACAAAGCTCTCCAACTTCATCGACCCACAATGAGAAGCCTCTGATGAGAGGACTTTTTGTTACAGCAGCTAGCAGTACTTATCCTGACTGTTACACCCCTCCCCACTAGTTCTATCACTGAGAAGACTGAGGCACAACGAAAAGTGCTTTTCCTGAAGGACAAAGAATGTGTTATCATTAAGGACTAGACCCAAAGGCTCATTCCTAGGCATAAGCTCTCTGAGTCGGTCTAAGAGCCAAGGAGACTGGGTCCTTCTTAAACCAGCATTTTGTCCCTGACCAAGTCATTCAACCTGTCTAAGACTTTTACCTTTACTGAAAAGGAATGGAAGTGAGTGGAAGCTGTGGAAAGAATGAGTTAAGAGAGCTACCTTTCATGCTGGGTGGTGGTGGCTGATGCCTTTAATCCCAGCACTTGGGAGGCAAAGGCAGGTGGGTGAGAATAATATCTATATTTGCCTTAACTCTTCTTACTCCTGGAGGTAACAATATTAGCAACAATTGCTGCCAAATGAATCCTGAATTCTTACTATGTAGTGTATAGCACACAGAGTTCTCTAAGTAATAAAGTAGCTGCCAACACATCCTGCATACTATGTACCAGCACTGGACCGAGTGTTTTACACTTACTGATTCATTTCATGCTAACTACCACCCCATGAAATTAATCACTGCTGCTCTTCTTACTTTAAAAATAAAGAAGGATTAGAAGGGTTAATAAGTCTAAGTCATAAAAGCCACTAGTCAGAAGAGTGGGGCTGGAATTCAAACCTGGTCTGTTCCAGAGTCCACACTCTCATGTGCTGTGGTTTGAGTATGGTTTGTCTCCTCAGAAGTGCATATTGAAACTGAATCTCTAAGGTAAAGCATTAAGATGTGGGATTGTACAGGCCCTTTAAGAGGTGATTATGCCCTTTCCACAATTTCTGTTATTGAGTTAGAGCAAGGGTGAATGCAGTGGGCCTGGCGCAATGGCTCAGCGGTGTAGAGCATTTGCGGCTCTGCAGAGAACCCAGGTTCGGTTCCTAGCACCCACAGCTCACATCTCTCTGTAACTGTGACTCCCTCTTTTGACCTCCACAGATACCAAGCACACATATGGTGTCCATCATACATATAGGCAAAACACGAATAAGCAGAAAATAGAAATAAATACAACTTAAAAAAATTTTTTTAAAAGCGTGGCTGGGCATGTAGATGCACGCCTTTAATCCCAGCACTCAGGAGGCAGAGACAGGCAAATCTCCGTCTCTAGCCTGGTCTGCAGAGAAACCCTGTCTCAAACAAAACAAAACACAGCAAGAAAAAGACGACCTGGTGTGCTGTAACAACAGGCCCATGGGTCTCTTCGATGCTACTTGTCTGTCACTATGGGATGTCCTGTGCTGCCTCAGGACTCTGCCAGCAAGAAGACCACCTCCCCTGTGCCTCGGATCAGAATCACAAGTTAGGACAAACCTCTTTTCTGTATCCTTACGCAGCTATGGCATTGTTATTAGTAACAGAAAATAGAGCAGGGCAGCTAGAATTCTAGATCATTCTCCCCACCCTGGTTCCTCAGAGGTCGTGACCTAGGTCATTTCTTTCAGTTCTGCCTCCAAACGGATCTAATGCATTTGCTAGTGTTTTGGGTACCAGGTGCCATGGGAAGCAAAGGGGAGCCACCCACAGTGCGAAGAAGGGCTCCAGCCTCTTCATCTGCCAAGGGGCCTCTGCTGCAGCCCATTCCGACCCCTCCAGTTTTGGACTTCTTGGCTAGGGAGTGGAGTTGGCAATATGGACACTCAGTGCCGACTTGGCCTGGAACGCAGGCCCTCCCAACACAGACCACTCTGTTTCCCACCACACACATCTGCCCTGCCGGGGCGCATGCCTCCCCTCCTGCATGTGCTGAGCATGCCCCACACAGACTTTGGAGCTTTGGCTCATGTGGCTCACCTCTCCTCCCCTCTCCACCCTAGGAATGCCTATTTATTCATTAGGGCCCAAGTTCAAACAACCTCTCATTTTTTTAGTAGCCAATAAATGCTTAGGGTACCTACTGTGTGCTGGGCCCTGGGCTAGGCACACTGCCACACTAGCAAGCTCTATTTGCGTTAGAGGGAGAGAATGTATCAGTCAGTCATGCAATGAAACGGGACACAGAGAAAGCCTGGGAAGCCAGGGGGCACCACTCTAACAGCAAAGGCAGCAACGGCTTTTGGCCTAGACTCAGCTTCAGACAAAGCTCTGTGTGACAGCATGCTGAGGCTAGAGGGACAGGTGAGAGGTGGAGGCAGCATTCCTGGCTAAGAGACCAGTGGCCTCTATTGTGGGAAAGGGTATGGCACTTTCGGAGAAGCTGAGAGTGTGGCTTCACTGGAGGGTAGAGATGACCGGAAGTGGCTGTGGCTGGATCCACCTGCTCTGGCGAGGGCAATCGTGTATGTCTTCCCTAGTCCTTCTTCAGTGATCTCTACCCTTGTTGCTTGACCACAGCGAGGTTATTCACACTACAGTCAATAGCATCCTATACCTTGGGGAACAGTCTTGCCAGTGAGGAGAGCTGTAGTTGTGAAATACCCCTGCCCGCCTTGTCTGGTAGTTTCTGACAGGACCCTGGCCCTCTGCTGAAGAAGCTGGACTCGGACGCTTGGTCTGCAGGCTGTGAGGCCTACATTAGCGCCTGTGTTTTTCTAGTGGTCTGTGATCACAGTCAGGGCCTGAGGAAGCACTCGCTGGAACAGCAAGTGAATTTCTGAGATTCTTGTCCCCTCAAAGATTGCGTTTTTGGGCACCCTTCTGCCGCCTGGGCTTCTCCAGATCCTCCCGATTTGGCAGATGAGACTGAGATGGTGGTAACAGCATGCTGTTTTCTCTCTCAAGCAGAAAACATTTAGATTCAGCAGCTGGCTAGGTGGGAAGGTAGATGCCAATGGTGAGGGATGTGTGGATGGAGAGGAGTGAGGACACAATGAATGTGGAGCACTTACACAAGCTCAGCCTGGCCTAAAGGCTTCACACTATGACTACTCAGCCTAGAGGCTTCACACCCGACTACCCGGCCTAGAGGCTTCGCACCCATGACTACCTGGCCTAGAGGTTTCACACCCATGACTACCCAGCCT
>OU015750.1:57128491-57139742 GCA_907169655.1 Acomys percivali
CCATGACTACCTGGCCTAGAGGTTTCACACCCATGACTACCCAGCCTAGAGGCTTCGCATCCATGACTACCTGGCCTAGATGCTTCATACCCATGACTACCCGACCTAGAGGCTTCGCACTCATGACCACCGGGCCTAGAGGCTTCATACCCATGACTACCCGGCCTAGAGGCTTCACACTCATGACTACCCTGCCTAGAGGCTTCACACCGCTGACTACCTTTAGGCCTCACACAGCTCAGCGGAGTACTGGTGGCCTTAGGTGGCATAGGGACTTGGACGTGAGACAGTCCTAGGGTCATTACGTTTCTATTTCATGCACTTTAGATGACCTTGGGAAATCTCCAACTCTGCATATCAGTTTCCCTATCTGTAAAAAGTGGAGACATAAGCATCTACTGGTTAAGGGGATAAACCAGGGATCGGGGAGGGAGGAAATACTTGGGCAGAGTTGGGAGAGGGAGAAGGGAGAGATAATAAGGATGTTTCCAAAATCCACAGGGAAATGCATTGTTTTATAATCTTGCTTAAAAATACACATATAACATATTAATATATATGTTCAGTGGAGTGATAATGCTTCCCACAAGAGCGTAGACCTCCTAATAAAAACCTCAGTGCCAGGCATGAGAACCCCCCTTTTGAGTTGCTGGTCAGAGGAGTCCAAGAGGGTATCGTCATTGCCCTTGGTGTCTTCTAGAACATGAAAATAAGACCCTCTTGCACTCTGGACACAGGACTTGAAAAAATTAAGCTGGAAGTGACCTGAAGCCTTCTTCCCGAGAACTCACTCTTACAGTATCTGAAGATGCCACGCAAGCTGTCAAAGGAGAAAGGATCTGCCCAGCTGCAAAGCCTATGACTCACAACAATGATCAGCACAGCAAAACATCCCTAAAGGTGTAACAGTGGCGCTTATGTCTTGGTGGTAACCAACAGCTGTCTAGCTGGACTTAAGGCTTGCGAAACAGGAAGGAAATCATGCCTCATACTGTAAATCTAGTTGACCACCCAGAGTGAAGTCATAGATTTCAGAGGAGAACCTACTGCTGCCACTTTCCTAAGCCAGTATAATTCCCACCTGTATTCTAGATACCAATCCTTATACCTAGAGATAAGAGTAGCTCTCAGCTCTCACCAAAGGAGCTTCTTTTTGCAGCCAATGGAGACCATTACAGAAAGCCACAACTAGTCAAAAGTCAAAGAACAATTGGGTGCCGGGTGCCAAGCCCCAACTGATGTATCTACTACACAATCATTTTGTACACCTAAGGCTCAGGGAACATCATGGAAGAGGGGGCGGGGAGGTTGTAAGATTGTATCTAACTCCTGCGGTTACATAGTATTTTATAGATAGGTTGGGAAGTGTGAACATCATGGAAGGGGGGCGGGTTGTAAGAGTGTATCTAACTCCTGCTGCTACATAGTATTTTCTAGATAGTTTGGGAAGCCTTACCGCAAAGTCGAAACAATATAATTGAATAATGGCAATACCATTGACATGCCATGTCAATGGAGGAAATTTCACAAGCTACAGCTAGTCAAAGGCTCAGTGGCTGCTGAGAGAGAGGAAGAGTCCATTTTCTCCAGGAATTCATTCCCCCTGATGTGATTCAATCCTAAGTGGTCATCTCTAAATACATGTACATATGAACAACACTAAATAGATTCAGTAAGGTGTGTGTGTGTGTGTGTGTGTGTGTGTGTGTGTGTGTTGTCCTGTTTTATTTTCCCTTCCTTTACTTTTCTTTCCTATTTTGGACAGGTTCTCACCATGTAGTTTAGCTGGCCTGGAATTCTCTATGTAGATAGACTAGGATGGTTCTGGCAATATTCCTGCCTCTGCCTCCTGAGTGCTGACATTACAGGGTGTATATCACCACGCCCAGCCTCTCTATGTTTGATTTAACAAGTCACAGAAAAGCACAACTCTCAGGCAACAGGCATGGTTGAGAGCTGAACTGCAAAGTCTACTACTTCCCTAAGATAGAGACCAAAAAGGAGTTGACTGCAGCCCCAGGAGGCAGGAAGCTTACTAAATAGGTACTTCCTCAGCTGTGGAGGAAAGCGTACCAGCGCTGTGGCTGGATGATGCTTAAGTGTTAGAGGAGAGACAGCAGTTAAGCAGCTGCCAGTGCTGAGCCCAGGAAAGGAAGAGAAGAAGAGAGGAGACAGGTCTCCAGGCAAGAACTGCCAGGCATGAGCCATCACTACCAGGCCCTCTTAGAAAGGCTACTGATACCAGACCCTGGCAGGAGGCTGCAGCGAAGGACTCCTCTCTTGCATCTAGAGTGAGTCTCGGCTCTTTGAGATCAGCTCCCTTGCCCTCTGGTTTCTGGCGGATTGGTTGATGGGAGGCACTGGCTCGGGACCAGAGGGCAAGCAGGGGGAAAAAGCAAGTGTTTATTCTGCCTACTGCTTCCCAGCCCCATGTTGGTTTTGCTATTGGCTGCTCCTGTTTGCAATTGCTGCTTCTGCCAGGGATCCTGATTTAAATCTAGGCACCTCATTTGCATCCTCACGCAATGACCACAAATCTAAGGTGTAATAGCCCCCTGTGCTCTTCCCTACTGGCCTTGGCTCCCATGTTAGTTCCTTGAGTGTACATTTCTTTCCCACACCTGGCTCAATGTGGTTTCCTACTGAGACCTTCCTAGAGATGCCTGTTTCTGGGACCAGACAGACCATCCCCGACACTGGACCAAATTGGACCATTTTGAGGCCTGACAGGACTGAGACGCTTCACACGTGTTCCCTTGAGCCATTAGCCGGAACAGATAAAGGATGAGTAAGTACAAACGTCAATTGCAGTAATAAATCATTTGTCAGAAGTGCTTCTTTGGGGCAGGGTTGAGGCTCCCTCCCAGGGTGACATGGCTATAAATAACAGTACACACTCCAGCAGCCCTGGCTTCCAAAGTCCCTCCCTAGCCCCACCCCTACATACCTATGTGTGCTAATTTAGGCTGTCAGAGTTTTAAAAGTCTTTCTTTACAGCCCATTTTACAGAAAAGGAAACAGGTCAACAGAGGGGATGAGAGTTGCTCTCAATCACATCGAGTATCCTGGCTTGAATCCATCCTGTGGGCTCTAACGACTTCACCTTTGTTTGATGATGGTGATGATGATGATGGTGGTGATGATGACAACTACTACTATCGAAACAGGCTCTCATTACGTAGCCTAGCCTACCCTCATTGGTCTGGAGCTTGTAGACCAAGATGACTTCCATCTCACAGAGCTCTGCCTGCCTCTGCATCCTGGGTACTGGGTTTTAAGGCAGATATTGACTGTCTTTTTGTTTTGTTCTGTTCTGTTGCTTGCTTGTTTGTTTGTTTGTGTAACAGAGCCCTGTCTGTTCTGGATCTCACTCTGTAGACTAGGCTGCCCTCCAACTCACAGAGATCTGCCTGCCTCTGCCTCCTGGGTCCTGGGGCTAAAGGCATGCATCACCACGCCTGGCTAATATTGACTGTTCTTTTTGCATTATTAGTCTTCTGTCGTCTAGCCTGGCCTTGAAGTCAGCATGTAGCTGCGAATGACCTTGAACTTAGGGGGTCCTTCCACCTCAACCTCCCAAGTGCTTAGATCACAGGTGTGCACCACCATGTCTGGTTTCATTCTGTGTTGGGCTTTAGAGAGCAGGGCCTCATGTATACTGAGCAAACAGTCTATAACTGAGCTATATTCTCCACTCCATCTTAGTTATTCTTAGCTTAATTATTCTTAGTTATCTCTCAGTAGTCCCAAGAGATTGTTCCTAGAAGCCTTGTAGACACCAAAACCCATTTTAAGTAAGGCTCAAGGCCCTTACATAAAATCGCATAGTGTTTTTCTATAAGCCGTGCACACTGCCCTCATGTGTTAGATCTTCCCTAGAAACCTTATAATGCCTAACAAAGTGCGTATCCTGCGCAAACAGTGGTCACGGCGTATTATTCGGGGCATAAGAAGGAAACAAAACCTGCTCTTCTTTGGGGCAGGTATAATTGCCTCCTCAAGTATCTTTGATCTATGCTTGGTAGTGCCCACAATGTAGAACCCGCAGCTTAGGAGAACTGCCTGCGTTTTTATGTGTGAACAGTTTTGTTATTTGGGTTCAGGTTTATCGTTCCCTTGATCACAGCAACTGGCCTCATTGGACTCGCTGTCCACCATGAGGCTCAGCATGTGACAGAAGTAGAAACTGAAAGAGACCTTCAAAGTCATCCCCTCATTAGCCACAAGAGTTTCCACTCCTGAGGCCTGAATACTCCTGTGCAAGGAAATGCGCAGCCAAATTTAGCTTTGAGTAGTGCCAACCGTTACAAGGGCTTCCCCATGCTGAGCTGACATTCAGTGATGCTTGCTGAATGGAGAAGGGTTTTTATCACGGTACACAAATCCCTTGGAAGCACTCACATATCTGTTTAGAAATGATTTGTCCTCCCCATAGAGTAACGGAAACCCCTTCCTAAAGCAGGACCCAAAACTGTTAAACCAGCAGGAAAAACAGCAACAAACACGCGGGAATCTGGGTTTGACTTGGGAGGGAAAATTTGGGCCTGGGATTTGGGTTTCTCTGTGAAGGAGGTGCTGTTCTCAGCAAAGCTTTGCCTGCTGGGAAGTCATTTCTGCCAGCTGAAACACACTTTTACAGTTGATTCTGTACCGATAGGAAAATATCTCCTGGCAGTCTCTTTGCATCTGGGACGGGGGCCACATCCTTAGAGCCTGCTGGGACTCCTCCCCTGAGAGACAGGCCCAAAGCCAAGTTTATTTACTTAGAGTCTAGGGACCTGGTAAATTGCAAAAGCAGCCATTTTAAAAGTCTGTTGTTGATTTTTAAAAACACATTACTGGCTGGCTGTGGTGGTACACACCTGCCATCTCCCAGCGTCGTGAGGGTAGGAGGATTGTGGGGAGTTAGAGGCTAGCCTGGGTTGCATTATGAGGTGCGGGCCAGCCTGGGGCACACGGGGAAGCAGGTGGGGGGGTGCAACCTTAGTGGTCCTACTAGCTTACCTGGAGCAGCAAGCGCAGTCTGTGGGGGCAGGCTGCCAGCTTTTGGATGCCTTCTCTGGCACTATATAAGATATGTGGCCTTGGTCAGGCAAAGGAGACCCCCTGAGACCTACAGTTCCCCAGAGGTGGAGAGACAACCCCCTTGGTCCCTTGGTCAGCACTCAACGAGCTTTAGATCATATTTTCTATTAATAACATCGGTTGCTGTGCTGACAGGACGGGCATAGACATGAACAAAGGCCGTATGCACCCGGGACCCCCGGCCCTCCCCTTGATATAACAGGAGGGTGAGGGAGAAAAAGGATCATGGGGTGGGGGTGAGGGTGGGGGGGTGGGGGGGCATGCCGTCCCACACTACAGCTTTCTATGGAAATGGCTGAAGCGGTCGCTTTTAAGATACATATTCTGTGGCTTTTGGAAGGAGGATGGAGAATCCAGATTGTAAAGAGGGTGATGGAAGCCAGGGCCCACTTCAGCGCTGCCTGTCAGTTGGCCTAGGAGCTTGGTGATCTGGGCGCTGCGATATGGAAGTGGAGCCAGGCCAGATCTGAGCCTCATGAGAGCTGCTGCGGGTGCGTTTCCAACATGGAACGCTGCTGGAAACATCTAGAACACGAGGGGTATCTAGCAGACGGACAAGCGCTCTTTTGGTCACAGACACCAAGAGAGGGGATCCAAAATCTAGCTGCCTTTTAGTAGCAATGCTGTCTTATGAACTCTCAGAGGGGAACTGAGATTTCAGACATTTTAAAAAGCGCTTCTGCCCCTCCCCCGACCCTGCCCCCCAGCAAGCAGCACTGGGTAGATGTCTTACAGTTACTACATTTGTGTGCTGCTGGGCAAGTCATAATGGCCGAAGGTATGTCAGAAGAAGAGGATACAGACCAGGCCTCTGGCTTTGAGCCTTGATGAAGTCAGGTCACGTCTGGCAAGGTTCAAAACCTTCCTGAGTGGGAGGGTGTGGTGATCTGTGAATGAAGTTGAAGCATAGGTTTGAAAAGGTGCCACAGATTCAATTAAGGGCACTTAACATATTGACTGGAGGTGAGCTTTTTGAGGTCTTCAAAGATGTGGAGTTTTAGGTTGCATATGTATAAATGTATAAGGAATTGGAAGAGCCCACTCACCACCACCCAGGATGCTAATTTCTTTTGAGGGGGTCAGGACTATATGAGAGGAAAGAAGCACATGTCGCTCCTTCATGTGGGTCTTTATCTGTAGACAAGTATCTTTTAGAGGCATGTTAGGGACTGCTTCCCCGAACCAGGGCCTGTAGCTGCTAGGAAAGTGCTCTACCGTCACGCTACGTCCCTAGCCTAAAAGGGTATCTTTTAAGAAAGCATATATTTATAGATAAAATAGCCTTTAGGAGCAAAAAAGAAATTGCCTGCAAAATCGCTTACATCTGTGAGTGCACGTCCTTTTACTGGGCAATGGTTCATAGTCTCATCAGTGGTACAAAGGTTCCATGTGGTTCATAGAGGGACTTGGAGTGGACCTCACATGTGTTCTCTGGCCCCAGCTTCTCCCTGCCTTGGTGGGCTGCTCTGTCTCTGTTCTGGCCGCTGGTGGGCCTCCCTCTCTTCACGTGCCCATGTTCCTGTAGCTCCAGCCACTGTCTCCTGGCCTCTCCTGTGCAGATGTATCTCCTATTACTATCTTTGGGCCCTGTGATTTCACTGTACCCTGCCCACACTTTCAAATCAGCCCCTTTATTAAGTTCTCCTAGAATTACCCAATTTGAGACTGCCACCTGCTTCCTGCTGAGGCCCTGATAGATACGATATGGTGTCATAAATCTGTCATTAAATCATCAATGCCTACACACACACACACACACACATAATTGCTCTCATTCAGCCTTAAACATCCAATGGCTAACAAACACATGTGTGCTCTCACGTACACACAACAATTACCCCAACTTAAAGTCCTGTGAATTGAGGGTCTACCCGGGCTGCAACACCCCACCCCAGCCCCGTGTCTCAGCTACAGGATGCCACCTCCTGCCTCTGGGAGTCTTTTATCTGCATGCTGTTGAGCCACTCGCTCCTGTTTTCAGATACAGCTGCACTTTGTCCGCCACAAACCCAGACGACCCTAGCAGCTGCACTCTCAGTATGTTCAGAAAAAAAGCTTCACAAAATACGAAGTTAAGGGATCATTTGACTGTGCGCAACAGACAAACCTAGGAGTGACAATAAAAAGTTCTCTCTGCCAAATTGCAGGTGGATAAAGGACAAAAGCCTTTAGAGATCATACAAAAACTAATATAAGTGGAGAGAACCCAGCGCATTAGGTAAGAATTGAGGGGAGATAGATGCGCCCCAAGGCTGCTCTGCTAGTAACTAGACCTGACTCCTGACCAGCAAGCCACCTTATGAAGTATCCTTTGCTTGGGACTATGTCTGAGGAAGAGGACAGATGCAGGAGCTTGGACAGAATCAGAATGACCTCTAAAGGCTACACTGAGCTGCTTGTCATGACCTTAGGCAAATCACTTCCCCTTTGGAGCTTCTGTTTCCTCTCTGAAAGAGGACAGCTTTGTCTAGATGTGCCCGAGGGATCCTTAACACCTAGACAGTCTCAAAATCAATGACTCTGCAAGCAAAGAGCCGCAGAAAGTGGGGAGGTGGAAATGAGCCGCAGAAGTAATTAGTGATGGAAGTGCGGGTCTCTAGCTGCCCCTGGGTGTCGGATGTGCTGCTTAAAGCAAGGCCAGTCTTGTCTGAATAATTCCACTCTCTCCAGAGCAAATGGCAACAATAGAGTGGTGAGGGCTCTGGCCTCGGCTGGAGGGAGAGACAAATGAACTTGTTTGGGAAGCAGAAGGCCGGGCTGTGAATTGTGCCGCTGGCATCTGCTGGTATTTTCACTTCCCTGGGACTCAGGTGCTTTGTTTTTCAGCGGGGTGGAAAGAATCAACCACGCATGCACATCTCACTGAGGATTAACATATGTGAATGTGCCCAGCTTTCCTGGTTGTGGTAGACATCACTCAAGAATATTCATTCACATCCAGGTGCCTGAACGCACTTAGGTGTGCGGCTCCGTCAGAGAGTGAGCTCGGTGGGCCTGCCTTTTCTCGTTAGTACAGTGGAGGGATGGTAGTACCTACCTTCTAAGGTGAGTGAGCAATAATTAGCCAACACATACACAATGCTTCGCACATGGGGGAGAGTGGGGAGCAAAGAGTGTCAGTGGTACTGATAAATAGCTTTGTGAGATTTGAACAACAGCATAAGATCACCATGTCATAGGAACCACAGTGTGTGTCCTCTTTTCTGAACATTCCTGCCACAGCACTCAGCTTGGCCTTGAGTGTCAGCATGTCAGTCACTGCATGAGAATGTTGGTGAGACCCCAGTGGGGGGACGTGATGGCACATGCCAGAGCACAGGGTTCTGCTTGGCATGGATGACAGATGTCTCTCCCAATGACAGTTTTTCGGGGAACTTTACCCAGGGTCCAACCGGGCAGTTTTGTTCATCTGCTTCCGCTGTGAGAGTAGGTTATTCGGGATCCTCAGAGGAGCCCACACCTCTCAGGTGGGTCCCCTAGATCCTGAGTATTATACTGCCACAGCTCTGGGAGATCCTCTTTCCATTCTTATCCAAATAAACAGTCTAAGCAAGTTTGTTTATTTTGAGGCAGGGACGCATATAGGCCAGGGTGACCTCAAACTCCTTATATAGCCAAGGATGATCCTGAATTGGCCTTTTTGCTTCCACGTCCTGAGTGTTTAAATTGCAGGCACGTGTCGTCATCCCTGACTTTAGGTTTGGGGTGGTTTCTTGAGCTGGGGATGGAATGTCAGGCTTCTTGAATGCTAGACATACTCTCTCCTGACTGAGCTGCATCCACACGCTCCACCAGAGCGGATCCAGGGCTAAGTGTATCTCAGGCCCTGCTGTGCCTAGGTAAGGCACAGCCACCCCATAATCAACTGGAGATCTAGAACGCCAAAGCGGTCCCGCTGCAAATGGAAGGTCCTGTTCTAATCTGCATAACAGCGGCAGTTGGGGTCTTCGTGGTGGCCGTGGTCCTCAAAAGCGTTCCTGCCAAATGAGTCATTTGGAGGACTGAAGACATTCTAATGGCCGAAGGGGAGTGATAAGTATGAAAACTTGTATTTTAGATTGAGAATTTTATTAAAATATATCACTATTTTTAAGCCGCCATACAAATATCCTTTGTATTGATCTCAGTGTGATGAACTGACTGAATAAATATGCCAATTTCTTCCAGTGAGCCAAACAGTATTTTTAACCTACTTTAAAATATGTGTTGTTTCCTATGGTTTTTAAAACTCTAGAGTTGATTATGAAAGCAATTTCAATTTTTTAAAATTCTTCTTTCCAGAGAGCACACACATACATTTTTTTTTAAAAACTATCAAATGTAAAACTTAATGGAATGGGCCATTATTATTTAAAATTGCAAAGTAAGGTGAAAAAGAAAGTGGGCTATTGTGATTGTCAACTTGATTAGATTAAAAACACTGAGGAGACCAACTTACACGCACCACGTCTTTGGGGACTTTTCCAAAGACATTTAACCGAGGAGTAAAGGCCAACCATTACATAGCCTGGGGTGCCCACCACGTAAAAACAAGAAGAAAGCGAATGGACCCAGTCGGTAGTCACCTCTCTCTACTTCCTGACCTGACACCTCACACCCCTGCTGCCATGCCTTCTTTTCATTATGAATGATGCCTTTAAGCCATGAGCCAAAATAAATCCTTCCTTCCTTTGTTGGTTGTTTTGCCACATAAATTAAAAAAATAATTAACGCAAGGAAAAAATGGTACCAGGAGCAGGGTCCCTGCGGCGATGAACACAATCCTCTGGGTTTGCAGGTCTTTGGGACTAGTTTGCAGGAGCGATGTAAAGAGTTTGAGGCTCCAGACTAAATAAACCGTAGAACGACCTATGAGGAGCTTAGTGGACCACCTTGGTGCCAGGTCTACAGTGAAAGGGGCAGCAAGGACAGTAGAAATGCATGCAGTGTCCGGAGAAAGGAGTGTATACGCAAATCTAAAGATGAGGACAAAGCAGTTATAGAGAAAGCAGCTATCGTTGTTGAAGAAATCAATACCGTTAAAGAGAAACTGGTACTATGAACTAGGGCAACTAGAAAGGGTGCCCTGAACGACACCACCGGGGCTGGAGAGATGGCTCAGAGGTTAAGAGCACTATCCACTCTTCCAAAGGTCCTGAGTTCAATTCCCAGCAACCACATGGTGGTTCACAACCATCTATAACGAGATCTGGTGACCTCTTCTGATGTGCGGTTGTACGTGTAGGCAAAAAATACTGCATAAATAAATAAATAAATCTTTAAATAAAAAAAAAAAAAAAAAAAAAAAAAGAATGCCACCACCAGAACTGAGGACAGATATTCCTTTCCGCAAATGGCCACATAGGAAAGTGTTTCCCCCAGGGTTTCACACAACGGTTGCTATAACTGTAGTCTAAGATGGTTATGTGACATGTTGATCCAGCAGCAGAACTTGGTGGCAATGTTTTGAAGGCATGAGAGATACCAGAATGAAGGAGTCACGGAAGTTAGCGCGGTTCTAGAAAGGTTGGAGAAAGCTAATGAAGACAATGTGTAGTCAGGTCAGGTCGGATTCCCTGCAGCGAGGCAATAAGAGGCCATTGCATGAAACTGAAAAGATGAAGCCTCAGCTGCAACCGAGACCCCAGGATATTAGAGGTGCTAGCAATGGGGGATGTTTAAAGACAACAACAACAACCTGCAAGCTGGGTGTGGTGGCGCATGCCTTTAATCCCAGCATTCGGGAGGCAGAGGCAGGCGGATCTCTGAGTTCGAGGTCAGCCTGGTCTGCAAAACAAGTCCAGGACAGCCAAGGCTACACAGAGAAACCCTGTCTTGGAAAAACCAACAAAACAAAACAAAAACCGCAGTCATGAAGTAGAGGCAGCCCAAGAGAAAATCTATGTGTGCAGTAGCCAGCACCAGAACACGGGGACTGCAGTTACCTAAGGGGGCTGCGGCCCACGGAATGTCATCAAGAGCCCCAGATGCCAGACATGGAACTTCAGCATTTGCCCTGCTATGATCCAGTCTTGTTTTGGCTGAGTCCTTGCTTGCTTTATTCCTGTCCTTCCTTTCTGGAATGAGATTTTTTTTTTTTCATGCCACAGTTTATGAGAAATATATGACTTGTAGCCTTGATTTTTTTTTTTTTTTTTTTTTTTTTTTTTTTTTTTTTTTTTTTTTT
>OU015750.1:57147554-57194214 GCA_907169655.1 Acomys percivali
GTGTGTGTGTGTGTGTGTGTGTGTGTGTGTGTGTGTGTGTGTGTGTGATTTCTTAGAGGCTACTTATTTTTAATGAATTACTTAATTTTGAGGGGTTGGGGATGTGTATGTGGAGGGCAGAGGACAACTTGTAGGAGCCAGATCTCTCCTATTCTGTGAGTGTTGACGATTAAGCTCAGGTTTTCAGGCTTGGTGGAAGGTAGCACTAATTATAGACTCTCTTACTGGCCTAACCACCCATCCACCCATCCATCCATTCACCGAACCATCCATCCATCCATCCATCCATCCACCCATCCACCCATCCACCCATCCACCCATCCATCCATTCACCGAACCGTCCATCCATCCATCCATCCATCCATCCATCCACCTGAGACAGGGCCTCTCATTTTTATTCAGAAATCACCAACTAAGGTAGACTGACTGGTCAACAAATCCCAGAGATCCACCTGCCTGTGTTTCTCCTACACTGGGATTAAAAACATGTACCACAATGCCAGGACTTTTTCATATAAGTTCTGAGAACTCTGTTTTAACTTTTAATTGGCAAGCAATCATTGTCTGTATCTATGGGGCACGATGTGAATGTTTCGGTGCATGTATACATTATAGAACGATGTCTATTAAACTAATTAGCATAAACACCTCGCATTTATCTGCTTCTTTTTGTAGCACCACCCACTTGGATTCTGAAGGCTTTCTTGCAGGAGAGAAAGAGAGTGGAGTCACAGCTCTGCCAAATGGCTTCGAACCTGTTACCTGCTTCATTGTGCATGCACCATTAAGCATTATCCACATGCTTGTAAAATGCTCTTCTGAGCACCACTCCTTTTCAGAAGTCTGCAGTGCTGTTTGTATTACCACTCGCTCTTGCAATAGAGTTCCTTTTTCTTAGAGGAGGAATTTCATTAAAGTCTCATTTACCATGTTATATTCTAACAGAGAAGAAGGCAGCATCTCGTTACAGAATCTGAGGAAGTTATCTGAAGGATCATGCCCTCGGGTCCTTGGAATGTCAGGGAATGAGGTATGAGGTCTGGGGGCCAGACTCTCTGATTCAGCTAAGATGGTGGCTGCTGCTAAACACTTGCCAGAGAATAAGCCACAGCCCAGACATAGATTTCGGAACTCCAGTGTGCCTTGTCATGTTTCTTGCTTTTGAGCTAAAGAAATGGTTCTTTGAGGCCAGTGCCCCATCCTTAAAGTCAGGGCACACAGGTAGATACAAAGAACGTTCAGGGTGTCATATCATACAACCAACACTGTGAGACTGTTGGCCCCTTCCATCAAGCCTTGCTAATGAGACAGCTGTGTTATGGTAATTATGCCACACATGGGGAAACAGAAACAGAAGGGAGCACTCGTGTCCAGTCACACAGCTGGAAAGCAGGTTCTGAACAGGGCAGTCTGTTCTGGACCACTCTCAGCCACATCACTGTAGGGTCTCTAACTCTATCTCAGGCCAGTCCCCTGCTTCACTGATCAAAAGCATCCCCTAACTCAGGAAGGTGGTGGAGAAACAATTAACCAGTCTCTTCCTCCTCTTCCTTTAAGGCTCCTTGTATGCCTAGTAGGGAGGAGAGCCCACTTAGAATTCTCTCTGAGTTAACAAATGGAAGAATTTCAGTGGCCCCATGGGACTGCGAACGTCATCAGGGTAGCTAGGGATGGGAGGGTGAGGGGATGCTTCATTTCCAGAACAGAGGGGCTGAGGCTGTCTCTAGAGGCCAGGACTTAGGAGATGCGGCTGGACTGAGCCACTGATTCTTGGCATTTACTCTGCCGCTCTGACTTCTTCTTCTTCTTCTTTTTTTTTCCCTAGCATTTCTGGTTTATTATTTATAGAGCGGAAGGCGGTGGCAGCTCCTTGGCAGGTGGGATGTGCAGGAAAGAGGCCCAACACCCTCCCATCTATCCCCAGGGAGTCAAGGAGGAGGAGGCCAGGGAGTGGGTGTGAAATGTGTGCATTGTGTGTATCGGAGGAGAGAGGTCTCTTAGGAAGGTGTGAGCTGGGCAGAGGGAAGAGGGAGGAACAACAGGGTGTCTAGGAACAGTGATAGTTATCATGGATAACCTAATACTACTGACTCACCGGCTAGAGAAAGGCACTTGACACGTGTCATCCCAGAGAACCCTGACAGGAGGTGCCGTTGCACCCATTCCCTAGATCTTGGGACTCAGACTCACAGGTCTGCATCACGGTGGTGTCAAAGCAGGGGTGTCTCCTTACCCTGAGGCCGTGATGTACGGAGAAAGCAGGCAACAACGGGCATCACTCGCCTGTGGACCTAGAGGATGAAGGATCCTCCTAGCATGTCACCAGTATGCTGACAAGGAGCCTTGTGTGCCACCTGGGCATCAAAAGGACAGTATCCCCAGCCTCTGGGGGAAGGACCCTGGGTGAAGTGGTGTGAACCACAGCAGGCAGCTGAGGCTAGAGCCCAGATGATGAGCCCAGGTGGTGTGCTGTTGAGAGCATGTACGAGGAAGCCTTGGCTCATGTCACACACTTCCTAGGTGAGGCAGTGTGTCCTGTTTCCCTGGCAGAAAATAACAGGGAAAAGACTCGAGTATTAGTTAAGTGACAACACCACAGCATTAAAAAAAAAATATCTTTTCAAGGGGCAGACAGGTCGGTTGGCTCGGTAGGTAAAGAAGGTACTTGCTGCCAAACTTGAGGGCCCGAGCTCCACCTTTGGAACTCACATGGTGGAAGGAAAGAACTGATCCCCAACCCCCATTAATCTCTGACCTCTACACATACCTGTGCTCCACACCCCCCAAAACGCCAAATAAAATAAAATGTAAAAACAAAAGCAAAAACAGACAAACTAAGAAACCCAAACTTTTCACATTCTACCGAGTCTAGGTAGTGCTATCTTTCTCCCACAGGCTTTCCCACATCCACTTCTACTCCCTTTACTCCTTGGGCACGTCAGAGAGCTGAGATCTGCTCATGGTAGTCTTTCTCAGTCTCAGACACACACAAACACACACACACATAAACACACACAAACACACACACATAAACACACACAAACACACACACACAAACACACACATTAACACACACAAACACACACACACAAACATACACATTAACACACACAAACACACACACACACACACATGGATCTCCTTCTCAATCTTTACTCTCTGTGGAAACAGAAGCTCTCGTAGGATGCCACGTCTGATCTCTGTGCTTCCAGGAATCTTTCTGCACTCTAGCCTCTACCTCCACTAGCTTCCTTTCTTCCTCCCACAGACCCGCCTCCTTCCCTCCACAGAGATGGGTTCTTCTCCTTGGGACCTCTTCCTTTCTTTTGCTTATCTGATTGCTTCTACCCATCCTTCAGAACCTGGGTTAGACACGGCATTTCCAGAAGGCTCCCCTCAGTTTCCCAATGAAGCCAAGGGCCTCTACAGTGGCAGCGCTTTTGATGTTGTGCATGCCTGTTTTAGACACTGCTAAAACTTTGCATTTGTTTGGGAGCATCACTGGATTAATATCCACTTCACGCCACATTCCCTGGCATGAAAAGACCCTGTCTGCTTCTGTCCATTGCTCTACCCTCAGAACCTAATAATGCCCGGCATGAAGGGATGCTTGATGCACTTATGCTAAATTAATCACAATGGATTCATGAAGTCACGTGGCGTTTGGGCTCCTATAAACAGAGATGGGCTTGGGCCAGGGGGCTGGGCTGTCGAGTGTGCTGATGTAACTGCAAGGCACAGTTCCACAGGGAGCTGTCAGGCTGAGAGATGGATGGGGTTGCATATGAAGACGCCAAAGAGCCTCTCTCATGTTCCCTTGAGCAGGCTGGACTCAAGCCCCCAGCACTGGAGGATTCAATCTGACTCTGGTGAGGGGCAGCCAAGGGCAGTGCAGGACTAAGGGAGGGGGCTAGTCCAGGAGACGTCTGTCTCTGCCTTCCATCAATGTCCTGCCTGGAGCCAGGAGAGCCAGGCTAGGTTAGGAATGTGCTGAAAAAGCTTTTGCATTTATTTGGACCAATATACCATCCTGTGGTTATCAACAATCGAGGCAGTGAATGCATATGTAAACACTCTTAAGAACCAACTCAGCTGCCAGAGTGCTCACCTAAGATGCACAAAGCCCTGGCTTCAACCTGCCATAAAACTGGATGCGGTGGCCCACACTGGCAATTCCAGCATTAGGATGAGTAAAAATTCAAGGTCATCTTCATTTATGTATTAAGTTCAAGGCAAGCCTTGGATAAGACTGTGTCTCAAAAAACAAAAACTAAGCAAACTTGCCAACCAAAAAGAAACCAAATTTGAAGGGACTCAGAACATTTCTAAACACCTTTCTCAAAACTTCAACATAGTAGCATCAAGGCCATTTAATCCTACGCCGTAGCTTGAATTCCTTCTGATGTCCGCCGCACAAGGCTGTACCAAAAGCCGACAGGATCTCGTCAAACCCATGAGGCAAAAATCATTTTTAGAGAACCACATCTGCCCATCCATCCACACACACCCAAGCTTTCCACACTACTCCAACCTTTCAGCTCCAGCCACAAGCGCACAGGACACATTCTTTGATTTGCCTGAATTAACTCATGACCTGGTCAGTGGCTTGCTGCCTTTCATAAACAGACTCACTGTCTCAAGGAACGGCAAGCGACCACAGACCCACAAGTCAGGAAAGAAAACCCTTGAGGTTTTTGCCTGCATTTCCTGGTGCCAACCAGTGTGTAGACATAACCGCAAGAGGGACAGACCTGTGCTTTCCTCCCAGCCATTGTTTGCTCAGATCCCTTTACATACGCATGGGGGTGGGGGTGGGGGTGGGGGTGGGGGTGGGGGGTGGGGGTGTTTAGATCTTGCTGGCTTTGAGCAACCCCTTGCATGAGTCTTATGACACTGAGTCAGGTAGAGGTTAGAATTTTTTTTTTTTTAACAATGGGTACCATTTTTGCATTTTTGGGGAAGAGCCCCACACTAAGTCAGAAAAGCAACTTTTCTCTGTCCTTGAGTATCTGCGCCTTTCTGTACCTCGAGGGGCATTTCCCTCCTTTGTCCCACTCTCCAAGAGCAAGAATCTCTTGCGTTTTAAACCTCTCACCAACTAGCCCATGGCAGGAAATTCCTAAACTCTAAATTAAACCCAGCTCTCTCCTTTCCTCCCTGGCTGCTTTTCCGTCCACATTTTCTTCACGACATCAGCCCATCTCCCTGGTTTCAGTGCCTCCTTCCTATGTTACTCATCTTCCTGAGAGGAATGGGAAAAAGTGGGGGAGAGGTCTATCTTTTTGCGGGGCTGGGGAGGAATCCCCTTCCTGCCCAGGGAATGAACCCGTATCCTTGGAGTATGAATCTAGAATTGTTTCCAACCCTGAGGAGTTACTGGGTGAAATAATCCACCTGAGAATGGGTCCGGATGGGAGTGCAGAAGCCAATCCCGAGGACATGGCTCCCACAAATCAAAGTGTTTCCCAGAGAAACTCTGGAAGCTGCAGAGCAGTCTTGGGGTGGGGGGAAGGACGTCAGGGAGCCCTTCTGTCATGGGGCCTGCGGGATCACGGACTCACCCCACAAAGTAGGAGATGATCAGCAGCTGGACAGCTCGGTTGATGATGCCAATGGTCCAGCTCTTCACAACCACCGACTTGGTGGTCTCGTAGGTGAAGAAGTCTGATATACAGTTCATATTGAGGAAGTGCTCAGGGCCACTCAGAAGGGCTGTGGGTGGCAGCCCAAGGAGAGAGAAGACCTTAGGACTGGGAGACAGAGATTAAGGTCTGGAGCGGACCCGCTTAGTGGGGCTTGAGGAAGGGAGCCGGTTCCTGTAAGCCAGGCAACTGTGCCTAGCCTCTTTCTCCTCTTGACAATCTGGCTGCCAATAGTCCAGGGCCAGGGCGGCAGACCACCTTTTTATTCGCCTCCACTCCACTCCCCTGTGATGTCACAGCAGGGGTGGGGTCTCCAATACTGGGCTCCAGATTGCCTGGGATGCAGCTGGCTAGGGCCCTCTGGGATTCGTGTTTTATCTGCATTCTGTCTACTGTTTCTGTTCTGTTCTCTTATGCCGTGTCTGTCTCCCACAGCTCGCCAGCTGCTTCGTAGTCTCCAAAGCCCCTTGTAACGGCCCATTCCTGAGCTTGCTCATCTGCCTGAGCCAAGAACTCAACTTTGAGTGTCTGCTAATTTCTACCTAATAGCGCAAATGGGGAGAAAGGGTTCTTGACAATTCTAGGTCTCCCGGGAGGAAGAGTCACACATTTCCTACCATTCCCCTCCTTTCCGCCCTCCAGAATCTCATTAAGTTGCTTAGCTGGTCTCAAACTTGCTATGTTGCTATGATTCAAATTCACAATTCCTCTGCCTCAGTCTCAGAGGGCTGTGATTACAGGTTTTACTACTGCAAAGTGGAAAGTCACTTATTTCTAGCTTCAGTTGACAGCAGTGGTTGAAACTCTTCTAGTTGTACTGAGATAACCGAATGCTCTCTTTTTTTTTTTTTTTTTTTTTTACTGTGAGGTTATTCAAATCTTTTGGTGGGGGTCTGTGATCCTGAAAGGTTGAGGCTGTTTTAACCACCTTCAGCTGTCTCCTCAAATCCCAGAGCTGTGCTGCATTAACAGTCAGTTCTAGTTACATATCTTAAGCCTGGTTAGACTTTGCTAAATAGTGCCAGCAATAGCAGTATTTAACCCAGTGGTTAAAGCCACAAGTACTGGGTGACAAGAATGCATTTCAATTACCTCATATACTAGGATTGAGCCAGCAAGTCGGTGAAGTGATTTTCAGAGAAACCGAGTTTAAATATCCTTTCTTCATGCAGGGTATATGTTAGCCACCACTTTAAACCTCGGACCTTCATGACTATAAGAGGCTAATGTTAAAGAATCAGAGTTCTAGGTTCCAGCTTTGATGCCAATGCACTGACACCCTGGGCAAATCTTTTTGTGGGTCTCATTTTTCTCATCTGCAAAATGAGAAAGGGAGAGATCAACTCGAGCATCTTCTTCAGACCCGGCTTCAGATTTTGTGAGGTGCACTCTGGTGCTATGTGAGGCCATCCGGACTTCCGCCAACTCAAGCTGATGTGGTTTCAAGTAAGTTCTAGCTCAAAGGTAAATCTGACACCGGCACTTGAACTTAATGCGGCCATCTGCTAGGCTCTTCCCACACAAATTAGAGATATGGATGGGATGGTGTTGGGGGTGGAAGGTGAACTCATTTCAGAAAGCATCTGATCCACTCGCCAGGGTACAGCTAGAAAGCAAGCACAGTCACTGATACCCGCAATCCCTTTGCAGCTAGTGGGGGGTGGGGTGGGGGGCGGCGGGTGTCATTTCTGGCAGCGGCTCTGTATTTTTCTTGTTTAACAGACTCCTTCCCAGACTATTTCACAGGAGGGAGGGACATGCATGATTCCAACACACATACAACCTGAAAGCCTGATTAAAAACTGCATAATCTCCCTTCGGAATCTATTCTTTGAAGAGCGGCTCGTAACTTTCTAAAGAGCGCTCCCGTTTTCTAGCTTAGAATCCAGCCTCGTGGGGCTTCATAACAAGACCCTCACTTCAGTGGCCTACGGCGGGGCGGCGGCGGGGGGGGGGGGGGGGGGGGGGGGGGGGGGGGAGGGTCGCCGACGCTCTAGGCGACCGTCCCGTTGGTCGGCCCGGATGATGTCTTTCTAGCCGGGTCTTCCTCTCTATGGTCCGTGCGCGACTTCCGGTGGCGGGACGCGGGACCGCGCACGCGGGAAAAGCTTCCTCGGCATCCCCTCCCCCGCATCCCTACCCCCTCCCCGCGTCCTCCTGCGCCCACCGCCGGCGCTGTGCGGTCGCGAGGCTGCAGCTCGAAGAGGTGGGTGGTCGCGATCCCCGGGCCCCCGGGTGTGCACGGCCCCGGCTCCCCCGCGGGCCGCCCGATGTGGACCGTTCCGCGTTCAAATTCGCCGGCAGTGGACTAATCCATTTTAAGAGGAAGGGGAGAAACGTGTATCCAGAGGTCCTTGGGGGTGGTGGGATCGCTGGCATCTTGGACAGTACCTTCCGAGCCGGGTTGAGGTGTGCTCTGTGAGGAGATCCCAGGGTTCCGCCGATTGTTGCCGTACCTTGGCGGTGGAACGTCCCAGGAGGGTGTCGGGTTGGGGTGTAAGTGCCGCCTCAGGCCTGGTTCTGCACCCAGGGTGCTGGGCTTTGGCCTCAGGAGCGCCGCCGAGCCGGGCTGTAAGATTCCCCTAACCCTAAGACGTTTCAGGCACAGCTTACCCATGGGTGGGTGAGCGGAGTAAAGTGGCGTATTTTCTTGCTTATCGATCTCTTTCCCGAATTCAGATTCCCACCCTGCTGAGCATCTTGTACACCTAACCAGGAACTGGGACCCAGCTCCCAGAAAAGGGTTCGTTTTCTCTGGTGCAGCCTAGGGCTCCGCGCTCAGGCCACCACGGGTGAACATGGCAGAGACACTGGAGTTCAACGACATCTTCCAGGAGGTGAAAGGGTCCATGGTGAGAATGGCTTGGGCTTTTAATGAAGGCGGAGAAGGGGAAGAGTTCGTGTCCATTAACGAAAGCTTTGGAAATAGTGCATCTAGTGTTTCCCCAAGTGAAAAACAGCAACTAAGTCTCAAGAGTTAAGTGTGTGATCTTGAGTTTGAAGAGATTGCATGTGTAATTCTATCCTGAATCCCTGAGTTTAAAAACCTGGTTTCACTCCCTGACCTTTGGTAATCTGGCCAGCCTGCAACACCAAATGGGTGGAGGGGTAAAATGGACCGGCCACAACACTGTATCCTGTTCTGAATTTGGGTCTGTATTTTGGGCAGAACGATGGGAGGCTGCGATTGAGCCGTCAGGGTATCATCTTTAAGAACAGCAAGACGGGCAAAGTGGACAACATCCAGGCCGGGGAGTTGACGGAAGGCATCTGGCGCCGGGTAGCATTGGGCCACGGACTTAAACTGCTCACAAAGAGTGGGCATGCCTACAAATACGACGGCTTCCGAGAATCGGTGAGAGAGGCCTTGCTGCTGTGACCTTCCCCGTTTGTAACTGCCCTGTCTCGGTTATGTTTAATCTTCTAGAGACAGTTAGATAATCGTGGCATTTGCACATTTGGGTTCCTTGGAGCAGGGCTGTTGGAGACTGGTGCCCTGTACTCAGAGCCCACGTCTTATTAATTTCTTTTTTTTTGTTTTTTTTGTTTTTTTTGTTTTTGGAGACAGTGTTTCTCTGTGTAGCCTTGGCTGACCTGGACTCACTCTGTAGACCAGGCTGGCCTCGAACTCGCAGCGATCCGCCTGCCTCTGCCTCCCGAGTGCTGGGATTAAAGGCGTGCGCCACCACCGCCCGGCCTATCTTGTTAATTTCTTTGTGCCTGGACTGGAGATGGTTTTCTGCCACCTTAATTTAGGTAGTGGTTTCCACTTGCTCCTTCTGACCTCGTTCAGAATGTTAGCTTGGCGTTCCAGGCTTTTGCTTTTCCATTTTGAGCTGCTCGAGTTCCTTGGTTTTAATACCCGCTTTCATCAAAAGAGCACTTACACAAAGTTTAACAACAGCAAGGTGGTACACACATCTGGGAATGTAAGTCCCTTTACTATTCCTAGCCCGAAGCCCAGTTATAAAAGGTAACAAAAACATTTTTATTTATTATACTTTATTTTATGTGTATGGCGCTTTGATAGCATGTGTATCTGGGCACCATGTGCATGCCTGGTGCCCTCAGCTCAGAAGGCCCTGGAACTGGAGTTATAGACAGTTGTGAGCCACCCTGTGGGTTCTTTCAACAGGTCTTGTGCCAAGAACAGGTACTCTCAACCGCTGAGCCATCAGGTCTCTGGCACTTAAACAGTTTTAAGAGTAAAGGTTGTGAGAAGGAAAGAGGCTTGGAAGAAGGAGATCCCTGAGATGTGGAAACTGAGGCTCTTAACAGCATTCTGGGTGCTAGAACCAAGCTTTCAGCCTAGCCTTGATGGCTCTTGTGGGGCTCAGAGCACCTGTTTCTCAGAAACAGCCTCCAGGAACAATATAGTTTTTAAAAAACACTTACAGAGTTGATATACTCAGTCAGCTGTGGTTTCTGAGAGAGGATATATTGGTGGGCTTTTTTAGAACCAGAGAATGGCAGGACCTTTTAAGTTGTGCTAAGTTCTACAGGGTTTTTGTTTTTAAACTGGGATTGCACTCTTTCTCCCTTCAATTTACAGGAGTTTGAGAAACTCTCTGATTTCTTCAAAACTCACTATCGCCTCGAGCTGATGGAGAAGGATCTGTGTGTGAAGGGCTGGAACTGGGGGGCAGTGAAGTTTGGGGGTAAGTGTGGAAGATTGAGGGAGAAGGTAGGATGAAGAGGGTCGCTACTGTTACCGTGTCCGACTCTTTGCTCTAATTTCTAATTCCAGTCTGCGTGTGTCACGTGTTTTTATCTAGCATGCATGCATTGTCTATTGGGCATGGTGCCTGGTCTTGGTACGGTGTGGATGAAGGTTTTCCAATGCTCCTGGACCTCAGGGCTGGTGGGGATGCTTCTGCAGGCTCTTGAGGAGTGTGCACTTTGATAAGCCCTTTCCTCACAGGACAGCTGCTTTCTTTTGACATTGGTGATCAACCAGTCTTTGAGATACCCCTAAGCAATGTGTCCCAATGTACAACGGGCAAGAATGAGGTGACCCTGGAATTTCACCAAAATGACGACGCTGAAGTGTCTCTCATGGAGGTGCGCTTTTATGTCCCTCCCACGCAGGAAGATGGTGTGGACCCTGTAGAGGTGAGGCTTCTGCTTCTTGGGCGGCTGGATGTTGCTGACTGAGCTTTTGCTGGCTGTCCCAGGAGCAGAGGGCTGCTGTTTGATTACTCGTGTGTGTTTTCAGGCCTTTGCCCAGAACGTTCTGTCAAAGGCAGATGTGATCCAGGCCACTGGAGATGCCATCTGCATCTTCCGGGAGCTGCAGTGTTTGACTCCTCGTGGTCGTTACGATATCCGGATCTACCCTACCTTTCTACACCTGCATGGCAAGACCTTTGACTACAAGATCCCCTATACCACAGTTCTCCGTCTCTTCCTGCTGCCCCACAAAGATCAGAGACAGATGTTCTTTGTGGTGAGCAAAAACCCCAGGAGTCTGGATTTTGCCTGAGTCTTTAGTAGATAGAGGTTATTGATGCCTAGAGTTCTGTGTTTAGTCACCTGGGGCTCAACGCCTTGTTCACTTGTCCTTTTCAGATCAGCCTGGATCCACCTATTAAGCAGGGCCAAACCCGTTACCACTTCCTGATCCTCCTCTTCTCCAAGGATGAGGACATCTCCTTGACCCTCAACATGAGCGAGTGAGTGGCTCGCTGCACTTCTTCCTTGCCGCTGTCCGTGCAGGAGGCAGGCCTGCCATTGGACTCCACCTCGCTTTGTTTGTAGGGAAGAAGTGGAGAAGCGCTTTGAGGGGCGGCTCACCAAGAACATGTCAGGATCCCTCTACGAGATGGTCAGCCGGGTCATGAAAGCACTTGTGAACCGTAAAATCACAGTCCCAGGCAACTTCCAAGGGTAAGAATATGGCCGAGGTCCTGACCTGCTGAGTGAGGGTGGGGGCAGGGCGGGACCCAGCGGGAAATGTCCTGTTGCCTCAGTAAAGGAACTTGCCTGTGACAGTATGCACATAGAAGCCTGTGTGCTCTTGTGGTGGCTGGCACCTTAGTGTGAGTGACTTCTTAGAGCCTGGCATTAGATGTCGTTAGGCTCAGCTGTGGTCGGTGCTGATGATGCTCCCTGTATCCTCCACCAGGCACTCAGGGGCCCAGTGTATCACCTGCTCCTATAAGGCCAGCTCGGGACTCCTGTACCCCCTGGAGCGGGGCTTCATCTACGTGCACAAGCCCCCTGTGCACATCCGCTTCGATGAGATCTCTTTCGTCAACTTTGCCCGCGGCACCACAACGACGCGTTCCTTCGACTTTGAAATCGAGACCAAGCAGGGCACTCAGTACACCTTCAGCAGCATAGAGCGGTGAGGGCCTCCTCCTGCCTCCCGGGCCGGGGCCTCTGGGCCTGTGATTGGACTGTTCTAGCTGAGTTGAATTTTTCTTTCAACTTCTCTGAGATCTGGTCCTTCAGTACTCAGACTGGGAATGTATCCATCACTTTCTTCTGTACTTAGAAAGTTTTTTTTTTTAAGATTTATTTATTTATTTGATGTATACAGTTCTCTGCCTGTATGTACACCTGCACACCAGAAGAGAAGAGGGCATCAGATCACATCATAGATGGTTGTGAGCCGCCATGTGATTGCCGGGAATTGAACTCAGGACCTCTGGAAGAGCAGTCAGTGCTCTTAACCTCTGAGCCATCTCTCCAGCCCAGAAAAGTTATTTATCTATTTATTTATTTATTATGAAAACTGTATGTGCTGGTTTTGGCCCATTCTTCCCCACTGCCCCCATGGTTGAAACATTACCTCTTTCTCTCCTAGAATGAGCTCTGTGCTGAGGAACATAGCGGCTAATGCTTGTTGACTACTCAGGGTTAGGCTCAACATTTTACAGACGTCTGTGTGTTTAACCCTCATAGCAATGCTGTGAAGGCTAAAGTGCAGACCAGTAAACAGATGAAACCTCCCCTTCCACGACACCCTGCTCTGTGCCTCTTGGGTGGTTAGCTGTACCTCTGCCTGCCTTTTCTGTCCCAGATCTCCAGGGCTGTACCTAACTGAGGTCCTGCACAGTGTAGCCGTGCCCTCCAGCCCCACCCCGCCTGTTGGGATCAGAACATCATTTAGCCACCTGAGTTGGTCCTAACCCTCTGTCGATGCTGTTCCTCTCCCTTCACAGGGAGGAGTATGGAAAGCTGTTCGACTTTGTCAATGCAAAGAAGCTGAACATCAAAAACCGAGGACTGAAAGAGGTATCTGGGGAAGGACGGGCCTCTGCTGTCCTTTCTGTAGAGGAGAAAGGAGCAGACACCTGGTGGCTTCTTTCTCACTCTTTCTTCTCTTCTTACCCTTATAGAAAAAAGAGGTGCGTGTGGCTCCTTCCCCTTCCTGAGCAGGTTCTCTCTGCATGGCCTTAGATCAGTCTATGCAGCCTCGTAGGAGCCGGTGTGGGGCCAGGAAAGGGAGGCGCTTGGATTAACTCAGTCTAGAGGCCCTGCATGTTGCCTGTGTGGACATTCCCGCTCACGGTCTCCTGGGAGCTGCTGCTCTGGTTTCACAGGCGTGGGGAAGTGCTTTGGAGTGTTCCGGAGCTCTCGCTTGACCATCATGGCTGACACTCACCTCTTCCCTGGCTAGGGCATGAACCCAAGCTATGACGATTATGCCGACTCCGATGAAGACCAGCACGACGCCTATTTGGAAAGGATGAAGGAGGAGGGCAAGATCCGGGAGGAGAATGCCAATGACAGCAGTGACGAGTCAGGAGAGGAAACTGGTGGGCTAGCCTCTGTGCTCTGCCCTGTGGCCTGGGCTGGGTGCTGGGGAAGGGGCGGGACTTCCGAGTGGAAGTTGATGCCATGTGTGTTCTTCCGCAGATGAGTCCTTCAACCCTGGTGAAGAGGAAGAAGATGTGGCAGAGGAGTGAGTTTTGATTGGGCCTTACAGGAATAAGATTATGGCCTGTAAATTTAAGTTATTTCTCATGTCCCAGGGTCAGCCAGTGATCCAAGATGAAAAAGTGGCCTTCAGTGAAGTGGCACATGAAGGTTTTGAGAAGGTGTCAAGGAATTTATTAGTGCGTAGCATGCTTTGAAACCAGAGAAACGGAAAGAGCGGGAGTGAGAGCTAGTGCTTGCGCACGGCGGGAGTCCTCACTTGCCAGTGACAGTCGTGTCCTTGTGCTACCGACAGTCGAGACTTGTGATTGACCTTGTTGGAAAGTGGCTCACCCTGGCTCCAGAGTTGGCTTGTGTTTTACTTCATGTAGCTGGAGGGTGCAGGGATGTGATTGACCATGGGCACTACTGGATCTGGGTGCTCAGAAGCTGTGGGGTCCGTGCCCCTCCGAAGCTCTAGACAGGCTTAATGTGGGTAGCTTAACACCCGGAAGCACCTCTTGCTGAACAGCAGAGTGAGCAGTGTGCTCTCTGGCCAGCTGCCCCTTCCTGTGCTGGAGATAGTTAATATGCGCAGGCCTTTGGTGGACCAGAACCACCCTCTGACCCTGCAGTTGGAATGAGCCCCATCCCTGGTGAAAACTGAGACTGTTGATCCAGAGAGATTGGGCAGCAAAATCAAAAGCAAGTTGTGAACATTCAGAAGCCCACTAGTTTTGCTCACAAAGGCTGATGCACAGGTGCTTATGAAGTGCTTTGAGAACCATCCAGCAGTGGGCAGAACAGTCAGGCTTAGGGACTGGTGTCAGTTGAGGCTGGGTTTCCTCACTTTTTAGGGCTGTCTCTATCAGAAAAGATTGGATTATACGTTGATTTGATGAAGTCGACTTGTGCTGCAAACTAGCAGCAGACAGTCGGGTATACTGGAGGGCGGAAGTGGAGAAGAACTGGCTTAGAGCAGAAGAGCCCACTGAAACATTTGTTTTTCATTGATTGATTCAATCAATAACCTTTTGTGGTGGCTGGTCTGAGAAGGGATGTTGAAGCCATCTTAGTAAAGGACAGGAAGCTGGGGTGGCAGTCAGTGGTGGAGGCCTTCCTTGGGACTTCCTCCCTTGGCCCTTTCTGGGCAGATGTGTAGATTTCTGTTCTGCCTCTGTAGCTGTCCTCCCTCCTGAGCCTGCCCTCCCTCCTGAGCCTGCCCTCCCTCCTTAGCCTGCCCTCCCTCCCTCACTCCGGCAGGTTTGACAGCAACGCCTCCGCCAGCTCCTCCAGTAATGAGGGTGACAGTGACCGAGAAGAGAAGAAGCGGAAACAGCTCAAAAGGGCCAAGATGGCCAAGGACCGCAAGAGCCGCAAGAAGTCGTCAGAGGTACAGACTCCTGGATTGGAGAGTGCGAGTGTTGTCTCCATTTTGTGTTTCCTTTCTCCTTGGCACCACCAGTGGATGCTGTTGCTTGTGCTGGGTTTTGTAGGCTCATTATGGCTTTGGTAGGCATTTTCTAAGTTTTTTTTTTTTTTGTCCTGAGATACTTTGTTTCTTGACGGTCTGGGTTTCTTTGTTTTTTTATGTTTGTTTGCCTAATGTTAATATCTAATGTCTAATGTCCTGTGGTTGTATTCATATCCCCGTTTTCCTTTGTTCCCTCCCCTGAACTCTTTAACCAGTTGCTCTATTGCTTTGGTTTGTGCCCGGTGAGTTTAGTAGAATTGCTTGTACAGCGTGGGTCAGAGGCTTATTTGCTGGAGCAGAAGTAACTTAGCAGTGACTACACCATTGAAGAAAATGACTCACCTTCTCCTAGCAACTGTTAACTGCATGTAGCTCCTTCATGGGTGCCTATCCCATCTATGTTAGAATATCAGGGCCCAATCTTGTATAGGCCTTGGGCAAGTGTCCATAGCTGCCGTGTGTTCGCAGGTACAGCAGCCATGACGTGTCGTTGGCGTTGTTGCATACCACTCCTCCCTTTTATCTGCCTCTTGCGTTCTTCCGGCTCTCTTCTTTAGCCATGTTTCCTTGGCCTTGGTGATGTAGATGTTCAATTTAGGACTGACCCCTTGACTGTCCCTTACTGTCAGCACTGTGCCCAGATGTGAGTCTCCAGGTCTGAATTAGGAGACATCCTGCCCCTGCCCTAGGGGATCTCTTTGAGGAGGAAAAGCTGCCACGCCTGCCCTTAGGGCTGTGCCTGTGTAGCTCAATACTATTCAGTTCTTCCTGCATCCCTTCCCTCTCCAGGCACTTCTTGGGGGAGACTTTGGGGTAGGATGGGATGGCTGGTGCCATTTGGGTTCTTCCTCATGTAGGTGAAGAAGGGGAAAGATCCAAATGCCCCGAAGAGGCCTATGTCTGCCTACATGCTGTGGCTGAATGCCAGTCGCGAGAAGATCAAGGCGGATCATCCTGGCATCAGCATCACCGACCTTTCCAAGAAGGCAGGCGAGATCTGGAAGGGGATGTCCAAGGAGAAGAAAGAGGAGTGGGAGCGCAAGGCCGAGGACGCGCGGAGGGAGTATGAGAAGGCCATGAAGGACTACGAGGGAGGAAGGGGCGAATCCTCGAAAAGGTGAGCCCTGAGAACAAAGTGGCCGGTCACTGCTTTTTTAGCAGTTTTTTTTTTTTTTCCAGGTCAGAATTGAGAATTGTGACACATGTTCCTGACAGCAGTTGGTGGCAGTTCTTCAACCCCTGAATGCTGTTGCCAAGCATGGGTGTGGTGTGGGGTATTGAGGCTGGGGGATAAATACGGCCCATTTTCCTAGGTCAGTTTTATTTGAAGTAATAGGATGGTCTAGAAGAAAGTATTTTTGTGAAGCCTAATACAAAGTCCACCTGAGCTTTTAAATAAAACAAAAATGTCAGGTAAGTTTTACATAGTCGTTACTTAAGGCTGTGAGCCTGGTTTTTCTGTGTCACTCATGTGTTACCGTTTCCTTCCCTGCACTTTGGGCTGACAGCTGACATTACATTTGCTGTGGTGAGAATAGTGTGTGGCTGGTACTGGGGAAAGTCATCACTAAAGCTAGGAGACATGTGGTCTATCTGGTAATGTGGGGAGCCTAATGCCTGCCTTCTTTCCATGCTCCTAATTTAGGGACAAGTCTAAGAAGAAAAAGAAAGTCAAAGCAAAGATGGAAAAAAAATCCACTCCCTCTAGGGGGTCATCGTCCAAGTCTTCATCAAGGCAGCTGAGCGAGAGCTTCAAAAGCAAAGAGTTTGTGTCCAGTGACGAGAGCTCTTCAGGAGAAAACAAGAGCAAAAAGAAGAGGCGGCGGAGCGAGGTTAGGCAGGACTGTGGGGCTGGGGCCACGTGTGTCCGGGTGGGTAAGACCTGGGTGTGGCTGGTCTGTAGAGTAGTGAGTCAGAGTGGACGGTGGGCCTCTGAGGGTTCATGAGTGTAGGAGCTGTGAGGGAAGTAGACGGTAGAGCCCTCACCAATGAGCCTGGGGAGGCAGCTGGAACTCTACACCCTTACCCTACGGGAACTTTGGTTTTCAGGACTCTGAAGAGGAGGAACTGGCCAGTACCCCCCCAAGCTCAGAGGACTCTGCCTCGGGATCTGATGAGTAGAGGAGGAAGATGGTTGCTCTGCCCTGTCACATCTCCAGGCTCCCCACTCACGCTGACACCAGACTCTCACGTAGGCCTTGGATTCTGTGCCATCCAAGCAACTGCTCCTGGTGGCTTCTACTTGTCTGAGGCTTCGAGGGGACCACCGATCCTTTGCGAGGACAGCTCCTTGTGATGGGAGAGAGACTGGGCAGCAGTGTGTTCCCGTCTGCTCGCAGCACATTGACGGACCAAGTCCTTGTCCTCCTTTCCTGACTGTCCAGCTCACGCTGCCTCCTGTCCTGCTCAAGCGGCTGCAGCTGCGGTCGTGCGAAGTCAGGCCCGTAGCTCCTAATAGAGTCCGGTTTCTACCTTTATTTTGTATTTCTGGTCTGTGAAATCAGTTTAATAAAGGGAACTGACTTTGGAACCAATGTCCTTACGTCTCCTTTCCCGCTTTGCATGTACTGTTTACCTTTCCTGACTGGGCAGGGCCTTCTGTCCAGCTGGGAAGGAAGTCTCCAGGTACCTCCTGTCCTTCCCAGCTGGACAAGCATTGGTTTTCGTCTTTGTCTTTGGCGCTTGCCACCTGAGAGTCAAGAAATAAGTGTTGATCTGATTAGGAAGCCTCTCGCAGTTCCACTCCATTACAACCCCCCCCCCCCGTGTGCGTGTGTGCGTGTGTGCGTGTGCGTGTGTGTGTGTGTGTGTGTGTGTCTGAGCTCCATTCTTAATCACCTTAGGAGTCAAGGGTCTGGATCAACTCTCCTGTCTGGTGTCGGGAGTGGTAACCTGAGTCAGGATGATTGCTGAGGATCAGTTTGTGAAGTTTATAAGTGTGAGAAGATTCTGAGAAGGGGGGGGCTACAAAATTTTGTGTTTGGGAACTGTATCCAAAAGATCTTAAAGGAGACATAATGCGAGGGGGGGAAAGCTACCCCACTTCTCACAGTGGCTAGAAATCTGAATTTGTCCACGTGGGGTGGCCACGTCCTTTGCTCTCTCAGGAAGATTCAGGTGTAACAGGAAGCCTCTTCAGTCCGCCAACGGTTTCCTTCGTGCGGCCCGCGCTCTATGGTGCTGTAATCAGTGCCGGCTCAGGGAAAGCTGTCCTGGCCGGTTTCCTCTCTAGGCAGTCATCTCGCTGGCACTGGGGTAAAATTGCGTCAGTTTCGCCTAAGTCTGACTCAGGACCCGACCCTCTTTTACAAGGTCATGAATAATTATTGAGACCTGTGCTTGTTTGCATACTGTGCGCCGGACTCCGCTTCGGCTTCTCTTCCCACTCCCGTTTTTTTTTTTTTTTGCTACGTGAATATTCATGAGCGACATGGAGGCGTGGCCCAGGGCGGAGCTAGGGGAGGGGCCCCGGGGCTTGCACTGGCTCGGTCCCGCGGTGACCGTGGTGGCGGCGGCGGCGGCGGCAGCGGTCACCGGCGTCGGGGTGCCTAGCAGAACAGAGCCGGTCCCGGGGGAGCGCGTGAGTGCGCGGCGGCCGGAGGGGGGCGGGGTCTGGGGATGAGGGCAGAGAGAAGGGCAAGGAAAGAACCCGGCGCCTAGCAGCTGGAACCTCAGGTTGGGGCGCGGCGGCGGCGGTGGCGGTGGCGGGGGATGGGGGGGGGTCACCAGGAAAGTTTGCGAGGGCCTGGGGCGCTGGGGACGCTCGGGCGCTGCGGAGCGGGCGCGTGTGTGCGGGGGTGGAGGGCGCCCGTGCCGGCAGCCAGAAGAAAGGGGGAGAGGCGAGGGTGGGGCGGGGCCGGGGGCGGGCGGAGCTGCTTGAGGGACCCCCCCCCCCTCCTGCCTCTGCCTTCACCAGCCCCCTTCCCTGGCTTTCCACGGCACGCCCCCAGCCACCCCAAGCCTCCCCCACCGCGTCCTCAGTGCCAGTCCTCGGTGTGTTCCTTCCCGGGCTGCTTGGCATCTCTCGCTGCCCTCGGCTGCTGCCGCCCCCTCCTCCTCCACCCTGGGCTGCTCCTCCTCTTCTGCTGGCCGCTTGGTGTCCGTAAGCTCCCCACGGAGGCCCTCCAAACGGCCCCTTGCCCTGGGCTGTTCCGTCTTCCTGTTGGTCCCCCTCTTCCAACACTTATCCCTCCAGACTGCACTAGCCTCACATCCAGCGGGAGACCTTTGGGGACGACCCTGCCTGCCCTCAGGCCCCTCTGGGTGCCTGTCCAGGGCTGGGGCTACCTAGGTCCTTCCCATTCTTTGGGGGCAACCTCTACTCCCAGGGCTGCCTGGCTTCCCTGGACCACTAAGGGTGGGGAGTTCTGGAGGCACTGCGATTCTGCAGCTTACGGCCATGGCCTTGGTTACCTGGGGCTCCTGTCTGGGGCCTGTCTACTGTAGCCACCTCCCCTGTTGGGAACCTGTTTTCCTCTCTGCAGCCCCTTATAACCGCAGAGGTGTTCATCAAGCCCCCAGGTGAGAGGGTCTTTCAGTTCTGGACTAGTTTTTCTCCATTTCCAACCACCCACACCATATCCCTTGTAATAATGCTCAAGGACAAGGAAACAATCTTGTGTATTTTTAATTTTATTTTGTTCTGTCATCCCTCCGCCCTCGTGAGTTATTCTCCCACGCACGAGGGACACAGCCGGCGATATTTGGCTGATCAGCTGATTGGCATTGACAGTATTAACGCCCATACATACCCTCCTCGAAATCAGCTGGGTCAGGGTCAAGGGGACGGGGAATACCTTTTGCAAAGACTGGGCACCGCAGGGGTTTTAGAATTGAGGACTGTCTTCTCAGAACAGCTGGAGTGGGAGGGGGAACGTTGAGGTTGCACCCCTGTGAGGCTTGAGTTGCCCTCCAGGGCTGTGTGCGTTCCATGTGTCTGGCAGCTTCTCCCTTGCTTTTGAACTGGAGGGGCTGTGCTCTCTTTTAACCAGGCTGCAGAGCCTGAGGGGGTCTTGTGGGTAGGAACTGACGGGGTGGAGTGTCTGAAGAACCCACGGTGGTGACTTGAGGTTGGGGGTGGGGGGAATGTCATGAAGAATGCAGCCTCGGGTAGGGGGAGAGGTAGGGATGGTTACCAAGGATGTTAGTTTGGCGACACACTGAATGTAGCCACATTAATAACGGCCAACTGTTACTTATCGCTCCCGTGCTTGCTATTTTGCATGTGTTTGTCTGGCTTGAAACTCAGGTCTCGATACCCCGTTTTTCTAAAATAGGGAACCAGCCTTAGAGAAGTGGTCGCACAACTCTAAAGTGATGTAGACCCCCTTTAGCTGTTAAATCTTACAACACCAAGTCCAGAAGCCCCCTCACCATATGGCTGTCATCTGGTTTAATTCGTACTGACCCCTCAAAACTCCTGTAGGCCCTTCTCCAGGCTGGCGATGCACACACATTCCCATGTCACAGGCTGTCCTGGAAGGGGGGAACCCCCCCGGGGGGTTTCCTCCAAGTCAAACCCCCTACCCCCAAGTAATCAAGCCCAGTCGGTTCTCCCTGCCCATCCTGGGCCGGCTCCTCCTTCCCCTTGGCTAGGCCCTGGAAATCCAGTGGGAGGCCATTGCTATGGTAACAGGACTAGGCCCTGGCTTTACCTCATCAAATTCCATGCTGAAGCCAAAACGATTGAGAAATTAAAGGGGAGAAAAAAAAATGTATTCCAGATGTTTACTTTTTGTTTCTTATTTCCCCGTTTTTGGATGAGACAGCTTCGAGGGAGTGAGGGGTGGGGGGTGGGGGGGGGGGGAAGCAGGGATGTGGAGGAGAATGGGGAGAGGGGGTTAGGGAGCCACTCCCAGCTGTAGAGGGAGGGAGCGAATGGGAAGAGGGGGGCCGGCTGTGGGGCGGAGCCCCAGGTTTGGGGAGGAGCGGGTTTTTCCCGTCTCCCGTGAGGTGATTCCTGAGGCTGGAGACTTTCCGGCCTTCTTGCCCTGCTCAGGGTGGATATCGCTGGTGGGGCTGCCTGACACATGAGGGGTACCTCAGGAACTGTAAGTAGGGTACCACAGGAAGGAGCTTGGAGGTCGTGTGGGTGGAGGTGGCTCCCGATGCTCCAGATCTTTGGAGTTCAAGGCCAAGAGTTCGAGAGCAGTGTCAAGAGTTGAGGATGTAGCTGTGGGGACCTCCCCGGCGGCCTCCTCCTGCGGTTCTCTCTTCCTGTCCCACACAGCCTGGGTTGGAAATAGACTTCCTTGGCTAAGCCTGTTGGCTCGGCCAGCTCTCCCTTCTCCTTTCCTGGGTCTTCAGCCACCCGTGTGTTTACCCGGCTGGCTTCCCATTTCTCAAGCAGGGTCTGCCGCATGTGATGAAAGTATCCACTCTCCGGGAGAGCACAGCCATGGCTTCCCCACTGCCCCAGGAGAGGGAGGAGGAGCTGGCGCCTGTTGGCCCCGAGCCAGGTACCAATGGGTGATGGGTGTAGGGTGGGGCTGGTGACTGGGAGGAGGGTGTGGAGGGTAGAGGCTGCACCTCTATTCTGTCCTGGCAGGTAGCTGAGTGACAGTTGTGTTGAGGTGAGAGGCCGCAGAGTGTGGAATTCGTGCTGAGGGGCCTCTGTGCCCGGTGAGAGTGAGGCGTTCCTCCCGCAGGTGTGGAAGCAGAGTCTTTGAGCCGTCTTTGGAAAGGAGGCACTGAGGCGCAGAGGGAGAAACCCTGAGTGCGTTTCCTTCTCCGTGTCTAGACTTTTTTTAATGCTCAGCTGAACGAGTGGGTGACACAAGGCTCGATTATAGAAGGGTTGTGGCTGTGAGTAATTTCCAAGGTCTTTTACTTGGCGTTAGAATGCCTTATGTAGAAGGCAGTTTTCTGGCCTTTTTGTTTTTCCTTTCCTCCTTCCCGTGGCAGATTTACCTCTGTTTGACATAGGTCAGTGGTAAGTTTGCATTCCTGATAACAAACTGAATGACACAGAGGAGGTGACCCGGAAGTGAACAAGAGGAGGGGCCGCGGGGAGATGTGGTGCTCAACTAGGATGAGAAGTTCACTCTGGGCATCTGGTACCTGGAGCTGTATAAAAGAGTAGGGTCCCTAGGCTGAGCACTTGGTGGCGCCAGGCAGATGAATATTGTCGGTTGCTCATTCACATCATTTGATAGGAACCTGTGCTAGGTTTAAAAAATAGAATGCTAGAGAAATAAGGTGCCAGAGCACCCATGAATAACTTCGGGCTTTTAAGAAGGTAACTGGTGGACACTTAGGAGTTTGTAGAAGGTAGGCTACGTAGTGGGGATGTGAGAAAAAATCAAGGACGGCTTCATGGAGTAAGCAGTACTGACTTGCAAGATGGGATCCGAAACTGGAGGGTTGGAGATTTGGTGCAGCAGCGGGAGTCACAAGAATTCATGTCTCGTGGTTCTTCAGACAGTCCCTAATGAATCCTTCCTTTTGACAGGTGACCCTCGGGCCAAGCCCCCCATCAAGCCCAAGCCCTCAGCCTTGCCCAGCAAGCCAGCTCTGCCTGCCAAGCCCAGCCTTTTGGTGCCTGTTGGGCCTCGGCCTCCTCGGGGTCCCCTGGCTGAGCTGCCTTCCGCCCGGAAGATGAACATGCTGGCGGGACCTCAGCCCTATGGTGTCAGCAAGCGTCCCCTCCCGTTCACACCAAGGCCTACAAGTGAGGCATCGGCTGGAGGAGAAGTTCCCCAAGAGTCTGGGAAAGAGGATGCTGGGAAAGAAGACTTGCCCCCTTTGACACCCCCAGCTCGGTGTGCTGCCCTGGGAGGTGTGCGGAAGGCCCCTGCCCCATTCCGTCCCTCCTCTGAGCGGTTTGCAGCCAGTACAGTAGAAGAGATTTTGGCCAAAATGGAGCAGCCTCGCAAGGAGATCCCTGCCAGCCCTGACCGCCTCTGGGGCTCTCGCCTCACTTTTAACCATGATGGAAGCTCTCGATATGGTCCTAGGGCCTATGGTGTCCCTGGACCCAGAGAGGAGGATGATAAGACCCCTGCCAAAGGATGGTCCCAGGAGGGGACAGCCAAGGGTCCTGCAGAGTGCCAGGAAGAACATAGCAAGACCCCTGAAGAGAGGTAAGGGCTAAGAGGTTGCATATTTCCTTGAAATCTTGAGGAGGCTAGGGAGCAAGAGGGCTTCAGTTTAGGCTGTCTCCTCTACTGTTAGGTTAGTTATGTATGTAAGCACAGGCAAACCCAGGTTAATTCCCAAAGCATCTCTGTAGCAAATTGTGGTGTTAGTCCTGTGTGTGTTTGTGTGTGTGTACGGTGCTGGGGATTGAACCTTGGGCCTTGCACATGCTAGGCAGGTGCTTTAGCACTGAGCTACATCCCCTGCCTACTGTAATTCTCTTTAGAGAGTTGGTACATGGTATTCTAGAGCATCATAGTGTTCCGTAGACTAGTTTGTAATCCATTGAATAAGTGTCCTTGCTCTTTGGAAGAAGGGACAGTTAGGTCCACTGTAGATATTGGAAAATCAGGGCTCCAAAGTGACTTCCTACAGCCTCTCAGTTTGAAACCAGATGTGTTTGATTCTAAAACCTGTGATCTTTTTTCCTTCTTCTCGTTAAGTTATTTATTCACTTTATATCCAGATCTCAGATCTCAGCCCCCTCCCTTCTCTCCTCCTGGTCCCACTCTTTCCACCCTCTTCCCCTTCTCCCCCTTTCCTTCTCCTCAGAAAAGGGGACTTCCCCTCCCCATACCAACCCACCCTAGTACATCAAGTCTCATCAGGACTAAGTGCATCCTCTTCCTTTGACGCCACCAGACAAGGCAGCCCAGCTAGGGGAAAGTGGTCCAAAAGCAGGCAACAGGGTCAGAGACAGCCCCTACAACACTTGCTAAGGGACCCTCATGCAGACCAAGCTGTTCGTCAGCTACCTATGTGGAGGGGCCTAGGTCCATCCAGTCCACGCATGGTCTTGGGTTGGAGGTCCAGTCTCTGTGATGCAACCTGTGATCTTAACTGCTAGGTCTCACGTGGCAGAGCACCATGCCGAAGGGAGGGCTAGGGAGGAGTGCCTTGGACTCTGTAGAATACAGTCTTAGCCTGTGAGGAGTGCAGTAGGCTTCTGCTAATTTCTGCATAGAGTTCTTCTGTCTGGAGACACTTTCCCAGATGCACTGCTTACCCATAGCTGGCCTGTGTGTTAGGGAAGGCTGGCTGGGAGCTGCTCCTTGGGATAGTGGATACAGGGCCTGGAGGGAGGTGAGGGATTTGGCCACCCAGGGCTTTAGGGCAAGAGAGCACTAGCCTGAAGCTTGCATAGTTAGGCCCAGTGGTTGCCTTCTCTCTCCCACTGCAGGAGGACAGGCCTGTTGTGTGGTATGGGCTGAAACTGAAGACCCTGCCCTGCCCTGCCCTGCCCTGCCCTGCCCTGCCCTGCCCTGCCCCGCCCCGCCCTACCCTACCCTACCTCTAGCCTGCCCTTTTCTCACCTGAAAACACCTGGTGGTTTTGCTGAGGAGTTAACCTTTGCATACCCAAGCCGAGGCCTGCTTACTGGGAGGCTGTGCTGCTTCTCAGCCTAGATCCCTCTATCCATCCATGAAAGAGTCAGTCTTGGAAAATCATCCCCCTCCTACACCTCCCTTGCCCCATCCTTCAGGAAATATCAGCAGGGCTGCTGGGACCAGCTACAAGCTGGCTAGAGAAGAGCTTTAACCCCTCAGGGACTGGGAGAGGAAGACCTTGTCTTCGTGGGAACCTCTGAGGGATCTGGACACACATGATGCTGTTTATATAGAGAGCAGGAATTTAACTCTGTGTGTATAGGAAGGGCGTGGGAGCTATGTCCTGGGCGTTTGATTTGCGGGTACCACCTCGCTTCCTTAGCCCTAGTGCTCCCAGGCCAAGCTCAGGGATAAGCCCTAGAGTGATTGTTAAAATTGCTTGTGGGATAACTTCCCCCTCCCTTTTCTATTTTGTGATAGACTTCAACTTTTTCGTTGTTGTTGGTTTGAGACAAGGTTTCTCTGTGTAGAGTCCGTGCTGTCCTGGAACTCACTTTGTAGGCCAGGCTCAAACTCACAGAGATCCACCTGCCTCTGCCTCCATAGGGCTGGGATTAGAGGCCTGTGCCACTTTGCCCTTCCAGCTTAACTCTGACTTACTTACTTTAATTATTTATTTATTTTTAACCTCTCCCTTCTGTCTCTCTTCCTCTCAGGAGCCTCACTTCCAGCCTGGCAATGAACGGGGACCTGGCTAAGCTGGCTAGCTCTGAACCACCTACCGATGTGAGTTGCCTTCATGTGGTGAGCACAGCTGTGGTAAAGTCGAGCTGGGGCGTCATCTGAGATCATCTCCTTATCCTCTCAGAGTCTAGATAGGGAAACTCAGGCCCGTGGACTTGCCCAGGAACTGGCTTCTAAGACTCAGATTTTTTGTTGTTGTTGTTGGTTTTTTAAAGACAGGGTTTCTCTGTGTAGCCTTGGCTGTCTTAGACTGGCTTTGTAGACCAGGCTGGCCTTGAACTCACAGTGATCTGCCTCCCTCTGCTTTCCCAGTGCTGGATTTTAAAGCATGGGCCACCACGCCCAGCAAGACTTAGATTTATTTATTTATTATGTATACAGTGCTTTGCTTGCATGACAGAAGAGGGCACCAGGTCTCATTATAGATGGTTGTGAGCCACCATGTGGTTGCTGGGAATTGAACTCAGAACCTCTGGAAGAGCAGTCAGTGCTCTTAACCTCTGAGCCATCTCTCCAGCCCAAGACTCAGATTTAAAAAACAAAACAAAAACCTCCCAGGACAGTGTCCCCGGTCACTAGTTAGGTGGCTAAGTATCGCTGAACATGAGGATTAGGAGCAATGCTTATACTCTAGCACTGAGCAAGGCCCTGCTGTGTGCTGCTGGCCGTGTCCTAGGAATGTTAGCCAATTTAGGCCTTTTGGGAACTCTAGCTAGTAGGCTTCGCCAGCCCCTTTTGAGGATGCCAGGGCCCAAGCTAAGTAGCTCACTTGGCCTGAGGCAGGACCTGACGTCTCTGACTCTGGAATCCTCCCTGGCTACACTTCTGAACTACTTCTGAGTTCAGAAAGAGGGGACGGTCTGGGTTTCCCGTACATTCCCTCGTCTCTCTGATGGAGCCCAATTTTCTGAGCAAACTATGTCAAAAATAGCCCTTGATTGGAGAGCCATTCAGCTAGAGGCTGTCCCAAGTGCCCTGGAATAGACATGTGAGTCTGTGTGTGTATGCTACGCCTTGAGATGTCAGAGGAAAATACGCACTGTGTTTGTCAGGACCTCACTTTCCAGAGGCAGGCAGGCAGGCAGGCACTAAGATAGACATCCTGTAAATTGGCAGATGCACAAGGTGTTGCATGCCGGGAGAACTGGGAAGGCCACATGCTGGGCGAGGGTAGTGGGGAGTCCTTACTACGTAGGTCACGTAGCGAGTGGTGTGGTGCCTGAGGAACAGCGTTCTTGGCAGAGGGCTCAGCATGTGCAGAGGCAAGGAAGCCAAGAGGTCTGGGGGTACAGTGAGAGGTGAACTAGGTGGTAGTGAGGACTGAAAGGCAGCCCTACTAGATGGTACAGAGGCTTGGAGGCCTCTATGGACTTTGGCTTGAGCAAGGAGAAGATGCCCCCGAGCAGTTTGAAGGTAAAGAAATGGTCTCTGACATCTTAGTGGCCATGGACGGACATCTTGCTTCCTAGGTGAAGAAACGCTTGCAGGGGTATGTCAGACTAGCTGCAGGGATCAAAAGGATTGTTAGCCTGATCCAAGTGACAGATGATAATGGCTTAGACCCTAGAGGCAGCCATTGCGGATCTTGATTGAATCTGTAGGTGATAAAGAGGGGACGTTCAGAGTCTCTTCTGAGGAAGAAAGCGGATAGCATGCAGGATCTTGGAATACTCTCAGGGCACTTGGCCTTAGCAACTGGAAGGGTGAAGCTCCCACTTACCAAAAGGGGGGTGTTAAAAGCTGGGAGCCGTATGAGGAGTCTGCTTTGGAGTTTGTTGAGTTCACGATGCTCTTTAGACATCCATGTGGAAATGCCAATTGGATGATTGGCTAGAGTGTGACATTTAGGGGAAGTGAGTGTGTTGGAGGGGAGATCTTGGGAAGTTGTCAGTGTAGAGATGGTGGCTGAGACGGACCTTGGGTCCGCAGGGGAGTAGGTGGAATGCTGGAGGGAAGAGGCCGCAAGCACAGCAGTGGAGACAGGGAGAACAGCTCTAGAGCCTGGCCAAGCCAAGCAGCCTCTGGGACTGCAGGAGTGTGCCAGCGGCTGCCAGGACCTTAAGTTGGGCTGCCGCCTCCGGTTAGCATCAATTGGATTTAGCTGCAGGGAGGTCCTCAGTGACCTTGGCAAATAGGTGCAGGGTGTGAAGGAGAAAGCCTGATTGGGTTGAGCCTACAAGAGGTGGGGCAGGCGGAGCTGTGCATAGTGAAGGGAACCAATACTTTGAGGGAAACAAATGGTAGCTAGAGAGAGATATGGGACCAGCATGATTTCTTTTTTTTTTTTTTTTTTTCTGTTTCTCTCTCTCGTTTTCTGTTAAGACAGAAGAAAGTAGAGCAGTTGGTGTACTGTGGGAGTGATCCAGTAGGGAGGAGAAAAAATCGGTGAAGCGGGAGAGAGAAGAGGGGTTGGCCTTAGCCTGTAGCAAGGACAGTGCCTGATCACAGAAAGGGAGCCATGCCCTTAGGCTCCAGGTGGTGGGTAGGAAAGCTTGCAGTTCTCAGGGAATAGGAAGCAAGGCCATTAGCTTCGAGAGGTTGGGGAGGAGGTGTTGGAGGTTTGAGGAGAGACTTGTAACTATGTTGTCTGTGGAGTGAACGGAGAGTGTGCGAGCGAGCTTGTGTGTGCAGTAGGTTGCGGCTCCGGAGTGCAGCGAGTACCAGTTGTAGATCAGCGATGAATCTGAAGGAAGACCGGCCGTCATTGCTGTGTGTTTTTCTCCAGCCACGTCTGGCAGCCCAGGTTCTGGAGCCGGCAGAGAGAGCTGCATTCAAGCAGCTTAGAACAACACCGAGCAGAGTTGAGGGTGTGGAGAGTTGTGTAAAGGCAGCTGTTGATGGTGGTAAAAGGGAACTGAGGGTTAGGAATGGAGACGGAGCTGTGAAAAGGAAGTGAGGTGACTGACCTCGCCTCCCAGAGGGGTTGAAGAATGAGAGAGTTGGGAACATAAAAAGAATGAGCAGGACAAATAGGAAATGGGCTGGGCTGGTGACAGACTTGAAGTTTAGACTGGGGCCAGTGGTGATAGAGTTACTGGGGAGGACTGGGGCTAAACGCTTGACCTCAGAAGAATGCAGGGCACTGAACCAAAGGATGCTAGGATTGTAAAGCCGAGGCTTTCAGTGATCCTGGGGATACTGTTTTCAAGGAATAATTGTTTTTCTGGAGGCTGACAAGGGGGGGGCGGTAGGGCACTCAGGTACGTGTTTGGAAACTAGATTATTGAAGAGAAGAAGAATAGGGGTTGCGGTGGGGTGACTGGAGAAGAAGTAGAATTCTTTCCCCCATCCAGATGATGAGGCAGTGGCTAGGGGTCATGACCTCAAGTGGTGGGGTACAGAAGTTGGGGCAAGTGTCAGTATAATTTGTTCGGGGCCAAGTAAAGCAGTGTAGTATGGGAGAAACAGGGGCCTGATGCCACCTCTGCCTCCCTCCTTTTCCTGATGTCATCTTTTCTCTCTGCTCCCAGTAACCATAGCAGCATTTTTTTTTTTTTTTAATTTTTATTTTTGTATACCCGGGGCCCATGTGCACAAGTCTAACTCTGAGGTGGATGCTGGCATCAGCACAGGAGTACAGGTGGGAACCCGAGGCCCCAAGAAACCCTGTGGGAATGAGCCGTTTGGCTTATGGGAGGCAGGCCCGGGATCACTAGAAGCCGTGCCCTTTTCATGGCTTCCGTCATTCTTTGCCGCCATGCTTCCTTGGGTAGTACTGAGACCTGTGGGTGTGCAGAGCAGAGGATGGGACTCCATCCCTCCTCTTGATGATGCTCTTAGGAGATACTGTGGGCTTGGAATGACCTCGCGGTCCTCTGGGGCAAGCCCCTATCCCTTCCCTTCCTGTATATCCAGATGGTCAGATTTCCCCCTTTCTTCTTCCATGTGTAAGGCATGTGTTGTTTGCCCCCTAATTGGAGGTCTCCTGGAGGAGACCCTTAGGTCAGCCTTGGGTTGGGGATCGAGCCACTGAGACAGTGAGAATGCTACCAAGTGAATAAAGCTGGGTACCTTTTCTGGGGTGATGACCTGGTGGAGAAGCCCTACGTGAGTTCACCTCCCAAGCCCTTCCCCCTGTGAGTTTGGACCCAGCCGAGAAGTGAGTGACGACTCTTGACCTTTCTCTGCAGGTCTCCGAGACCCGGGTCACCTCGAGTCCAGACCCCATTTCAGAGCATGGAGTCTCTTCCAGCCCAGTCCTCCCTGCTGAGGTCTCTGTCCCAGCCTCAGAGTGTCCCCGGCTTTCAAGCCACCAGAGTTCTCCTTACCAGTCTCAGTTCTCAGAAGTCCTGAGTCCTGCAGCTCCTGAGGCTTCCATCTGTCCCCCTGTGACTCCCGCATCCCCTAGTGCAGCCTTGGCTGATGAGCATCCTTGTCATTCCCCCAGCTCAGGGCTACCTGCTGAGGTAGCCCCTGAAACCCTCAGACCCAACAGCTCTTCTGTGGAGACAGTCTCAGGGCACCACAGCGCAGGGCAGCCCCCTGTCCTCTCGCCTCAAGCCCCGATTGAGGGCGCTGAGATGCCAGACCTTACGCAAACGTTCCCATGTGGGGAGGAGGCCACAGCCAGGGGTCACGTGGAACCCCGGCCCAGCAGCCTGGCTCAGCGCCGGTTCTCAGAAGGGGTGCTTCAGCCACCTAGCCAGGACCAAGGGAAGCTGGGAGGCTCACTGGCTGCTCTGCTCCAAGATCAGGGGAGCCAGTCTACTCTAGATCGTCCCTTTGGAAGTGGGACGGAGTCTAACTGGAGCTTGTCACAGTCATTTGAGTGGACCTTTCCCACAAGGCCCTCGGGTCTAGGTGTATGGCGGCTAGATTCCCCACCCCCATCTCCCATCACAGAAGCCAGCGAGGCCGCTGAGGCCGCTGAGGCTGGCAATTGGGCTCCCTCTGACAGGGAAGAAGGAGTGCCCCAGCTGGGACCAAGTACCCCATCAGCGCCAGAGAGCCTAGGAAGGCCTATTTCTGGGGTTCAGGGAAATGACCCAGGCATCTCCCTAGCCCAGAGAGATGAAGGAAAGAGTCAGGCTCAGTCCCCAGCTGGCCTTCCCTCTACTGTTGAGGGGCCATCCGGAACACCCTTACTACAGGCAGAGGAGAGCTATGAGGACCAGGAGCCGCTGGCGGGGCAGGAGTCCCCCATTACTTTGGTCACCAAGGAGGCAGCCCTGCCAGTGCTAGAGCCAGTACTGGGACAGCAGCAGCCCACACCCCCTGACCAACCCTGCATCCTCTTTGTTGATGTACCTGATCCTGGGCAGGCATTGCCTATTGAGGAGGAGGTGGTGACCTTAGGTTGGGCAGAGACCACCCTGCCCCAGGCAGAGGCTCAGGAACCCTGTCAGCTGTCCCCTGAGCCTGCGGGCCCTGAAAGCAGTTCTCGCTGGCTGGACGATCTCTTGGCATCACCACCACCCAACTCAGGCAGTGCAAGGGGAGCAGCCGGACCTGAGCTAAAGGATATGCCGTCACCGAGCTCCTGCTCCGAGGTAAGGTGGGCGTGGGCATAGGGCATCAGGGCTAGGCTTTGGGTGGGCTTCTTTCTTTGAACATGGACACCATAGAGTTCAAGGCAGCTGTACACCCACACCCATATCTCTGTAGTTGCTAGCAGAGCTGCAGAGGGTGGTGCTTAGGGTTTAGCTGTTTGCATTCACTAGTTGAGCAGTCTTGGGAGTGAACCCGAATTGTAAGCTTTGTCCTGTCATAGAGGGGTGTGTGTGTGTGTGTGTGTGTGTGTGTGTGGTGTGCATGCTTATGTGTATACACACATAGGCTAGAACAACCTCAGGTATCTCTGTCTATCTTACGACTATCCTGTGGTCTCATTGTACCTATAGCTCACCCATTTACCTGAGCTTGCTGGCCAATGAGCACTAGGGATCTTCCTGCCTCTGCCTCCCCATCACAGCGATTATCGGCACATGCCAAACTCTACTAAACCTGAGCTCTGCCGCCTGTGCTACAAGCACTTTCCTATGTAGCCATCTTCCCAGCCAATGAAACGGAGAAAGCTTTGCCTCTTGCCAAGTAGTCAACCTGTTACTGCTGGGAGTACTTATTATGCAAGGCAAAGTTGGGTAGAGCTGGAGGGCCTGGGTTCATCTGCTAGTGTAGGTATGCCACCTGGGCTCAGCCGACTCTACTAATTCTTTGCCCGGGTGTAACCTCGAGCCAGACACTTTCTGCCTCGGTTTCTGTGCCTGTGAAGTGGTGATGAGTGGGATGGGCTGCAGCTCTGAGAGGGTTAAATGTGTCAGGACATGTGAAAGCACTGAGGACCGGCTGGGCTCGTTATAAACGCTTTGTAAGTGTTGGCTTTTACGACTGGAAATACCGTTGAGTTCAAGATCTGTTTGGTAGACCAGCAGCTGAAGCCCAGAGGAAGAGGTGCCTTGTGCAGAGTTACCCAGCAAGTTGGTAACTGGGCCTACGCAAGGAAGGGTTGTCGGCTCTATGCCCTTTCTCCTACCAGGCTGCCTCTGCATTTAAGGGCTAGGATCCAGGTGGCTTTTGAGACATATTTTTCAGTCCTGGATTGGATAGGTTGGGGTGGAGCTGGAGGCCAGGAGGACCCCCCCCCAGCCCCCCCCCACTCCAAGCCCTCTGGAGTTTGGAGGAGGAGGAAAGGGTTAACACCACACTGACTCCTGCAGTAGGTGTGTCTGTCCCAGGATGTGGGTGACTCAATTGGCTTCTGGGCGGGGCTGCCAGGACTGCAGCTGCTCCCTCCCGGAGCTGGGGAGCAAGGCCGGGACAGGCAGGAGCCAGAGCCGTCAGACAGGTCCTGGCTAGGGGAGCAGCCCGGCCCAGGCCTGGTACCTGGCTTACCCAGCAGCCCCAGTGTGGTCAGTGGGGAGGTGGGGGGAGCACATGGCCTGGCCTGGGGACAGGGAAGCCAGCATGTCTGTCCTGGACCGGCTACTGGCCAACGCGGCACTGCGGGACGAGGCTGGCAGGCTCCGAAGCCCTGAGACCCAAGCCTGCCCTCCCTCTGGCTCTGGGGTGAGTCAGGGAAAGTTGGGTGGGGGTGCAGGGATCTTGTGCCCTGACTTTTCCTGAGCTAGCTGAGGGTGGAGTCTTCCTGGGGGAGGCTGGACAGAGGGAAAGAAGAGCCTGGGTGCTGTGAGGGCTGGAAGAGCTCAGGGTGGCCTCAGTACCTTGGCTTGCAAGCTGAGTTGTAAGTCAGGTGCCCTTCGGTGTCAGTGTGCCCCCTCCTCCCAGTCCAGTGTTTAGGCCTCTCCTTCAGGCAGGATTTCTCCTGGCAACTAGCCAGGTATTGCCCAAGGGCTGTAAACATGACCACAGGACTGTCCAACTGAGTGTCCATGTGTGCCAGGCTGTTTAAATGGCTCTTGATTGACCCTTTCACAAAGCTCCCGTATAATAGGAATTACCTGTCTAAGAATGATGATCCTTAGGCCCAGAGTAGGTAAGTGATTTGCTCAAGGTCACACAGCATTCTTCTGCCAAAGTGGGGCTCTGACACAGTAGGTAGCCACCATGCTCAATTTGGAATGACTGCCACCTCGGTTAACTCTAAGCATTCTTCCCTCCCTCCCTCCCTCCCTCCCCTCTTCCCTCCCCCCTCCCCCCCTTCCCCCCCTTCTTTATTTCTTCTGCTGTTTCCCAGGGACTCCTTGGCTGGTCCCAGAAAGACCTGCAGAGTGAATTTGGGGTTGCAGCAGACTCACATCCCAGCAGTTTTGGTCCTACGAGCTGGTCTCAAGATGCTTCTCAGAACTACAGCGTCGGAGGCCGGAGCCCTGGTGGAGACCCAGGTCTTGGGAAAAGAGACTGGATCAGCAAGTGTGGGCAAGGGTCTGGGGAGGGCAGCAGTAGGGAGTGGGTCAGCAGATGCAGCCTTGGCCAAGAGGCGATAGTGGTCAGTAGCGGCCACGATGACAGTGAAGCGCCTGTCCGTGAGTGGGCAGCGGGAAAGCCAGCCCAGCTTGGCACTCGAGGTCTGGAGGCCGATGCACCGGAGTGGGAATTTGGCAAGAGGGACTCCCAGGGCACTTACTCCAACCGTGACAAGGAGCTCCAGGCCCAGGAGTTTGGGAAGCGAGATCCCTTGGGTTCTTTCAGCGCCCGAGATGCAAGCCTTCAAGACTGGGAGTTCGGGAAGAGAACATCCCTGAGCATCAACCAGGATGCAGATGAGAAGAGTCAAGAATTGGGGATGAGGGACCTCTCTGGTGGCTATGACAGCCAGGACACTGAAGAGCAGGACCGGGAGTTCGAGAAGCGAGATTCTTTACCCGACACCCACGGCAGCCAAGCCACAGCCCGGCAGGACCAGGAGTTTGGCAAGAGTGCTTGGTTACAGGATTACAGTGGTGGCAGCTCAAGGCTCAGCTCACAGGAGAGAGGATTCGGGACACGAACCCTGAGTTCCGGGTTCAGCCCCGAGGAGGCTCAGCAGCAGGACGAGGAGTTTGAGAAGAAGACACCAAATGCTGAAGACAGGTTCCGCGAGGCTGGCAGGGGTGTGGGCCAGCCGGAGGCAGGAGGTGCTGGGGGCCTGTTGGGCCCTAGTACACCTAAGTTGCCAGATGGAGCCGCTGGGCAGAAAGACCAGGGCAACCGGCAAGATGGTGACTCCAGCCAGGAGATCACAGGGCTGCAGGGGAGAGTGCAGGCAGGAAGTCAGAGCCCTACCAACATCAACCTGGAAGACAAACAGATAGGGCAGCGAGGCTGGGCTGGGGAGTTCAGCTTTGGAGTCACAGCCCAGCCAGAGTCGGCATTTAGTCCCGGGCAGCAAGACTGGAACAGGGACTTGTGCGTGGAGGGCACTGAGAGCAGCTATCAGTTTGGCATCATTGGCGACGACAGATTGAGTATTACCTGCGTCAGCCCTTCCAGGAAGATGGGAGGTGGCCACTTTGTGCCTCCTGGAGAGACGAAGGCTGAGGCTGTGGACTGGACTGACCAGCTAGGTCTCAGGAACTTGGAAGTGTCTAGCTGTGTGAGTTCTGGAGGCTCAAGCCAGGCTAGAGAGAATGTTGTGGGACGAATGGGCTGGACAGACAGCCTGGGCTTGAACAATGGAGATCTCGCCAGCCATTTGGGAACTGGAGGTTCTGAGGAGCCCAGGGGGATGGGAGCTGGGGAAAGGGACTGGACTTCCGATGTGGAGGCGAAAAGCAGAGATTTGCCAGGGCAGGGAGAAGTAGGAGGGAACATCCAGGCCAGAGAGAGTGGGGTGGGGCAGCCCGACTGGTCAGGTGTGGAGGCTGGAGAGTTCCTTAAGTCAAGGGAGCGTGGAGTTGGACAGGCAGATTGGACACCTGATCTCGGATTGAGAAACATGGCCCCAGAGGCAGGCTGTAGCCCTGGAGAGCCCAGGGAACTTGGGGTGGGTCAGGTAGCCTGGGGTGACAATCTAGGTCTGAGGAACCTGGAGGTGCCCTGTGACTTGGAGTCAGGAGGGTCACGGGGCCGTGGAGTCGGGCAGACGGAGTGGGCCCAGGACTTGGGACTCCGGAACCTCAGGCTCTGTGGGGCCCCAAGTGAAGTCAGGGAGTGTGGGGTGGGGAGAGTGGGCCCCGACCTAGAGCTTGAACCTAAAAGCAATGGCAGTTTGTCCCCTGGTTTGGAGACTGAAGACCCCTTGGAAGCGAGGGAGCTGGGGGTCGGTGAGACAAGTGGGCCAGAGACACAGGGCGAAGACAGCTCACCGCCTTCCTTGGAGACTCATTCTGAAGACACTGGAATGGACACAGGAGAGGTGCCCAGTTTGGGAGCCAGGTAAGGCACTCCTCTGTCTTGGGGCTTCGAGGGACTGTGTGATCTCTGAGGAGGGAAGGCCAGCTTTCCCTGTGGATTTGTGTTCAGAGAACGGAGCCCTTTAGGGCTGGGAATGTTCAATTCCACATTTTATACTTTGTGTTGAACTTTGAATCACAAGACCTAGATGAGTTCTTTTCTAGAGGATGAACATAAAATTTGAGGCACCCTTTTGCCACTCATGCCTTCCCGATGACCGAGTTATGGGTGTCTAGGGAAAGTGGAATCTGCCACATCTTTGGTGATTTCTGGTGAGTTGTGCGTGCGTGCGTGCGTGTATGTACAAGTGCACAAGTGTGTGCAGACACACACACAAGCTTCTGTGCCTGTGGAATGACTGTCATTCCTGTCGCTGTCAATCTTTTGGGGGACAGTTCTCTCACTACTCTGAAACTTGCCAAGTAGGCTGGGTTGGCAGGTCAGTGAGCCCCAGGCGTCACCCCATTTCTGCCTCCCCAGTGCTGGGATTACAAGCACACACCACTGTGTCCGGCGTGTGGGATCTGGGGATTGTACTCAAGTGTTCATAGTTGCAAGGAAAACACTTTGCCAAATGAGGTCTCTTCCTAGTCCAGTTTCTGGTGAGTTCTGGAGGCCTCAAGCTCTGACGCCCAATGATCTGCTGGGACGCTTACAGAGGTAGTGGAGGGCAGCCCTGGCTGTGTGGTTTTGGCCCAGGATACCACAGCCCATATTATAGTGGGTGGTGACCTTGGTTGTCTGGCCAAGGGGTTGGGAGCTGGGTGATCTAAGCTGCTCTGTCTCAGAGCCCAGAAGAGCAGTGATGTGGGAATCTGAAGCAGTGATGTGGGGAGCCAAGGCCCAGCCCTGTGATCATGACCCCCAACCCCAAGCAAACTTTCTGTTCTCTCTCTTTTTTGTTCTCCTCCTCCTCCTCCTCCTCCTTCTTTTTTTAAAAAAGATTTATTTATTATTATGTATACGGAGCTCTGCCTGCATGTACACCTGCATGCCAGAGGAGGGCGCCAGATCTCATTATAGATGGTTGTGAGCCACCATGTGGTTGCTGGGAATTGAACTCATGACCTCTGGAAGAACAGCCAGTACTGTTAACCACTGAGCCACCTCTCCAGCACTTTCTTGTTCTTTTCCTTGTTTATTTATTGGGGGAGGAGGGGACAGGGTCTCTGTATGTGGCCCTGGCTGACCTTGAACTCGCTATGTATGCCAGACTGGCCTCAAGTTCAGAGAGATCAGCTTGCTTCTGCTACCTGAGTGCTGGGATTTGGGTGTGCTGCTTGGGCAAGAGAAGTTTTCACGGGGTCCAGGCTGGTAAGAACTAGCCAGGCTGTCTTAGCGGATGCTCTGAGAGCAACTCGGGTGACTCCACACCTGTGGAAAGGGTATGGAAAGGCTATTGCCTCTCTTTCCTTAACATTTTCTTCCACTGAGATTTGGTTTTGGTTTTCCTGCCTTTTTCAGTCCCAAGAGTGGGCGCTTCCCACCAGGCATGTGGGAAGGGAAGGAGAGGGAGGTGTTGGGTGGGGGCTGTTCTGAGCGCCGGAAGGCGCAGATGGTGGCGGGAGGAGAGCAGGAGGGACCAGGAAGGTGCTGGGGAGGCTCTGGGTGGGGGTTGAGAGAGACATTTGGCATGGAGGTGGACGAGGGTGAGAGCATAGGGTTAGGAAGTGAGCTGAGAAGGGAGTTCTCAGGCCGCTTGGCTGATGAGAGGAGTGGTAGGGGATGGCCAAGGTTGCAGCTGTCTGCGCATGTGCAGATCTGAATGCTGGGGGGTGCTTTCCTGCGGGCCTGGACTGGCTGCGGGGCTTGGAGCTTCCGTGTTACCAGCTAACCTGGGAGGCCCAGGGAGCACACACAGGCACAAGGGAGCACGGGTTCTACGCGCTTGCTCTCACTGTACTTCCTGGGACTCGGCCCGCTCGGCCCGAGTGCTCAGCTGTGTGGATCTTCATGGCTGCCCTGTGTAGCAGGGCAGGGGTTTTGATCCTGTCCTTCTGTCAGGCTGAGAGATGGTGTGACCTGCCTATGGCCACAGAGGATAGATACACCATACCCTTCTGACTTCCTTCTGTCATCCACTTTCAGGTGTGGCCACTGTATTCAAAACAGATTACTAAAGAGTGGGGCGCTGCCCTCTGCCCCACTGGGGATGGTTCTTGAGGAGGAGGAGGAGGAGGAGGAGGAGGAGGAGGAGTGGCATCCTCTTCCGTTATTTAGGATGAGGGAGGAGGCTCCTTGCAGACTGGCTGGGACAGTGACAGCAGGACGATGGCTTTGATGGTGAGGCTTCTTGAGCCTCCACACCCCAAAGCACCCATGCTTTTTGGGACATGCTACCATGATCCAACAAGTGTTGTCACCAGAGCTTAGAGTTTTAGCCCAAATGCAGGCAGCCGAGCCTCAGTGTTTCTTCCACAGCTGGAAGGAAACAATTGTCTGGGAGGGCCTGTGTGGAAGGCACATTTTTCTGACACATGCCCTAAAGGAGCCATGTTTGGAAAGAGCTGTGTACTCTGTGGCCAAGCATGGGACTCTGTTTCTAATACCTTATCTAGGACTTATGTAGGCGAGCAGAGTTTTCCAGACTCACCTGACTAAGGTCAGTCCGGCGAGCTAGTGCTAGGAGTGTCTGACACGGGGGAATTAATACAGTCTGGAATGCTTATCTTTCAAGAAAAGTTTGGAGGTTTCCTTTGTGTCGGGAAGTCCCTGAGAATGGGTCAGAGCATTCTGGTTGGGGGCTAGCCCTCCTTCTCTGCCCACCTCTGTGACCGCAGGCAAGTGACCTGAAGCAGTGGCCCTGTCATCTCAGGACCCATGTCCTCATATGTACGTTGAGAACTTAGTCCGGGCTCTCTTGGGGATTTTCATGAGGAAGGCTAACACACACGCACAGGGGTGAATACAAACCTGCCTCTCCCGTGGTAATTGCTTAAGATGAAACCAAGCAAACAACCAAACAACAGCAACAAACCTAGCCACCTGTGTTTGTATCTGTTTTGCAAGTGTGGACGTGAAGTGTCCATAAAGGGAGGCCCCTCGGAGACATCTTTGTTGCTGTCCTTCTGTTGAGCAGATACGTTATGGGTTGGACCTCAGGCAAGAATAACTACGGCAAACTAGCGTGGAGGTGGGCGGTGTGGGGCACAGCTTGAGTGGCTACTCTGGAACTAGGGCCATCCATGGCATCCTGGTGAGAATGCCAGAGCTGCTGCAGGATCCTTATTTTCTGATTTCTTGGTCATTCCTTGCTCTTGCCCTTTGGACCCCCATAATACTCCAAGAAAACTCAAAGGTCATTGAGTCCAGCCACCTCATTTCAGGGATGGTGAAACGGGGGGGGGGGGCCGAGCGGGGAGTAGGATTTACACAAGTTCCCACTGCTTATGACGGTGAGTCCCTTCTGTTTCGGTGGGGCTTAACTTTGTTGTCCTTTCTGAGTGCCCCGGTGTTTCTCTCTGGCACCAAAGCCAAGAAGATGCATCACCCCAGTTCTGGTGCCCTGCGTTCTAGGTCTCAGAGCCTTAAACACCTGGACCTGTTGCAGATATGCCCCTGGTACTTGCATCAGAAATAGTGGTGGAGGGTAGCGGCGGGCAGTTTGGGTGGTGGCCCAAGATGAGGGTGTGTGTGGAAGGGTTGGGTGAAGCATCCCTTCAGGCCAGGAATGGCTGTTCAGAACAAGAACCATCCTAACAATTCACGTCTATTCCTATTGTAAGCTAGTAAGCCCAGCGATGTTCTGGACTTTTATGACTCCCACTTAACAGGTGATGAAACAGAGGCTTGGACTGAGCATGTGACTCTGGGCCAAGGCTGACATGGGTGCAGGGCACAGCACATGTCTCTGTAAGCCCAGCAGGCTCAGCACCCAGGTTCCTGTCCTTCCTGTCCTGCCAGGAAGTCCTTTGTGGACGCCCTGGGCTCTCAGTAAGGGACGTTTCTCAGATGCAGAAGGCAGAGGCCCTTGGGTGGGTGTGCACTGCATTTTCCACGGCTCCATGTTCCACACCACTCCTAGAGCCTGCTCAGCAGAGTCCCTAACTGCCTTTCTCTGCCTTCTCAGTTGGTTCACATCCCCTCAGCGGCCTTGTCCAGGCTGGGCGGGGTACCTTGCTGTCATCTGGTTGCCATCTCCCTGACTCTGAGCTGGCTTTAGGGTGAGCTGGCTTTGGCTCCTGTCCAGGTCTGCTCTTGAGTCCTCTGTCTTGATGTACTGTAGCCTCTGCCACCTCATCCCTCCCCCTCTCCCTCCTGTGCTGCTTTCATTTCCATCTGTCAGCAGCTTATGGAAGGACAGACTGACACATTTTTTCCCTGTCCCCGTCTCATCTTCCTGCTCAGGACTGACTCACCTGCATGATTCTTTCTACAGTATCACTGGCTACTCAGCAGCTTGGCTTCCAGGCTCATTGTCTGATAGCTTTCATTACCCCTGAGTGTGTTAGGGTGCGGTTGTGTGCTGTGTGTGTGTGTGTGTGTGTGTTGAGGGAGCATGTTTTAGGGAGGGCAGCTGGATGTGGCGTGGGTGGTGCTGTCCTGGTGTCTGTGCCTTGCTCTGGAGGAGCACTGGGCAGAGGATACTCTGCTGTGCCGAAGTCCAAGGTGACCCTACCTGCCACTCAGCAAACGTTTGTGTGGTCTCATCTTTGGGTCAGGAATGCTGGGCCCACAAAGACTAAAAAGGAGCCTGCCTTTGCCCTTGAGGAGTTCCCACAGGCAGTGGAGACAGACACACAGGCTCGAAGGTGCTTGGAACTGTAGATGAGGGCTGGTCTAGGTTGGACCTCAGTCTCAGGCCTGAAGGGTTGTGTGAGCTCAGAGGGAACAGATGGGCCACTCTCTGGCTTGTCCCAGGAAGTGTGGCCATCCAGGCAGATGCTCCCAAGTGGAGCTTGAACCACAGAAACTTAGGCCGGCAGTAGCAGTGCTATTCCTGGGAATGTCTGTGTGCTGGATCCTATGCTGTCAGGCTTAGCTTTTTATTCTCCTGCCCTGGTGACTGCGGAGGAGCACCGGGTGTTTACAGGGGAAGAGACTCATGCAAGGGCGTGGGTACAGGTACCATTCCTAACTCAGAAATCCAAAACCCCAAATCTGAAACTTTTTTGTTTTTGTTTTTCAAGACATGGTTTCTCTGTGTAGCCTTGGCTGTCCTGGACATGCTTTGTAGGCAAGGCTGGCCTCGAACTCACAGAGATCCGCCTGCCTCTGCCTCCCCAAGTGCTGGGATTACAGGCATGCCACTGCACCTGGCTAAATCTGAAACTTTTAAAACCTGTTTTCTTTAGCTTTACATATTCTTTAATTTTATGCATATGGGTGGTTTGCCTTCATGTATAGCTGGGTACCATGTGTGCGCATTGTCTGTGCGAGCCAGAAGAGGGTGTCAGATGACTTGGAAATAGAATTACAAATGGTTGTTAGCTGTCCTGTGGGTGCTGGGAATTGAACCTTGGGTTCTCTAGAAGAGCTTTCGGTAATCTTAGCCACTGAGTCATCTCTCCAGCCCCATAAAATCTGAAACTTTTTGAGCACAGCATGATATTATACAGAAATCCATACATGGCATCCATGGCAAGTCACAAAGTACAGGTAAACCAAAATTACCATAAAATGACCGTAAATCTGCATGATTAAGGTCAGTATGAGACTCTAAGGAAGTTTTTCTTCAGGTTTTGTTATCTAGATAGCTCCTTATGGGCTAGGGAGATAGCTCAGTCAGGAAAGTGCCTGCAGACCTGAGTTTGGCCCCAGAAGACAATAGAAAGGCTAGATGTGGTAGTGTGAACAGTTGTATCTTAATGCTAGGGAGGCAGAGACAGGGTGGTCTCTGGGACTTCCTGGCCTGCCTGCTTTGCTTACTCGGTGAAAGTTCCAGGCCAGTGAGAAATCCTTTCAAAAGAAAAAGAAAGCAGCGCAGGTAAAAGTGCTTACTGTCAGTGTTTGACTGTCCGAGTTTGATCTGTGGGACCCACATGGTAGAAGAAAAGAAATGGCTCCTAAAAGTTGTCCTTGGAGACGGACATGCCGATACAGACGCAGGCAGGCAGGCACGCACGCGCACACACATAAACACACACACACACACACACACACACACACTCTGACAAAGAGATCTTGCGTTATCAAATATTTCAAATCTTGGAAAAGTCCAGACTCAGGCAGTTTGGTAACGGATACCCAGCCTGTAGTATGTGGACCAGGACTTTCCAAGCAACCAAGTAGGTGTAGCCCTATCTCTGTGTGGCTTACGCTTCAGGGAAGAGAAATGTGGTCTCATTTAAAGGAAAATGACTCTGGTTTCTCACCTATCCCTTTTGCAGCCCCAGCAGGTGCCTGGCTCGTTCTCCACCTTCTGGCTCCCAGAACCTTCTGGAGGGGACAGTGGCAGCCAGCAGCTCTAAGGCAACTTCGCAAAGGGAATCAGTAGCTTCGGGACTCAGGGTTGTGTTGGAGGAAGAAGGAGCCGCTGCGGGTGCTGGCCAAGGGGAGCCCCAGGAGTCCAGCGGAGACCCTTTGCCTTCCTCGAGGCCTCAGCCCGATGGTGAAGCCAGCCAGGGAGATGAGGTGGCTGGCCGCTGGAGTCTTACAGGGGGGCCTAGGCAGGAGGAGCAGGGGCCAGCCCCGCCCCCCCGGCGGCCTCCCCGAGGACCTCTGCCCAGCTGCCCCAGCGAGGACTTCTCCTTCATAGAGGTCAGTGGAGGGTGAACGTGTGCTGTGGTGGATGAGCGGTGGGAGGAAGGGTCAGGATACGTGGGTGTGGGTCAAACCCCAATCTCAGAGCTTTTCTGAGCAGTCAAGGGAGACAGACACAGTTTGTGGGTGCCTTAAGGCAACAAGAAACTGCAGCAGCCATCAACTCCTGGGGGTGATGTTGAGGTGCTCCTCTGGGGTGGAGCTGGGACCATAGCTGGGCAACAGCAATGGTGGTGTTGTTGTTTTGAGCAGGACACCGAGATCCTCGATAGTGCCATGTATCGGAGTCGTGCCAGCCTAGGGCGTAAGCGGGGCCACCGGGCCCCAGCCATCCGGCCTGGGGGCACCCTGGGCCTGTCAGAGACAGCAGACTCGGATACTCGGCTGTTCCAAGATTCAACAGGTATGATCAGTGTAGTAACTGAATGGAGTCTGTGTCGGTGTCTGGCCGTGTGTGGACAAGGGTGATGTCTGGCACGATGCTCAGGTTGTGATAACCTTCCCCTGACATTTGCAGAGCCAAGGTCTTCCCGGGTGCCATCTTCAGATGAGGAGGTGGTGGAGGAGCCTCAGAGCCGCCGGACACGGATGTCCTTGGGCACCAAAGGGCTGAAAGTCAACCTCTTTCCTGGCCTGAGCCCATCAGCCTTGAAGGTACCATCTGATCCTTCTGCACACACACACTCCAGCCATCTGGCTTGCCAGCCTTGCACCCAGCATTTCTATTTATCCTTCCTTCCTTCCTTCCTTCCTTCCTTCCTTCCTTCCTTCCTTCCTTTCTTCCTTCCATCCATCCCCGCAAGTCCCTTCTCCCATCTTTTTTCTTATTGTGCTGAGGAGGGTTCTGTAAAGTCCCCTTGCTCCTTGCTCAGTTCTGTGCAGTGTGCCAGGTTCGATGGAAGAAAGACCACCTCAGAGCTTCCAGGGTCCTGGGTGGGGGTTGGGCATAGTTTATGCCCATGAGTAGCTCTGGTGAAGGTGTGTAAAGAGGTAGCACAGCCGTGGGCTGGGCTGTTCATCAGAAGGAGTTATTTCCTGACAGTGACTGGGAATGGGAGGTGGCTTGGGCAGGGTTTCTTGTAAGCAGTTTCTCTTAGCCTTGAGGTAGGTGCACAGGCGTTGCCTCTGGGATGGGGACAGACAAGTGAAAACATAGGTGTGGAAAGTCACCACCCTTGGTTCAGCCTATCTTACTGAATTTTGTTCCTCTAGTAATCTTTCCAATGTGTTCGAGGTGAGGGGATCAGCTCTGCGGGAGGCAGGTCTCTATAAGAGGGATCCAGGCCTGGCTCAGGGGACTGCACTCTCTTGGTAAAGGCCTGGCCTTCTCAATCTTGCTGCTTGTCCATCTTCCACCTGTGTCTCCCAGGCCAAGCTTCGCTCCCGGAACCGCTCAGCCGAGGAGGGAGAGGTGACAGAGAGCAAATCAAGCCAGAAGGAGTCTTCCGTCCAGCGTTCGAAGTCCTGCAAGGTTCCAGGGCTAGGGAAGCCCCTCACGTTACCCCCGAAGCCAGAAAAATCCTCAGGGTAAGTAACTGAGCTCTAGGTATTCCCTGAACCTCAGGTATTATCCTCAGAAGGGGAAACTCACTTTCCAGAAGTAGAAAACTGGGCTTGAGAGGAAGTTGAGTTGCTTCATGTTAAATGGGCGATTGGGGGGTTGGGGGATAGGGTAGGAGGTGGGGTGGGGTATCCATATCTGCCCTGTACCCCAAGCTGCCTCTTCTGATGGGAGGGTAGGTAGTCTCACCTTGTTCACTTTCTTTAAACTTTGCTTTTGTGACCTTTGCACTTTGCACTTTCCAGGTCAGAAGGATCATCACCCAACTGGCTACAAGCCCTGAAGCTAAAGAAGAAAAAAATCTGATCAGGGTCCAAGGTAAAGATGTGCTTCTGGGCTGAGGTGAAAGTAGGGCCTGGTGTGGAGAACTCGCGAGGCCCTGTCCTGTGCCTCTTCTAGTCCTTAGCTCTCCTGCTCCTGTGAGAGGCTAGAAGGCGGCAGGTGAGAGGGTGTTTGCTGCCCTGGCTCCTCCGAGGCTGGTGTTTGTCCTGGGCCTGACGACGGGCGCGGGGAGGGACTTCCATCCCAGCTTGTGTCCTGTGTGCCGGGACAGTCCTCCAGGTGCCGCGCTTGACCCCAGTGTGGTCAGCTAGCCTGTGAGGTTTAGAACTTCTAACTTGAGGTCCTAGCAGGGACTTCCTCAGCACTGGGCTCCCATGATGGAGGGAACAGGGTGGCCACAGGGCAGAGGACGCAGGAGCCCTGTCTCTTCCCTGACCTTTATCCTCTCTCCCACCCAACCGCAGGTCCTTCTCATCTGGCAGTCTCAGGCAGTGCCATTCCTGTGGGGCCCCACGTAAGGAGACAGCTGGAGCCCGCCAAGGCTCCGACTGCAGCCTCCTTCCCCCTCCACTTCTGAGGAGTGTCTGGGAGGCACATTTATGCACTTTGTATCGCCGCCGTCCCAACTTCTCCCACGCCTCCCTCCCCGCCCAATTCCCTTACCTAGTGGTGGGAGCTTCTGGCTTTTCCCTTCCTCTCTTCCCTTCACCCTCTTTGCTTCCTTCCTCCCTTGGGTTTTCTTTTGATACCAATTTATAGCATTTTTATAAAAGCCTTTGATTTTTGTAATGGGTGAGGCCCCACCCCAAGCCCCGCCCCAGGCCTCCCTCTGTCCCAATAGGTGCCCCACAGAGACCAATGACATTTTACCACTTGAAACAATAAAGTTTTTTGGGAATTGGTGTTGTCCTGGACTGGTGTGTGAAGGGGACTTGTGTTCTCACTTTCTGGGTCAGCATTTGGGAAATGTTACTTTTCCTCTGTGTTAGTTTAGCCGTCCATTTCTGTGACAAGACGCTTGCATAAACACCCAGTGGAGGGATGGTTTACTTTGTGACATGGTTTCTTTCCATCGTGGTGGCTTGGGCAGGACAGAACAGAGACATTGAGGTGTGGGGGAAGCAGAGAGACCTTTGTTTTTGTGCTAGAGGGTGTCCCTCTTGCTTTTATTATCTCTGGTTCCCAGTCTGTTGGGCAGTACTGTGGTCATTCAGGGCACCCTCCCCAGACACCGAGATGTGTGCTGTTAGCCCAGGCTCTTCTCTGTCCAGCAGGATTAACCATCGTACTCTGGCCGGCCACCGGGTGCTCGCTCAGACGTTAGGCATGTCACCTCCCTTCCACCCTCTGGGCTTAGTGTCTCTGCAACAGGGCATAGTAGTTATGCTGGATTCCTGATCCAAACACCACCACTTCATCTCAGTAGTTTGCCACAGAAAATGTTATTTCTTGTTTGTGGTAGTCCTGTGTGGGTTGGTAGTGGGGTGACTTGTATTTCAGTCATCGGGAGTTCATGGTCCTTTCTGTTGTAGGCTCGCCATTCTTAGGGCCTTGGAACCCTGCCGTGCATCCTGATCAGGGAGCAGGGAATCAGTCACCTTGGGCTGCCATAACAAAATACAATAGGTGGAGTGGCTCATAAAGGGCAATTTATTACTGATGTATTTGTAGGAAGTCAGATCAGGGTGCTGTCAGATACCATGACTGGTGAGAAGTTCATTCATAGTGTATATACGGTTCCTTCCCTCTGTGTCCCACACAGTGATGTGGCCAAGCAGCCCCAGGACTCTTATATAATCTACTGCTCTCATGTACAATGCCTCTACTCTCGGTCACTTCCCAGAAGGCCCCTTACTCCTCACATCATCAGCTTGAAGTTAGGATTGCGACATTCCGGTGACAGACATTCCAGACTCACATTCCAGCCGTGCAAGGTCTTTTCTCAGGATCGCTTCATCAGATAGGGATGACAGTTGAAGGTGCTGTTTATCCCGGGGCACAGTGCTCTCCAGCTGCGAGCCGTGGAGCCGGGCACTTTACATGATTCCCCAGTACACTACAGGACACTCACGGGCTAGACATTTCCAGTCCAAAGAGAGAAATCAGCAAGGGGGCAGGAGTAAACTGTTCCTAGCGTGTCTAAAAACTTAAAGCTGGAAAATAAACCGTTGCTTCAAGGCTCTGCCTTCCGGGCTCCCTGAGGAAGAGGTCAAGGCCTTCTAGGGCTTCTCGGGTGGTGTTGGTCTTGCATTCAGGTTTTTTGTTTTTTTTTTATGATTCTCTTGGGGTTGCATGTCTATAGCTCTCGCACTGGTATCGTACACCAGGGGCTCTTCTGTTGCGGGGTCTCACGGAGCCCATGGCTCCACTGGGCATGGTCCTAGTGGATTTTGGGCCTCTAGTTAAGCCTATGTCTTGACTGGTCCTGAGACACCGTTGGGCATCCTTTGGCGTTCAGGTGAAGGTAGCCATGTCGTCAGGGAGTGTTCACCTTGTGGACCAGCTGAGATGGCGCTGCACAGGTGCCACTGAAGTTGTCTACTTGAACTTCCTGCTGTGAGCGCAGCCTTGGTTGTAACGGGGCCCACTGGAGTTGAACCAGGAGAGCCAAGAAGTGCAGTCCTGAAAAGTGAGGCGCAGAGCCTTGAGACACTGTGCAGTGAGCGCTGACACCCTGTGGGTGCTCCTGAACCCTTCCCTAACAGTGATTCCATGTTCCCCAGGCCCTGACATTTTTGGCCTGGAGTGGAAGGGTCAGTCCCTTTCTGAAATGCCACAAGGCAGTTTACTTCCCTTTGTGTAGAAGAGCAGCGCTCGGCTGGTCTATACTGATGTCCTGGCCATCCTGTTGGTGCTCTCCGCTAAGTACACCATGCAGAAACAAGGCAGGAGAGGCTTCATTTGGCTCCTGGTTTCAGTCCCTCGTGCTGGAGAAGGCAAAGCAGAGCAGCATGGCTCATGGTGTCAGGGGCCTTTGGTGGTAGAGTCGTCACATAGAATAGACCTGAAAGCAAGGGTAGCTAAACCAGAACCAGGTGAGGCTCCATTTCCCAGAAACTCCAAGCCTTCAAAACAAGCCGGGAGCACAGTGTTCAAAATTATGTGTGTGCGTGTGTGTTTGTGCAAGTGTACACACGTGAGCTTGTGTGTGTGTGTG
>OU015750.1:57196942-57227462 GCA_907169655.1 Acomys percivali
CACACACACACACACACACACACACACACACACACACACACACACACGTGCTTTTAAATTCAAGTTCTGCACACGAGAGAAAAGATGTGGTACTTGTCTTTCTGAGTCTGGCTTATTTCATATAATGCAATGGTTTCCAGTTATAATCCATTCCTTCGCAAAAGTTTTCTTTGCGACTACATAAAATTCTCTTGTGTTGTTACGGACCACATTTTTTTCTAAAGCACAATTCTTTTGTCCCCTTTTTCTCATGTGTTTTTGCGTGTTGGGATGTTCGAGGGCACATGTGCATGTACGAGGGTCCATATACATATGCGTGGGTGGAGGGCTGGGGCGGATGTCTTCTGCGTTAATTTTTGTGGCAGGGTCTCTCAACCAGTTCCTGAGCTCATGAGATAGTCTTGGTAACCAGTTTGCCCAGCCCTCCCCCGACCCCACCCCACTCGCCCCACCCCCTGTCTCTGCTTTTCAAGTCTAGAGTTACAAACACATCCACCCAGCACTTACCTGGGTTCTGGGGTTCCAAACTCCTGTGCTCTTGTTGTCAAGCATTTTAACCTCTGAACTAGCTCCACAATCCTTAAAGAATTCATTCTTAATCTTCACTGTACATCACTGTCTTTCTGGGGTGCTGGTTAAAAACATGCATTCCAGCCGGGCGTGGTGTCGCAAGTCTCTAATCCCAGCACTCCTGAGGCAGAGGCCGGCGGATCTCTGTGAGCTGGAGGCCAGCCTGGTCTACAACTCAAGTCTAGGACAGCCAAGCCTACATAGCTGTCTTGAAAAACCACCCCCCCCCCCCCCCCCCCCCCCCCGCAAAAAAAAAAAGCAAAAAAAAAAAGGAAAAAAAAAAGCATTCCAAAACTGGGGAGATGGCTTAGTGGTTAAAAGGCTGGCTGAGCATGCTTGAGGGCTCAAGTTCAGATCTTCAGAACCTACTTAAATGTCCGGTGAATTTGGCGTCACACCCGTAACTCTAGCCTGGGAAGGTGGAGACAAAATCCATGAACAAGCTGGGTATATCGTACAGACACACACATGTCAGTGGACCCGCCCCCAAGATGCCAACCCCGGAAGTATACTTAAGGAATTCGTGTTTGGGGAATCTCTGAAGTAGAGGAGAAAGGAAAGCTGCGAGCCTCAAAGGGGTTGCCTGGCTGCGCTCCTGGGCTGGTTTGTGCCAGGGAGCCCCTGCGCCAGTCTTCCCAGGGCCTAGCATGGCCTAGCCGCCATGAGCTCTGTCCCATTCTTTTCCAGCCCCTCCTCCTTGTAGGAGCAGGACTGGCAGGCACCCAAACCAAACACTTAAGACTCATTAGGGGAACAAATGGAGCCTGGGTCGATCCCAGCGCCAGAGTGGGTGCTGGGGGAAAGGCAGGAGCCCCTGGAACAGAGTCTCAAACTTTCCTTTTATAGCGGCGGGGGCGGGGGGGGGGAGGGGGAGAATAACTTTGTTAGGAGTCAGGGATGTACACGCGGGACTGTGGCGTAAAAGCAGCTGTCTGCAATGTTACCAAGAAAATAATACTGCTGTCATGTAGCCCTTTCTCAAACAGCGTCTGGGGTTCTAAGGAGTAGCTTTACAGGGCCTTATATACTCATATTGGGGGAGACTTTGTATTATCAAGCAGGCTGACCAATCAGAGTCAAGGGTGGCTCTGAAGACACCGTCTAGAGAGCTGAATGAGCTCCGGAAGTCACTGAGCCTCTTTGAAGGCAGCAGCTCAGCAAGTTTCTAAAAACAACCAGCCCCTCTCCTACCAGTTAGAAAGCTGGGCGGTTCTGCCTTGGGGCTCCTGCTGAAAACTCAGAGCAGGCAATCTAGTCCTAATCCCATTACAATTAGGAATGCCCTGACTGGGCAGTGGTGGCACTCATGTTTAATCCCAGCATTCGGGAGGCAGAGGCAGGTGGATCCCTGTGAGTTCCAGGCCAACCTGGTCTACAATGCGAGTCCAGGACAGCCAAGGCTACACAGAGAGACCCTGTCTCGGAAAACGAAAGAAAGAAAGAAAGAAAGAAAGAAAGAAAGAAAGAAAGAAAGAGAGGATACAAGTGATGGGATAACAATTGAGTTGTAATCTGAATAAATTGATAAAATTTTTTTAAAAAGAAAGAAATGCCTTAAACCTCACTTCCCTGTGCTCTGCTCTGGAGGCTCCCACCAAAGAGGAAACCCTGATTGTGTGAACTGGGTTCCCACGGATGGTGGAAGATGCTCCTGGAACCGACAGGTCAGTGCTCTCCCACATCCCCAACATCTAGGAATTGCTGTCTGAACAAGCTGGCCTTGGGGGACCCTTTGTGGTGGTAGTGGCAGGGTATTGTGGAAGTCTGAAGAATTGCCGCACATTGTGTGCCACTTCCTTCCTCCAGCATCCTGCCTTGGAGATGTGGTCCAGCTATCTGCTGCGGTCACACCTCGTTCCCGAGAGTCAGTTTAGAAAAACACGTCCCTCCCCTGGACAGCTCTGGAAGAGTCAGGAGCAGATCAAAGTTCACAGCCTGGGGAACCCCCTCTTGGAGCTCAGCTTTGAAACAGGTATGTGCTGGGTGTGGTGAGGCAAGCCTGCACACCCAGCATCTGAGAGGCAGAGACTGAAGGGTCAAGTGTTCAGGGCCAGTCAGGGTTGACGGAGAGTTTCGGGCCAGTCTAGGGTATGTGACACTCCATCTCAAATGGCAGAAAGCGCAGAGGCACGAAAGAGGTGGCTCAGTGGCTGAGAGTGTTCGCTGCGGAATCCCGAGGACAGTTGTTCAGACACTTGTGGCAGCCTAGCTGTGACATCTTGTAACAAGCTGGGCTTTCCTGACACCCTCTTCTGGCCTCTGCTCCCGTGTGGTCGCAGGTGTGTGCTTTGGATAAAGGTTTATTTGTTTTTATGTGTATGGTAGCTTTGTTGGCCTGGACGTATGTGTACCATGTGCAGCCCTGGTGCCTGAGGATGCTGGATCCGGTGCAACTGGAATAGCAGACGGTCCTGGGCTGCCGTGTGCATGCTGGGAACCGAACCTGAGTCCTTGGCAGGAGCAGCAAGTGCTCTTAAAGGCTGACCCACCTTTCTAGCCCAATAAGGTAAAATTTTTTTTTTTGTTGTTTGTTTTGCTTTTTTTTTTTTTTTTTTTTTTTTTTGATACAGGGTCTCACTAAATAGCTGTGGCTGTCCTGGAACTCACTATATGGACCAGGGTGGCGTTGAACTCACAGATCCTCCTGCCTCTGCTTCTGGAGTGCTGGGATCATACCTGGCCCGACAAAGTAAATCTTATAAACAAACAAACAAATAAAGATGGTTTAGTGGTTAAGAGCACTGGCTGCTTTTCCAGAGGGCTGAGTTCAATTCTCAGAACTCACAGCGTGGGTTACAACTGTGATTTCAGTCCTAGGGGATCCAGTGACTTCTCCTGGCTTCCATGGGCATTGCACACGCATGGTGTACATATCTACACGCAGGCAAGACATACATATAAAATAAAAATAAAGGACAGAAAAAGATGTGTAGTCTATGCACAAGTTCAAGCCAGACAGAAATCCCAGTGTGGATGGGGCAGGGTTAGCTGAGGTGCTATTAGCAACTGATGGGCTTTTGTGGGAGAGTAAAAGTCAGTGAGAATGGGGGCAGATTTAGTCAAAATGCATTTGTATTCCTGCTGGAGAGATGATTCAGCAAGTAAGAGCACTGTCTGTTCTTCCAAGGGTCCTGAGTTCAATTCCCAGCAACCACATGGTGCCTCACAACCATCTATAGTGAGATCTGATGCCCTCTTTTAGCCTGCAGGGGTACATGTAGAAAAAGCACTCATTTACATAAATAAACAAATATTTTTAAATGCATTTATATGTATGTGTGAAACGCTCAAATAATATAAAATGGAAATACATAAATAAAAAAGGTGTGAAAAGAGTGCTAGTTTGACACTGTTGGTTTGAGGTCTGAAAGAAGGTGAACCCAATCCCTGAGACAGAGCATCGACTGGTCTTGCTCTTCTGTCGCTTGCATAGTGAGGGCTGGGAAACATGCGCAGCCCTCCTGCCTCCTAGTCCTGTGATGGTCTGTGGGGCTTGGAGGTTGTGATTTTCTTGGGAGCTGATTTAACTTCTGATCCCTCTGAGCCAGGAGGCTTGGCTCACCTGTAAAACGCTTTTGCCCTTAAAGCTGTTGCTCTGGCTCCTGCCCCTCCTCTGTTATTTAGTGCCCATCACAGGCAGAGAAAATTCTGGCAAGTCTTACAGGCCCCTCTCCGCACCCCCTGGCCCCCCTCCTGTTGTGGGTGCCAAGTCCTAGTGGCCAGAGCTGTCTGGATGCAGAGTGAGTTTTAATCGAAGCCCAAGGAATGACTCTAATAATACTTTTATTTATACAGCACTCTGGCTCCTATGTCCTAACCTCCATTCATTAATTTTTAAAAGCAATATTTATCGGGTATTTCTCTGGTAGCAAACACAGAACATGTTCATTGTAGACAACTGAGAAAACATGCAGGAGAAATAAGAAAAGATACTGTCTGAGCTGGAGGTGTGGCTCAGCTGGTGGTGTGCCTACCCAGCATACACTAGCCCTGGGGTTCTATTCCCAGCACTACCTAAGCTGGGTGAAGTGGTGCACGCCTGTAATCCCAAAACTTTGAAGGTGGAGGCAGAAAAATCTGGCTGCCAAGGTCCTCCTGGGCTACACAGCAAGTCTGGAACCAGCCTAGGCTCCATGAGACAGTGTCGCAAGAAGAAAGAAGTAAATAATTACATGCATAAATAAATGGCTATAACCTCTTTTTTTTTTAAGAAAGATACTTTTAATTTAAAATAGATTTGATTTATAGAGAAGTTGAAATGATAGCTGAGAGTTCTACTCCCAGTTTTCCCTAGTGTTAATATTTTATACAATCATAGTCTATTTGTTACAACAGATAAAACAATACCAGCACACCATTGTTAACTGAAGTGTGTACTTTATTTACAGTTCCATATTTCCTCTCAGTGTCCCTTTAAAAAGAAGGACTTACTTTTTTAAAATTATTTTTATTTTATGTGCATGGGTCTTTGACCTGCCTGTGCGCCTGTGCACCATATGCATTCAGTGTCTCCTGGAAGTCAGAGGAAGGCATCAGATTTCCCAGGGGCTGGCATTACTGACAGTTGTGAACCATCATGGGGATGCTGGGAGCTGAACCACAGCCTTTAGAAACGCAGCTCTTAACTGCAGAGGCCTCTTTCCAGCCCCACCTAATGTCCTTAAAAAATAGTTTCAGGATCCTATCTAAGATAGTGCCTTAGATTTAGATGTCATGTCTTCTCAGGTCTGACTGTGACAGATTCTCAGTCTTTCCTTGTTTTTCATGACCTGGATACATTAGTAAAATGTTCTTCTATTTGAGTTTGTCAGAGATTTTCCTCCTGATTAGAGAGGGGTTATGAGTCAGAGGGAAGTGCCATTCCTCTGATAGCTTTCACATGAAAGGCACCTGCTCTCATAGTGATTTATCAGTTGACTTTACTTAGACCAGCTGGCCTGTGGACCTGTGGAGTGCTTGCTAGTGTTTTCCACTGTGAAGTTATTCTTCCTGTCCTATTCATTCATGTGTGTGTGTGTGTGTGTGTGTGTGTGTGTGTGTGTGTGTGAGACAGAGAAAGAGAGAGAGAGAGAGAGAGAGAGAGAGAGAGAGAGAGAGAGAGAGAGAAATAGGGTCTCATGTATCCTATTGGTCTTGAACTTGTTACAGAACAGAGGATGGCCTTGAACTTCTGATCCTCTAACCTTCGCCTCCCAAGGGCTGGGATGACAGGTGTCTGCTAGCCAGTTTGGGTGGCTCTTGGGATCAAGCCCAGCACCTCACGTGTAGTAGGAAAGCGGCTATATCAACTGAGCTTGGAAGCAGGCGCCTTTACCCAGTGAGCCATCTTGTTGGCCCCACACTGTAATCTTTAGGAAGAAATTATAAAGGGCTAATATTTTCATGCGTTTATTCTTAGTCTGAACCTCTTCCTCACCCACACTATTCTCCAAAGGAACAAAATTCCACCATGCATCTATTTACTTGTAGCACCCACCCATTTTGCCACTTGTTTTGACCGAGGTTCCATTCTTAATCTTATAATCTTCTTATTTCCGGTGGTTATTTTGTGTAGACACCTGCAGCCATTCTAACCGGGTCTGTGCTTAGTTTTCCTCACTGAAAACAAAATTACCCAGCACTTCCCAGGTCCTAGGCTGTGTGCTGTGTGCCTCCTTCCTACCCATGCCTTTGCTCAGTCACATCTGACACCAGGATGGATGTACTACGTCTGCCTTCGGGTTGTGGCTGAAAACCGTGCTGTATGTGGTGAGATCAGTTGTACAGCCTGCTGCACACCAGCCCTTGCTCTGTAATCCCAGAGTTTAGCACCAGAATACGCTTCAGTAGATAGGCTCAGAGAATCCCAGAGAAGAACAGTTCCAAGGGCAGATGCAGCACACCATAAATAGTCAAGTCTCTGTGCCTTGCCTGTCTGTCCCATGCAGTGGGGACAATGGCTTTCCCTCCTCCCAAGGCTGTTAGGAGGGTTACTGCCTCAGTGCAAGCCACGAGGAGGAGTGCTGTTAGCACGCTATTTCTCACTTGAACTTCTACGAAGTAATCTACCCACCCTCTGTGGATACTCCACTCATCCAGGGGGTAGGTCCGCTTGATCTGAAGCTGTAGAAGTTCTTAGTCCCGCCCCTTTTAAAACATGTGTGCATGTGTGTGCATCATAGGCTCTTCTGACAAGCTATTAAGAAAAGTATGGTAATACCTATAAAGAGGAAGGCAACCCGTGGGCGCAAGAGGGGACAAGAAAGAGTAACGGGGATGTGAATATGATCACAATGCATTATACACCCTATGACAGCATCACAATGAACCCCATTATTGTATCTTATAAGTATATGCTAAAAACGTTACCGAATTAACTACACTGGAAGTTTCCAAAATATTAAAGATATACGTTTGTGACGTAGAAGTGCATGCAATGATACATGTGCTCATTTATGAATGCATTAAATAATAAGATCTAGGGCCAGTGAGGCAGGTCAGCAGTACAAGCCTGGTGCCCTGGGTTGGATCCCCTGAATCCACAGAAAGGTGAACAGAGAGAGAGGTCACTCCAGTGTTGGGGGATGGTCTGATGTATTTTGATATTAATTACTGTTTTCTGTCTGTGACCCACCTTTGCTTAATACAAAGCCATCCCACTTGGGCAGGACAGAGGAGATAGGTGGGGCTAGGAGGGGGGGGGAATGAGAGGAATTCCGGGAAAAAGAAGAAAGGACCGCCACCAGGAGAAGAGAGAGACCTGAAGTGAAGAGAGGAAGGCCGCCATGGGTTAGCTGGAGGAGAAGCACATGGCCGGCGCCGTGAATGGAGAATCCAGCCCCGGTGAAGAACATTAGCAAGTATTTGAGATTATGGATGGGAGGTAGCTTGATAGAAGTTATTAGAAGCAGATGACATGGGATTGAGACAGGGATCCCATGCCTGACCCACTATGGGAGGCATTTTAGAGGATTGATATGTGCCCTGCCCCAGGTTAACTAAGGCTATCTTAAAATATAGCAAGTGTCTGTGTCTTGATTGATTGCTAGCTGGGCCTACAGATAATACTGGTAATACAGATATATTGTAAAAACAATAAGTAATTGTCTTTTAGCCTCCCCATGTGTGCCATGGCACATGTGCTCCTCTCCATGATGTTCATGCAAGCACATACATGTACACAGTAATAAGACAGAGCAAAAGAAAAAAGAGACCTAGAGTTATGGCTTTGAGGTAATGATGTTTTGGGAACTGTACAAATGACTGCGGTGAACCATGAAATACCTGCCATTATTATTTTTTGTTTATTTGTTTTAGATTTATTTATTTTATGTGTATGACTGTTTTGCCTCCCCGTAGGCATGTGGACTATTTGTATACCTGGTGACCACAGAGGTCAGAAAAGGATGTTGGATCTCTGGAACTGGAATTTTGGGCAGTTGTGAGCTGTTATGTAGGTGCTAGGAACTGAACGTGGGTTCTCTGCAAAAGCAGCAAGTGTTTCTGCAGAACCATGTCTCCAGCTACCTTTGTGAATTTTGAAAAATCTATATATATTTTGCTATTTCACATATGTTTATAATTTATTTTTGTCATTTTTTGCCCTGCCGCCCTCTCTTATCCCCCTCCCCCTCCCCCTCCTGATAAACCCCATCCTTTTGTTTTGTTATTAGTTTGCTTGCTTGTAGACAAGATCTGTCTGTATAGCCCTGGCTGTCCTGGAACTCAATATGTAGACCAGGCTGACTTTGAACTGACAGCGACCTGCGTCTGAGGTATGTAGCGCTGTGCCCACACACTGTGTGTGTGTGTGTGTGTGTGTATTGTGTGTGTGAATGTGTGTGTGTGTATGTGTGTGCGTGTGTGTGTGTGTGTGTATGTATGTGTGCGTGTGCGTGTGAGTGTGTGTGTGTGTGTGTGTGTGTGTGTGACTTGTTTGCTGGAACAGGGTTTTACTATCTAGCCCTGGTTAGATTAAAGTTCATGTTCTTCCTGTCTCAGCTGGCCAAATGCCGGGGTACAGGCCTGACTGTGCCATGGTACCTAGCTTGTTACTCTTAATGAGAAAGGGCTGGGCACTCCTAATTTCATGTGTCTTGTTCACTATATTTATATTGAAAAGAAATGCTAAGTTTCAGAAAGAGATGAGTGAAATTTTTTTTTTCCAAGACAAAGTTTCTGTGTGTATCCTTGGCTGTCCTGGACTCACTTTGTAGACCAGGCTGGCCTCGAACTCACACTGATCCACCTGCCTCTGCCTCTGCTGGGATTAAAGGCATGTGCCACCACACCTGGCTTGAGATGCGTGAATCTTTTATAGCCTTATTCTTAGCTCTCACATGGCTGAATTCTTAATGCAGACTCCAGATGACAACTGAACGGGAGGAATTTATGGGGTTTTTTCCAGCTCTGTGATTCTGAGTCTGACCCTGGAGAGTTCTGGGATGAGGAGAGGGTCCTGCTCTTTGGATGGTGGCCCAGGACATTCTTACTGAGAGCTACTGCTCTTTCTTGCTGGGCGGCTGGGTTCCTAGGTCTAACAGAAGCAAAGGCTCCCCCGAGGGCCTTTGCCCTCCTGATCAATAGCTGCTGTGGCAGATCTATTGACCCAGACCTTTGTTTTCAGGAAACAGTCCTTTCTCTTGTTAACCCCAGCCAGCCCAGCCCAGCCCTGGACATGGTGCCTTCTGTGATTTGGGCTCAGCATTAGGGCCAAGCTGAGTAAGAGAGGAGTAGCACTCCATGGAAGAGGAACACTCACCAAAGACCAGAAGCCATTGCTGCCGGACCCTTCATCTGAATGCCAGGCTCATTTCATCTGTGAAAAGTGCTAAGCTGTTACCTAGGCTTTTCTGGCCTTCCGCATTGCTGCTCCTCTGGCTCTTTAGGGTCCAACAGGATTCTAGCCTTTCCTCAACACACAGGGAGGATTTTTTTCCACCCCAAGATTCAACATTCCCTCTTCCCAGCTCTCCTTTAGTGCTCCAGGGCTTGAGGGCACATATGCAGACAGACAGACAGACAGACAGACAGACAGACAGACAGACAGACAAGAGACACAGACACAGTCATACACACATACACACACACACCTCTTCCCATTCTCTTCTTCTTTCTTGCTTTTTCCTTTCCCTTCTTCCCCTCCGCCCTCCCTTCCCCCTCCCTCCCCCCTCCCTCCACCACTTCCTTCCTTTTCAGAGACATCACACTGTATAGCTCTGGGTAGTCTCAAACTAGTGATCCTTCTGCCTCAGCTTCGTACTGATGTGACAGGCATGCCACATGACTACACAAGCACAAGTCTACAGATTTATAGACTGTTGAGTGACAGCTTTACCTAGAGTGAGCCGGGAGTTGTGGACTCAAGCTTTAGGGGATAGAGGAAAATGTGTTCCGGGCTTCCCCTACACCTGCTGTGTCCAGCGCCTGGCATCCTGCGCTGTCATCACTGACAAGCCACATCTCTGGCTTAAGTGATGCTCTTCCCTGGCCTTTTGTTTTGTTATATACAACCTCCAGAGCAGTGTTAATGCTTCTGACCCTAGAATGGTCCTAGAATTTGCATGAAAGGAAGATGAGCACATCAAAAGATGTGCTGTGGGGTCCAACGGGGGGAAACCCTGCCGGGAGAAGCTGAGATACTACTCATCAGACTCCTGAGTTCAATGCAGTCCAACGTTTGTTTTATAGTTCATCAATTATTCATCCTTGATAGACGGCAAAGAGCCAGACACAGCCCAGTCTCAAGGGTCAAAGTCTAGCAAGGAAGATGGCGGCAGGAGATAAACAGAAATATGATGTCATAGAGCTTAGAATGGCAACGTATGTGTGTACTAGTCTCCTTGCCCATGGTTTCACTTTCTATATGTTTTTCTGCAGTTGACTGTGGTCTAAAAATAGTAAGTGGGAGATTCTAGAAATAAATAACAGTTCATTCGCTTTAAAACCACACACTGTTCTGAGCAGCAGTATGAAATTTTGCGCTGCCCCATCCCATCGTGCCTGGGATGGGAGTTATCTCCTTGTTCAGTGTACTCACACCGTATGTACTACCCATGTGTTAATTGTGTTCAGGTAATCTTGAATTTTATCTAATAGCTCAAAGTGCAAGACTAGTGATGATGGCACCTTAATATGCCAAAGAGGCTGTGAAATGCTTCTCTTAATTTTTGCATTAAAAAGATGGGTGAAATATTTTGAGGGAGGGAAAAAAATATAACTACTGTGATTATTATCCAGTGGCATAATATTTATCACTGGATGCTATCACCATTCAATTATTATTTATTGCTATTAATCCCTCACTACAAATGACCTGTAAATTAAATTCTATTGTATATATGTGAAAATTACAGAGTCTAGCTGTGTTTGTAGTTTCAGGCATCCACTAGGGGCCTCGGACTTTGTCCCCACAGATAAGCGGTTGAGAGGATGGCTGCGGCGTGTAAGGCTACTCAGGGCAGCAGCTGTCCCCCTTGTGGGGTTTGAAGCGTTTGCTGCTGAGCAGTCAACAAGGAACGTGGTGAGTCATTAGGCCAGAGGAGGAGGGTGGGGATTAGCTCCCCGAGAGGATTGAGTTTGTACAAAGGTTGGGTATAAAACAGTGCAATTCTCAGAAGGCAAGGATTGCATGAAGTTGTGAGTGGTGCTATATATACACATAGGCTCCAGACTTAATAGAAACAAATTTCCTGGTGACTCTTGAGGTTGGAAGTCTAAGACTGAGGTCTCAGTAAGTTGAACTACTTCTGATGCCTCTTCCCTTGGCTTCCAGATGGCTGATTTCTCACTGTGCCTTGTGTGTGTGTGTGTGTGTGTGTGTGTGTGTGTGTGTGTGTGTGTCTGTCTGTCTGTGTATATGTCTGTGTGTGTGTTGCTTTGTCCAAATTTTTGCTGATTCTGACAGCAGAGCCTATTCTAGCAGCCCTATTGAATGGAATCATGGGTTTCAAGTCCCTGCCTCCAAATCTAGTCACATGCTCAAGGACTAGGGGCTTCAACATAGGACATTAGAAGACTCTAACAGAGCCTCTAGTGTGGCAACCGTGGAAGAGGGAGAGGTGGGCCTAGGTGGTAGTGATGGGACAGAGTCAGACGCAGGAAGGCCTTGCCTATCAGGACTGGGTTTCACACTTTAGGACTTGGAGGTGCCTGCTGCTGATTTGGCCTGGAAAACCTCATTGGAAAGTGAACAACCTCAGTTTCCTGTCCTCCCCCCACCCCCATGCTCTGGCCATTCTGGGAGGCATATGATCTTTCAAGCCTTTGGCCCCTAGGGCTGGTCACTGGAGCCACACCCCAAGGAAGGATCAGTTTTGGCCCTCTGCCTGGGCTGTGTGGGATCCTTGCCCAGCTGGGTTGGCCCTGGAAGCTTATCAGAAACTTTCCAGAAACTCCCTTCTTAACAGATGTGACTGCACAAAGCCCGTGCTGAGCAGTTTTACGGGTGTAGAGAGAAGGGGAAAAGCCAAGCGTCACACTCCTGCCTTTTGCAAACTCCCCATGTCTCAGATGGTCCAAGGCCCGGCACTGTTGCCCCGGCTTCACACTTACCTCCCTAAGTCTCATTGGTTACCCTTTTCTTCCTCCACAAGATGAAGGTGGCGAGGACAACACAACCAGAGGCCTGGCCCTTCCAGCTTCTGGAACCCAGAGGAAGTAGTGGTGGGGAAGACGTTTCCACTGTGGGTAGAGGCATCCCAAATTTCATCTTCTAGCCAGGGTGGGGTGCCTTGGGAATCTGCTTTCCTAAGGCATGTAAGGCTGGGTGGGGGCAAGAATGGACAAAGAGGTGTGCTGGCTGTTTTATTTATTTATTTATTTATTTTTAAGTAGAAAACACTTTTCTTAGTTCTTTGAGAGTTTTATATAACCTGCTTTAGTCATCTATCCTTCTCTTTAATCTCTTGTGTATTTATCCTCTCACAATTTCATACAAAATGGTCACACCTCCTCCCAGTGTCCCCTCTTATTTCCCCGTCCCTTCTACGTTGAAGAGCAAAACCCAGAGCCTTGAACGATTGGGCAAGTGCCCTGTCACTGAGCTGTGTTCCCAGCCCTTTCAGAAGCATTTGCATTTGAAGTATAAAGTGCAGCGGATGTTGTGTGCATTTCAGTTCGGTGCTTGGTTAATTCTTCCCACACAAAGACAGCAGTGGAGCCACCACTGCGTAAAGGTGTAGAGCACGCCAGCAGTTCAGTGAGCGGCCTCCGCCTTTGTACCCCAGGGGGCAGCTTCTATCTTTCCTTGATCACAGCAAAACAAAACAAAACAACAAACAAACACCAACCTTAGGTGCTGGGAGTCAATATTAGGAACTTAACTGCAAACTTATGTGTTGATGGTATTTAGATGTAGGGCCTTTGCAAGGTGATTAGAGTTAAATGCTGCCTTGAACAGGTGACTGAAGGTATTAATACATTTGAAGGAAGAGGGAGACTCACGCCAGCATGCTTGCTTTGTCTTACCGTATGACGCTCTGCCATGTAAAGATGCAGCAATAAGGCCCTTACCAGAAGCTGGTGTCCAACCCTTGGATTTCCCAGGCCTCTGAACTAGAAGATAAACTGTAGGGAACAGAAGCAGCCCTGATTGACTTCAGTCAGTATGTATTGTTCGCATGGGCACAGTCATGACAAAGGCTGAAGCCTCAAACACATGGGAGGTTGCCAAAGCCATTTCCCACATGGCCAAGGCTAGGAGAGATGGCCAGAGCTTCTGAGGGGTCTGAGTAGAAGCAAATGACGGTGTGTACAAAACCTCTTCCTCCAGAGTGCTTAAGGCCTGAAATTGCTCACCTTCTAGTTTGAGGTAGAAGTATCGGAGTGCACACAGCCTTCCTGATTCCCAACTTTTTTGTTATGTGTCTACACTTCCTTCATTTCCTTTCCACCCCCCAGTCAGGGATCCAGGACCCAAGCTGTGGGGAGTGGCAGTACTAAATAAACCTCTTCTTTTAATATAAACTATCCACTCCATGCTATTTAGGCATTGTAATGGCCAACAGAGTAAGACAGTTCCCATTTGAGAAGTCTTAGTATCCCCAAGGCCACCGCACTGTGAGATCAACTGCGTGGACATGTCGGTCATGCACAGGTGCTTTGTAAGTACCAGTGTTTGGGACTCCTAGAATATTCATGGACAAGTTCCAGATGACCTCAACCCCATATTCAAGCCATCCTCTTAGTCTGTGCCATGATAGAGTGGAGGTACCTCAACCCTCTGGTCGTGCCACGCATGTTCTGCCCAAACCTCTGACCCTCAGCATGCAGCTACACAGTACCATGGCTGTCTCAGGTTGCTGGAGTTTGGGATAACATATGATGTATGTGTTATAGGGCAGAAAGAGGATGGCTCCTAGAAGGGACACTTTAATATTCCTACCGGGTAGGAAATGGAAAAACTCATAGCCAACCAAATGAAGTTGCCTTCGTGAGCCTTCGGTCTGCTTGCTTCAGCCTCTGACTGTTCTTCAGAGTGTCTCATTACATTTAGACCTGGTGTCAAGTGTCTTGTGTTGGTCAGTTTCTTGTCAACTCTACACAAACTTGGAGTTTAGTTTCTTGGGAAAAGGAAATGTCGATTGAGGAATCACCTCCGTCAGATTGGTCCATGGGCATGTCTATGGGGGCATTTTCTTTCTTTCTTTCTTTTTTCTTTTCTTTTCTTTCTTTCTTTCTTTCTTTCTTTCTTTCTTTCTTTCTTTCTTTCTTTTTTTTTTCCCCGAGACAGGGATTCTCCATGTTATCTTGGCTGTCCTGGACTCGCTTTGTAGACCAGGCTGGCCTCTGAACTCACAGCGATCCACCTGCGTCTGCCTCCCGAGTGCTGGGATTAAAGGCGTGCACCACCATGCCCAGCTTATGGGGGCATTTTCCTGATTAATGGTTGATGCGAAAGGGCCCAGCCCAGTGTGGGTGGTGTCACCCCTGGGAAGATGGTCCTGTGTTGTATACAAAGCAGGCTGAGCAAGCTGTGGGGGGACAATCCAGAAAGCAGCATTCCTCTACGGCCTCTGCTTAGGGTTCTGCCTTGAGTTGCTCATTGCCTTGGTTCCCTGGATGATGTGTCACAGCAAACCCGTTCCTCTCCCAGCTGGTTTTGGTCAGGGTTTTGTCATAGCAAGTGAGAGAGTAGCCAGAACACCTTTGCTGTCATGGCTCCTGGAAGCAGAAGGCATCACTCATACAAGTCTTAGCCTTCTTAACAGAGCTACTGAAGGAAGGGGACTTGTAATGTCTGGGGAGCAGAGCTAGGTACGCAGTGCTGGAAGGCTGGCCGACAGAGGTAACCTTCCCTCTGGCCACCAGAATCCTTTCTATAGCTCCTAGACAGCAGTCTTTTCTGAGAGCCCAATTCTGGGCTTACCTCTTTTCCTGTATCATGTGATGCTATCATCACTATATAGATACTGTATGATATGGCACATAAATTTTTGATGGAGGTGTGACAATGGAGGTTGCCTGACTTCCCTGAACTTCAGTTTTCTTAGTCTTAAAAACAATAAGTAGTCCTGGGTGTGCCTAGGGCTGTAGCAAAGATGCCCAGAGAATCACTCATTTGTCTATTATCTGCTCAGCCTTTATTAACATGTTGACCAAGCAAAATGAAACCAGAGTGGAGGTAGGGTGTCAGCTAGCGTGGTTGGCATTATTACTGACTTTTAAAATGGGTGCGTGTATGTGTATTGTGTGTGTAGAGGTTAGAGGTCAGTCTCTGGTGTTGTCCCTCCATGTGTCCACATTATTTTTTAAGATAAGGCCGCTGGTTTTTACCTGAAATTTTTATTTGCTATTCAGCTAGATTCACTGGAAATTGAGCCTCAGGGATCTACCTGTTTTCTCCTCCCCAGCACCATAATCATATGTGTGCCGCCACACCCAGGTTCAGGGGATTGAACTCAGGCCCTCATGCTTGGGTGGCAAGCACTTTACCAAAAACAACTTCCTCTGCCCCTCCCCCCTCCCCTATTTTTTTCTTTTTTTCTACAGATGAAGACAAGCCTGGGGTCAGAACGCTGGCAGAAGAAACACAGGTGATGCCATTTCTGTCTGTCTATCACCCAAGTGATTTCAGGCGGCCACGGTTCTGAACGAATGGCCTTGAAGGCTGCCTGGGCTCACAATCATGCCTTAGGCTTGTGGGGTGTGAATCCATTGTCGTCTCTTCTCCAGCCTCAGTGAGTGTGGATGTGTTGGAGATGATGGCCAATGAGCAGCCGCAGCCCTCAACAGGCCCTGGACACTGAAGGTGGCAGCACAGTGCAGCTGGCCTGCCTTCCAACGGAAACTGCTTTGGGGCCTTTCCTTTGTGATCTCTATGGGTGGGGAGGGAATGACTTGCAAACTGCTTTTCCTCCAAACAGGTGTGGGAAGAAGAATTTGATTTATTCTATCTTTTAAAAAATAGCTCTGTTGTGCTGGAGAGGTGGCTCAGTGGGTAAGAGCACTGGCTGTACTTCCAGAGGTTCTGAGTTCAGTTCCCAGCAACCACATGATGGCTCACAACCATCTGTGATGACATCTGCTGCCCTCTTCTGGCCTGCAGGCATACATGCAGGCAGAGCACTGTATACATACATCAAAATAAAATAAATCTTTAAAACAAAAATAGCTCTGTTGCATATAAAGGGGGAGGAAGTCCCCCTCAGGCACAGTCATAGGGGAGGAGAGTAGAGGGAAAATGGGAGGGAGGGAAGAATGGGAGGATACAAGGGATGGGATAACCATTGAGATGTAACAAGAATAAATTAATTAAAAAAAAAATAGCTCTGTTGCCAGGCAAGTGGCTCATGCCTGTAATTCCAGCACTGGGGAGGCAGAAGCAGGCAGATCTCTGTGATTTCAAGGGCATCCTGGTCTACAAAGTGAGTCTAGGACAGCCAAGGAGAGAAATCCTATCTCAAAAAACCAAAACACAAACCAAATGAAATGAAACCAAACCAAACCAAACAAACAAACAAACAAACAAAAAAAAACAAAAAACCAAACAAAAAGCTCTGTTGAGACACAAATAATGTAGCACCTAAGCATTCATTGAAAGTGTGATTTTGGTAGCATTCAGTGCTACAGCTGTCACCAAAGGCAATTTTACATGGTTTTATCATCTCATAAAGGTATTTTATACCTCTTATGCATAATCTTCTCCCTGATCCCATTTTGCCTTTACCTGCCAATTCTTTTTGTTTGTTTTGTTTTGTTTTGTTTTGTATTTTTGTATTGTTTTGTTTGTCTGTTTGCTTTCCAGACAGGGTATCTCTGTGTGATAGTCCTAGCTGTCCTGGAACTCTCTTTCTAGGCCAGGTTGGCCTTTGCCTCCCAAGTGCTAGGATTAAGTGCATGGGCCACCACACCCAGCCCTTCAGCCCTAATTCTATGGACTTGTCAATTCTAGACATTTCATATACACAGAATTTAGTAATATTAATCCCCCCACCCCACAGACAGTTTCCTCTATGTAGTGTTAGCTGTACTAGACTCACTTTGTAGACCAGGCTGGCCTGGTCTCACAGAGATCCACCTGCTTCTGCCTCCTAAGTGCTGGGATTACAGGCGTGCGCCACCACACCCAGCTTGTGATATTAGTTCTTAGTGACTTGTTTGTTTTGTTTAGTGAGATGACTTTAAGTTAAAATTTTAAAAAATATTTTGATTTATTATAATTTATTTAGATTACATCCTGAATGTTATCCCCTCACTGGTATCTTCCAATTTCCACCCTCCCTCCCTCTTCTTCCCTATTCCCCTCCCCTAGACCTCTGTCAGAAGGGGACCTCCTCCCCAACCATATGGCCACAGAATACCAGGTCTCATCAGGATAGCCCCCTTCCCCTTCCTCTGTGCGCCGCCTGGCCTCCGCACCAAGGGGAAGTGACCAAATCGGGGCCACCAGAGTTCATGTCAGAGGCAGTCCCACTGTCCCCACAACCATGGAGAATGCATTGTCCATTGGCTTTTTCTGAACAGGGTGTCTAGGTTCACTGCATGCATTGTCCTTGGTTGGTGCAACAGTTTGTGCAGGTCCCCCTGGGACCAGATCCTCCAGCCTTGATGGTTTCCTTGTGGGGCTCCTGAACCTTCCGGGTCCTTCCATCCCCCCATTCTTCCATACCACTCTCAGCGCTTCACCTGGAGCCCAGCAGCAATCACATCGATTGATTGGTTGTATCTGTGTTTATGTGTGTGGGCATGCACATGCCACAGTGCACATGGGGACAGGTCAGAAGACAACTTTAGACGTTTGTCCTTTTCTTCCACCATGAATTTCCCCAGGGTTGAACTCAGGTTTTCAGGCTTGGAGGCAAGTGCCTTAACCTGCTGATCCATCGCTCCAGCCCTGGCTCTAAGCTTTATTCATATTACCATATGTGTTAGCTTTTCATTACTTTTTCTAGGGTGAGGATAAAAGAATACTGACAGACTTGCTCATGATAGGTAGTGAGGACTCTAAGTTACACCCCAACCATTTAAACTATGTTATTTTGAGATGGTCTTGCTTACTGTCCCAGGCAGGCCTTACACTTTCAATACTTTTGCCTCCGACTATTGAGTAGCATGTATTGCCGTACCTAATCATTCCTTTATACTGTCAATAAAGTCCACGCTGTGACTACACTGCATTCGGTTTAGTGGGGGTTTGGCCTGCTTTCACCTTTGGGTCATTAAGAACAATGCTTTTCTGTTGGAAATGTTGGTGCACACTTTTAATCTCAGCACATATGAGGCAGAGGCAAGTGGATCTCTGTGAGTTTCAGGACAGCCAGGGGTACATAGAGATATGCTGTCTCAAAAACCAATCAGCCAACCAAAAAAGGATAATGCTTTTTGTAAACATTGTGTATGTGTGTGTGTGAGTGTTTGTGTGTGTGTGTGTGTGTGTGTGTGTGTGTGAATGAGTGTCTTTTAGGTATATACCTGGAAGTAGAATTGTTGGGCAGTAGAAGACTCTATGTTTAGTCCCTTAGAGGGACTGCAGGCTGTTTTCTAGCAGTTGCATTATTTTCTGTCTCTACCAGTAGGGTAGTGTTCAGATTCCCCATGGGACATGTCTCTAATTTCATGTGTTTCCCCAGTGGCTAAGGATGCAGATCCCCTTCCAATTTTCTTGCCGTCCTTTCATATGCTTTCTTTAAAAAATATATTTTTTAAAAGATTTATTTATTATGTATACAATGTTCTTTCTGCATGTACACCTGCATACCAGAAGAAGGCACTAGATCTCATTATAGATGGCTGTGAGCCACCATGTGGTTGCTGGGAATTGAACTCAGAACCTCTGGAAGAGCAGACAGTACTCTTAATGTCTGAGCCATCTCTCCAGCCATCCTTCTTTAAAACATTTTTTAAAAGATGCATTTACTTTTATCTTATGTTTATAGGTGTTTTGCCTTCAAGTAGGTACGTGCATCATGTTCATGCAGTGCCTCCTAAGGTCAGGGCACTGGATTCCTCCTGGAACTGGAATTACCAGTGCAAAAGGTTGTTAGCAGCCGTGTGTGTTCTGGGACTTGAACCCAGGTCCTCTGCAAGAGTAACCAGTGCTGCTCGTGCGCGCGCGCGCGCGCCTGTGTGTTTGAAACAGGTTCTCTCTAGGCCTTAGTTACTTTTCCTATGTTGTGATAAAACACTACAAACAAGACAACTTATAAAACAAAGTATTTAATTTGGAGCCTTATGGTTTCAGAGGGTTGGAGTCTGTGACCATTACAGTGGGAAGCATGAGAGCAGGCAGCAGGTATAGTTAACGGAGCAGTTGCTCAGAGCTTACATCTGGATTCATGGTAGAGAGCTAACTGGGAATGGCTTGGGCTTTGGAAACCTCAAGGCCCCACCCCCAGTGGCACACCTCTTCTAACAAGGCCACACCTTGTCATTCTACCCAAATAGTTACACCGACTCGAGACCAACTATTCAAACATATGAGCCTATGGGAGCCGTTCTCACTCAAACCGCCACAGTGCATTATGTAACTCTGGCGGTCCTGGAGCTCACTGTGTGGACTAGGCAGGCTCGGAGTTCACTGAGATTCTGGAGGGAGTGCTGAGATTAGAAACCTGCGAGACCACACCCTAGGAAGTGCCATCTCTCCAGTCACCTGATACCTCTGTGGAGAAAGGACAGTGATTTGTATTCCTTGCTGATTTTTCCTTTCACTGTGAGTTGTAAATTCTTTATATCCTCCTCCCACACATCCCTCAGGTTGGTTTACTTTTAAGGCTGTTTAGAAAAGGCCATTTCCTAACTTCCTGGTTCCTTTGTTTACTGGCTGGAGAACTGACAGAAAATAAACATTGGCTGGTCCATGGGCACAACCCACACTCTTTGGAGCCAACAACTCACATGCTGGACTGGTGATAATGGAATACACAGGGGCCCTCCTGTCCCCCTCCCCCAACTCTCTTCTCCCCAGTTTTCCCTATGTTAGAAGGATGGCCTCGGGGTGAGGGTGCAGGGGGCATCACCTGTGGGATTCCCATGCCCTCATCCATCTGCAAAAGTTGGATTTTTTTTTTCTCTCTCTCCTCCTCTCCTCCTGTTTCCACTGAAAACTATCCTAAGAGAAACACTTCTGAGAGCAGCTCAGGTGTGGCGTGACAGGGCTACTGGTGGCCAGGAAGCCGTGAGGGAGGCCTGGGGGCTGGACAGTGTGGCCACTGTTGGTTCTCAGGCAAAGGAAGGGACGTTTCCTTCTCTCAGATGCTGGAGCGGGTCAAGTGGCCAGGCTCTTCTCTGACTAAGGCCAGAATGTAATCCTGGGAGGCACGCTCACACCCTGGGGAGGAAGGAAGGGACAGTGGCCTCTGTCTGTCTCCAAGAAGGATCTTGGCAGCGTCACTCAGTGTTTGTTAAGCTCTAATGTCGAGCCAGGCATAGCGCCGGGCATTTTGTGTTCCTTATCTGGTTAAACCCCAACTCTAACTTTACGGGTTAGGCAGTGTGTCCTAAGCCACAACAGGAAAGTGAGTCCGAATGAATAAACTCGTCAGCTCCCAGCACGCAGGTGGCAGAGCTGGCTGATCAGAATATCTGCACTCTTAAACTCCTTTTTGATTCAAAGAACACCCAAGCTCTGGAACCCAAAGCCTGTACATGATCGTTTCATGCTGCCAATTTCCATCAAAATTTGCATGGGCGGTAGCTATTTGCAGAAGAAAGAGCCCTGAGCCCTGAGGGTTCAGGAGACTGTTCAGTGGGCAAACAGATTATTCCAGGAGAACCCCATAAAATCCAGGCACAGTACAGCGTGTCTGTAGTCCCAGCACTCATATGGGGTGATGGGTGCTGGAGACAGGAAAATTTCTGAAGCCCATGGGCCAGCTAGTGAGGAATGGCAAGAGAACCTTCCTGAAGCAAGGTGGAAGGCAGGGGCTGGCATCTGAGATTGTCTTCTGACTTCTACACATATGCGGTGGCATGTGGACACCCATGGTCACACGCACGAGAGCAAATGGCTACACACACACACACACACACACACACACACACACACACACACACACACGATAAAAAAAATGAAAACAAGTAAACAAATGGCCGCCACTGAGACCCGCCCAGCCTGTATAGGTTTTGTGTGATGTTAGTTGATTACATCATCCTTCTTGAGGTTTGTGTCCCGTACAATGGAGATCACATGCAGGGTTATGGAGAGGTCAGTGGAGATTACGGCGGGGAGCACGGTTTGTCAGCTCCAGCATTTTGAAAGGTCAGGGGTTGTTATTCTTATTACATTGTTCACTTAATTCGAGTCACATCCTGTCATTAACAGTCCCAAATTTAGATGATAGGTCTGAGACTCAGCCAACAAGCTCGGTGTTGGCCCATTCTCCTGAGCAGTCCTCAAGATAACAAAAACATGGTGCTGCCCAGGTCCTGGGCTTAGAGTTCACTTTAAAAAATGTATTTCTTGGGCTGGAGAGATGGCTCAGCAGTTAAGAGCACTGACTGCTCTTCCAGAGGTCATGAGTTCAATTCCCAGCAACCACATGGTGGCTCACAACCATCTATAATGTGATCTGATGCCTTCTTCTGGCCTGCAGGTGTACATGCAGGCAGAGCACTGTCTACATAATAATAAATAAATAAATCTTTTAAAAAATTTTCAAAATGTATTTCTTTGGTGCGTGTATGTGGGCATGTATGTATGCATGTGCGAACATGTGTGTGTGTGTGTGTGTGTGTGTGTGTGTGTGTGTATGAATGAGTGTGAACACCAGTACAAGCCTGTGCAGGGACATCAGGTGGTTTTCTCAGTTGCTTCTCTATCATATTATTCTGAAATAGGGTCTCTTACTGAAACTGGAGCTCACAGCTTCCACCTGGCCAGCTGCCAGCCACCCCCTGGCATCTGCCTGTTTCTGCCCCCACTCCCCTACGTGCTGGGGTTACAGGTGCATGCTACCACTCCTGGCTTTTTAATGTGGGTACGGGGATCTGAACTCAGGTCCTCATGCTTGTGTGTCAACATTTTGCAGGTTCACAACTCCCTCCCTCCCACCCCCTCCCTCCGCTGACATAGGGTTACTCTGTGTAGCCCTGGTGGTCCTAGAACTTGTTCTGTAGACCAGGCTGATCTCAGACTCACAGAGCCCTGCCTGCCTCTGCCTCCTGATTAAAGGCGTGAGCTACCACCACCAGGCAGATCTGGAGCTTTTAATCCTACCAAATTGGATCCTGGCTGTTGCTTCTCCAGTGCCTGCTGGCTGAAATGCCCAAGCCTCACTTTTTCTTGGTGCAGAAGCTGGGTGTGGTGGCGCACGCCTTTAATCCCAGCATACAGGAGGCAGAGGCAGGTGGATCTCTGAGTTCAAGGCCAGCCTGGTCTACAGAGGGAGTCCAGGACAGCCAAAGCTACACAGAGAAACCCTGTCTCAAAAAACTAAAACAAAACAAAACAATAGATGTAGGGCTGAGCGGTGGCGGCGCACACCTCTAATCCCAGCCCTGGGGAAGCAGAGGCAGGTGGATTGCTGTGAGGCCAGCCTGGTCTACAAAGCGAGTCCGGGGCAGTCAAGGCTACACAGAGAAACTCTGTCTCCAAAAGCAAAAACCAAACCAAACCACCACCACCACCACCACCACCACCAACAAGAACAACAACAACAAAAACAGGTGCAGGATGGCTGCTTGGGACAAAGATAAGACATATTCATCAAAGGTTCATCAATGCATTGGTTGGGACAATGAAGTGTGAACAGTGTGTCATAGGTTGAGGCACCTAAGGTCCAGAACTTCTCTTCTATTTTTCTGTGCCTCTGTTGGGACCATCTGTAGGATGGAGTCCTGTCACTTGACTCATACTAGTCTGTGCTATCAGAAGGTTCTGAGTTGGTTTGTGTAAAGTGTTGGCTGGCATTGCTCTGCCAAGTGTATGTCCTGCTGTCAGGTAATACAGAAGGGAGGAGAGACTGCCCCTCACACCACTCCTAGAGTGGGGTGGGTGATGGAGACAGCGGAATCTCCTGGATGCTTGGGAGTTGGCCAGCCAGCCTGGAATATTCAGAGATAGAAACAGTAGATAGACTCAGTTTCCACAGCTGGAATGAGGCAACTGACTCCTGACAGCTGGCCTCTGACTTCTGCGTGCACTCTTTGACAAGTGCACGTTTGTGTGCGGATAATCACACACACTAATAGTAAACAACCTAAAAGGAAGTACAAAGATAGGGTCTGGAGAGGCGGCTCAGCAGTTAAGAGCACTTGATACTCTTGCAGAGGACTGGAGTTTGGTGCCCAGAACACACATGGAAGCTTACAACTATTTGTAATTCCAGTCCCAGGGCATTTGGTAATGTTTTCTGACCTCCAAAGGCATCAGGTACCCATGTAATGTACATACGTACATGCAGGCAAAACACTTATATACATAAAATAAAATAATTAAACCTAAATAAATTTAAAACATGCATTGAGAAATAAAAGCCAAGTGTCATGAGGAATAATGAAAGAAAAGAAGCCTGGACTGGTGGTGGTGTCACACACCTTTAATCCCAGAGGCAGGTGGATAGCTGAGTTTGAGGACAGCCTGGTCTACAGAGTGAGTTCCAGGACAGCCAAGGCTACAAAGAGAAACTCTATCTTGAAAACAAACAAACAACAAACAAACAAGCCAAAATCATTAGTTTTTACTTCAAAACCTATATTCCACAAAACTGAAAAATCTAAATGAAACGGACTATTTCTTCATAGATACAACTTACCAAAGTTAAATCAAGACTAGGCAAACAATTTAAATAGTCCTATAACCCCTAAGAAAATAGAAGCAGTAATTAAAAGTCTCACCCCACGCCCCAGAAATCCCAAAAAACAAAAACAAAAAAACCTCCCAGAGAGGTTTAATGCAGAATTCTACCAGACTTTCATAGAAGAGCTAATACCAACACTCCTCAATCTATTTCACAAAATAGAAACTGAAGAAACACTGCCAAACTCATGCTTTGAGGCCACAGTCACCCTGATACCGAAACCACAAAAAGACTCAACAAAGAAAGAGAATTTCAGACCAACTTCCCTTATGAATATTGATGCAAAAACACTCAATAAAATATTTGCAAACAGTATCCAAGAGTACATCAAAACATCCACCCTGATCAAATAGGCTTCATTCCAGGGATGGAGGGATGGTTCAGTATACAAAACTACATCTATGTAATCCACCATATAAACAATCTGAAAGGAACACACACACACACACACACACACACACACACACACACACACACACACGACCATTTCATTATATGCTGTAAAAGCTTTTGACAAAATCCAACACCCCTTCATGTTAAAAGTCTTGGAGATAGCCAGGCTCAGTGGTGCACGCCTGTAATCCCAGAACTCAGGGAGGCAGGTCTCTGTGAGGTCAAGGCCAGCCTGATCTACAAAGCGAGTCCAGGACAGTCAACGATACGCAGAGAAACCCTGTCTTGAAAAAACCAATAGAAAAAAAAAATTGGACGTCAGAGATACAAGGCACACACTTAAACAAAACAAAGGCAATATGCAGCAAGCCAATAGCCAACATCAAATTAAATGGAGAGAAACTTAAAGCAGTTCCACCAAAATCAGGGACAAGACAAACCTGCCCACTCTCTCTGTATCTCATCAAGATAGTACTTGAAGTCCTACCTAGAGCAATTAAGATAATTTAAGGGGACCGAGGGGATGCAAATTAGGAAGGGAGAAGTCATAGTATCACTATTCACAGATGGTATGATGGTGTACATAAGTGACCCAAAAAATCCTATCAGGGAACTGCTAAAGCTGATAAACACCTTCAGAAAGTGGCTGGACACAAAATTAACTACAAAAAAAAAAAGTTAGTAGCTCTCCTTTATACAAACAATAAATTGGTTGAGAAAGAAATTAGGGAAACCACACCCTTCACAATAGCCACAAATAATATAAAATATCTTAGTGTAACTCTAAGCAAGCAAGTGACAGACCTGTATGACAATAACTTCAAGTGTCTGAAGAAAGAAACTGAAGAAGACATCAGAAGATGGATAGATCTCCCATGCTCGATTAACATAGCAAACATGGCAATCTTACCAAAGGCAACCTACAGATCCAGTGTGGTTCCTATCAAAATTCCAATATAATTCTTTATAGACCTTGAAAGAGAAATTCTCAATTTCATATGGAAAAAAATTACCCAGGATAGCTAAAATAATCCTGTACAATAAAAGAGCTTCTGAAGGTATCACCATCTCTGATTTCAAGCTGTACTACAGAACAATAGTAATAAAAAACTTCATGGAATTGGCATAAAAACAGATAGGTTGAGCAATGGAATTGATTTGAAGACCCAGAAATAAACCCACACACCTATGAGCACTTGATTTTTGACAAAGATGCCAGAACCATACAATGGAAAAAGGAAACATCTTAAACAAATAGTGCTGGTCTAACAGGATGTCTGCATGTAGAAGAATGCAAATAAATCCATATTTATCACCCTATAAAAAAAATCTCAATTCCAAGTAGTTCAAAGACCTCAAAATAAAACTAGATACACTAAATCCTAAAGAAGAAAAAGTGGGGAATAGCCTTGAACAAACACATTGGTACAGCTTCCTGAACAGAACACCAACAGTTCAGGCACTAAAATCAATAATTAATGGGACCTCCTGAAAAGATTCTGCAAGGCAAAGGACACTGTCAATAGGACAAAACAGCAGCCTGCCGAATGGAAAAAGATCTTCACCAACGCTACATCTGACAGAGGGCTAATATACAACATATATAACGAGCTAAAGAAATTAAACCCCAACAAATCAAACAACCCAATTTAAAAATGAGATACAGGGCTAGAGAGATGTCTCAGTGGTTAAGAGCACTGTGTCTGCTCTTTAAGAGGTCCTGAGTTCAATTCCCAACAACCACATGGTAGCTCCCAACCATCTATACTGGGATCAGATGCCCTTTTCTGGCAGGCAGGTGTAATGCAGATAGGACACTCATCCATAAGTAAATGAATACATCTTTTAAACAAGGGGTGGTGCTGGTACAAAGCTAAACAGAGAATTCGCAACTGAGTAATTTATAATGGCCAAAAGAAGCACTTAAAGAAATCTTCCTTAGTCATCAAGGACACACAAAGCAAGATAGCTCTGAGATTCCATCTTACACCCACCAGAATGGCTAAGATAAAAACTCAAGTGACAGCACATAGTGGTGAAGATGTGGAGCAAGGGGAACACTCCTCCACTGCTGGTGGGAGTGCAAATTTGTACAATCACTTTGGAAATCAATCTGGTGGTTTCTCAGAAATTTGGAAATAGTTCTACCTCAAGACCCAGCTATACCACTCCTGTGCATATACCCAAAAGATGTTCCACCGTACTACAAGGACACTCCCTCAACTATGTTCATAACAATTTCATTTGTAATAGCTGGAAACTAGGAACAACCCAGATGTTCCTCAACCGAAGAATGGATAAAGAAACTGTGTTATGTTTACACATTAGAATACTACTCAGCTGTTAAAACAAGGGCATCATGACATTTGCAGGCAAATGGATGGAACTAAAAAATATCATGCAGAGTGAGGTAACCCAGACCTAGAAAGACACTCATGGTTTGTACTCACTTGTAGGTGGATATTGGACATAAAGTACAGGATCACCATGCTACAGTCAACAGACCCAAAGAAGCTAAATAACAAGAATGACCCAAGGGGAGGGGGGCTGGAGAGATGGCTCAGTGGTTAAGAGCACTATCTGTTCTTCCAAAGGACCCAGGTTCAATTCCCAGCACCCACAAGGCATCTCTCAACTGTCTGTAATTCTAGTTCCAAGGGATCTAATGGCCTCAACCAATGCAAATAAAGCAAAATTAAATAAATCAGTTAAAAAAAAATGACCCAAGGGAAGATGCTTGAATTTCACCCAGAAGGGGAAATAAAATAGACAATGATGGAAGGAGGGGCCAGGGTATGAGAGGAGTCAGGGAGGGGAATGGGGGCAGGGGGTTCAGGTGTGGGGAAAGGGGGCAGGGCTGGGAGAAAGATCTGAAATCGGTGGGGGAGCATCTTTGGGGTGAGTTGGAGACCATCCGGGTGAGTTGGAGACCTGGGATGGGGGAGGCTCCTGGGAGTCTATGGGGGTGACCCTAGCTGAGACTCTTAGCAGTGGGGGATATGGAGGCTAAAGTGGCCAAGCTCTGTTGCCAGGTGGGACTTCTAGCGGAGGGATGGGGACACTAAACTGCCCACAAAACCTTCAACCCAGCTGGGCGTGGTGGTACATGCCTTTAATCCCACCACTCAGGAGGCAGAGGCAGGCGACACAGGGAAACCCTGGCTCCAACAAACAAGCAAACAAACAAAACCCAAAACAAAGAAAAAAAACAAAAAAAAAATCCTTCAACTCCAAATTTGTCCTTTATACAAGATGTGCAGGGATAAAGAAGGAGCAAAGATTGAGGGAATGGCCAACCAATGACTGGCTGGACTTGAGACAAATCCCATAAGAGGGAACCAACCCCTGAGGCTATTAGTGACACTCTGCTATGCTTGCAGACAGGTGGCTAGCATAACTGTCTTCTGAGAGGCCTCATCCAGCAGCTGATGGAAACAGAGGCAGAGACTCACAGCCAAGGAGAGTGGGAGTCTTGTGGAAGAGTATGGGGGTGAAGGATTGAGGGAGCCAGAGGGGCCAAGGGCACCATGAGAAGAGTGACAGAATCAACTAACCTAGTCAATGGAGGCTCACAGAGAATGACTCACAAACCAAAGGGCATTCATGAGCTGGACCTAGCAGGCTCCCCCCCCACACCCCACATGACATATGTAGCAGATGTGTGACTTGGTCTTCATGTGGGTCTTCTATCAACTGGAGCAGAGGCTGTCTCTAACTTTGTTGCCTGCCTTTGGATCTCTTTCCCTTGTGTGGCCTCACTGGGAGAGGCTGTACCTAGCCCTGCTGTGACTTGATGTACCCGGGCAGGTTGGTACCCATGGGGGGTTCTTTTCTCTCTTTGGAGAAAGGAAAGGGAGAATGGGGAGCGGGGGACATGAGGGGGGACTGGGAGGAGAGGAGGGGGCTACAACTGGGATGTAAAGTGAATAAATAAATAAATGTTAACAAAAAAAGCATAATGAAAGACAAAGAAAGATGCTGTTAATGTTATCTTGCCAAAACATTTTTGTAGCGTAATATATTAATAAAAGATATCATGAACTTGGAAAAAAAAGAAAGAGAAAGAAGAGAAGGGGAAAAAAAAAGAAGAGAAGGGGAAAGACTTTCAATCAAAGATATTTTGAGGAGGTAATATTCATTCGTTCACTGCGTATTTCCTGAGCATTGACCACATGCCACATAAGGCACTAGGCACCAAAGATGCAGTAGTTGCCACAAGCAGTGTGGTCCTTGACCTCAAGGAGCCAATAGTCTAGTGGCTGCAGGGGCATCAACCTTCTCAGGATAGCCCGAGGAAAGGGAGACAGACGTATAATGCTACAGACCGAATGATGGAGTAACCGGACTTAGACTTAGGGGTCTAGGGATACTTGTTATTTTTGTTTTTTGTTATTAAATGCTTTAGCTGGTGTGGGAAGGAACAGCAGAATAAAGTGAGGCAGGTAGGTGACTGTGGCGAAGGGCAGCATCGGTGGCTGGGGGAACACCAGCTGCGAACGTTTTTTGCGGTGGAGGAAGCAAGAAGGTGGGAAGAGCAGAGGAGACCAGTGTGTCGGAGGCACAGAGGGAGCAGGGGCAGCGTGGAAGGAAGCTGGGCAGGAAGGAGCCACGGGCCTCGAAGGCTGTACGTACGCTGTCTTCTTACATGTTTTTGGTTTTTTGTATGAGAGAGGGGTGGGGGAGAGGGGAGAGGAGAGAAAAGAGTTTGTGAGTCCTGGGACAGAACTTTTTTGGGACTCACTCTTAGTAACTCACTTCCTGTAGTTGATTCTGCTTCCTGAAGGGCTCACAACCTCTCAAAAATAGTGTTACCAGCTGAAGAGAAAACGACAGCAACAACAACAACACAAAACAAAACACATCAGCCTGTGGGCCACACTTCATGTCTTTGACTTGGGCTCTGGAAGGATTTGTGATTGGATAGCGGGGTGGTAGGAGGAAGCAGACGTGTGGAAAGAGGGGAGCTAAGAAGGAACGTGTGCACTGGGCTGGTGTTTGCCTGGGGAGGCCAGCCATAGCAACCTCGCAGACCTGGCTGTCCCAGCCCAAAACTGAGACATTTTCTTCCAGGTTTTTGTCCCATCTCTAGCCCAGTGTTAATACAGCCTGTGCTCATAACACCCTCGGCTGAGGACATCGATGGCCCGGCGGTCCAGAGGGCTTACTGCTCCACTGTAGGATGAAATTCAGATGCAAGTACATACCCTGGGAGTCCCACAAATGTCTGTAACTGCAGCTCCAGGAGTGCTAACACTCCCTTCTGGCCTCAGTGTGGTACCACCCACACAGGCACAGAGACAGAGACACTGATGCAAGGGCACACAGCCCCCCACGCCTACCCCACACCATCACCCTTATAGCTATTCTTCCTCCAAGCATGTTTCTCACTAACTGTGGATGAAAAACCAGCTGATTTCAAACGGAATGGCTCAAAGCCACAACAATTTGTCTCGTTCCTTAAAATCCTGTGGTAGTTTAGTGGAAGGTCCAAGAAGGTCTGAGAGACACGTTTGGCATCTCCATGTGCTCCTATCTGCTCCATTCTCTCTAAATGCCTTAGGCTTCCTCAAAGAGGGTGAATCCAAGGCCAAGGTTTATGCCACCCTGGTAGGTATATGACGTCGATGAATGCCTTCACTTCGCTTTTCATAGATTTAGTGTAAATGGAATGTGTGTGTGCGCGCGCGCGCGCGTGCGTACGTGCGTGCGTGCGTGCGTGCGTGCGTGTGTGTGTGTGTGTGTGTGTGTGAGAGAGAGAGAGAGAGAGAGAGAGAGAGAGAGAGAGAGAGAGAGAGAGGGACTCTTTCTATGTGGGAACAAGATTTGCTATTAATTTTATATCCCCATCAAACACACAGAATGAGTTACGCTGTTGTTTAGCTGAGCAGTACTCACTGTCCTTAATGCCATAGATTACTCACTTCACTTCAGATGCCTTTAAAATCACTCTGAGTGTCATTTTCTTCACCCATAAAACAAGATCATGACATCTCTTGGCAGGCTTATGGGGACAGGACAGTCAGTAAACTATAAACTACACTGATTAATAACGCTACCTCTCTCCTTGGACACAGATGATAGAGGGAGAAAGAGGGCCTGGGAACACAGCTGAAGGAAAGAGAGAAGTGGGGGAGGCTCTGGGAACATAGGTGAAGGAGAAATGGGGGAGGGAGAGAAAGGGAGGGAACCTGGGGAACATAGGTAATGGAGGAATGGAGGGGGTTGAGGTCTGGGAACACAAGTGATGAAGAGATGAGGGAGGGAGGAAGGACAGGGCCAGGGAACACAGGAGATGGAGGGATGAGGGAGGGAGGAAGGGCAGGGCCAGGGAACACAGG
>OU015750.1:57236676-57246816 GCA_907169655.1 Acomys percivali
GTGTGTGTGTGTGTGTGTGTGTGTGTGTGTGTGTGTGTGTGTGTGTGTTAGGGTCTCACTATGTAGCCTTGGCTGGCTTAGAACTCACTATGTAGACAAGACTGGCCTCCAGCTGAGAGATCTGCCTGCCTCTGCCTCCTGAGTGCTGGGACTAAGGGCATATGTCACTATCCTCATCAAGCTACCAAATCTTTTTTTTTAATTTAATTTTTAAAATTGAAATAAAACTATATTCATACAATATATTTTATGAAATATAATCTGACTTATCTCCTCATAGGTCCTTGCCACTTCTCCACCCTTTCAGCTTCATACCTTCTTTCTCTTAAGAAAGCTGTCAAATAGAAACGACAAACAAAAAAGGATTAAAAAATCAATAAGCTAAGAGAAACAAAGAAAATAAGGAAAAATGAAACAAAGAAATAGCATGAGAAACACATACACATACAGATAGATAGAAACACACACACACACACACACACACACACACACACACACACCCCACCACCACCACCACCACCACCACCACTACCACCACCACCACCACCATCACCACCACTACTACCACCATCACCATCACCATCACCACCACCGCCACTGCTACCACCACCACCATCACCACCACCACCACCACCACCACCACCACCATCCAGTGTCACCACCACCACCCAACGCCACCACTACCATCGGGAAACCGTAATATACAAGCAAAAGGCCAGTAAGGTTAAAAAATAAATATGATTGAGATAATTTTGTGTTGGCTATCCATGGCTGGGCATGGGGCCTGCCTATAAGTGTGGCTTATATATCCAGTGAAATTCCACTGAAGAAACTAATTTTCCCTTTGCAAGTGGTTGTTAATTGAAGATAGTTTCTTAGTTGGGGATGGGCGCTGTGTCCACTTCCCCTCTCAGTGCTGGGACCCTATCTGGTTTGGATGCGTGCTGTCACAGTCTCTGTGAGTTCATACGTGTGTCAGTCCTGCAGTGTCTGCAACCACGATTTCATTGCTGTCATCCATCACTTGTGGCTCTTTGCAGTTTTCCCTCCTCCTCTTTGGCAGAGTTCCTTGAGTCTTGAGGGGTTTGATAAAGACATGAGTGATCCAAGCTTTATCACTCTCTGTACATGGTTCAGTTGTGGCTCTCTGTGTTAGTCCTCATGTGTGGAAGGAGGAAGCCTCTCTGATGAAGGCTAGTGAGACACTGATCTATGGGCATAGCAGAATGTCATTAGGAATAATTTTGTTGTTATTTTCCTTTAGCAGAACAATAGTATCTGGTTTTACCCTAAGCCCTTGGCCTATCTAATCTCAGGTTCTTGGGCATCTGAATAGTGTCGGGCACATGTTCCAACTCATGGAGTGGGCCTTAAACCTAGCCAGAGAGTGCGTGGTTCCTCCAACAACGATTGTGCCGCTATAGCACCAGTGTACTATGCAGGCTGATTACCGTTGTAGATTGAAGGGCTTGTGGTTGTGTTAGTGTTTACCTTTCTTATGTATTAGCACGCAGAGTGCCTTTCAGTACCATGAACGCTAGTCAGCAAGGATGAAGGCTCTAGTTGGGCGCCATCTTGATTTCTCTGGGTTCTATTTGATGTAGTAGGTATTCTGCAGCATGGCCCTAGCATCAGCGTGTGGAGAGCGACCGATAGCCTTATGCCCAGCCTTTTCTGTGGGTGCTGGGGAACTGAATCCAGGTCACTTATGCTTTTGTGGTCAGCACTTTCCTAAGCGATCTCTCTGTCCCTTGATATTCTGATCTTTGATGAGATGTTTTCATCTTATTTTAAAAGAATAAATCCTGGTATCCTGTGAGTAGGTGGTATTGAATATGTGCTTAAAAAAAAATAAGATGTACTTATTTTATTGGTATGCATCTGTGCCTGCATACATTTTTATATGCACCACACGCTGTGTAGGTACTCCAGAGGCCAGAAGGCGTCAGACGACTTGGAACTGGCAGTTGTAAGCTACGTGATGGCATTGGGAATTGAACCTGGGTCTCCCACTCGGGAGTTGTAAACATTCTTTTTTTTTTTTTTTGGTTTTTTTGAGACAAGGTCTCTCTGTGTTAGCCTTGGCTGTCCTGGAGTCACTTTGTAGACCAGGCTGGCCTCGAACTCACAGTGATCCGCCTGCCTCTGCCTCCAGAGTGCTGGGATTACAGGCATGCGCCACCACGCCCGGCTCGGGTTGTAAACATTCTTAACCACTGAGCAATCTCTCCAGCTCTGACACTGGTTGCTTTGCCATCTTTGTCAAGTCTGATACCTGGGGCCATCTCACAAAATTCCCATTGCCTACTTTCTCCTTTGGAGTCTTGTTTCTCTTCTTCTCCGTAGTCTTCGGATGTGTTTGCTGAGATTTATTTAGACATTGTAGGAAATGTACTGTAGGACCGCGAAGACCAGATTCTCTTTGTGATTTGTTTTTTTTTTTTTTTTTTGGGTGTGTGTGTGTGTGTGTGTGTGTGTTTATTTCCTTAGTGACTTGAACCACTTCTGTGCTGCCGATCAGATAATTTCTCACGGAGTGTAGCCTTGGGCACCCAGGAAGTTACCTTGGGATGCCTTTCTTCCATGGGGCTCTGTTTGCCTCTGAGTTGTTCGTTACAGAGCCTACCTCTGCTAATAACAGGTTGTATCTCAGTGTCCCACTAACTTTCTTCTGAGTTTTCTCTTTGTTGCTGTTGGTATGCGGGGACGTCAGGTGTTTTGTGGTCTAACTAGATGTGCGTTAAGAGCAAGGCTGAGGTTTGTTCTGACCTTGGAGGGTTCTTAGCTGCCTCTCACCCTCGTACTGACTGGTGGCCTCAAAAATCTCTGCTGCTGCTGCTGTTGAGAGTGACCTTGACCTTGATTTTTGCCTACTCTGCATTTCAAATGGACCCAGTTCCTCTGCTGTTTGAGTTCTGGAATCCTCTGTGCTAATAATAGGCTGTCTTTTACTCTCAACAACATCTCAAGTGCTTCTTCAGGGCGGGGCAGCGGCAGCGGCAGCGGCCCAGTTTTCTGGGAGAGACACTCCTGCTTCATCTGGCAGCGTGATTACCTCCGCTCTTCTTCATTTGCCTGTCCCGGCATGAGCCTAGATCTTAGAGCTAAGCCAGGCAAGGGCAGTCCGAGACCCCACACTTGCGGCCTGCTGTGTTTGGCACGTGCTGCTCTCTAAGGGGCGAGGTGGAAGAAGTGAATGGACCCTTTCTCGTGTTTTGACATGGTCTAGGAGTTTGACTTTTGCGGCTTTGGAGTTCGGAGTGATGAATGAGGATGCTGCGCCGTTCCTAGCGAAGCCCTGTTTTCGTGGCTCTATCTGCCTAGATTGGAGCTAACGCCTGAGATGGAGAACGAAGACAGTGAGCGTGCCCCAATCCAAGCTCCACAGCGTTGGGCTGGTCTTCCTAAAATCCGGGGCTTTGAAGCTTTGAAGTGATGGTCCATGTACTCTACAACTTCAGGACAAGTTTTAAGGACTTCACGTAATTAGGTTTAAGGGTTTAAGGACTTTCATTGGTTATTACTTTTCCTGGGGAAACTCCTCAGGCTGCTATCGAAGAAGCGCCCCTCCCCCCAATCTTAATGAAAACATCCGCTATTTAGCTGCAGGTCCTGCTTGGTTCCCTTCTTGTTTTAACTGTACTGCCCTGCTGAAAATACTGTTTATTATTTTCTTCTAATCATTGCAGAAAGATTTCTTAGGCCCACTGACCCTGAAATGTCCCCCTTGTAGCCTACGTTTTTGGTTTCCATATCTCGCTGTCCATCTGGTATTTTTTTTTTCTCTCTCTCTCTCAGTTATTTTCTCCATCAGAAAATCTGAATACAACTGACTACTCACTCCTTGCTTAGTTGCCATCATCTTTTCTAGGATTCTGTGGTTCCCGACTGGATTGGTCCGTGTTTGCTATTTGCATTCTCTGAAGCTCATATCCTCGTTAAAGGAGGGGTGTCCTCAAAGATCTGGGAGAACTTCTGACTTAGTTACTGATTATTGAGAAACAAACTAGCCCTTAACATAGCAGCTGAGAACAGCAGGCGTTCGTTGCTTTCCGGTTTCTCTTCGTGAGGAATCTGGATGCCGTGAGGTGCAGCTGGGCATCTCTGCCTTAGGATTGCGTAAAGCTACAAGCAAGGAGTCAGCTGGGGCCGCAATCATCTGAAAGCTTGGCTGGGGTTGCGGAATCTGGTTGGCAGGATTTACTTCTTGCAGGATGTGGGACTAAGGCCTTCTGTCCTTTACCAGTTGCTGGCTGGAAGAAACCTCCTTCTGATCCCTGCCACATGCATTTATCGCCGGGGCAGTTCACAACGCGATGCCTGACTTTCCGCAGAGGAGCAAGCGACAGAGAGAGTGGGCACTCCGAGATGCAGGCTAGTCTTTTTGTCACCTGAGTGATAGTCTGTTATTTATTTATTTATTTATTTATTTATTTATTTATTTATTTATTTATTTTTGCCACTCATTAGGTTCAATGAACATTCAAGATGACAAAAAGACATACCGCCCAGGAGGCAGGGATTTGTTATCTGGTTGCTGTGCTGCTCTAGTGGATGCTGTCTTTATACTCATGATCAAAGTGGACTCAGCAATCCATGTCCGTATTCCGGTCTGCTGCAAAGGAGAAACACAGGAAGTAAAAGTGAGCACATCAGGCTCGCATCTTGCTGTCCCTGGCTCTACCTGGGTAACCATCCTCCCAGCAGGAGCTTGTGCTTTTCTCACTGCCTCAGTCTGTCTCCCTGCAGTCTGCAGCTGAGGCTTCTTACGAGTAACTACCAAGGAGAATGAAAGAAGGAAGGGGGCATTAACATGTGCACACTGAATGGGCTGATTGGCGAACAGAGACACCAAGCAGCTGTAGACATTTCATCTGCTGACTTGAGTACAGACTTCTTGGTTTTTTTTGTTTTTTTTTTGTTTTTGTTTTTGTTTTTGTTTTTGTTTTTGTTTTGAGACAGGATTTCTCTGTGTAGCCTTAGCTGTCCTAGATTCACTTTTAACCCAGGCTGGCCTCAAACTCACAGAGATCCACCTGCCTCTGCCTCCTGAGTGCTGGGATTAAAGACGTGCACCAACACCACCCGGCTCAGAGTTCTTGTTTTTTGTTTTTGAGTTTTCAGGCAAGATCGAGCACCAAGCTGAGTCTAGTGGTATCCACAGAAGCATAGAGTGGAAATTAAGAAGGTGTGTGGCAGGGGGCAGATGTGTGTGTGTGTGTGGGACTGTCACAGCCTGCCTGCTGTTGGCTTATCAGAGCCTTTGCAGAGGGGTTCAGAAGAAAGGAGAGTCCAGGAGAACAGGAGCCGAATGTGGGAGGACTGATGGGATTTTTAGAAAGGAGGATGTGGGCACAGGTGTTTGCTTGCCAATTCTGCACCCTGTTTCTAAGAGTGACACCTTCTTCATATAGGCCTGGGGAGTAGGGAATCTTAGCGCCATCCTACCATCTCTCTTTCCTCTACAACCACATCTGATCCTAAGTCTCAGCCTGCTCACTACTGTTCACTCCCAACAGTGAGTGAGCTCTTCATCCAGGCTGCTAGCATCTCTAGTTGGGACCAGTCATCTCCTAATTGCGTCCTTGTTTTCCCTCTTATCCAACACACTGCTAGTGAGGCTTTTCTGTCAGGCACCTGGATCATGTCACCACCACACCTTGCTAACTGAAACCCTCCCTCCGGTGGCTTTCCACTTGTTGGAGGAGAGAAGACAAATTCATCAAGGCAGCTCTGGGGATCCGGTCCCCGGCCTGCCTTCTCTTTCTAAACAGCACCCTCCCGCCCCCCTGCCCCCCCCCCATCTAGTCTTCTCAGAGCTGCTGTAACTGTAATCCTTTCTCCCTGCCTCCTCCAACCGCCAGGCCCAGCCGCGATCTTCCTAAATTCCCCAACAAGGTAAAACCGCTATCTCTTATCCGTCCTTTCCTGTGGGGTCCAAGGCTAAACGTGTGCTTCACAGTGCGACAGGGCACAGTCACCCTTAAGATTTCATGATATGATATTGAATTATTTAAGTACACATTTTATTTTATAGTTTTAATATTAAAATTATATTGTATTTCTTCTCTCTTTTTCTTGAGACAAGATTTCTCTGTGTAGCCCTAGCTGTGCTGGAATTTGCTCTGTAGACCAGGCTGGCCTCAAACTCAGAGATCCACCTATCTCTGCCTCCCCAGTACTAGGACTAACAGGGTGCCCTCCATGCCCAGTTTAACAATTTTATTGTATTTTAATCGACACATATGCACGTTTAAGGGGTACAGTGTGATCTTTTAGCACACAGATGGACTGTGTAGTGACCACATCCAAAGAGTTGGACTGTCTACAACCTCAAATACTCACTATCTCTTATATTTGGAACACTCACAATCATCTCTGTTGGCTGTTTCCAACTACACAATCAGTTGTGCTGATAATACAACTGTTGTACATCAGGCTGAGTATCCTGTCACCCCAACTGCACCTGATCTTGTCTGATCTCAGAATTAAGCAGAGCTGGGCCTGCCTGGTACCTGAGTGGGAGAGGTTAACCCCTTCTGTCCTCCTGCATTCCCATTATCCACCTCTGTATCTTTTCATCCTTTTTTTTTTTTTTTTTTTTTTCAGACTGACAACCACTGCTCCACTCCCTTCCTCTGTGGCATCAAATCTCTTAGTTTTCACATGTAGGTGACAGCATGTGGTACGGTCTCCACATTGCCCAAATGACTGTATTCCATTTTTATAATTTTTAATTCTTTTTGGAGACAAGGTCTCATATATCTCAGGCTGGCTTTCAACTTCCTATGTAACTGAGGATGATCTTGACTTTCCGGTCTTCTTGTCCAGAGTTCTGAGATTACAGCATGTGTCACCGTGGCCAGTTTATGTGGTAATGGGCATTGGGCCAGGCCTCTGTGCATGCTAGGCAAGCACGGTCCCATCTGAGTTACATCTTCAGTTTCACAATATTCTATTTGGACGTCATGCTCGTGTGGGTGCACGTGCTCAATGCACTCGCGCACATGCATGTGATTGTATGTGCCACAGTGTGCCCCTGGCAGTCAGAGGACAGCCCCAGGCGTCAGCCCTGGACTCCCTCCTTTGAGGTGGGACATCTTGTGTGTGTGTAGGCCAGGCTTGCTTGCTGGGAAGGTTCCAGGAGTTCTCTTTGTTCATATACCCTGTTGGCACTGTCTGGCTTTACATGGGCTCCTGAGATCTAAACTGAGGCCCTCACACTTGTGTGGCAAGTGCTTTGCCACTGAGCAATCTTCCTCACCCTGAACTCATCTTCCAACAGACATCTAGGCAGAGCCCAGGTATTGATTATCATAAAAAGCCCTGTAGTAAACATTCCCAGATTTACTTCATGGAATACAAACATCTATTCCATGCACTGGTTTCCCTTCCTTTGTATACACTCAATGGTGGGTAGATTGAGTCACGTGGCAGTCCCATTCTTCATTTCGTGAGGCCCCTTCATATTATTTTCCATCGTGGCTGTAACAGTTTATGTTCCTACCAACAGTGTAGACGCACTGTCCTTTCTCCTCATCCTCACCAACACTGAGTTTTTTAGAAGTATAAAATTCATTTAAAGAAGTTGTGAAAGGAGAAATAGGACCCTTGAGAGGATTTCTTTATACAGTTTCTGGGGGTACTGAGGATTGAACTGAGGGTCTTACATATGCCAGCACACTCATCTTTTTCTTCCATCCTAAATAGGTCACGGAGAAGGCTTTCCAGCATGAAACGTCGGACTCCCACAACTAGAAATGCTTTTATATCTGAAATGCACTTTTCCCATGCCACTCACGAAACAAATCTCTCCCTCCCACAGGGCTCTAGGTCCCATGAAGGCAGAGGCCTACATGGTATTTTGACACCACTGGGCTTAAACTGGGGTCCTTTGAAGAGGAGAAACAGGTGACACTGCTAAGTGAGTGGCTGCTGCCTGGAACTTGAGCTGACTGTTGGTTCTCTCTGTCTGCCGCTCTCTGTGCTGGAGTTCACATGTCTTATCGGAGTGGCCGGAGCCAAAGAAACAGGACACTGCAATCTCAGTCTCTCCCCCTCTCTCCTCCTTGCCTGTGCCAAATTCTTATATAGTGTTAATTTTTTCCCCACACTAAAGACTGGGGTATCTTTGCAGGGTTATGAATAAACACTGTCTCTCTGCCTATATTGCTTCGGCCAACTCAATGTGCACAAACCTTTTTAAATGCTAAAATTAGTAGTTACAGCACAAGAGACTCAGCCTAAAGTCCATGGATATAAAAAGGCCCAGAACTCTGGTGCCCCATATCTGACCACATCCCCTGGATGGGGAGGCCTGGCAGCACTCAGAGGAAGGATAGCAGGCTACCAAGAAGAGACTTGATACCCTATGAGCATATACAGGGGGAGGAGGTCCCCATCAGTCACAGTCATAGGAGAGGGGAGTAAGGGGAAAATGGGAGGGAGGGAGGAATGGGAGGATACAAGGGATGAGATAACAGTTGAGATGTAATATGAATAAATTAATAAAATATATTTTAAAAAAGAGCTTAGGGAAGATACCTAGACAAAATGCTTAAGAAAGGTTTTTATAAAAAGCTCATTAAAAATAATTTAAAAATTTTCTAAACTTTCATATATGCGTATTATATACTGAGCAGGCTTTGAAGGAGAGTAGAGGCAGAATGCTAGTCGTAGAATCGACCACTAGGTGGTGCTGTGCGCTCAGCAATGAGATTCTCCCCATTCAGGAGCGACGTGTCATCTTTCTCACCAACTATCAGTTTATTAAAGCAATTTCCCAGTCTCTTTCTAGCCCGTAATTTCCCTTAGTCAAACAGTTTCATTTCCCTTTATTGTGTCATCTTTTCAGAGTGACATGCACAAGGCTGAGGATGATTCCAACGCCTCCTGGTTTATGCCTGCGCCACCCGAAGAGAAAATAGTAAGGCAAGATCGTTCCTTTTCTCTGTCAGAGTCATAGAGTAATGTAGTGTCATGACAGTGCTGTGTGGGTTCATTACAAGAAAGAGTATGTATCCCAAAACCCTAAACAGTGAGCTTTGCTTTTGGGGCGGGGGGGGAGGGGGCGTTGCCTGGGGACCTGTGCTGGGTTCTGGCCTGTTCACCCTCAACACCGCCAAGCTTACTTGCTTGTGGATAAATCTCCTTCCTTAAGAGGTCACCAAGTAAAGCCACAAGATCCTGGGGCTATCAGTTCCAGAGGCCTAAGATCCTTCAAGAAGGGAGGATGTCAGTGACCGCTGGCTGGGTCTTCCGGGCCTTTTCCTGACAGGTCTGGAACCCTGCAGACTGGAGCTGAAGAAAGGGCGAGGCTCAGTACCAGGACGTGGCCACCAGAGGGCAGCACCAGAAAGCAGTCACAGGCCCCGAGGCCGCCTCCCAAGCTCAGGCAGAGCTCACCCACGTCCAGCGCCTTTATTCTGTCCAATCACAGCAGGCCTGAGCCGCCCTGAGGATGCACACGATGCAGCATTAGTATCTTTTAAATTTTATTTTATTTTTTTGGCAAGATGACTCTGGGTACAATTGGGTACCTGTGGTCTTGGACATGTCTGGGAACTGATGGGCGACTCACAAGCCGAGCCTTCAGATATGCAGGGGGCAGTCGACACTCAGTGATTGGCAGCCTGCTGCTTGCCAGTGAAGCTGTGGGCAGAGCTGGGTATGGTAGTGTGTGCTTGCAGTCCCAGTACTTTGGAAGCTGAGTCAAGGTCACTTCAGATTCAAGGCTGGCCTTTCATATATAATTGTCACAAACAAACAGACAACCAACAAGCAAACCAACAAGCAAACAGCAAGCAGAGAGGCAAGAACTGAGCAGCCATAGGTAGACAGAATGGTACCTTTTAAATATGTCCGCCTGCCTGCCTGCCTGTCTGCCTGCCTGTCTGCCTGCCTGCCTGCCTGTCCGCCTGCCTGCCTGCCTGTCCGCCTGCCTGCCTGTCCGCCTGCCTGCCTGTCTGCCTGCCTGCCTGCCTGTCCGCCTGCCTTCCTGCCTGCCTGTCTGCCTGCCTGCCTGCCTGTCCGCCTGCCTGCCTGCCTGTCTGCCTGCCTGCCTGCCTGCCTGTCCGCCTGCCTGCCTGCCTGTCTGCCTGCCTGCCTGCCTGCCTGCCTGTCCGCCTGCCTGCCTGCCTG
>OU015750.1:57259866-57283536 GCA_907169655.1 Acomys percivali
AGTGAGAAGTCAGCCAGTGGGCAAGCTTGGGGAAGGCTTTTGAACCCCTGGCTCTAGAATTTTCACTCTCCCAGCAATGTTGGCACTTCTTAAAGAGCAGAGAACAGGTCCCAGGCACTTTTCTGCCAGGAACTGTTTATCTCTGACTTGTCACAATACCTGACAGAAATCACCTAGGAGAGAGACGTCTCATAGGAAGCCTACTTATTCCTCTCCTGGGCCAGTTAGCCCTGGGACTCTGGCCAACCATGTTGCCTTAGCTTCTGCTTTACCACATGGCTGCAAGTAGATTAGTTTGGATCAGTTTTGCAAAAAGCTGCTCTTGCTATCAGAAGAGAATGTGCTTGGGGTGAAAACCCAAGTTGGTAAGCACATTCCTAGTGCTTTAATTCAACAGACATTTATTAGGGGCTTAGTGGAGAGGTTAGATGACAGACAGATAATGGTCCCAGGCCTAGGGTATGTGTGGTACATGGGCAGCCTCTGAGTCCTGGCCATCCCAGGCTGGGCTGCAATTGCAGTTCTGTTTGTCAGTCTTGCATCTTCTCTGATGGATAGTGCAATGGGAGACAGGGATGGATCAGTGCCAAGCCGAGTGAGGAGTGAGCCTGGCTGTCAGTGTTGGATCATCCAGGCCATCTGGCTCCCACTGGCTCCAGGCTGGAAGACTGGGTCTTATCAGCGCCCCACCACTCCAGGCACAGATCATTGGCCCCTGTCCCATCTCTGGTTCCAAATTCCCTTCCCTTTCAACCAAGACAGGGAATTAAAGAAATGCATCCATATTTTCTCCCATGGAGAACACTGGGCTTGCATCTGGCCTGGAATCCAAGTAGGACATCTGAGAGAGACAGACAGGAAGTTGATTTCAAGGGTATTGGAGGCTTTCACGTTTCCTTCCCTCTGTGTCCTCAGTTGCCCCGGGGTAGCTCCTGGATCCTTCTGGAAGCACACACAAAAAAGTGTGATTGCTGGCGATGTCAGCATCAGCCTTTATCCTGGAATGGTGACAGCGCATGTGTTTACTGTCCGTCCTGGTCTGATGTGAGAAAATTGCTCCAGAGAGACTCCAAGTGGCTGAAGGTTAACCATTTCTATTCAACCACACCATCATCCTGCCGCCTGTTCAGAAGAAGCAAGTGTACTTATGTACCGAGAGGTCGATGAAGCCGCAGCTCCAGGTAGAAGTGAGTGTGCTGACTACTGCTCTGTAGGGTGACAAAGCGCCAGAGGCGGAGTCTTCCTATCACTGCAGTTAGCCAGCCGACCAGGTGTTCTCACTGGCAGTGGCAGGTGCATAAATGACAGCTCCCCCAGCATCTTCCTATATCTCTATAACGACAATTCCAATTTTAAAAGGGTTGAAGACCTTTATTTAGTGGGCGAGGTGACAAGTTACTTTACCTCCCTGGTGTCTCTCGGTTTCCCCATCTTTCAGCCGAGGCTCAATAAGTGTCTATACTCTTTCCTAAGTTCTGTGTGAGTGTGTGTTTGTAGGTGTCTGGGTGGTGTCTGTGCATGAGCGTATGTGTGTGCAGGTGTGCTCACCTGTGCGTTTGACGTTAGAATGTTATTCTCAGTAGTTTCTCCACTTTATTTTTTTAATTAGGGTCTGTTGCTGAACCTGGACCCGACGGCCTTAGCTAAACTGGCTGGCCAGGAAGGCCCAACGCTCTGTCTGTCTCTGCTCTGCACAGCACCGGATTACAGATACATGTTGCTGTTCCTGGGGATGCGAACACAGGTCCTCACGCAGTCTCCCCAGCTTACTCCTCACATTGTTCTGATGGTTGGAAGAGACGATAAAGCATACAGAAGAATTCCTGACACTTAGTAGGTGCACAGTGTATAGTGGTCAGGAGACCCGGACAGGTCTGTAATTACAGTCAGGAGAGGCCCTTTAGGACACTTCTTATCTTTCTCTCCATCAGTCTTTCCCGCATTTCCCTGTTGCATCCTAGGACTTTGGTTGTGGTTTGTTTTTATTTTTCGTTCTTTGCATTCTATGGTCTGACTTCCTCGTCTCTATATCCTCTTTGTTCCTTCTACTGCCTGTTCTCAGGAAGTGCCGCCTGTTCAAAGCCTCCGGTGGAGACGCTGCCAGCGGCCTTACCTGCCCTTTTTATTTCTTGGACAAGTTTCACTGTGTATCCCTGGCTGTCCCGGAACTCACTGTGTAGACCAGGCTGGCCTTGAACTCAGAGATAGATCCGCCTGCCTCTGCCTCCTGAGTGCTGGGATTAAAGGTGCGCCCCACCACCGCCCGGCTTGTTTTATATTTTGGTGTGGGTGTTAGTGGCCTCATATTCATGTCTCTTCAGCTTCTGCCTCTCAAGTGCTGGGTTTATAGGCATGTACCTCCATGTTTGACACCTAGTCTACACTTCTTTCAAAAAATGGAATTAGTTCCCCATGCTAAGCAATCTGGAACTTTCTGATAAACATTCAGAATTAGACATTGTTTTGAGAATATGGTAGCGCTGGTTTGCATTCCTGCACGGCAGCGAGAGACCAGAATGGGATGGCCCCTATCTTATTTATTTTATTTTATGTGAGATAAAGTCTCACGGTGTTGCCCAGTTTGTCCCTGAACTTTTGGGTGCAAGTGATCCTTGGGCCTCAGACTCTAATGTAGCTGGGACTACAATAGGCCTGCATTCTGCCTGCCCAGTGACCTTTGATAGACAAACGTCATTTTGTCATCGTTTCTGGCTCCCTGTTGCCACAAACGGGCTGCTTTGCCTGAATTCCTGTTTAGCATATCCATGCAGGTATCTGAATTTGTCTACTTGGAGATCCCTGTGGATGTTTACTGACCAACCCTCCTTCCAGGAAGAGTTTGTCAGTTTTGTAAGCCCTTTGCCATAGATGACCAAGGCTTACCTAATTTTGGTCCATTTCTTTCTAGCCCAACTTTCCACCTCCCTCTCTCCCACTTTTCCTCTTTCCTGCCCTCTTTCTCGCTTCCTTCTTATCTTCCAACCCTCATCCCTAATTGGAGGGTGGGGGTGGAATCCTGGGCCTCACACTCCACAACTGAGCTAAGCTTGTAACCTTCCTGCCCAAATTCAGGTAGTTCCCCTCACTCTTGGGGGTTGAGGTAGAAAGAATGCACTTTAAAAAAAAAATTCCTTATCTCGTGCATCCTCCCTCTTCCTGCAGAAGTCCCGGAGAGGAGGCCAGATGGGAGGGCGACTGCACCGTCTGCTCTGGGTCTGTTTCTTCTTCTGCATCCTCCTCTAACCCAACTTCCTGACCCTATGTGGTCTTATGAAACCTCTTGGCCCGTGAGTGTTGGTAAGAACCGGGGGACTGAACTGAGTTCCTCTTCTTACCACGTAGTGACTCATACATTTGTTCCTTTTTGTTCCTTTCCTTTCATTGCTCCTTTCCTAAGTTGTCCATTTATTTATTCGTGCAACAGTCAGAAGATCCCTGAAGACATGCTAGGACCGTGTTCCATGTGTGCTTAGAGAAGAAGAAAAGTAAACAGCCAACCACAACCAAATTTACCCTGTGATCTTCGGTGAGACACTTACCTTTTTTTTAAAAAAAAAAACATTATTTTATTTATTGTACATGAGTGCTTTATCTGCTGAGATACTTACCTTAAGCTTCACTTTCCCTATAGATTTAATGGCATGGCTAGGAGTCATTTTATCCTAGTTTCTCTCGTCACTCTGGTCACCTCTGTCACCAACTTGCTAACATCTCTATCTGCAAACTACAAGCTCTGGCCTGGGCCATCAGCTTGTGAGCTATACAGAAATTTCATTGTGCTTTTGTCTGCGAAATTACCAACGTTCTCAGAAAGAGGGTTGACACCAAGTCATAGAGAGGAATGAAGGAAGTGCAGAATCTCAGCCTCCCATCTTGGTGGGTGTGTGGTGAGAGCAGCAGGGTCAGCAGGGACCGTCCAGATGCTGGGAACCCCCTGTGAAATGTCACACCCTCTCTGCCCCGGAATAAGGTCAAACTGGATTTCAATCTGCATAATTTGTCCCACTTAGAAGGGTTGGGAGAGGGTGAGAGCAGGAGGGTGAAGACTGAGGAAGAGGATAGATACTGTAAAAAAAAAAAAAAAAAAAAAAGGCAGGCTTGAGGTGGTGGCCAGAGGAAAGCAGAGTAAAGAGTCTGAGGAGAAGGCTGGTGGCAGCCAGAGAGAGGAGGTGGGGCCCGGAGGAGCAGCAGGCTTACGAAGGGCAGATAATTGTCTGCCCAGCACAGTAGGGGTCAATTTAGTCTACTTACCCAGTGGCAAGAAGGGGAAAAAAAAAAAAAAAAAAAGTGGGCTGTAACTTAAAGATCTTAAGAGTCGCTGGAGAGGGAGGGGTTTTGGCCTGGAGGTGGGAGGAGGGAGTGTGGAGTTTAGGAGGAGACTCAGGAGGGTGCAAGGAAGTGTCTTAGCTGAGCTGGGGGTAGGACTGGGAAGGTAGAGTGAAGCTGCTGCAGAAAGAGCACATCCTGCTGGCCCGGGGGCTCCCAGAGGGGCCTGTTCTGCATGCCGGGGCGGGCTCTAAGCACGGGCCGACCTCTGACTCTGAGGTTCAAGCCAAACCTTGCGGGTGCCTGCCGAGCTGGTGACACAGCTCCGGATCTGGTGTCCCTGGGACTCCCTGCCTAGCTTCACTCCAGTCACCGCTATGGAAGATGACAATTACAATTACTACGACAACCAGTCTGAATGTGACTATGAAGACTGGACGTCGTCTGGGGCTCTCATCCCCGCCATCTATATGCTGGTCTTCCTTTTAGGCACCACAGGCAATGGTCTGGTGCTCTGGACCGTGTTTCGGAGCAGCCGGGAGAAGAGACGCTCAGCTGACATCTTCATTGCCAGCCTGGCGGTGGCCGACCTGACTTTTGTGGTGACTTTGCCGCTGTGGGCCACTTATACCTACAGGGAGTTTGACTGGCCCTTTGGAACCTTCTCCTGCAAGCTCAGCAGCTACCTCATCTTTGTCAACATGTATGCCAGCGTCTTCTGCCTCACTGGTCTCAGCTTTGACCGGTACCTGGCCATCGTCAGGCCAGTGGCCAATGCTCGACTCAGGCTGCGGGTCAGCGGAGCTGTAGCCACAGCGGTCCTGTGGGTGCTGGCCGCCCTCCTCGCCGTGCCTGTCATGGTGTTCCGTTCCACCGGCAACTCAGAAAACAGCACCAAGGTCCAGTGCTATATGGACTACTCCATGGTGGCCACCTCGAACTCAGAGTGGGCCTGGGAGGTGGGCCTTGGGGTGTCCTCTACCGCCGTAGGCTTTGTGGTGCCCTTCACGGTCATGCTGACATGCTACTTCTTCATTGCCCAAACCATCGCTAGCCACTTCCGAAAGGAGCGCATTGAGGGCCTGCGGAAGAGGCGCCGGCTGCTCAGCATCATCGTGGTGCTGGTGGTGACCTTTGCCCTGTGCTGGATGCCTTACCACCTGGTGAAGACGCTCTACATGCTGGGCAACTTGCTGCACTGGCCCTGTGACTTCGACAGCTTCCTCATGAACGTCTTCCCCTACTGCACCTGCATCAGCTACGTCAACAGCTGCCTCAACCCCTTCCTCTATGCTTTCTTTGACCCTCGCTTTCGCCGAGCTTGTACCTCCATGCTCTGCTGCGATCAGAGCAGGTGCCAGGGCAGCCCACACAGCAGCAGCGGGGAGAAGTCGGCCAGTTACTCTTCTGGGCACAGCCAGGGTCCTGGCCCCAACATGGGGAAGGGAGGAGAGCAGATGCATGAGAAATATATTCCCTATAGCCAGGAGACCCTTGTGGACTAGAGCTGGCCCCAGAGAGAGGCCTGGCATCTCGGGTCTAACCCAGACTCTCTCCTCGCGCTCTGAGAAGCAGGTAGCATGGCTGTACCTTCTCCCCGACTCCTCACTACATTCCCCGCTTGCCTCCAAGCCCTGTCTTGGCCCCCCCCTCTTCTCAGAGGTCTGTGATTTAGTGGAAAGAGATGGAGCCTTGCAAAGAGACTTGTGCTCAGCTGTTCAATATTTCTGAGGCTTTACCTCGCACAGGGCTCTTAACCTCTCTAAGCCTCAGTTTCTCTGTTTGTATTAAATGGGGGGGGGGGAAAGGTATATGGACCCTACAGTGTTGAAGTATGAGTCCTGACTTAATTTGTTTCTTTCTGCTGTTTTCTCAGCTCTCTAGGCTCTCTTTCTCACTCCTCCTTTTTTTTTTCCCTCTGCTGCAGACATTTGATCTGTTAATTATTCAGTTCCTAGGCCTTCTAGTGGGTTTTCCCTTCCCTCCAAAGCCTCCCTTCAACTTCCTACCTATACCCCCTGCTCTCTTTCCTGCTGGGCTCCTAAGGGTTAAGAACCCTGAAGCGCAGAGGGTAACTAACCCTTTGAGTTCTTATCCTGTCTTCTGAGAGTCAGCGGGTCGGATGGGCTATGTGCAAGCCAAGAACTAGGGCCAGGAGTTCTGGGTCTTTCCAAAAGTTGGACCAGTTTATTGTTGGTTCAGTCACCAAGGCTAGACTGGTTTCTGAATAGAGATTTCTCTTTGTGATGTTTAGTAGATAACACATCCCACCAAAACCCCGATATTCTTTCCTTTCTCTCTCTCTTTTTTTTTCTAATTGTGTGTGAGAATTGCAAGGCAACAAGACTGAAGATGCTGCGGCCGTCCCACTCCTATGAAGGGGGAGTTGAGAAGAGGAAACAGAGAAAGAGGAGTTAGAGGGGCATCTGTATTTGGTCTGTGTGCTGCTTGGCTCCCCTCCCCCAGTCCTCATCCCTCCACCTCCTCTAGAACTGTGAACTGTAGAGCAGATCTTTCTCATGTCCCCCGAGGGCCCTCCGCTCCCCCATCTCCCCACCATTTCCACTGGTGATTGTGCTACTTGGCACTGAGAGTCACTTGCTTGGGTAAAACTGTTTGCTTTTTGTGTATGTGGGTATATATAGATGTACACACACACACACACACACACACACACACACACACACACACACAAGTGGAAGGAAGAGTATCGCAGAAACGTCATGGATGAAGGACTGGGGACTGGGCTGAACCCCCAGCCACTTTTCCTTGCACCGCTGCGGGTTTCACAATCCACTTGGGGAGGAATGGACATCTGGAGGGAGTGTAGAATAGCTCTGCGTCCCCCTCACTGGATTTGGGGGACTCCGACGGCTGGACCGTATTTAGGAAGGGAGTCTGTTTGTGCTAAGCTTTCTGTAGAGAGCTGTTTCTTCAGTAGCATCTGGTCCTAAGGCTGGAGCTGGGCCCCAGTTCCTCAGAACAGACCTATGGATGATAACACGTCCCTTCTCCCGTGTCCAATCCCTGGTTTTGAGTTATTCCTTACCACTCACACTTTCTACAGGGTCTGTGGTCCTCTACTTAAGGAGGCCACTTTCTTGCCACAGGAGAGAAGATACAGGAAGAGCTTTTGTTCTTCTCCCCATCAGGACTGGGCCTTTTGGCTTTCTTGCTGGTTGGGGAGGGGGAATAGGTTGGGGAAAAGTGACTGGAGCAGCTATGGGGGGGTCACAGGGACGAAATTAATAGTGGGGCCTTTGTGAGCTGGAAATGGGTGTGCATATTCCGGGTTTTGTTCTTGGGGGCTCTGGAAACCAAGGACAAGACATATGCCTCGGAAACAGGAAGAGCCTGGCTCTATGCAGTTGGACCATCTCTGGCACAGATCCTGCTCCTGGAACAGAAAGGGAGGGGCGATGGGGGTCGGGGAGGGAGAAAACAGCTCCTCTCAACCCAACCTCTGCGCATCTCAGGCCAGACACTTTCACACAGCTACTTTCTCTGGCCAGGGCCACCCTCAAAGCAGCCAGCACAGGCTGCAGCAGGCTTTTGGGAGACAGAAAACTCAGCTAGGGCACGGGACAGAGGTTGCATCTTCTCCCCGCCCCCCACCCCTGAAGAATGTACTCTTTTCTGATCTTGTTAGCCACTGTGGTTCACCAAATAAAACTGTTTTGTGTAACTGCTTTGTCCAGAGCCTCCTCATTCGAGAGTGCCTTGAAAGAAGCACAGGACCCTGCAGCCCATGACTGTTTCAGTAGTAGTCGTGAGAGGGCTCACTGGAGGGGGAGTCAGTGGGAACCACAGAGGGTGAATGGAGTGGGAAACTGGAAAAGAGTCTGAGATGAGAAACAGGTACCAGGAAAGTGAAAAGATGGGGCGTCGGGGGTGGGGGGTGGGCAGGAGAGGATGGGGACTGGCTAAGCCTGATGCGCTGAAAGCCATAGGACAAACAGGTGCACATTTTGGAGACTAGAGCACAGGTTTATCTGGGGGGAAAATAATAGAGTCACCACTTCTCTATCCATCTACTCATCCATCCCTCTTCGCCTCCCCTTGTCGTTACCTCCCACTGACGTCATTCACTCATCATTATTAATTCCTTATCTCTTGCTGACTGATGGAGTCACTCACCACCAGTTTAAGTGAGACATTTGAAGGTCTGTTCTCCAATTGGAGCCATCTTGATAATCTTGAGAATGCCTGGTCCTGGATGTCACTCTGACTTGTGGAGTCAGAATCTCCTAGGCCCGCTCTAGGTGTTTACAGATGCTAAAAACAGTCTAGGTGGTTTCTGGGGATGGGGGGAGGTCAGGCCTAGGGATGCTTTGTCCAGATACAGTCTTTCTGAATTAAAGTAGGCACACAGACCAGGCAGTTGGGGCCAAGGAAACTGGGCTCTGGATGGCTACTTGGAGGAGAAGGAGGTTGGAATATTCTTTGTGGGGGAAATATTAGGTTTAGATTTTTTTTTTTCAAAGAAGGCCTCCTGGAGACAATAATTTTGCAGGTATCACAAAGGACAGTCACCAGAGAAAGAGGTGGCATACAGTTTTACAAGTATGCTGAGAATTTTCCAGGCACTATCTCATTTAATCCTTGCAAGCATCCTCTGAGAGGAGCATTTGTGTCTCACTCTGCTGATAAGAAATCTGAGACATGGGCTGGAGAGATGGCTCAGAGGTTAAGAGCATTGACTGGTCTTCCAGAGGTCTTGAGTTCAATTCCCAGCAACCACGTGGTGGCTCACAGCCATCTATAATGTGATCTGATGCATACTGTATACATAATAAATAAATCTTAAAAAAAAGAATAAAGCTTAAAAAAAAAAAAAAGAAATCTGAGACAGAGAGTTTAGCAATATCACATAAGTACGGCCATGTAGAAAGAGCCAGGTCTAGAGTCATGAATGTAATGCCAAAAGCTCACACTCTTGACCATGGAATGCTGATACTTTCCACCCCCCATCCCAAATTACAGTTGAGGCAGCACCAGATGGTTGGGAAGGAAAATGTAATCTTATCTGCAGGATGCCAGGCGCACATGGAGACCAGGCAGGATAAGAACTGCCAGGGAGTGGTGAAGATGCACCAGAGAGAGAGACAGATGGGGAAAGATAGAGAGACAGATGAGACTGACTGTGTGAAAGAGATGATAACAGAGACAGAAAAAGGAGAAAACACATTAAACAGAGAGAGAGAGAGAGAGAGAGAGAGAGAGAGAGAGAGAGAGGGAGGGAGGGAGAGGGAGGGAGGGGGAAGTACAGGGGAGGGGTACAGTGAGGGCGAGACGTCCATTTTTCTTCTCAAGAGGGAAAAGCTGTGAGGAACTTATTACTATGACAAGGAGCTGAGTTTTTCTCTTCTTTTAATATTGATGCTGTTAAAAAAAAATCTCTTGAGAAATTTGAGTTAAGTTGTCCGGAACATTATAAAATTATAGAGCACTTAATGATTTAGTTGTTCACACTTTGCTTCATTTATATACTGTGCACTGTGCTGGAGAGCATCAGTGCACAGACTGCTGGGGCTCACTGGTTGCTGGTGGAGACAGATGACAGCAAGAGGGCCCAGCTCTGAGAGGCAGAAGGCACATCGTGCTCGGCTAGCCTGTCCTGAAGGCTACAGGACACGGCAGCAGAAGTCAGAGCGCGCCAAAAGCCTGCTTTTTAGAGTGTGGCTGGTGAGCTGTTAGTGATGGAAATGTTTGGGCAGAAGAAATTCCAAGGGATAATGTGCAGTACAGACCCTCCGAGGAGCTGGAAAGAGCCTGCCTCCTTGCCTCACTCATGACCACTCCAAATCTGGCCAGGCACGGAGAAAAACTTGTCTGCGTTTCAAAGTGTGGATGCAAGCACGATTGGAAGCTAGGACTAAACTTTGAGTCTTTGTATAAATCGAGGCTGGGGAAGGACACTTAATTTTTTTTTTAATATCTTATTTTTTTAACAATTTTTATTAAATATTTTACATATACATTTATATTATTATACATATATACAATAAACTACTTACAGCAAGAAAAAACCATGAGATAATCAGGAATTATATATATGTTACATTCATAGTGTTTTGCTATTTGTATTTGGCAGCCTTGAAGAAAACTTGGGAAGGACACTTAAAAACGTTCATTTTAGTGAAGAGGCTTTGCCTCTTCTTATAGACATGAGCTGTCTTCCTCCCGTCATCTACCAGGGCTCACTGACTAAGGACTGTGGAATTCTGGACGCTTTTATTCTGGTGGTGTTGGAGAGAGATTCTCAGGAGAGGTAGATTGCTTGGTTAAAAACCTCACGTCCAGAAGCCAGGGTGAAATTCCCCATGAAGACCTAGATGAGGCAACCCACCGTCTAGCTGGCTGCTCCAGCTAAGCTCCAGCGAGTTCACAGCTTGTTGGGCTTGACCTAGAGGGTATAGCTTCTCACAGGATCGCTTGAAGCACTGGGTAGAGTCTAGTGCTTTCCATTTAAAGTTAGAGTGTTAAAATGTTAGTGTCTAGCTAGATGTGGTGGCGCCCGCCTTTTATTCCAGCACCCAGGAGGCAGAGGCGAGTGGATCTCTGTGAATTCTGGTCTACATAGTGAGTTCTAGGCTATCCCAGGGTACCTAGTGTGACCCTGTCTTAAAAAGAAAAACGTGAGCTAGGAGAATCATGTGGCAGAGAGGGACGAAGGATTGTAGGAGCTGGAGGGGTCAAGGGCACCACAAGAAACCCCACATAATGAACTAAGCTGGGTCCGTAGGGGCTCACAGAGACCGAAACGACATCCAGGGAGATTGCATGGGACTGTCCTAGGCTCTCTGCACATATATTACAGTTGTGCAGCTTGGTCTTCATGTGGGACTCCGAACAGTGGGAGGAAGGACTCTGACTTTTTTGTTGGCTTTGGGGACCATTTGGGTTGGCTTGCTCAGCTGGGTAATGTCTTACTGCAACTTGTTTAGCCATTGTTTGGTCCATATCCATGAGAAGCCTGAGCCTTTTTGAAGAGAAGAGAAGGAGGAGTGGGTGGGGGTGGGGCAGAGGGAAAGTGGTGAGGAAGGACTGGGAGGAGAGTAGGGAGGGGAAACTGAGGCCGGGATGTAAAAAAAGAAAAAAAGAATGCATCTATGAAACAAAAAAAAGGAAAAGAGTTTTATGAATATATACAGACACACATACATATATATGTATATATACACACATATATCTGCAGTCTATTCTGTGTCTACATACATACATACACACACATATACATATTTCCAGTCAGTTCTGTGTTGCCATAGTCAAATACTCGAAGCTGATTAATTTGTAAAGGAAGTAGATTTATAAAGATAGACCATGGTTCAGGAGGCCCAAGGGCATTTGCTTGTCTCTTTATGAAGCTTTCTGTTTGTCTTTCTGTGAACTGTTTCATCAGCTCATGGTGGAGAAGTGGAAGGGGATATGGTCGTATTAAGAAAGGTCAGAGTACCATTTCTTTATAACAACCCACTCTTCCAGTGACTAAGCTAATCCTACAAGATCGAAGTTGCTCCCACAAGACCCAGTCCAGTCTCAAGGGGTCTTGCCTAAAGATCTGTTAGTTCTTTAAAAAGATACTAACCCATCAATGACAGTAATATCCCTATGAATGCCCCAAAGATCCCATCTCCTATTGCTGCCATATTGAGTCATTATGCCTCAATACAAGTTTTGCCAGGAACCAAGCATGTCTAAGTCCTACCACAGCAGATTCAAGACATAGCAGATTCATTCAAGACATCTTTACTCACTATGTACTCTTGGCCTGGGACTGTCCTAGGAGCTAGGGATAACTGTGGTCAACCAGACACCATCCTGACTTGTGGAGACAAGTTGAAAAGCTGTCTGGTCTTATTTTCTTCATTAGCTGGGTAGGTAACCTGAGGCCCAGGAGAGGGAGAGGAGAATAACTTACACGTGGTCACATGGCGGGGGTGGGACTAGAACTCAGGATTTCTGCACGTTTGTGAAGGAGATGTTTTTTTTTTTCACAATATATAGAGCAAACGAAACGAGACAGAAGATGTGCTCCTGGCTGGGAAGGGAGAGACGCTTGCTGATTACCTGAAGTTTTGTTAAGTCTTTTGTTTGAGAAGAGTTTCAGATTAACAGAATAACTGCTGATACAGTACAGAGAGCTCTTGTACATTCCACACCCAATTTCCTTTCTAATTAACGTCTTACATTAGCACGATACATTTGTCACAGTTAATGAGCCATGTTGGTTCCGTTAACACCCATTCTTCACTCAGGTTTCCTTATTCAAAAAAAAAAAAAAAAAAAAAAAGTGAACCAAAACTTCGACCTAACCCTAATGTACGTTTTCTGTTCCAGAATCTGACATCACAATTCAGTCGTCATACCTCTCAGGCTTCTTGTAGCTCTGGAAGCTTCTCAGATATTGTATTTGATGCCCTTGAGACATTATGGTCTGGTATTTTGCTCCATGCCTCTTTGTTAAGAAAAAACCTTGTTAAGATCTCCATTTGTTAGGCATATGCTAGGTGATGAGCAAAAACCAGAAAATAATATTCAAGCCATTCATGCTCTTCTGTAGTTTGACAACAAGGAATAAAGGACAATCGGTGTCACTGCGGGCAAATCCCAGGATGTTGTAGAGGCAAATACGTCTTCTGTCTTTACCACAGAGGAGTCACAAGTTAGAGCTAACACAGTGGCTGAAACATCAGTCCACACTCAGCTCCACTGGGCTTGAGTGTCTAGCATTCTTTCTCTTCCAAGTCACCTTAAGTCCCACTTTCTTGCCTGCATAAGTGCAATCAAGAGTGTATGAGACACAAGAATATCTGTGTTTTATGGGCACCTCACCTCATGTTGTCTTGTACTGTCACTCAACTGTGTGACACACCTACCTCTTTTTATTTATTTATTTATTTATTTATTTTTTATTTAATTTTAATTTTTATGTGCCTTAGTATGAGAGTGTCAGATCTTGGAGTTATACACAGTTGTGAGCTGCCATGTGGGTGCTGGGAATTGAACTCAGGACCTTTGGAAGAGCAGGCAGTGCTCTTAACCACTGAGCCGTCTCTCCAGCCCCCCACCTACCTCTTCTTGATGGTCACTTCACCTCATGTTGTCTTGTACTGTCACTCAACTGTGTGACACACCTACCTCTTCATTGTGTGTCGACCTGAAGTTGCTTTTAGATGTACCATCGGTGGGCTTCTTAAACCTGGATGACATTCCTCACTCGAGTACCCTGCTACTCCCCAACCCACATTCCCTGGGTACTAGGAAAGTCCAGAATTCATAAAAGCTCATGGGCAGCTGCTCTAGAGATGATGGCGTTTACAGGATTTTGTTTTCCCAGTGTCTGGCATGTAGTAAGCACACACAGGCGATTCGCTTAAACAACTGAACCACTGGAGACGAAAATGCAAAAGGATGAGAAGGGAGAACAACTGTTTCATATTTACAGCAAGCAAGTCCGATTTCTTTTCAAAGAAGCCAGAGGAATGAGGTAAATCAGGGGCCAGGAGAGAAGCAGGGGAATTGGAAAGTGCTAACCTAATTAATCCAAGTAGTTTTGTCTCTTACAGCTGCTCCCAGGGAACACACAGTTAGAACAAAACAAAGCATGAGTTGGGTCATGGGGTTGGGGTACCTGGGGTAATTTTTTAAAATTAATCATTTGAGATTTTCTCACATGTAAACATGCATACGTAAATGCATAAATGAGTACACACCCCACACAGCGCTGAGCAGGTCCCCCATGCTACTCCATCCCTCCTGCTATTGCTCTCCACTAGTCCCTTTGGCCCCCGAGGCAGCTTTTCTCTTAGCTTTACATCATGAGTACATACATGACTTTTATGTATCTGTATAAAGTCTAGGATATGCAAATGAGGGAAAATATAATCTTTATCTTTCTGGCTTAGTTCCCCGAATACGATTATTCTCCAGTGGTTATTTTCCTGCAAACAACATAACTTCCTTCTTCTTTGTGGCTGAAAATGATCCCTTTGTGTGCGTGTACCGCACTTTCCTTATCCATTCTTCTGGTACTGGCTCCATAGTTTAGCTATTGCATGTAGTGCTGCCATAACCTTGATGTGTAAGTGTTTCTGTTACGCCCAGGACTTATTTTTAGAGAAACCATCATACTGTCTTCTATAGTGGCTGGACTAGTTTACATTCTCACTAACAGTAGATAAAGGTTTATTGTTGTCAGCATCTTTGACAGCATTTGTTATTACTTTTCTTTTATTTCTTGTTTTTTGTTTTTTTTTGTTTGTTTGTTTTTGTTTGTTTGTTTGTTTTTCTGAGACAGGGTTTCTCTGTGCTGCTTTGGCTGTCTTGGACTCACTTTGCAAATGAGACTGGCCTTGAACTCAAAGATCCACCTGGCTCTGCCTCCCAAGTGCTAGTTATTACTTTTCTTAATGACTGTCATTCTGACTGGGTGAGATGGAATTTCAATGTAATTTTGATTTGCATTTCTGTGATGGCTAGGAAGCTGAATGCTTCCTTCTGAACTCTACACATCACGGCTTCATAGAGGCCCATTTGGTGTTAATGCTGGAGATTATGTTTTCGAGCCTGTTTGGTTGGGTGAGTGATTGCAAGGCTGGTTGGCTTCCTGGGAAAGGTATCAGTGCCAGCTGGAGCCGGTACTGAGTCAGCCTGCTGCTGGGAATCCATGTATAGCCACCTACTGTTCACGGAGGAAGAACTGCTCTGATGGAGGGGATGTACTGATTGAACGGAAAACAAAATCTTGAACTCCCGTCTCTACAAAAACACTCAAGGAAAACCTTCTCTTCCGGTCCCTGAAAAATCTGTGTCAGGGTTAAGGGCATCCAAGAAAATTTGGCAGTCTTTCTTCTGACTCAGAAATATAACTATAAGTTCAAAAGGTCTTCCTGTATGATGGGATGAACAGCTTTAGATGATGACAGAGATTGAGGCTTTGCCTTCATTGGCTTCAGTCTCCTCTCTGGTAGACTGGGGACTTCAATATCAGGGCCGAGTGACCTAGAGTCTGGAGATTGACATCCCAAGGTCCCAGTACTGAAGGAACACGGATGTAACCTTTGCTCTTAGGAAAATGGACACACCAATATGGTGGCCAGTTGGTTTCCGGCTGGAGACCTGGAAGCAAGCCCTCAAGCACTGCTGGGATCCAGCTGGCAGTGAGGTCTGTATTGTGGGTACTGTCAGGCTTTCAGGGACTCTGGAAGACGGTGACTGTTTGCTGTGATAACAACAAGCTATTTTTGTGCTTGAGAAAAGCAACATGGCAGTTACTGAAGTGACGGGACAGGCTAGGAGAGGAAGTTGTTTCTGTTTCAGCTATGACCACGCCAGAAATGATGGGAGAACAATGACTGTCCTGAAACCACAGCATCATGGGGCTAACAGGGATTGCACTAAGCCTCTCATCTCACTGGAGGAAACATGAAACCACAGCATTGTGGGACTGGAAGGGATCACTCCTGTCTCCTGTCTCATCAGAGGAAACAGCGAAGGCCTGGCAGGACGCTCACTTTATGAGTGGTGCTGCTAAGTGGAAGCTGGGATTGGTTACTGTGCTTCTTTTGATTACAAAGTCTACCTGCATGCTTTCCATGACACTGCCTTACTTCTTTTCTGTGAAATGGACTGTTTTGGAAGAAATACTCCAAGATAGATGGCCAATAATGATTTTGATGCTTACAGCTTGTGTTGAGATAGCTTAAATTGTCTTCTTAAAAGACACGATGTTTGTATGTCTCTCTTTTTTTTTTTATCACACAATATATTATATATCTTCATTACAGTTTCCTCTTCTACTACTCCCCGAGTCTCCACGCCTCCCCTCATATTGGGCTATTTTCCCATTCTGTGGCTCATGATAAAGAACAGGCTTCAAACAGATAACAACAAAATAAAATAAAATAAAATAATAAGACAAGACAAATATCATGAAGTTGGATAAGGAAAAGTAATAGAAGAAAACAATTCCTAAGAGAAAGCATTAAGTCAGAGACCCAGGTGTTGACACACTCAGGAGTCCTATAAAAATGTTAAACTGAAAAGCTATAATCTATACACAAAAGAACTATTTCCTGCTTCCATCTCTGTGAATTCATGCTATTCCACTCCTTAGAATATACCCAGAAGATGCACCTCCACACAACAAGGACATAAGCTCGGCCATGTTCATAGCAGCCTTATTCATAATAACCAGAACCTGGAAACTACCTTAATGTCCCTCAGTCGAAGAATGGATAAAGAAACTGTGGTACATTTACACCATGGAATACTACTCAGCTATTAAAAACAAGGAAATCCTGAAATTTGTGGACAAATGAATGGAACTAGAAACAATCATACTGAGTGAGTTAACTCAGAAGTAGAAAGACTCACGTGGTATATAATCACTTATAATTGGACACTAGCCCAAAAGGTATGTCCCATGAGAGTCTTCACTTACCAGGAGATTGGGATAAATGTGAGGACATCCTATTGGGACCCTAGGTGAGAGAAGTGTGTCTCTTTTTTATTGTATTAAGAGAGATTAAACTTGAGTCTCAGTTTAGCTCTTACTGGGCGGTGCCATTTGGATCATTGATTTCCAAAGTTTGGTGTATGTAGAAGAGTCAACACAGAGTGTTATTAAAATGCAGAGCGTGACTCAATGTGGGAAGCCATGCCAAATTCTGCCATGTCAGAAATCCTGTGCTTAGGCTGTATGCTGTGACCTTCGAGTTGCTGACCTTTACCTCACCACGAGGTCTTGTGTTCCAGGCTATCTTTGGCCTATTTACCTTTGAAAGAAGTAGGGAAGTCCCAACTTGGAACCACCCAGAGCATCTAGGAAGTTCTTACAGGGAACTACTCAGAGAACTAAGAAGTTCTACAGGGAGCGATTCAGGCTATTGTATTCTTGCCTGGGGGCTAGGGTGAGTGAGATTAGAATAGATCCTATTGACCTTGCTCTCTATATATTCTTACTAGTCGGGCATTAAAGTGAATCTTGATCAGAAATTTCCAGTCTTGACTCGTTATTTCTCGCGTCTCTGCCTCCTACTTTCAATCCCCACTCCCTCTTTCAGGTGAACCCTGATTTGATTTTTCCAGTGGGCCGGGACCCGGCAACTCAATATGTGTGGAGAGTATCCAGAACAGGCCTCCTCCTTCAACTGTTTTCTGTATGTTGTATAGATGTGTGTAGATACTCATGCGTTTGGAGGCCTGAAGCTGGTGTCAAGACTCACCACGGATCACTCTTCAACCATATTATTGAGGCAGGCTCTCTTAGTAAAACCCAGAGCTCAGTTGGCAGTTTGACTAGTCTTGCCAGCCAGCTTGCTCTAGGGACTCTTTCTTTTACCTTCTGAGGCTGGAATTACAGGTGGGTTGCCACACTCACCATGCACTTATGTGGCTTTCCAGAGAAACAGAACTTTAGTCTTATGCTTACATGACAAACTTTTAAGCCACTGAGCCATCTCCTTAGACCTTGAACATCTTGTTTCTAAAGAAATTCTATCCATGCTAGAAGCTATTAGTCCTTGGACCACAGTCAAAAGATCAAAGAATCAGAGCACAACACTCATTATCATCTGTCACATAGAGCAGGGAAAGTAGTTACCTCACAGGATTGTTGTGAAGGTTACACAAGGTAATGTTTGCAGTGGCAAGCAGTCTCCGACACATTAGAGGCAATCAATAGGTTTTAATTTTCTTCCGTTGCTCCCCCTTTGCCTTTCCTGTTACAAGGGAAAGTGACTTGATGAACTCCTTTGCACTGCAGAGGGCTTGGAAGACCTCTGCATTCAGAAAAAAAAAAAAAAAAAAAAAAAAAAAAAAAAAAAAAAGGGCAAGTGGAAGAAAGGAATGCCCGACCTGGGAAATGTGACATTGGCTTTTAATACTTCTTAGATTTAAAATGATTTTTTTTTTATTGTGGTGATAACAACAAAATAAAGCTGGGAACATTTGACAGAAGTTTGCATATAAATTAATCTGGTCAGAAGTTTGTTGAGGGGAGGGGGGAGGAGGCCAAAAATAGTATACTACATAAATAGTTTTAGATTTTAAAAATTCGTAGCCTTTAAGATTCACCAATTCAGGGAGGAGGAATAGAAAAAAAAAAAAATGCTTGAAATAATTTCAAACTGAAGGTCCAGGGAGACAAGTTCTTTTCTGAGTGCTGCTTTAATGTCCCCTGGAAAGCCTCGGGATCTGCCTCAGTTTCCCATGTATAAATGTGAGGACATTCAACAAGATTGCAGAGCTACAACCTCCTATTAACTTATTTGTGGAGAAGGTCTCTTTAGCCAGAATTTTGGAGGTCCCAGTCTGTGACTGATTGGCCTAACTTCTCTGAGCCTCTGGAGAGTCAGGACATGATGGTGGGGACATGTGACAGAGAAAAACCACTTACGTCATGGTCGGGAGTTAAGGTCCCATAGTCCCTTTCAAGGGCACCCTTGCAGTAGCTTACATCCTCCCTTCCTAAGTGTTACATTAACCAACCGCCCCCCCCCCCCCACAGTGCCGCCTGGGTGATCAACCTTTTAACAGGAGCATCCTCTATATTGAGCAGCCCTCTGGGCAACTGAAATGGCAAATGTAATTCTGGATGACCACCCTCATAGACTGACATTCAGTGGTACAGAGACTCTTTAATGGTGGGATCATGAGCATTAGAGTTGATGGTGTCTCTTGATGGCAAGTTGAATGTGGACCTGAGTGGTAGGAGGCATCCAGACTGAAGAGATAGCATGAAGGAAGGCGAGAGCCTGGGAAAGGACACGGGGAATGTGAAGAATGGGATACCTTGTGCTTATCCTAAGCATGCAAGAACATTAGGTAGGACATCACAATGGATCATTCATTAGTCTACAAAACTATACTGAGAAATCATTTTATGCCACTCACTAGTTATTGAAATTATAGTGGAGAATAAGATAGACCTGGGCCTTCTGTGAGTCCTAGCATTTTCATGGGGCTAGGTAATAAGCACATACATAGATGAAGATATTAGACATTCTGCTTTGAAAATGCTGGGAGAGAAATAATATTCAACGTAGGAAATGACATTGAGTGTAGATTCAGATAAGGTAGTCCTGGAATAGCATCTTGGAAATATGACCTCTTGTTAGACCCTTAAAGATTACTGTGGGCCTGCTGTTTAACATGCTGGCTAAGAGAGTTCTGGGCCCAGGAATCAGCAAATGCAGACACTGAAGCAGAAAAGATGTTAGTAAGTTCTAAGGTTAGGGAAACTTGAAAGCTAATGGACAGGAAGCCGGGGAGAGTGATATGAAACAAAGTTAGAGAGGTGGGTAAAGGCAGGATCTCACGGTACTTTGAAGGCCATGACAAGAGAGTATGTTTATTCTAAGGGCACTGGGAAGCCGCCATCTTACAGGCTTTTGCAAAGCTACTGAAAGGAAAGGAAGCATGAGGAAAGCAGAAGCAGCAGATGGCTGCTTCCTCAGAGGCCAGGGTGAGCTTGAAGGTCGGTCATCTAAAGGGGTATCCATAGAGACTGAGAAGAGACAGATTTTATATATATATATATATATATATATATATATATATATATATATATATATATATATATACACACACACACACACACACACACACACACACACACACACACACAGAACATGCAGTACTTGTGATGGCTGGGTTGTGAGATTTATTCAAGGTTTCAGGCTTGAGGAGGTAGTTATACATTAGTGAGATGGGCAGTGTGGAGGAAAACTAGGAAAGGGAGAGTGAGAGTGAGGTGTGAAGGGTGAGTGAAAGGGAGGGTGAGAGTGAGATGGGGGGGCAGGCATTATGAAGGGTGGTCTGGGCTGGTAATAAAAAAATCACAGCACTGTGGAGACGGAAGCAGTGAAAAATGCTATTTATTGATGGGTCAGCTGACAGGAAACCAGGAAGCCGTTCCCTGGACTGCGCCGCGGACGTGCTTGGTAGTCAGGACCAGGGTGGTTGGTTACAAGGGTTATGTTGTTAGAAGACAAATAGGATGGTGTTTGAAGGTGGAAAGGAACATGGGAGGATGCTTGTGGAGACTTTAAATTTTTCGAGGAAAGAATCAATAGAGAAGTCAGCAGTAGCTAGAAAAGCATATATGATAAAGGGGAAACCTGAAAAACAACCAACCAACAAACAACAACAAAAACCAACCGAACAAGCTAGAAATGCAAAGGCAGACTGTGTACTAGAAGTGACCCAGGAAAGACCCATATTACAAACTAGGATGAGGTTAGCGGGACTGGGCTGGGCGGTGGTGGCGCACGCCTTTAATCCCAGCACTCAGGAGGTAGAGGCAGGCGGATCTCTGCGAGTTCCAGGCCAGCCTGGTCTACAAAGGGAGTCCAGGACGGCCAAGGCTACACAGAGGAAACCTGTCTCAAAAAAACAAAACAAAACAAAAATAATAAATAAGTAAATAAATAAAAAGAGATTATCGGGCGTATTGAGGGTGACTATTGAGTGTGATGGAAATGAGACAGAGGAGAACAGAGGCCAAAGTCCGTTCCACCAATAGTCATGGACCACAGGGCCTCTGTGAGGATGCAGACAGGGTTAGTGGCTGCCGGGGAAGAGTGGCAACAGAGGAGGCACTTGCTGGTGAGGAGAGGAGGTTATCAGGAGTTGGGGGAACAAAGAAAAGTTAACTGGGTGAATGTGATGAAAATATATTACATACACCTATGAAAGTGTTTTGATGAAACCCATTTATTAGATATAATTATGATCAGGAAACTTTGGTGGTGGCATAGTGAGGGGCTTCTGGCTTTATGACTTACAATTCTTCTTTTTCAGCTTGCTCTGTTGGTGGTCAGGCTGGCGTCAAACTCAGAGATCCTCCTGCTTCTGCCTCCCGAGTGCTAGGATTAAAGGCGTGCATGACCACTGCTTGGTTTATGACTTTTTTTTTTTTTTAAGATTTATTTATTTATTATTATGTGTATAGTGTTCTGCCTGCATGTGCACCTGCAGGCCAGAGGAGGGTATCAGATTACATTATAGATGGTTGTGAGCCACCATGTGGTTGCTGGGAATTGAACTCAGGACCTTTGGAATAACAGACAGTGCTCTTAACCACTGAGCCATCTCTCTAGCCCGGCTTATGACTTCTAATTTCTTTTCTTTTTTTTTCTTTTTTTTGATTTTTGAGACAGGGTTTCTCCCTATAGCCTTTGGTGTCCTGGACTCACTTGTAGACGAGGTTGTCCTCGAACTCACAAAGGTCCACCTGCCTCTGCCTCCGGAGTGCTGGGATTAAAGGCGTGCGTCACCACACCCGGCATGACTTCTAATTCTTAAATGAATTATAATATGAGATTACTGTGCGTGGAAGGTGAGAGGCACATAGAATAACTATGGGGGGATAAATTTTATCCTGGACAATGAAAATGTAAAACTTCCAAGTGCTGATTCTCCCCATGAGATTTGCGTCCACCAGCTGCAAAGTGAAATCACTTGGCCAGGTTGTGGGAGTCTCTCAGGCAGCCTTGAGCTGTAGTCTGATAGGCCCAGAGATAATGCCAAGCAAATGTTGGAGATCTCAGGCTGATTGCAGCAGAGGAGAGAGATTAGAGAGTGTCGAGGCAGCCTGCAAGAGTAATTAAAAAGTAGAGGACTCTGTGTAAGGAAGGAAGCGGAAGACAGAAGGTGGACATGTGATAGCATCAGTGGTCAGTCAAGATAAGAGAAAGAGTGTGTGAAGGGGAAGGGCCAGAAACAGAGGTCAAAGACAATGGCGCAGCAATAGAGGTTTCTGGTTGTGTTATGGTTTGCAGTCACAACGGAGTGGGTGACTGCACTGTCCTGAGGAAAGATGTTGTTGGGAAGGTGACGTCAAGGAACAAGACTGAGCGGCCGGATGAGTTGCACACACAGATAGTAAAGTTCTGAGTTACTGCTGAAAGTGGGCAGTGAATATGACTGGAACCAAGAACCGCAGTCTTCAGAGCAGTAGGGATGATGATGTGCGGCAAGTGTTCCCAGCAAGGAGTTGGGTGGGCAACAGCTGGGAGTAGGTCTATTGTGAATCAGGACCCAGGTGTCTTGCTCTTGGGAGGGCCTAGGTAGAAACAGGTCCTCCCAGTTTCCCAGGATGCAACATGGGGATCATGGCTTGGCCTTGACTTATTCTTTAGTTGTAGTTTTTTTTGGCTGGACCATAGGAGAAACATCATGAAAGAGGCAATGGAGCAACCCTTTGGTTTTATAGACAGGGAAACTGAGGCCCAGAGAAGGAAGGTCGTTTGAATGCGTAGGAGGCTGGCGGCAGCTTTGCAAGCCAGTCCTGCTTTTCTGCCTTGGTGCTTTCTGTTGCACCCCACAATGAAAGTAATGTTCTGACAAAGTTCCCAAAATTACAAATTCGAAAATATGTTGTCCCTCAAAGTCACTTCTGTGGGAGGTGATAGACTTCTTTCTAGTGATGCTGCCATTGTTCCAGCCGTTTCTGGAAACTCCTTCAGAGAAATGATCTTCTGCATCACAAAGACAGCCCACTGCACTGTCAAGACTTACTGAATTCAGGGGTGGGGAACCATCTCTCTCTTTCTCTAGTCACAAGAGCACAGAATGCAACCAGGGAAACAGGGACACCAGTGGTCTAGCTTCCCATGTGGAAACACATATTATTTTCTGCTCAGTGTGTACCAGACCTATGGAGACCCAGTCTGCTTCGGGTCGGGTGAGGTGTTCCAGCCAGTTTAGTCTGAGCAAGTGGATTTTTTTGCTGGCCTAGCAAGCAAGCAGGAGAGCTACATCCTTCTGGCATTTTAAATGCAATCAATAGAACTTCCTCAAGCTATTTGTGAAGAAAACAAATTTGATGAAGGGTATGAGGTAGCTCACAGAGTCTCTAGACTCTTGGGTTCGGGAAGGAGCTATTCTTGAATGATTTGGTTGGAATAGGGACATGTCCACTTGCTTCATGAAGTCCTTGTGCGGTGAGCTCCCCAGAACTGCCACCACCCGCCTCCCTGAGACTTCAGACATTTAGTATTCTTTCCTCCCTATGCCAGGAAGCAGATCCCACACCGTTCCTCTACCCTTCAGCTGTGGTTGCTTTCTTTCTTTCAAAGTGAATTCCCGGTGTGTGCATGAATGACAGAGCGGAATCTCAAAACAGGAGGGTGAGAAAGGGCGTCCCAAGCGTGGAACTTGAGAGGTTGTGTTTACCTTGCAGGAAGTGGCTCACATCATCAATCCTAGCGCTCCAGAGGCAGGGGCAGGTGGATCTCTGTGAGTTTGAAGCCACCTTAGATTCCATAGCAAATTTCAGGCCAGTTAAGACTCTTTAAAAATTATATAAAACAGTTCACATTTTATTTATTTTTGTGTACATGGCGCTCGTGTGTGTGTGTGTGTGTGTGTGTGTGTGTGTGTGTGTGTGTGTGTGTG
>OU015750.1:57291670-57302082 GCA_907169655.1 Acomys percivali
GAGAGAGAGAGAGAGAGAGAGAGAGAGAGAGAGAGAGAGAGAGAGAGAGAGAGAGATCTGCTGGGAGGAAGAAAGCAGATATGGAGGTGACCGGAAGGATGTAAACAGGAGCAGTGAGGTGAAGAGTTAGCTATGCGGCTGGATGTAGTGCTAGGATTAGTCAGATTAAGTTAGATATGTAACTGAGAGTCTGCACAGATAAAGGGCATATGCTTTAAAGTATTAAAAAGCCCCTATGTCATTATGTATTCTGCTGGTGGGTCCGAAAGTCCCATTATAGGAGTCATCCAGATACTTGTGTTAAATTCTGATAGCTGGCTGGGTTCACCCACAAGGCTCTGAACTCATGACTGTAGACATCTGCATTAAGGTTATTGAAAGGCTCACCCAGGAGGGTCTCAGGGGTAGCTAGCACCATTCCACTGAGTTGCAGTTTATCTTGTTGCATTATGTGACACTTCTGAAGGGTTGAGCGCCATGGGCTTTCTCTAAGAATTAGGGTTCACCGTGTGTGGGACGATGTCAAGAAACTGTTTTTTAAAGCACTGCATAATAATCCTTATGGTCAACCAGGTTTGAGGAAAACAGAGCCAAGAGAACTAGCTGCTAATTGCTCAGGTTAGGGCTGGGCCATAACGCCCCCACGAATGCAACATTCTTAAGACGGTAAGCTTTATTTTGAGTTGTGACTTAGGAGAATAGAAATTCAAGAGAAGTAGAGTGCCTGCCGATTCCTGTCTGCTTGAGTCCAAGGGATAGCGCTGGCCCTTGTGACTTGTCTGGGTGTTTACGAGAGCAACGGTGGCTGTGCTCACTTCACACCACTAAGTGTGTGAACATGGCCACACCACTGAACTTCTTAAATTAAAAATTATTAATCCAGTTTATTTATTTACCATGTGAGTATGTGTGTGGGCACATGCTCGTGAACCTAAGAGGACAACTTGTGGGAAGTCTTTTCTTCTACCACGTGGGTTTTGAAGATTGGACTCGGGTCATTAGGCTTGGTGGCAAGTGCCTTTACTTTCTGAGTCATCTCACCAAAGCCTCTAACAGTCTAGCTCATGTGTAAAGTGGGCATTACAATAGTACCCTCCTCTGAGGTATGTGGTGGTGACTCATGGGGATAATATAGGTAAAGAGGTCTGTATGTTCTACAGGCATCAGGTAAGCATGTGATAAGTTGCAAATAAAACAGGCAGAGATAGTGCTAACCACAGGCAGGTCTGTGTCTACCATACCATTATCCTAAGACACTTTTGCTGGTCCATCTGTCTTTGCTTTCTTCAGAGATACAGATTTTGCTTCTTTTCCCCATGGAGTGTGGATCTAGGGGCTGGCTGTATGAGGGTCTATGGACCAAGTGGACCCAGCATTCCCCAAGCTTCAGGTCTACCATGTTATAGGGCTGCACACACAGCTTCAGTAAAAGCAATAAAGGACAGTATTAGAAAGGACAATAGTTCAGGTGTCACTCTGAGAGTGACTGCCATCATGCTAAGTGTTTTACATTTCAATTTGCTTAACTCTCTCAGCAAACTAATGAGCTAGATACTTGCCTTTCTCTTCCCTCTCTTCATCTACCAAGAAATACAAACAAATAGACACTCAGAGTTGCTGGGCAGTGTTGGCTCACCCCTTTAATCTACCCACAGGCCTGATCTGTTGAGTGAGTTCCAGAATAGCCACAGAGAAACACTGTCTCAAAAAAAAAAAAAAGGCAGAGTTGTTAAAATACATACTCATCAGTGGTTTTATAAGTAGCAATTATCAAAACTTGAGGTTTGAACTCCAGATTCAAGCCCTAAGACTGCCACCCTAGGTTGTCACATAAACAATGCAAGCAAGCAAACTAGCTATGGAGCAGAGACAGGATTTCTTGTATGCTTCAGGGTATAAGAGACCTTCTCCTGTTTGGAAATACTTAGATTTCAGGCCGCTAGAAGGGTATCAGGATGACCAAGTTGTAGGAGTTGAGCAACATGTTGGAGAAGCTATGGTATTTTAATTATTGGTTTTTATTTATGTGATTTGTGTCTTGCCAGCATGTGTGTATGTGCACTGGTACCCACAGAGGCTGGAAGAAAGCGTTAGACCCCTTGGAGCTGGAGTTATGGATGGTTGTTCGCTACCATGTGGGTGCTGGGAACTGAACCCAGGTCCTCTGCAAGAGCATCCAGGGTTCTTAACTACTGAGGCATCTTTCCAGTGCCAAGCCATGGTTGCTTGATCCTCACATTTCTTCTCTGCCTGGCACAAAAATCTCCTAAAAAGCTCAACTTGTTATTTCCAATTTTGACTATCCTCACCCTTCACCTGCCTGCTCCTGAGAGTGGTAAGGAGTAAACTGCCTCTTTCTTCCTGGGTGAAGTCCTGGGATTTGGTTAAGGCTTGAGCAAACACAGGATGGGAATTATTTTGTCCCTCATCTGGTGCTAATTCTTTCCCAGGGTTGAGGGACAATCCTGTGACCTCCAGATTCCCTTTAGGGAAATTCTGGCTCCTGGGAAGGCTTTTCCTTCTGAGCTCACTGCATTTCTCTGCTGGCACAGGAGGAGAACAAGCTCATGGATGACGTGGACAGCAAGAGGATGCTGAATGAGACAGGACGCTGGAGCCGGGCAGACCTTCATGTGAATCCCTTTTCTGTTTTCTTTTTGTTGTGTGACGTTACGCACATTAAGGAGATTTATTTTTATTATTTTGTTTTGAGACAGGATCTTGCTTTGTCCTAGGCTTGGCTTAGACTCACAATCCTCCTCCGCCAGCTTCCTGAGTGCTGGGATTACATGTGTGTACTACTCAGCTCGCCTACTTGGGCATGTATCTTAACCTCTCTGCATCTCAGTGTGCCCTACTGCAGAAATGAGGGAGATTGTAAGTTCTGCTTTACACAATGGCTCTGACAGTTGATGTCAGCCAATCTAGGTCAGTGCCTAGATGCACAAAGGCATTCAAATGGGGGGCCACCTATGATGACAGTCGTCGGTCATCCTGGCTAGTGCAAAAGCCTAGGATTGAAGAGAGAACTGTCTCCATCCATCTGAAGGTATCCCAAGGCCCCTTTTTCTCAGTGTTATTAGTGACTGAGGAAAAGGGGGCGTTGATTCTAGAGAAAGGACAAAGGTCCTTTAATGAGCTCGGGAAAGCCCATCTCCTGACAATAACAGCCTTGGAGTCTGCAATGACATCCTGTTAGAGGCAGCAGCAGGATATATGTTGAGGGATGGAGCACGTGGCAGGCATACTGCACAGTCACTCCTTAGCCCATGGAGCTTCATGAAGTACTAGCCAGGATTCAGAGGGAGATGAAGACTTCCTCTTCACATGTATCCTGGACTGATAGGGAGGCTGGACTCTGGGCAGCCTTGTACTTTATAGCCATCTTCATGAGCTGCTCCTGCAGCCACTGGCCCTGCTCTGCATATAGATGTCTGTCAGACCCATGCTTATTAACCTCTGATGCTGCAGAGTCAAGAAGCAGAGGACTGGTCCATACGTGCTAATCAGTACCCTACTCACTGAGACTGAAGGTTCCCTGATTGCTGATGGCAGAGCTTGCCTGTAGAAACACAGTGACAAAGAAGAGAGGAAATTCTAGGCCAGGGGAGTTCACAGTTGGCTGGGCTGGAGGAATGGTGAACTTAGGTGTACAGAAGCCCAAGATATGTTAGAGGTTATATGGGGACCGGAAGATCACCAGGGGAGACTTCATGGAGAAGGAAGAGAGACAATCACAGTGGAAAAATGAACAGGAGATGACTAGATGAGGCAGTGGGGAGCACCGTTGGGGTGAGAAATGGCAAGTGGGTGGTAAGAGTTGGACTGTGATAAGACCGTGGCTGTGGCTCAGAGCTCTGGGGACTGTGACTGCAGAGGGGATTTGGAGACCACACCCAGAAAGATGAACTTATCTCAATTATAGCCTTCCCCCAATAAGCCTTCACAAGGAGCTGCCCTGCCTTCAAGCCAAGAGAATTCCAAGGATCTGCAAAAGTCACTTCTGCCCTCTGGAAGTAAGGCTTTCAGAACACATGGAAGCACATGATTCCTAAAGACCTTTTCGCTACTTGCAAAAAGTTTATGACGTGGGACTGACAGATTGAGTGATAGCATAGTTGACAGGATCCTTGGCTGTTAAAGAGCACTTAGGACCAGGTGGAATGAGAGATTGGGAGAAGGACCATAATGAATTTCTCATCAATTTTACTGCTGTATAGGACCAGCCTTACCAGACGATAGGTAGAGGACATAACCACTTGTATGTCTCCTCTTCTCTGGGAGCATCCAGGAATCTTATTTTGCAGATTCTCATTAAATAGGCCATTAACGTGCTCATAGGCTCAGAAAGTCATAATGAGGTCCTCCCTCGAATGCAGAGAAGCAGAAGGGAAGGTGTCAACTGGGTTACATTTCTGGCTCTGCTAGTGAACAACATGTCTATGACCCATGCAACTTATCCTCTGTGGGATTTAGTCTCCTCACCTATAAAATGAGTTTTCCCCAAATGACTGTTGTTTTCTAGGCACTGAGTACTAATGACAGGAGGTTAAGGGCCAGTAAACCACTTACTATGCAACCATGAGAACATGAATCCAAACTGCAGCACCCATGTAAAAATCAATCAACCAACCAACCAACCAAACAACCAACCAATCAACCAATCAACCAACCAACCAACTAACCAACCAGTTAACCAACCAACCAACCAACCAACCAACCAACCAACCAACCAACCAATCAATCCATCAGCCAACCAACCAACTAACCAACCAACCAACCAACCAACCAACCAACCAACCAACCAACCAACCAGGGCGTGGTGGCTCACACCTGTAATTCCAGTGCTGGAAAGGTGGAGACAGGAAGATGGCTGGCCAGCCAGGATAGCTGAGTTGGTGAGCTGCAGGTCCAGTGAGAGAGCTCAATAAAGTGAAGAGCAATTGAGGAAGACACCCAAATATTGACCTCTGCATCACTAATGCACATATAGGAGTGTGCATGTACACACACACACACACACACACACACACACACACACACACACACGTCTATGCACAAACTACCTGAGATGTAAGACTAAGTCACTTTGGTTGAGCAGCCGGAAGTGTGTGTGTGTGTGTGTGTGTGTGTGTGTGTGTATGGGCAGATTTAGAAACATAAGCACTTAGGGTTTTGTACTGATCACAGTGCCACAGGGGTGCTCTGGGGTGAGGATGTAGAGGCAAAGTAAGGCTAGAAAGGTGAAGAAAAGCTTTCTGGAGGAGGAGGCTGCTACCTCACTTCAGCCACCAGTGCATTCAGTGCTTGGGGTGGGAGAGCAGGCACTTCACATCTGTCTCATCATGTTGTCTTTCCATGTAAGTAAGTGCAGGCTCGTCTCAGTTTTCAGTCTGATGTTCTGGAGTCATGGCTTTCTTGCTGACCACTGGCTGGGAGGGCAGCCAGCTCCCAGAGGTGTCAGGCTGACCTGTGTATTCTCTGCTGGAATGAACCTTGAGGAAAGCCCACAGTTGACTTCACATCACAAGCTTGCCCTGGGCACAGTTCTCCAGCAGTCAGCAGCATTTCCTCTGGGGAGCCTCAAAGACATAGATTAGAGCGTGCTGAGCCTCCCTCTGGGTCTAGCAGAGTTCATTTTAGGAGCAGCAGTACTCCCCTTAGGGGCTTCCTGAGGGCAGAGAGTCCTTCTCCACCTGCTCATCTTGGGAGCGTTGACAGGTAGATGGCAGGGCGAGCAGGTGTAAGAGAAAACAGGTACTCTCACCATAGACTGCACCCAGACATGAGCGGCTGGGCTCTGCAGGAGAGGCAGAGTCTTGCTGGGCATTTTAGCCAGGGATCTCAGCTAGCTGGGCACGTTGCACAGCATATTCTTGATCAAGGATGTGTTGGAGGCAAGATTTAGGGAAGGGAAGAAATGCACCAGAGTAAAAATGGGATGGCACAGAGAGGGAGCAGATCGTGTACCAGACAAATGAAGCAGCATGAAAAGAAAACAGGTGGCTGTGTGCAGAGAGGAAAGGTGGTGTGACACAATTCAGGGCTCTTTACCCTAAATGAAACGAGAGCCTACACCAGCAGCAGGCTAGCATTATCAGACCTTATGAATACATAAACATGTGTGTGTGTGAGGGGGCGTGCACGTGCAGGTACACATAGATGTATGGATGTTTGTGCATGTGTGTGTGGGCACTGCATGGAGGCTAGAGGAACACCTGAGATGTCATTCTCCAGGTGCTGTTGACATGGAGACTTTCCACTCCTCAGGAGCTTTAATCCTGAGGTTTTTGAGACAGGGACTCTCGCTGGTTGGGAGCCACTTACCAGGTTATGCTGGGTGTCCAGTGAGCTCCAATAATAGCTCTGTTTTTGCCTGCCTAGCAATGAAGTTAAAAGCACATGCTTATGCTTAGCTTATGCACTATGCTTAGCTTTTATTTTTAAATTACACACATTTTTATTTATATGTGTTTATGTGGTGTGTGTGTGTGTGTGTGTGTGTGTGTGTGTGTGTGCATGTGTGCATGTATATAACCACATCCCAGTGTGAGTGTGGAAGTCCAAGAACAACTTCAGGGAGTCAGGTCTCTCTTTCCATCATGCACATGGTCGCAGGGACTGAACTCTGGTCATCAGGTTGGGCCTGTCCTCCAGAACAATCACAGAACTGTGCTGCTGGCTCCTGACTTAAAAAAAAAATGCGGGCTATAGGTAGTCTATTGTATATATGTGTAATAATATAAATGTATATATAATTTTTTTTTAAAAAGGAAAAAAACTGTGGGCTCTGGGGGATTGACCTCAGGTGCTTGTGCTTACAGAGTAAGGCCTTTACTGACTGAGCTATCTCCCAGCTCCAGAATATGTTTTGAAAGAAAACAAAACCAAAACCCCAAAAGCAACCAAGACCCTCGGTGCCTCCTGGGATAATGGATGGAGCAGGAGATAACGCATATTGATGGGCATGTTTGGAGGCAATTATCATCACTCAAGAGGGAGGTCAACACGGACTCAGTTAACAGGTGGTGCTGTAGATGCTGAGGTGAGGCCACGTTTTTAAAGGAAAGGATTTCATCACAGAGTCCATACAGGTGGTCAGGGAGTGAAGCGCACCATGGATGTGCCCTGACTTCTGTGAAGGGCTCAGAGATCATGTAGGCTCCCCCTCCTCCCTGCCACAGCCACATCTCACTACACAAGGAGACTGAGACCCAGAAATAAAGAGGGACTTTCCCACGCCGGCAGGGCGGGGCCGGTATTTACGCCAAGTCATCTTGTGTCCATCCTGTTCCTTTACAGTAGGATCCTACAGTCATAAGAGCAAGAGAAGGAAGTAACCTTTGCAACCACTCAGCTTAATTCCTACATTATTTTATAGATAAGGAAACTGAGGGGAAAAAGCCTTGGCAGTCTGGCCAAAGGCCACCCAGGGAGTTAATTAATGAATGAGTGAAATAGTTTAAGCACATATAAACACGGCTGTGTTGACCCTTAGATAGGAGACATGTTGTTTGCTCAGGAGGGAGATAAGTTGGCAGAGGTCCCTCCAAATGGTTTCCCAAGCATCCATACACTGGCTGGCTGGCTTCTTTTTGGGCCTGTTGCCTGGGGTTAGGGAATCCAGATGTCTGGGGCCACAAAAGCCAGATGGATTTTCCTGTGCCATGGATTCCCAGTACTTGGGCTCAATAGATCAACAGTGATGTTGTAAGGGGTGTGAATGGCTGGGAAGGAATGTTAGTTTGCTCTTCTGGTGAGTTCTTTAGGCACTTGAGTTTACTATTGAAAGGGTTTATTTCTTTTAGTATCCTTCTCTCTTGGACAGAGCCCCACAGCTCAAGCCAGTTGCTATCTTGTGTTAACTGCAGGGATAGCATTCTTTAGAGCTAAATGTTGTGACAGGGTATAGCAGATGTTATCAAATATTGTACTGTTTGCAGATGTGAATGATCCCTTGGGAATGGGATAGTTTGCAAGCCAACATGCAGAATTGAAATTAGGATTGCATTAGAAAAATTAAAAAAAAATTTCTGGTGGCCTGGCTTTGTCCCCTTGGAAACTCAGATAGTCAAAGAGCTAACTTTTTGACCTCTCTCAGGAATATTCAGGAAAAAGGGAAAAAGTGCTAGCTTTTGAGGTGGCTCAGGTAGTTTGAAAGAAGCCTATGGATATCTTTGAAATCATGCTGTCCCAGAGATGGCACTGGAGCACAGCTGTGTCCTGACTTTCCCATTTCATGTCTGTGTGACACTGGTGTTCACCTCTCTGAAGCTCAGTGTTTTGTTTTGTTGAGTGGGAATGAGGATTTGAGTTTTCCAGTGCCATTGTGAATGTGAGATAAAGCAACTGACACAAAGCACTTTACATATTGTCTAGTGTAGTATAGAAGACACGTATTGTCTAGTGTTCAGCACATTTAAATTGATATTATCTCTCACTCTAGGACTCTCAAATCAACCAAGACTGAGTCAGATTGATTGAGATCAGTGGAACTTTCCTCTTTAGCTCTGGCTACTTCTAGGTGCCTCTTGGGGTTCACTGTCATGGCAACGGGTTGGTGGAACCGTCTGGAAGTTGATAGGGGAAACTAAACAGGCAGAACACTGCCTGGCCCCGCTGGCGCCACAACCATAGCGCTGTCTGATTAATGCCTGCCTGATCCCACTGGCTTCATTTCAGGTCACCCTGGAGAAGATTCTTGCTCAGGGACAGACGGAGCCTCACTCATTGGGCTGAGCCAGGACCCTGGTCAGTGGGCACAGTTACAGGTGCCGTGGAGTCTTAGACTGTCCAAGCAGAACAGAGCTGAAAGAGACCCTGTAGTTTGGTTATTCTAGTAACTTCTTTTGAATGGTTGAATAAAGAACAAATGGGTAATGAATATCTAAGTGTGCCCAACAAAGTATGAAAATCTTTTCCCAAAGGCTAATTCCCACAATAGCTCCACAAAATAGGTATATTTATCCTCATCAAGGATGCATAGACAGGAGGTGGGGTGAGTAGAGACACAAAATTTGTTTACAGAATGCAGCTAGTGTTTGCATCTGAGACTTCCCTTTTCTTTTTTCTATTCTCCCTCGCTTGTTCCTTCTATTTACATGCTGTGGTTTTATGTTTGAAAGTGTCCCTCACCGTTGATGGGTCAGTAGCTGTCTTCAGTGCAACATTGTCAGGAGCTAAGACCTTTAAAACAGAGATCCTCTGAAAGACTCCACCCAGCAGGGGATTGAAGCAGGTGCTGAGACTCACAGCCAAACTTTGGGGTAGAGTCCAGGAAGTCTTATGGGAGAGTTGGGGGAATAGAAGGACCTAGAGGGGACAGGAGCTCCACAAAGAGACCAATAGAGCCAACAAATCTGTGCCCTGGGGGACCTATACAGATTGGTGTACTAACCAAGGACCATTCATGGTGAGGATCTAGACCCTCTGCTCAGATGTAGTCCATAGGCAGTATATTATGTGGGTCACATAATATGGGGAGTAGAGACTACCTCTGACATGGCCTCTGTTGCCCATTCATTGATCAATTCCCCCTCGGGAATTATATCCCAGCACTGGGGGAGACAGAGACAGGAGGATCTGTGTGAGTTTGAGGCCAGCCTAGTCTAGAAAGCGAGTCCAAGACAGCCAAGGCTACACAGAGAAACCCTGTTGCAGGGGGAAAAAAAGAATTCTAGAGTGCGTTTGCCATTGGAGGGAGGGCTGTCTTAAGGGAAGGAAGTTAGTTGAGGGAGAACATTACAGGTGGAAGTAGAGGGAGAACATTACAGGTGGAAATGTTCAAGCAGGGATGGGAATGAGAGGATGGGGGGGGGATAAGGAGGGAGGGAGGGAGGGGCAGGCCAAAATGAAGGACACATGGAAAAGTCATATGGAAATTCACTACTTTGTAATAAAAAAATCAAAAAACCAAACCAAACCAACCAACCAACCAAAAAACCCCCCAAAACCAAACCCCAAAATCAAAAACCAAAACAACAAAACAAAACAAACCCTAAACACTAGCTAGATGGGAGATATCCTGCATGGCCAGATGACATTACTCTTAGAAGCCATTGTTTAGAAAACAAACAAACAAACAAACAAACAAACAATCCCAGTGCCAGCTATGGGGTACCTCCTGATGATTCAGGGTTTCCAAATTAATATAATCTATTGTCATTTCTCTCTCTCTCTCTCTTTTTTTTGTCTTTTTTTGGTCATTTTTCTTGTTGCCCACCAGAATTAGATGGTAAAGCCTTATTGCTGAGGATATCACATGTCCTGGTTGCAAGACACAGAGGAAGCAAGCTGGAACTGAGCTGGAGGTTTCCTTCTGGCTAGGCAGCTCTCCCAGTGCTGGAAAGTGCTACTTGGGCTGCTGAGAGAGAAAAGGCATCAGTGACCTTACCCACGTGTGAACCCTATGG
>OU015750.1:57302092-57313560 GCA_907169655.1 Acomys percivali
TTGGTAGTCATGCCTAAATAGAATGTTTATTCCACTCCTTCTAAAGATCAGAAATCATTGTGAAAGAGAGAGAAAGGAAACAATGACAAAGAAGATCAGTAGAAGAGATGCAATCTTCAGGGCATGGCTCAGTCAGGGCAAATATACCACAGCAGGTGCAGTTGCCAGCATTTAGCTTTCGTAAGTCTGAGCTCATCAACAGTCAGTCATGGACGGCTAGGGGCTCATGGGCTCCGGCTCCTCCTGGTTGAACTTTTGTCAACTGAAGGATTCTGGGAGAGTTTTAGTCTTTGCTTTCAGTTGTGCACGAACTGCTAAGCCCATCAACTTCAAATGCACAGATATGATCCTGTGGCCATACAGGCTAACCTGATTGAAATCAGATGGACCAGATGGTCATAATACAAACCAAACCTGTGGATGGAGAGATAATAGTCTCTAGAGGAGAGCATCCTACCACTGTGCATCTAGAATAATGCCATGCACGGCTACCTTCTAAATACTCATGCTTGTTCAATAGATTATGCAACTTTCACCCCTCACTAAAGGAGGCTCTTTTTACAGGGGTGGGGAGTTGTTACAGAGAGCCACAAGGAGTCAGAGTGTAGAGAAAAATGACCATAGAGGGCATATCCTCATATGAAACAGCTAAAATGCACCACCTTCACCCAAGGCTTAGGAACATCATTGATAAGGGGGTGGGAAGATTGTAAGAGGCAGAGGTCCAGGAAGACTGCTGTAAAATCCTGTCTTCTGTACACAATGAAGATGTTGCACCTAAAAACTCTTAACGACTGTGTTTGCCTGCACAGGACCTGTACAAAACCACACAAGTCATTCAGGCAGGGATGAGGGAAAGGCTCTCAGGGCCTCATCCCTGGTCCAAGAACTACAAGTTTCACACAGATGCACGGGAGTGCTCCCTCCACCCTCTCTCCCTCTCTTTCACACACACACACACACACACACACACACACACACACCCACCCCACAAAAGCATACATGCAGACACATGCACACATACATGTGCACACTCACATATACATGGACACACACATGAGAAAAAGAAGATGGTGTGAATCTGAAAGCAAGGTGTTGGTGGAATATGGAAGGACTTGGAGGAAAAGAGGAGTGGATATGATGCATTGTGCTCATATGGGAAATTTAAAAATAAGTAAAAAGAGTGTGAATGTGGGAAAGAACCTGTAGGAAGGAGATAACAGAGGGTGGGGTCAGTGTGCACCCCACTATATATCACAAAATTGTCCGGGAACATATTTAATTATGAAAAAGATAAGTCTCTTTCCTTCTTGCTCACCATTTTATATGAATAATTCTCCCTGCCCTTACCTCTGCATCTCTGCATTGGATGACTCAGTCAGAAATCCCTTTCCAGATGCCAGGCTCTGGGCCTTGGACTTCCTCACCTTTAGATGTATAGGATATACCTTTCTGTTCATTATAAATCACCAAGTCTTAGATCTTCTATACCAGCAGCACAAAATGGAACAAGACATTGGCTCTCTGGAACCTTTCGGTGTTACCTCCTGCTCTATTCCTAGTGCCTGCTGTAGTCGGGTAGCAATGCCTCATAATGATGGCTAAATAAATCTCTGTGGATAATCATGATACCATTTTTGAAAATAAAATTGTTTTGTTTTTGTTTTTCAAGACAGGGTTTCTTGGCATACCACTGGTTGTCCTGGAACTCGGTCTATAGACCAGGCTAGCCTTGAACTCACAGAGATCTGCCTCTGTCTTCCAAGTACTGAGATTAAAGGCATGTACCACCATGCCCGGCTGAAGGTATGGTTTAAAGATGGGCCAGAGAAGTGTGTGCGTATGGGCGTGTGTATGTGTGTGTGTGCGTATGGGTGTGTGTATGTGTGTGTGTGTGTGTGTGCATGTGTGTGTGTATGTGTGCATGCCTGTGTGTGTGTGTGCATGTGTGTGTGTATGTGTGTGTGTGCATGCCTGTGTATGTGTGTGTGCATGTGTGTGTGTATGTGTGTGTATGTGTGTATGTGTGCATGCCTGTGTGTGTGTGTGCGTGCCTGTGTGTGTGTGTGTGTACATGTACGCAGGTGTGTGTACAGAAGGTTTCTAACAGATGCTACAGATGGAAAAGGAAGAACTAAGCCTCTGTAGATGCAATCCTCATCTTACATATTAGAACTTCCACAGCAGGCTCTTCTCTCCAACTGTCTTTGTTCTGGTTAACAGGATTCCACTCTGAGCAGCCACTATCCTATCCCATGCATGGCTTCTCTTTGACCCTTCCCCTGTTGGGATGGCTCCATTTCCGTTCTCCTTAAGGATCCAACACTCATCTTCAGATAGTTCCATTTCCATGAAGTTTTCCTTGATGCCTTTAAAAATGTAAATACCATAGCATTCTGTAAAGTTTCAAGACACATGAATATCTTTCTTATGGCCTTTTATTGCTTCTTTATTATGACCTGTCTTCTGTGACTGTTTCTTTTCATCCTATATGTGAGGAATTAGGTGGTACTGACTGTATTTCGTCTTGCCATCCCCTGGGGCCACGTAGTAGATCAGCTTCTGGCAATTGTAATGCACATTATCGGAATTGGATGGTGTGGACTTGGTATAAGGAATAAAAAGCTGATATTGAGTTGAATTCTTTAAGAAGTCATGATAGGAGAAACAGGTAGGGGAGTGGTACTTTGTTTGCCTTCTTTATTTCAGTGTAGGCTGACATCGTCTTTCTCCAGTGATGTCTTATGACCTCAACTGCCCTTCACTGGGTCTGTTTTCTCATTCTCTTGGATCAGGCTGAGAAAAACAGGAAGAATCATTAAGAGACAGAGACTTCAGAGCCAGCAAAATTATTACTGATTCCTTTTACAGACACCAAAAGCTTTGTTTATACATTGTGACAAAGAAGTGCGCTTTTCCTCCTGGCCCCAGGGATAAGCCTCTAATGACCTCCTGGATTCATACCGGGTGCCACACCCATCCCCTTGTCAAATTTTCTTCTCCTTTTTACAGTCTCTGCCGTCACATATAATGTAAAACACAAGAGTTGGAGCACCCACTGGTCGTGTCCAGACTTTCTTCCTGAGAGGTAGCCAATTTCCCTGTAGAGTGTGCTCCGTGTATCAGTGATGTTGGAGTTTTTTCAAGAGTGCAGCTTCCAGGTGTTTCCTGGCCTTCTGCTTCTGAACACACACTGTAACAAGATCCCCAAGGAGTTGCTGTGCCGATGGAAGTTTGAGAGCTACTGCTATAATCCACTTAAATTATTTTCTTAAGTAAGAGGGTACATATAAAAACTCCAGAGAGGTAAACTAACTTATGGACTAGTGGCAAGATATGTTGTTTTCTAGACACTTGTAGAAAGCAACACACTATTTTTAAGCTCAGCACTGTGGATACAGTTCAGAGTAGGCATCTGGTTTCTTTAGTCTTCAGTAATTCATGTGACCCAACATAGGCTTGTTTCACACAAGTCTCTTCAGTAGACACTTGTTGAATGAATTAATCTTTTGCATTCTGACTTATGGCTTCTTCTATAGCACTACAGCTATCTCCTGTAACTACCAGCATCCTTGAGCAACAGAACATCTTTCTGAGAGAGTAGGCTGTGTCCTCATTTTGTGCCAGTCCTTGGCAGCAGAATCCCAAGATTTAATCAAGTAGGGCTCCTAGAGTTGTAATTTGTCTGTCATACATGGTACAAGGGGAACCCTTCTGGCCTTCAATTCTTTACATATCTAAGGGTGACTCCTCATTTTCCCGTCTACATCTCCTGAGTGTTAAGATTCTAGACATGTGTGCCAAGCCTAGTTTCGTGATGCAGTGTTGGGAACTGAACCAATGGCTTCAGGATGTATCAACGAAGCTACATCCCCAGCCCATGGACTGCACATATTTGATGCAACAGTCCAGTCTATGTAACAGGTTTAAAAAAAAAAAACAGTGCCCATTCCTATCTAACCAAATGTCTAGTGAGAATTTTCAGGTTGGTGGCTAGTAAGTCCATTCTGTCAAGACTGGTTCCACTGTTGCTCTTTTGCTCTGAGATCTGACTTTGTGTCTTTTCCTCCCTTGAAAGTCTTTATTATTGATTGAGCATCTGCTTAAAGGAAACTTTAGCCATTTCTCTTATTCTAAGGAAGGCTTTGCTTCTCTTCTGTCCATCAAAGCCGTGGCTGGCTAGTGCCATTGCTCTTTCCTGCATGTGACTCACTGGCTCAGTATTGTGCTTATGCCTCTGTGGGCTGCTGCCTTATGTCTGGGAGTTTATAATCTCTAGTAGCTCAATAACTTTCTGTCACTGCTATGAGGGCGAGAGAGGGTTTTAAACTTCATTTCATGGAAGAAGTCACATATTACTCTGGGCCCAAATTGAAAAAGACTTCCTCTGGGGGAAAATGTCCACATGATGCAGTTCTGTTACAATGCTATTTTGCACAGTTGCTGGAGATGCCAGTGTTCTTCAAGACCTGCGTGAGAAGAGCTGCCATTCTCTCATCTTTCTTAATTTTGCTGTCTTTGCCAAGGTCTCTTACCAATCTTTGCAATGTTTTGCACAGGGATTTCTTCTTTTTTTTTAGTTGTGACTATTTTATTTTATTTTTAATTTAATGTATTCAGATTACATCTCAATTGTTATCCCCTCACTTGAATCTTCCCATTCCTCCCTCCTTCCCACTTTCACCCTATTCCTCTCTCCTAGGTCTATGGCAGAAGGGGACTTCCTCCCCCACCATATGGTCACAGCCTATCAAGTCTCATCCTGGTAGCCTGCTTATCCTTTCTCTGAGTGCCACCAAGCCTCCCCACCAAGGGGAAGTTGTCAAATATAGGACACCAGAGTTCATGTCTGAGTCAGTCTCCACTCTCCATACAACTGTGGAGAATGTCCTGTCCATTGGCTAGATCTGAATAGGGGCTCAATGTTTACTGCATGTATTGTCCTTGGCTGGTACAGTAGTTTGAGTCGACCCCCTGGGTCCAGATCTGCCCATCATGATGTTCTTCTTGTAGGTTTCTAGGACCCTCTGAATCCTTCTATTTCCCCATTCTCCCATACTTCTCTCACCTAGAGTCCCAGTAGGAAGTCCCTGCATCTATCCCAATCTCCTGGTAAGTGAAGACTTTCATGGGACATTCCTTTTGGGCTAGTGTCCAATTATAAGTGAGTATATACCATGTGAGTCTTTCTGGGTCTGGGTTAACTCACTCACTATGATCATTTCTAGTTCTACCCATTAGCCTACAAATTTTGAGATTTCCTTGTTTTTAATAGCTGAGTAGTATTCCATAGTGTAAATGTACCACAGTTTCTTTATCCATTCTTCAACTGAGGGACATTTAGGTTGTTTCTAAGTCCTGGTTATTATGAATAATGCTGCTATGAACATGGCTGAGCATGTATCCTTGTTGTGTGGTGGAACATCATTTGTGTATATTCCAAGGAGTGGAATAGCTGGGTCTTGAGGTAGCCGTATTCCCAGTTTTTTTTTTTTTTTTTGAGAAAGCACCAGATTGATTTCCAAAGTGGTTGTGCCAGTTTGTACTCCCACCAGCAATGAAGGAGTGTTCACACAGGGATTTCTTAAGGCAAAGAAAAATTAGATTCCTAACAGCAGCCTTAGGAAGGCAGAAACAGGGCATAGGATCTCACCTCTACCTGGTCCTTCACAAGTCAGCTTGACTCATTTCCAACCAGCATGCGCTGAATTACAATAAAGGCGAAAGCCAGTCTTGTGTTGAATTTTCACTAAGTGTCAGGAGCTATTCTAAGCCCATTAACAGGGCTTATTTCTTGCACCACTGTCACAGTGCTAGCAGGTAGGTCATACCTTCCTGGCATTGTGGTATTGAGTAACCTACTTTGCTCGTCAGAAGGGGCTGGACTGGAACCTGTGTGGTTATATTCCAAGTCTGAGCAGTTACCCTCTACAGAGCTTCTGCCTAGAATTGGACAGTCACTCTGGATTTTAATCTTATGTTGCTGACATATGTTTTTGTCCCCATGAAGTTTTTTCCTTACAGTCTAGTATTTAAGCAGTCTAGGCTTAAGCAATGAAAAAATGATTGTCACTGTAGCTTTGGTGGACAGTTCTTTGGCTGCTCACGATTAGTTTTTTTGGTTAGATGGGATTAGAGAGTGGCTAGGTCTAGAATATTCAAGCTGTATCTATTACTGTATCTGGTACCTTCAGGTGATGGTGGGGAAAGCCAGCACACTTGAAGTGCTGAGACTTTCTCCCTCTCCATGTGGATTGCCTATGTGGACTTTCATGGGAACAAAACTTACTGTTCCGGGGTAGTTTGTGGACACGGCTTAGTCTGCAAAGCACTTGCTGTGTAAGCATATGGGCCAGGGCTTGATCCCCAGAATGCACTTTAAAAAATCAAGAATGTAATGGGACATTTAAAAATCACGGCATCGAGGTGACAGAGAAAGGCAGAGCTCTGTGGTTCACCAGTCAGCGAAGCTTGCGTATCTGATAAACTCCTGCAGGGTAAGAGGCCTTACCTCTCGCAAAGGTGTACAGTTCCCAAAGAACACCACCTGGGGTTGATCTTTGACCTCCATGTACATATGCACATGGGTTCACCTGTGTGTGTGCACATGCAGATGTGCACACACATGAGGGGGGGAGGCTGGAGAAGAGAAGAAGAGGGAAAGAGAGAGGGGGAGAGGGAGGGGGAGGGGGAGAGGGAGAGGGAGGGGGAGAGGGAGGGAGAGAGATGGAGGGGGGAGGGAAAGGGGGAGGGAAAGAGAAAAGGAGAAGGAGAGAGAGAGAGGGAAGGAGAAAGAGAGGAAGATAGAGAGGGAGAGGAAGATAGAGAGGGAGGGGGAGGAGGAGGGGGAGGGGGAGAGAACACTATGTGATATTCAGGGCTGCGAGCACACAGCAGACGCTGTCAGCCCCTCTTTGGACCAGGTCTAGCACTGTCTCTGCTTCAACCCTGTCCCTTCCTTTAGTTTAAGTTGCCCTACAGGGCCAGCTCAATACAAAAAGGCAACAGATCATTCCAGACACACACATGGGCACTTAAAGCACATCTGTAAGTCCCAGATTGGGGATAGGTCACCCATCCGGGATAGGAAAGCATTTTAGACACTGGATGTTAAAGACAGGAGTGGCAGAGACCCCTGGCTTCCACACATTTCAGCTCTGTGATGTTAGGCAAGTTAAAGGGCTCCTAGTGGTTTACCGGGGAAAGAGGGATGACCCACAACAGCCGCTGTTGCTAATTGACTACCGCTCCACACTAGGCCATTGTTTTTTGTCCTTCCCATTCAGAACCTTGTTTACACTCCCCAGAGGACCTATGAAGTTGATGCCATATCCTACCCTATTAAATTTACAAGCAGACAGACTCAGACACATAAAGATGCCATCTCCTGCTCAAAGTCACATATCTGGCAGTGCTCGGACTTGAACCCAGGCTGTGCGGCCTAGTGCTCACTCTTAATTACTGTGTTTCTCAATAGTAGTTGGCTCCCACGATGGTTGTAAAATTTTGGTGAGATATTGAAAGTAAAGTACTTAGTGTTGTGTGTGGTTTTGTGTATTTAGAGTATTGTCGCCCTGAGAGGGCCCGCTCACCGAGATCCCAGCCGTTCCTTAACGCTCGTGAGGACAGGGGGCACCCATCTTTCTTTATGTGGTTCAATAATATTTCTACTTCAAACCCAACTGGGCCGATCTCAGCGATGTCTTTCCTGGGTTTTCTTCCTTGTCTGCAGCTGAAGGATGCCATTCCTTCCGTGAATCAGCTTTAGGCTCATATTCTGCCTCTGGCACATCGCTCCTCTTCCTGTTACAAACTCCAGTCCCCAGAGCTGGAGTGCTTGGCTTGATGGCCACTGGGACAATCAGAGTAAAACTGTACTCTGTTTAAACCACGGTTGCATGTTCCATTTTTTTTCCTACCCCCATCTCTGAGTGCTCTGGTTTGGGCTGTTTCTGGACGTCAGGCATTTGCTTGTGTATCTGTTTCCTTTCCCCGACCCGCGTCCAACTTGCTCATTGAGATTGTTGACTATCTATTGGCCGCATTTTAAAAAGTGGAGTTAAGCTATCTTTCCACCATTCGGTTCTTGCTGAGTATGATTGCAGCTGAGCTAAAGACAAAGAAACGTGAGGTATTTTTGATTATTCTGGTGTCCTCTCTCTCTCTCTCTCTCTCTCTCTCTCTCTCTCTCTCTCTCTGTCTCTCTCACACACACACACACATATGCCTCAAAATCCCTTTGTTTCCTCTTTGAGATGTATCCCCAAAGTGTCCCACTCACATCCACCCCTGCACCTCTTCAGAACACACTCCCCCTGGACTCACACTGAATGTTCCTCCCTGGTTCTCCAGTTTACATGGCTCCTCACCTTTTGAATATTTTCTGTTAAGCATCCAAAATAGTCTTTGGGAAAGAAACCATGATCATGCTGAAAGTCTTCCAATGGTTCCTGTTTGGGTAAATGTAAAATAGCAGTGCTAGACCAGAGTCTGCAATATCCTACGCAAAGAAAACCTTCGCCTTCAATCTTACCCTAGCTCCCTGCCTCTTTTTTGCAGCATCTGTGATTATGTGAGAGTATTCTTATTTTTTTGTTTATTGTCTGACCCATCCCCATTACCAACTCTCTTATCCAAACCTGGTATAGAGAGTTCGTGTGAAAGGGCAGTGACATTATCATGTCGATCACTGGAAACCTCACCCTGGCATATGGAAGCCATGACCAATGTACTTGGATTAATGAAGGCAACATATTACCTCATATAGGGGAAATCAAGTCCTTCACCAGATAGCTTTGCTATGCCAAGTCTTTAAATTGCACTGGGGTTTTAATTTACATACACAGATATATTGACCTAGCTATAGAAACAAAGTCCTTAATATTGCAAATATCAGCCACGTTAGTATATATATTTGTAGGACTTTATGCTATTTCCTCTTGAATGTTTTATGAGCTCCCACTCCAGTAGATTTTTTTTCTTGCAACCCTAGCATTCATTAAAAAAAAAAAAAAATAGTTTGCTTCCTGAAATAGTAATACCTATAATTCCTGCATTTGGAAGGCAGAGGCAGGGCGATCACTGAAGGTTTAATGCCAGCTTGGTCCGCTCGGCAAATTTTAGGCCAGCTGAAACTATATAGCAAGGCACTATCTCAAACAAATCAAAACCTCTTTTTGATCTTTGCTGTCCAAGTCTAGCGAGTTGGAAGTCAGGGTAAGCAATACTTTCCTCTATGGGCCACCTCCTGTTACTCTAGTGCAGACCCATCCTCATATGGTAGACTCCTTTTTCCCTCTCTCATTACTTTCTCTCTTCTTCCCTTCTCCCACCCCCCTCTCACATTAATTTATTTAGGGTACACATGTGACTCCGTTCCCTCCTTCCATCGAATGGGTTATTCCCAAACTCATGTCCCCAGGCTTGGTGACAAGCATCTCTACCCTGCAAGGCTTTGGAAATGCAGAAGAGCTGGCCATTTCTAGAACTAAATGAGATCAAAGCTAACAGATACTCAGTTAGAGCAAGTTAGCCATTTGGAAGGGGCCAGGAACATGGATGCTCTCTTCTGAGTGATTGGTTCAGATAACCGCAGTGTTGACAGGCAGAGGGAGAGGGATGGAGAGGGAAAGCGAATATCAAGGTTGGTCTCGAAACACTTTCTGGAAACACCTTTACACATGTGTTGAAACAGACGACTTAGAGAAAACACGCAGAACAAAATATACTAACATTTAAAGAGAAGTAAATTGCTAAGGAGGCATAAACCTGGTTTCAAAATTATTTTAGCTATAGAGGCCTAAAATGAGTCTCTGGGATGTGTGCGCCAGCAGGAAGCTGGCTCTAAACGGAGCGACCTTAGGCCTTTAAGCTGCTTTTCCAGTATGATCCCGTGATTGCAACAGACCTAAAGATGCTCTGTGGCTCTTCCGTTCCAACTATGGTTTTAATTTGCTGTAACTATGTTCCTATGCTGCCAGTGTATGTTGGGTATATGTAGGATGAAAGACCTTGGGTTGGGGGAAAGTAACCTTCCTGTGTTGTTCACAGGTCACTGGCTTGACGGAGAGGACAGGATGATTGTTGCTCTGCTCTGAGCTGGGTGTGTTGTGTGGAGGGCACCGAAACAGGTATTTGGTGACTGCAGACCATGTTAGGAACAGGCAATGCGGACCAAAGTCTTTTCTTTGCCTTCTGGATGCATAGAACGTTCATGTCCTTGAAGTAAATAGTCAGTGGACTGAGTTTGGATGACTAACGGTGGCTGGAACTGTTGTTCAATACTTTCACCTCCGACTTTCCACATCTCCCCGGAGATCCTCCACAATGCTGAGGATCTGGTAAAAGCATCAAAAAATGGGGGATTCACAAGAGGGAAGGATCCTGGGTCTCTGAATGACTTTGTGGAACAGATCCTCTGACATGTATTGAAATGACACGAGTAAGGTATAAGTGTCTATTGTGTTAAATTGCCTAGTAAACACATGTTTATTATGTTGAGATTTTGGGATCACCTGATATATACCTTGTATGTACATTAGCCGGGAGGAAATGCAGTTATTAAAGCATAGGACGTTAGTTGTTTTACTCATCACACTTCAATGTTCTTTTTCATATTACCCCCCTGTATGTATGTATGTATGTATGTATGTATGTATGTATGTATGTGTCTGTGTGCTACAAATGTGTGCAGAGGTCAGAGGACAATTCGTGGAAGTCATTTGTCCCCTTCCACTATTGTGTGGGGCCTCGGAATCATGCTGAGGGCCTCAGGCTTGGTGGCAAGCTCCTTTACTCTCTGAGCCATCTTACTGGTCCATGCTCTTCAATTTTCCGTCACCATGTGGAGTTGGTGTTCTCTAGCTGCGTGTCCCCATCTATAGACCAACCAGCTAAGGACCGGAAATGTCAAAAAGTCAATTGCTTCTGAACTGAGTGCTGTATGGATTTTCCCCTATTACCCTGTGAACAATACATCATAGTGACTGTGCAGCATTTACCCTGTATTAGAGATTATAGAAAATCTGGAGAAGACTTAAGGTACAAAGAAGGATGTATTTAAGGGGTTCAACAACCGTGGTATTTCTTATGCAAATAGGAGCATCTTGGAATTAATCCTCCATGCATACTGAGGGGTCAGCTACAGTAGTGGACATTTGTGACCGACAGCTTACTTTGGCAACTCCCTAAATTTTTTCTGTTTTTCTTATCCTAGGGAGCAAGTAGCCATGTGTAATATGTCAGTGTCTAAGCCCAGATCTACTTGCGTTAGTTACATATGTTATGTGACTGTTAATATGCTCCATCTCAGTGTCCCTATGTATAATGTGGTTTTGATACTAGGACCTAGCTGTTTTCTTTATTTTGTTTTGAGACAGAATCTTGTTATGTAGCTTAGTCTGTCCTCGAACTCATGAACCCGAATGCTGAGATTGCAGGTGTGTACCACGGCACTTAGCTTTTATTTT
>OU015750.1:57329773-57341321 GCA_907169655.1 Acomys percivali
CTATCTATCTATCTATCTATCTATCTATCTATCTATCTATCTATCTATCATCTAGCTCTCATCATCTTCTCTAATCTCTCTCCCAACCCATCAATACCTCTCTCTCTCTCTCTCTTTTTTCTTTTCCTCATACAAGTACTGTTTTGTGTGGAACCCACAGAGTTTAAGCCAGGGCTATCTTCATCACCATGAGTGTGAACCTGCTCATTGGAACCTGCTGAGTTTACTAGTGGATACACAACTGATACTGACTTTCCCTTGCCAAGCGTTTATCAATGGCCAAAAGGGCCCATGAGCCTTTTCTCCCTCCACACTGAAATGAAACTCCTCTACGCATAAGTAACAAATCCACATAGAGACACTGTGCTGGGTGGTTACTCGCTTCTCTGTCAAGGCAAAAGTCTCTTATACAGCATAAAGTCGGTGCTCATTTGGGAAAATAATGAATCACTACACATCATATCTTTTTAGGGTTTCTTGCAAGTTGTGGGAATTCTGGGCTGCTAAGAATGTACTCTATCGACGGGCTGTAGTCCAGCTGATAAAGTATTTGAGAAGTATGAATGAACCCCTGCATTTGCTCCACAGCACCCCACAAACTGGTAATGGAAATACCTGCCTATAATCCCATCACTCAGGAGGTGAAGGCAAGAGGATTAGAATTCCAAAGTCGTTATCAGATCAAGCGTATGCTACATGAGACCTTTTCTGGAAAAGGAAAAAGAAAACTTATCCTATTGTGAAATTTTGTAGTAATCACTCTGGGAGCTGTAGAAAATGAAATGAATGGAACGTCATTTTCATTATTATGATTTCTTGAATGCATGGCAAATTAGTTCTAACCATGACAGAAAACTTTTAAACAGACGAGAATTAATTTAATATACCATGTACAAAATTTGTTCAGTGAAAATTATGACACGTTACGAGAATGATGACAGAGGAGAAAAGTGCAAAGCTTATTTCTCATATTGCTGGGAAAAGATGGCTTTCGCTAGATTATTGTAATGTAATGAAGCATTTAGCAGAAGCTGGGGAACTGGAAATCAAAGCCATCTGGGGGAAACCCAGTCAGGGATGCGCAGATGACAATGTTATTAAGACAATGGTGAAGATGACAATGTTATTAAGACAACGGTGAAGATACTGGGACATGCATAGAGTAATGACAGGGGGATTAGCTTAACTGAAAGGTTAAAGTACAGATTGCACGCTAAAAACCACTCAAGGGCGTTTATTCAGTATGAATGCTTTGAAGAAATGACCGCAGATGTACCACGCTTCTAGCAAGTGGTTCTTGCTACTGGCAGGCAGAGTATGAAAACGAGAAACAAGCTAAGAGTGCTGAGCACAATCTCAGAGTAAGAAATGCTGCCGAGCCTCCAGTTCCACGCTTCAGTTTTTTCTCTATACAGGAAAGACAACAACAAGAAACGTAAGTCAGGAAGAGAGAGAGAGAGAGAGAGAGAGAGAGAGCGGCGCATTAATCCCGGTGAGAGGAGACATCATCTTGTACGTGGAGGAAATAGTGTCATCAGGAACGAGAGTGCATTTGTCGAACACACAGCATTGAACGACAAGACTTTACAGAAGGAAATGTGATAAACAGGAGGGAATGCAGAGAAGCCGGATGGAAAATGGATTTTAGGCCCAAGTATTTGAAACAATACATGCAAAATATATTGAGAAATGCCACATGTATTTTTTTTTTTAAACAAATGGATGCAATACGCACGTTGCTGTAATGCAAAGACAGAATAAAATGCATGGTGCTGCCTTCTATCCTTACGGTAGCTAAAATAATGCCTCTGCATATGTGACCTGTTAGAGTGGAGGGGGCTTTGCAAATGTGTTAAGATGAAGGTGGGAGGGTTGTTCCGCGTGACCCATGTGCCTCTGATGTAAAGCATAAGGATCCTGACAGAACAAAGAAAGAGGTAGAAGGATCAGAAGAGGGAAGAGAGTTGTGGAAGTGGAAGTAGGAAATATCTCACCCCTTAACTTGCAGATGGAGGGAGGGACCATGAGCCAAGAAGCACAAATAATCACTAGAGGCTGAAGAGAACCATGAAATAGGTTCTTCTCAGATGTTCTTATTTCTAGAATTGTGAGAAAATAAATTTATTTTTTACTTTATTTTAGCTTTTTAAAGTTTATTTATTTATTCACACTACATCCCAAGCACAACCCCCTCCTTCCTCTCCTCCTGGTCCTACCTTACCGCCCTCTTTCCTCTCTCTGCCTCCCCTTATTCTCAGAAAAGGGGAACTCGCCCTCCCCCCTCCCTATCAACCCACCCCAGTACATCAAGTCACAACAGGACTGAGCACATCCTCTTCCACTTTTAACGCTATCAGTTTTGTAGTCACTTGTCCCAATTGTCATAGAAAACTAAGCCAGTCCTCAGAATGCCCGCCTTCTGGGTGGGGATGTGTGAGTATTGTGGGATGTCACTCCTGTTTAAGTTACTTAATGTTAAAGTAGACTTTCATGTAAAGTAGACGTAATGTTAATCAAAGGGGGGTGGTTGGTGGGGACTAGGAAAGTGTCCCAGTCTGTAAAGTACTTGCCACACAAGCGTAAGCATCTGACCCCATGGAAAATGTCAGGTACCGGGAAAGTGGAGACAGGCTGGCTCCTGGACCTCAAGGAACAACTAATAGAGCTTCATTGGAGAGCTTCAGGGTCAGTGAGTGAGTCCACCTACAAAAACAGAGTGTAGAGAGGTCAAGGAAGCCACCCAACATTCACCTTTGGCTTCTATGTGTGCTCAGGCACACGTGTGCAACTGCACGCGCACACACACACCACACACACACACACACACACACACACACTTCAGGAGGGGGGTGTGGCCTCATGGGTGTCTCTTCAGTCTGTGATGGACGGTTGGGTATCAGTCTGAGCAGGCATCCCTGCTGGTGTGTGCTCACAGTTGCAAAGTTAATGTCCTACCTGGATGGCTGCATTTCATGGCATTTCTTCCTACCCTCCTGTCTTAAATTCTTTCTGCCCTCTCTTTTGTGAACACACATTTTGGTCATTTGAAGGAAACACCAGTTAAATGTTAGTTGTATCCAGTGCGTGGATACTGAACAAAAACATGGAGAATCTTGTTGATGAAACAGCGCCAAGCAGCAATCAACTACTCACTTCACGATGTACTGGCTCCGTGCTCTGAAACTTGGACCTGTCCTTACTACTCAATTTTTTTCTTTCGTATCTAGGATGGAGATAGTCTTGGTACATCTCTCATAGGATTTCTGGGAGAATCTGGAAGGGCAACACCTGGCACAGTTCTCTGCTCTTTAGAAAAGTTGAATGAATCAAACACTCCTATCATCTTATCAGTTATCATTTGTTTTTGGAATTGAATTGTGTGTGTGTGTGTGTGTGTGTGTGTGTGTGTGGTCTGTTGTGGATTCCTTAAAGCCTTTTGCTTCACCTTGAGAGGCAGCAGAACACAGTGGTAGGCCTCACCATATAGTGGTTACAAGTAAAGGCTCTGGACTGATAACAACAGCGACAACAATGAAGATGATGATGATGATGATGATGATGATGCCTGACTCAGGGTGATTAATTAAACGACCCACAAAAACACTCAGCATAGTGTCTGGCACACAGCCAACACTCAACAAATATGCATGCGCATGTGTGGTGTATGTGTTAGCACACGTGCATGCGTATGCGCTCGGAAGCCACAGGTAGACAAGTGTCTTACTCTACCCCTCCTCATCTCACTTGCTGAGACCTGGGGTTCAGCAATTTGGCTAGACTGGCTGGTCAGCAGGCCCTAGAGATGCTCCTGACTCTGCCTCCCCAGCACTGGGATTATGGGTTTGCACTGTTGCTCCTTGCTTTTTTTATTTTTTTATTTTTTTATTTTTTAAAACGCTTTCCCTTGCTCCTGCTTTGCCAACCCTCTAAGTTTTCCCTGCAGCTGTCTTGGAAGCATAAACACCACGTTTCATGATTACCTGTCTCAAGGAGAGGTACATCCATACACAATGTGTTAGGTGTTGTCACGCACCAAGACCTGCCTCTCTCCCCAGGAAGCAAGACTAGACGGGGAATGAGAAGTAGCTGGAAGGTTCTTTCACTGTCAAGTATTCTTTTGGCCAAATATTTCCTGGAACCACTTCCACTATCTTGCAAACCCCAGGTAGCTCTGAGACTTAGAAATGTTCCCGGTGACACAAATCTGAGCTGGTAAATGTTTCTCTGAGGAATTAATTTTACTAACACGGAAGTAAGACATTACTCTCAGTGTGATTGCCTGTTTATCTGCCACTGTTCTAGACCATGAGTAATCTGTGGGCAGGTATAGGGGTTTTCTTTCTATTTTCTCTCTCCCTGGCTTAGCACACAGAAACCATAGGCGTTTGCTGCAGTAATGAGTGAATCCCATTTTGGACATCAGGCCCGCGGTATCCGCGCATGCCTCTTCTTTATGTGGAGCTTAGAAAGCCCCAGAAGATGTGGTGCCCAAGAGTTTATGTAGTGATACTACTGTTACCCACTGGTGGACAGGAGAGACAGACTCTATCACCTCTAGAAGAAAGAGAAATGGATTGAAGGGATAAATGAAAAGATTCATAGTGAGGTAGTGCGATGTAGCAATAACAGATGCTATCATTCTGCTGTCCCGTAGGAGGCCATCTTTGCTCTGGAGGAGTCAGGCTGGACATAGAAAGGAATCAATATACACACAGCCACTGTTCAGAAAGGGTGGCTTAGCTTCATCTACTTATTGAGCGCCTATCAGACACTAGATCTGGAACCATTTCTGGAGCTGTAGTACAGCCAACTTTGATAACCCAAGTGCTGTGTGCATCTGCATTCAGACTGGTCAGTTTCCAGGAGGCCTAGTTAATTGTTTTGACTGCCCATTCTCTTTAGTGGTAAACCAAATAAACTGCTATTTGCTTCATTCTTGGTTGAGGGATACAGATAATAAACACACAGTGATTTGATGGATGATAAGTGGATTAAAAACAACGCAAAACACAAGAATGGAGGTTAAGTCAGCAGCCTGATATTCTGTATCTTAGAACCAGCGCCTCTTACATCGAAGGGCTGGCTGACTGACACGCTTGATCTGCGACCAAGAGGCTGTGGAGCTTCTGGCCATGAATCTCATTTTCATTCCACCTAAGGGGATGCCAGAAAAAGAGAGCTTTTCATGAGTTAGTCATCACGTGTTTATGAGCCCTTGCTATTCATCAGGCACCGTGCTGAGTGCTGGAGATGCAGTAGTCCGTAGAGCAGACAGGCTCCTGTTCTGGGAGGCTGGAAGCAGAGAAGACAGATTACAAACCCTTGAAAAGGTACAAAGTGTTTCAAAGGGAGCATGCAGGATGGGATCGTAGGTGAAAAGGAAGGCTAGCCTAAGGAAAATGAAGTCGGCTTACTTACCTGCATTCCCACATGCATTGCAGTGCTATTCACAAAGCCAAGACACAAAACTGATCTAAGTGTCCACTGAAAAATGGGTGGGTAAGTGAAGTGTGGTACACATATGTGCAATTGGAATATTATCATTAGCAACAACATGGATGAACCTGAAAGACATTATGATAAATGAAGAAGACACAGAGAAAGGCAGATGACACATAATCTCAGCTCTATGTGGAATATATAAATGCTAGGCTAATAGGAGCAGGGAGTAGAATGCTAGTTGCCAGGGACTGGACAGGATGTTGGACGGGAAGATGTTGGTCAAAGTGCACAAAGTTTCCATTAGTACTAATAAATTATGGGGGTCTATTGTACTGTACTGCAACTATACTTAATAAAATTGCAAAGAAATTAAATATCAGATAGTTGTCATAAAAAAACTGAATATCTTGAAATTGATATATTTACCAGCTTCATTTGATAATTTCACTATATTTCAACGCATCATGTTGGATATGCATAAATATAAAACATTGTTGTTCAAAAATAATGGAATGGCTACCACACTCATAAACTCCCAGCAGCTGTGGTTACTTGCATAAGACCAGCACAAGATCAAGCCAACTAAAATTCAGGCCTAGATGAGGTCGGAGGAAGATACCCTTCAGACCCTGTCCATTATTGAGGAAGCATTGGCAGAAGGGGATGGGAATCATTCATTTTTGAGGATGCGGTCATTGGTAGGTTTCCTATGATCAGGTAGATGACACAATACTCTTGTACACAGGATAGCCCTAATTAGACTTAGTAGACTATCAAGGAAGAAAAGAAAAAAAAAGATGAAGGCATCAAATTGGGAGGGAGGTGTGTTGGAGGGCTACAGGAGTCGGAGAAAGAAATGAGTGGCAGAGATCATAGTTCATGGCATACACGAATGAAGTAAATAAGAATTTCAAGAGATGGAAAAACTGTTCTCAGCTGGGTGGTGGAGGACTATATCTCTGAGGAAAGGTGTTCTTTCTGGGCCTCCTTCCTGGGAGGTGCTATTGGTCATACGCTTGTTGGTCTTGCTGAGCAACCCTTTCTTCCTGGCTCCCTCCCTCCCTCCTTCCTCTGTGGGTGTCTGTAGAGGCACAGCTATCTCGCATTTATGATTCCGATGGCGTTCAGGGTGCCTCTGGGCCCAGAAGCTGTTCCTATGGCCACTGGCTCTGAATTGTGTGTACAACCCTTTTGGTTCAGGGTGAACATACACTTCCAGGCAACCTGAGAAGTCTGGGACCAGGATGGTGGGAGGGAGGGCCAACCCTTGCCTAGGGGTTCCCTGGGAAAAGAGGGCGTAGGTGTCTAAGGAAGAAAGGGCCGAGAAGCAGGAATCAGGGTGAACATCAGGCTTCCTTCTGGACTATTCATAGGACAATTGTCAACTAGGTGTTGCCAGGTGGGAAGTTTTTTTTCTAGAAATACCCTGGGACAGAATGACGTACTTACCTCCAAGACTTATGCCCTTTGCTCTCTCTGGCCTGCCCATGCGGAGAAAGGCGTGCTGACCCTCATTCGGGTAGGGCGGAGGAATCTGGGGTGACTAGGGTGCCGGTATGAAGCCCTTGCCATTTTCCCCATCATCACAATTGCTGCTCTCACCCAGTCCTCGCTGTGTCGGAACCACAAGATCTGACTTGGGGCTACAGCTGTCAGAAATGGAGCACTGGGGTCAGGCTGTTGAGAGTCTATCCTGGGCCCAATCCTGGCCGTGTTCTTCGAGTTCTGATCCACCAAGGTGTGGCGAGGAGCAGCATCCCAAGCCTCCGTCATCATGGCCTACCACGATGGTCTGCATTTTCCGGAATCTACCAATGAAAACAAACTCTTACTCCCTCAGGTTGCTTCTGTCAGGTGCTTTGCCACGAGAAGACAAAATGTAACAGAGGATTTTTCCTGATGGGAAGTGCGTTGGGATAATTAAGAATACCCAACCTAGCTGTCAAGACCATTTCTGTACCAAACCTTTACAGGCTCTGGTATAACCCAACCTCTCCCCATATGTATATTCACAGCCTCTCTGCCATCTTTCTTGGAGATCAGGCCTCTAGCTCTTTAATCTTGAGAACATTAAGGTACAGTTAACATTGTTAAGCACTTTCCATGCTATGCGTGAGATTAAGTGCTACTCAGGGACTATGGGCCATTTTATTTAAGTCTTAAGAGTGCTCGTATTAAGGAAAGTGTTTCTATTTCACTTTTTTCAGATTATAAGTTAAAATGTTAATTTATTTATCTTAAAATTGTTTTGAGTATATGGATATGTGTGTGTCTGTGGTGGGGGTGTTTGTGCACAGGGTGTTCAAGGACACACACACACACACACACACACACACACACACACACACACGGAGGCTAGAAGAAGGCATTGATCCCTTGGAGAGTGAGTTACAAGAGGCTGTGAGTTACCTGATATGTGTGTTAGGAATAGAACTTCTATCCTCTATAAGAGCAGTATGCATTGTTACCTACTGAGTTCCAGTCTTTAAATTCCGCCCCCCCCCCCAAAAAAAAAACCCACTCTCCTGCTTGGCTAAACGGAAAGGATTGCTGAGTCTACTGTGGCTGCGTGTAGAGATATTAACATGGCTTCTGTTTGCAGCAGCTGTACAGAGGGAGTGTCAGGAGTGCCACATAAAGCTCCAGCTCGTCTCTATTCTGGTCCAAGCATGAGCTACTTTCCTAACCTCTCTGAGCTTTGGTATCTTGTGGAAGTTGAAAAAAAAAAAAGCACTTCCTTCCTCAGTAAATTTCTAAGAACATTTTATGGATCTGAGCACTTTGAACACATCTTGTTAATTTTCTCTCTTGGATGGCAAGCAAGACATGTTGCACTCTGCCAGTTGAAGGCCTCTAGGTGTGGTCATGACGCCAGAGACTCGAAGGAATGAAGGAGCAAGAGAAGGTAGATGTAGAAGCGTTTGAGACGACTTCGCTTTAACTGATTCTTCACTCAGCTGCCATTTTTCTAGAACCTTTCTATGTACCTGATGCTGGGTTCTTCAGGGCTGGCAGGAGAAAAGCCATTGGTGATTCCTGATAGGAGTTTGAGATTTTTAGGTTAGGAGACATGACTAATGCCAACTCAGAATGATCAGACATGCAACTCAGCTTAGCACTCTCTGGAAGGGAGTGAAGATGTGGAGTTTGGCAAAACAAAAGTGATGGAGAGACAAGAGTAATTAGGGAAGGTCTCCTGGGAGAAGTGGGCTAAAGGGCTTGAGAGCAGCAGGAGCCAAGGCAAAAGCTGCAGTGGCACTTCCCATCAGCCTGTGCTGTGTGGACATGGGCCTCATCTTGACACTCAAAGACACTGAGTCTACTATACCTTAGACATGGAGCCAAATTCACAATCACACCCAACCCGTTGAGGCTGACATCACCATACCTAGTTCCTCCAGATGGGACACGGGCAAACGGAAGTTGGTGTGTCTAGGTTGTCATTAGTGGCAAATATAGTGTCTAACTCAGGTCTATTTGGTATGTGCAGAGCCAATGTGTGAACTTTTGTTGTCCACCAGGCAAAGAAGGTATGGACAGGAGGGAAGAAGGCTGAGTTTTGCTAAAAGCAGAAGAGGAAGGATTTTTTTTTCTTAAGCATTCTTTTGTTTTGATGTCTCTCTGGGGAGAATTTTAGGGAAAATATATTTTTGCCTAAGAGACAAGTGACCTGAAGGAAGGACCAAGTCACAGGAATAGAAAGGGGCTAGATTCTTTGTGTTAACTCAAGTTATGTCCAGAAAAAAAGCAGGGATCTCAAGGCTACACTCAAGGCTACACTCAAGGCTACAGTGTATACTGCACTGTTCTCAGAGTAGGAAAGAGTGGTTATATAATGGGGAGCCATGCTAGAAGGTCTAGCATGTCCTTTTTGGGGGGAGATGTGGGCACAAACGTCTTGATTGATCCATCCAGGGAAGCATGCTTCAAGAAGTGGACAAGAATGAGACCAAGAATGGAATCAGACCACATCCTACTGTTCAGCTGCTCAGGAGTTCTGAACTGACACATCAGCTGATGCCCCCAGCTCTCCCTCAAGTTTTCTATGGAACGCTGGGGCAAACCATATCTCTTCTCTGCCTTCAGTTTCTCTATCTAATAACATGGGCGTTTGGACCAGATGAGTGCTAAGTAGGTGTCAAGTTCCAGTGAGGATGATGACTAAGCATTTGCCAAGATTGGAGATGCTATTTAGAATTTTTCTTTTCTGTAATGGGGTAGTTATCTTTGGTCTGAACGCTTAGCTTAAAGTCTTTGGCAGCAGACTCAACATTAATTAGTTAGGACCTTGAAGGAGCTTGGAGACATCCTTCCTGCCCTGGAGAAGAAAGGACTGTCAAGGCTGGTGTGATGGAGCAGCCGCTGCCTGCATCCCAGAATAGCTGCAGCCTCCTGGCATCTGCCACGCTGGCTGCAAACTCCCATCCTATTGGCTGCTCCCTCTCTCTGCCATCTGCCAGGTGATGCTTTCCAGGTTTTTGTGGCACTGGCTAAGCAGTCCTGTGTATGCTATAGCATGCTTGATGGCTTTTTTCTCCAAGTGGCTAGGACCATAATAGCTTCTGTCTGCTTCCCTTACTTCACCTCCATGGTGCTTGAGGATAGAACAGTTGCTTGATTCAGTGATAAGGGGCCTCAGAGTTGGTGTCAAGGGTTACAAATTCTTTTTATTCATTAGGCACAAGTCTTAGCATCTCTCTTGACTTTGGGTGATGACCCAAAAATTAAAGTGCAACTGAGCCATTGTTCTGTTGTCTTTTCTGTTGTGGAGACAAATCAGGTCTTGACCTCTTACTCATTTCCAGCCATGCAACGGAGATGTATGCTCTGTCCCAGCTCCAGCTGGGCATGTTGGGGTGATGAGTCTTTGCTTTGGGCATAGTGACAAGCTGGAGGCTGAGCCAAATCTCAAAGGGCTTATTGTAGGCAACCCCGAGGGGGAAAACAACAAAAAAACCACACTTCCTCTCACGGTGTCGATGGTTCGGATAGACCAATTAGACTATTTCTCTTGAGTGTATTCTCATGGCGGAAGGTGGGAAATGTCCTTCACTGAGTCATGAAGATGACCAATGCATCGTTTGTTTTGGTAAGATGGAGTTGAATCAAAGCAGAGGCAAAGACTAGAGAAAAAGACTAGAGGAGCAGAGTCTTGATGATGTTGAGACTGGACTGTCACTGGTCACCATTCTTCTTCTTCCTCAAGCTCCATCTTCAAGCAAAATGGAGAGCAAAGGGTAGGGAGATGCGGGACACACTTTTTTTTTAGGTGATATTAGGCTTAAATAAAGCAAGAAAGTGATCTGGGCAAATACCAGAAGAGGTGTGATCTGGAGAGAGGGAGCAGAGAGTTTTGTGGCCCCTGTGTGTGCTATAGCATGCTTGCTGGCTATCCAGTATCTCTAAGGGAAGGTAAGTATATTTAGAATGAACGGGAGGTCAAGTGGTAACTTAGACCTTCTCTTTCGGGCGTCCAGACTGTAAGCTTATTTTTTCCTGTCTGCACCAGAGTAGAGGTGGTAGCTGAGCTACGGTTTCATAGCATTTAGTGGCTGTAACTCGTAGGGTCAAAAATGTCAGGAGACAAGCCCCGAGGGTCATTCTATAAACTTCACAAGAGATAGGACTTCCCTTGAATATGCTTCCTCTGGTAACTCCCTAGGATCTGTCAAAACTACTTCTAAAGGTCTCCAGAGAACAAGACAATTCTTTGTAGATGGAAAAGCTTCAATGGAATGGATTTCTTTCATTACAATTGCAGAGGTGTGACATTCCATGAACACATGCCAATTTGTTCTCTGTGTGTTTGCTCCCTTCTTCATTCATTTAACAAGAATTTATTGAGTGTCTGATATCTGCCAAGGTATACAGAAAGGCACTGAATCTACAAAGATGAATCAGCCGCGGTTTCTGTTTTCAAGGCTCTCAGCCTGGAGTGGGTGTGGAGGAGGCAGCCGGGCAAATAAATAGACAATTAGAGAAAACCATGGCAGGTATTACACTGAATAAGGCAGGAGCTTAGTGCCGTTGCGGGAGCCCCCGGGAGGGGTGGTTTTATGAAGAACCAGGGTGGTCTACACAGAGGACATGACTTCCAAGCTGGACT
>OU015750.1:57341331-57374233 GCA_907169655.1 Acomys percivali
ATTATAGTTTGTGTATCTCCTGTATCACAGTTCTTGCTCTCTGGGAATGAACAGAAAGGAAAGCTGTAGGCCAGGAGAAAAGCTAAGGGCTCAACAAGACACGGAACTGCTGGAACTGATGGCAGGTGGCTGGAGAACTGACTTAACGGGAGAAGTGGGCGCGGTTCACAGCACAGGTTCTCATTGGCTGGAGCTGCTGCCTGACAAGGATGACCTGGGGACTGTGAGATGCAGACTGGACCTGAACAGAAGGTGACACCCAAGAAAAGAGAAGACCAAAGGCTCAACATTGAGTTTCCACAAGACTCGACTCTCGCTCAAGATGTGCGCCGTCTCCAGTATCTACTTGTGTCTGGAGCTACTGCTGCTGTGCTGAGTGCTGACCTGGGAGTCTCTGTGAGGAAACTTATGATAAGGAGGCCAATGTCTGCTGCTTTTGCTCTTTGATTTCCTTTCATTCCTCTCTTGTTTCCTCTGGAAATCCATTCTTTCTCAACTTTTGGTACATGGACCTCTTGGCACCTAGGGACTGAACAAAGGGCCTTGTACGTACTACCCAAATGCTTTATCACTGAGCTTCAGCAGGGATGTCCTTCTCTAAGGGGCTTCCTACTGAAGTGTTGATGTTATGGAGACATGGCTCACCTAAAGACAGACAGACAGACACAGACACAGACACAGACATGCGTATATACACACACGCAGAGAGGGGGGAGGAGCTGACTGACTTTCTTCAAGGGTTTGAAGTTTGGGTAGTCTAAGTCTAGAGCAACTGGCAGTTAACTACCACAATAGCGTCTCAAGACAGTCAGGAAAGGTGTCAGAGCTAGAGAGAGGTCAGGGTTCAGATGATAGCATTTGACTTGCTGAATCAAATGGTGCCTACAGCTGGTCAGCTGCAGTTATGTTTTCCGTTGTGTAGTTTTTGTGGATCTCGTCTTAAACCAGGCTATGTTTTCTTTCATCAGTTGTGACCAGGGGAGTCTATCAACACTCATGAAGGCATGAGAAAGGTTTCCTCCCATGGACAGTCTTAATCAGCACAGCATCTTTGCATTATTCGCTTGACTTTTCACCTCTTCTGTGAAGGCGGTAAAGCAGATATTCCTTCCTCCCTCAGGTAGGGAAGGCACCAAAGGATTAATGAGATTGGTGTCCACAGGAAGACGGATTCAAATGCCAGGGGGAAAATCCTTTTCTTTTGAGTCTGATTTCAGAGTTTCTCTGCACCAATAATGTGCTAAATTAAACCTCAATAATGTTGGACTGAGCTACTCTAAAGTACCACTGGAAATAGACTCTTGGAATCATAATTCATGCAGGGTAATTACAAAATATCTTTCTTCTCATTATTTTCCCATTTACATACCTCCAAGGAGAGACATGGTGACAAATGTCAGAGTTGAAACAATTTAGATAATTATTTGGATGTCTGGCTAATGGATACCTTTTCTCACAGTTGCTGCAACCTGCCTGCTTTTAGTCTTTGCCTGAAAATTAACAAAATGGAGGCTGTCTATTTCATGTCCCCACACAAGTCAAATTTCTTAGTAAAGAAATGATAAGACCAGGGAGATGGCTCAGTGCGTAAAAGTGCTTACTGACAAGCTTGGCAATCTGAGTTTGATTATAGAAATCCATGAAAAAAAAAGCACCCAAAACCCCAAGATGTAGTTGGGGCTTATGTAGGCATAAGTAGACTTATGCACGCATGCGCGCACACACACACACACACATCCATAAATAAAAAGAAAACAAATTGTTGAGGACCATCCTCATGCTAATCCATATTCCTGGAATGATTTTCTCATTGCACCTACTCGTTGAGGGCCTTTCTCATGCGATTCCCATATTTCTAAAATGATTTTCTTATTACACCTTTCTCCTGTCCACTCTTTTGGTCTTTGGTTCAACAATATTGATGCAGTATAGTCTCACTCCATAAATAATAGTGTTTAGACCTCTACTACCCTCAATTTTATGTATCTTAGGGCTTGTCCTATTTTCACATTTCTCACAACTAAAATTTTTCTTTAAATGTTCTTTCTTTGCCGTGTTAAATATTTACAATTACGCCAGCCTCATTTCTGATTCTCTGACACCTAGTTCAGTGCCTGGTGTGTTCACCGTAAGTATTTGGTTCTCAGTAAATCGTTGGTGACTGAGTAGATGGCTTGCCCAAGGGTCTCTTAGGAAAGGTGGTCCGTGAACTGTGGGCAGCTGAGAGAGGAATCGGAGTCGAAGAGTTTAGCTTGATGGCCTTCTGAAGTCAGAGTGACTTGGGCAGAGGGAGATTAAGTCTGAGAACAGTGATAATTTTCAGGAACACAACACTGAACAAGAGAATCAAAACTCCAAGTACAAAAACTCATGGGCTTAGAGAAAAAGGTGGAAGATGAGGCAGGAGGATGGCTGCAAAGAAGAGGACAGCTGAGTAGGGGCTACATCCTAAAAGCCAGTACAGGGTGGGGCTCGTGGAGAAGAGGGAGGGGCCAGCACCAGTTTTCTGTACCTCGGTGAGGCGCACCTGATTCACGCCTAGCTCACTTTTCTAATTATTTTTACCTCTGATTGTAGCAGTTGGCAGGTTCTCAAGTGGCAATGTGATTTTTTTTTTCCTGCCTGTAATTCTCGCCTCTCCAGGTTAGCAGGCACGAGTCCTCCGACCTTGTTGGTGAAGGTGGCACCTCTCATTTTAGCAGTGTTTGCAAATGTCAGCTGAGATGCTTCATGCTCTCTCTACTGAGTCTTTAAGAAAAGTCACTGTGTTGGGGGCTGGAGAGACGGCTCAGAGGATAAAAGTGCTATGCAAACAGGAGGAACTGAGTTTGGGCCCCCCCCCCCCCCATGATCCAATGTGAAAGCTGGAATTGTAACGATTGCTGGTTTGGAGTGCCTATACTCGGCTCAGCATGTTCTACTTTTGTTTGTTTGTTTGCTTGTTTATTTGTTTGTTTATTTAATCACGACATGGTCTGATCCCAGCACCCTCCCTCCTCTCCTCCCAGTCCCACCCTCATACCCCCTTCCCTCAGAGAAGAGGAGGCCCTCAAAGGGTATCAACCCACCCTGGCACCTAAAGCACCTTCTTTCCCAGTGAGGCCAGATCAGGCAGCCCAGCTAGGGGAACGAGACCCAAATGCAGGCAACAGAGCCAGAGCCAGCCCCTGCTCCTCTTGATCATTTAACTCAATCTTCCCTTGGATCCCAGAAGGTCTTTAACATTGGCTCTATCTTATAGCTGAGGCAATTGAGGCAGAGAGAGAGGGAGAGAGAGAGAGAGGTGGTGGTGGGGGAGAGGTGATGGCTTCTTGAAGTCATCACAGAGATGGTTATACAGTTGTGGTAGAGCTTTCTCTGTGACCCCACTGGGAAGCACTGAGCCACCCAGGGTACCCGATGGTGACTTTGTCACTTGAGTCTTTGGTCCCATAGTTAAATGTGTGTGTGTGTGTGTGTGTGTGTGTGTGTGTGTGTGAGAGAGAGAGAGAGAGAGAGAGAGAGAGAGAGAGAGAGAGAGGAGAAAAACAATGCCTGTTTATAGTTAGTGCAGCTTAGGGTTGCTGGTAGGGCTAAGGAACTTCCACCCAATGGTTTAGCTTCTTAAAGAAAAAATAGAGAGTGTTTCTCTACTGAACATTAAAACAAAATTTAAGCCAGGAGGATAAAACACTGTTTTAAACAGGGTTTAGCAGGGTTCTTTGCCATTTTCCAGCAAGAACGACGTTTTTACGTTTTATTGAAAATTAAGCAGGGCAGGGGGATATCCTCTGTGACTAGATTGAGGGATTTCTGGTATCCAGCCCAGGGCTGCCTGCTCTCCCTAGACACATCCCAGTGGCTGCCAGGGCAGATGAAGGGCAATCAATGAAGCAGCAGGCGAGCAGCACGAACAGGGAGCAGATGAAAGCTTCCCTCCCAGGCCCCTTTCTGAAGGAAAGTGCAGCTAGACCACATAAAACAACATCCGAGGAAGCTGCAGACTTGCACTGGGTAAGGCTGGGCCCCTCACCTCCCACTCCCTGAGCTCCATTCGGCTTGTCTGACGTCACTGTGAGGCTGGACCCTGATGGGGAGGTGCGGTAGAGTCTGGTTCAGTCATCTCTTTTGTCCCCGCCCTTCTTTCCTTAGCCAGAGGGAGCTGTAGTTCAGAAGCAGGAACCCAGCTTGCACCCAGGAGTCTGGTTTTCATCACACCTGCTGTCCTGCATCCCTTCGCAGTGCTTACTTCCTCGCGGGGAGGCTTGACAGTGACGCAAAGCATTGCTGTCTCATCTCTCTCTGCTTTGCTGATGCTGTCACGTTCCTTCAGTGTGTTAGGACTGCTCTGTGCCGCAGAAAATGAGAGAGCCTGTGGCCGGCTCCTGGATCCCCTTTGCCCTCAGCTGCTCCTCCTGGATCCCCTTTGCTCTCAGCTGCTCCTCAGTTTTCACCCTTCCGACGACGCTGCTGACCTTGCTCCGCAGCTCGCCCAGGAACAGCTATCTACCACTGGTGTTTAGAGGCCTTGAAGCCGGAACCTGGTGACCTCTCAGCTATGATATCCTCAGCTTGCTTTCCCAGACCTCTTGAATGGCTCTCGTTAACCAACAGCATTTCTCTTATTGGAGTGGAGGTCTCTTGATAGGAACTATTAAACCCACGGATCAATTCTGCTCCGTAGCACCATGCACTCTTTCTCTTGCAGTGCTTAGTAGACTTGTAAATACTGGCTTGATACTTACCATTCCTAATATTCTGTAACTTTTGTTTTTGGCACTATTGGGATTGAACCTTTGGCCTCATGTATACTAGGCAAGCTCTCTTCCACTGAGCAATAGCCTCAATTCTTATTTTTTCCCCAATCCACTGAAACCACGATAGAGCTAATAACGAAAACTGGTATGTACTACTCTCACAGTGTGTACTGGACTCCATACACCTGACTGAGTCTAAGACAATTCTATGAATTACTTTGGCTTTACGCGTGAGGCACTGGAGTGAACATTGAGGAGAAGTAAAGCCAGGGCTGCACATCTGCGGCTGACGGGGCTGGATGTGTAGACGGTTGACCCCTGCACCCTCCCTTCCTTTTTGAGGTTAGGGTGCCACTACTTAGCACAGAATTTCTTGAAGTGTACCGTCATCCTGTCTCTGTCTCCTGGGTGCCGAATGGGTCCTTTGTATTTGGGGATCTAATGGGCAGAATGAGGAAAGATGGACATTCTGGGAAGAAACAGTAGGCAGAGCAGGGGCTGCTGGGAATAGATTCAGATGAGCAGTAAGAGGACTCTCCCCCCACCCCCCCACCCCCCGCAACATAATATTTCTATTCACTATTTAGGAACTTCACATCACGTACCCTGATCGCTCACTTCCCAGTCTTCCCGCGTCCAACGCCACCCTTGAGAATTCCCTCACCTCCCCAAAAAAATCAAGTCTGATTTGTGTTGTCCATATACTCACTGGAGCATGGTCAAACTCCCAGTGGCTAGCCCCTTAAAGAAAACTGAGGAGTGTCTCTCGCACCCCAATCCCACCAGAAGCCAAGGAAGACCCTTACATCAGTAAGAACCCTTGGGTCCGCCCCTTGGTCTGAATGTTGGAGAGGGGCTGGAAGCCTCCAGTGGAGCATAGGCAAGGTGGCCTTTAAGGCCTCTTCCAATGGAGAAAGTCTGGGCTGCTTTATAAATCTTAAAGAAACCAGTAAAGCCCTTTGCAAACACGCGGCGGCCCAGCGACAGCGCTCTGCTCTTATTAAAAGCCGTCGAGCGGATGTTCATGCTGGAGCAATAAATGCCAACGTCAGTAAGACCTTAAGCCCTCTGGGGATTAGTATCAATGTTCAATCATCTGGGATTTGTATTAACAACCACTGGTATTTATGGAGTGCTTACTATATACCAACCAGGCCCGTAAATTCTACGCATGCGTAAACTCAATTCTCATAACAAACCTGCATGGCCATAATATATTAGTTAGGTTAAAGCTACAGCGACAAAGTAGTCCTCAGTAGCTTAGCGGAATCAAAGCTAGCTTTCTTTCTTTCTTTCTTTCTTTCTTTCTTTCTTTCTTTCTTTCTTTCTTTCTTTCTTTCTTTCTTTCTTTCTTTCTTTCTTGTGCAAAAGTGTTGGGTGATTTATTTATTTTCTAACCCTTCCTGACTGAGACATGAGGTCTGTGAGGTTGCTATGGTAATGAAAAAGATAATGGGGCAAGGTCCTGGTTGGAGCACAGGACTCACGTGCCTGCAGTGATAACCCAATGGGAACAGAGAGCCTGCCAGGAAGTAAGTGCTGAATAGGTCTTAGAGGTGGCAGGCAGGAACCCAGCAGTGGGAAGGTTTACACCACGACACCAGCTAAGTCCTTTGTCCCTGGAGTCCCCCTCTCCCCCCCAGCTAGAAGTTCAGCCAAGAATAAGTTGGGAGGGAATTCTCACCAACATGTATTTCCATCTCTTCGTAGATGGCAATGTGGGTAGGCATTCTGTCTTTCTCCCTCCTCCCCCCTCATTTATACATACTTTTATGTGCCTGTCTGACTATCTGTGCTGGGGCTAGACCTGGCCACCTTGCCTGGCCTTTGTCAGAGGTCAGAGCTGTTGATTCAGTGGGATGTCTGCTTTCTCTGAATGTAAGCATCTGCCAGACAGACTTCTCTGTTCATGCGCCTGTGTGTCATCTGTCTGGCCTCACGACAGCCAGGCTTTGCTTCTTATTTCTCATACCCTCAAGTTATGTCTTCCTTCCCTTCCCCACCCTATACCTGGGTTTGTATGAACCAAGCACGTGAGGGATGGGGAAGGCATGCGTATTTATTCAGAAGCAATTTTGCAGAAGGATTGCAGGTTTGTTCTGTTGTCAGATTGACTCTGTTGTTTCTTGATAAAGTGATACTGGCCAAATTACTCATGTCTCGGTTTCCTTATCTTTAAAGTGGGGATAATAAAGTTACCACATTCAGAGGATCAAGACGATTAAGTGAAACAGTCCTTATAGATTGAAAAGAGCAGTAGCCAGCATTTTAGCTATAATAACAAAAACACCTATTAACATTATTCTAATCAAAATCTGTCACTGAAACTTATGATTTCCTACCCCACTGTGCATCAGAAAGTGTTGCGTCAGTGCAAAGCCTGGAGAGATGAACTGTTTTTTTACCCTCTGCATTCTCATACATTTGCAGGAGATTCTGCAGGAGGGTGTACTCTCAGGAGGCATTACTGAGAAACACAGCAGGTGGCCAGATGGCTATGACTGAAAACAAGGTCCCTTCTGTCCACAAGAACAACCGAGTGGCATTCGGGTGCATAGTAAGATGAAACGCAAGTCTGGAGGCATCATATGTGGTCCAAGTGGAAGGAGGGCAGCATGAACTCTTACCAGAAGGTGTGAGATCGGGGAAGACAGCAAGACCAGCCGATTGGAGGAGGTTTTGTTTCCTAGCTGTCACACCTAGGAGTTTAGCATTATCCTTTTCTTCAAAGGCCGCCCTTCAGAGGACAGAGAGGAGGTCACCCCATGATGATATTTTCTTGTGGCTTATGCTCCTCAGGGTGTCACTTATTGTTTGCTGAATCACAGGCATTATGGAAAAATCTCATGATGGCCCTGGTCTCTGTGGGGAAGGACATCGTCTTGGTGACGGAGCCTCTCACTGGAGCACCATTCGCCTCTACTCCTACTTCCCCGGAAGAGGAAGTAGGTCTGGGTGGGGTGCTTTTCACTTCTCAATTGCTTAGGAATCGTCGTCTCCCTAGAGTCACCCTCTGAATCTTCCTGAAACGTTAGTTGTCCACTGTCACGTGTCTTGCTCGATGGAGGAATGGCTTCTAGAATTTCTCTTCTATTTCTGGGGAACACATGGAGAACTGTTGCCTCCTTTCCCAAGAGATGGGGCACGTGTTCAATCCCAGCCAAACAAACACTTCTTCTCCAGGGCTGTGAGCATTCACCCTTTGACAGGAGGTGTGGTCATGGTTAGATAAATAGTGGAAGACTGAACCAGATCTGAGGACAGGTGCAGGCTTGGTTTTCTTTTTTTTTTTCTTTTAAATTTTATTTTATTATTCTTTTTAAAATTTTATTTTATTAATTTATTCTTATTACATCTCAATTGTTATACCATCCCTTGTATCCTCCCATTCCTCCCTCCCTCCCATTTTCCCCTTACTCCCCTCCCCTATGACTGTGACTATGACTGTGACTGTGACTTCCTCCCCCTTTATATGCTCATAGGGTATCAAGTCTCTTCTTGGTAGCCTGCTATCCTTCCTCTGAGTGCCACCAGGTCTCCCCATCCAGGGGACGTGGTCAAATATGAGGCACCAGGGTATGTGTGAAAGTCAGGCCCCACTCTCCACTCAATTGTGGAGAATGTCCTGTCCATTGGCTAGATCTGGGTAGGGGTTTAAATTTTACAACCTGTATTGTCCTTGGCTGGTGCCATAGTTTGAGCGGGACCCCTGGGCCCAAATCTGCCTATCATAATGTTCTTCTTGTAGGTTTCTAGGACCCTCTGAATCCTTCTATTTCCCCATTCTCCCATGCTTCTCTCATCTAGAATCCCAATAGGATGTCCTCCCCTCTGTCCCAGTTTCCTGGTAAGTGAAGATTTTCATGGGACATGCCCCTTGGGCTTGTATGCAGATATAAGTGAGTATATACCATTTGACTCTTTCTGCTTCTGAGTTAACTCACTCATTATGATCATTTCTAGTTCAAGCCATTTGTCCACAAATTTCGAGAATTCCTTGTTTTTAATAGTTGAGTAGTATTCCATAGTGTAAATGTACCACAGTTTCTTTATCCATTCTTCTACTGAGGGACACTTAGACTGTTTCCATGATCTGGCTATTATGAATAAGGCTGCTATGAACATGGTTGAGCAAATTTTCTTGCTGTGTGCTGGAGCATCTTCTGGGCATATTCCAAGGAGTGGAATATCTGAGTCTTGAGGAAGCCCTATTCCCAATTTTCTGAGATAGCACCAGATAGATTTCCAAAGTGGCTGTACTAGTTTGCATTCCCACCAGCAATGAAGGAGTGTTCCTCTCTCTCCACATCCTCACCAGCATGTGATGTCGCTTGAATTTTTGATCTTAGCCATTCTGATGGGTGTAAGATGGAATCTCAGAGTTGTATTGATTTGCATTTCCCTGATGACTAAGGAGGCTGAGCATTTCTTTAAGTGTTTCTCAGCCATTTGATATTCCTCTGTTGAGAATTCTCTGTTTAGTTCCAAGCCCCATTTCACAATTGGGTTATTTGGTTTGGTGGTGTTTAATTTCTTGAGTTCTTTATATATTTTGGATATTAACCCTTCGCCAGATGTAGGGTTGATGAAGCTCTTTTCCCAGCCTGTAGGCTGTCACTTTGTTCTCTTGACAGTGTCTCTAACCTTACAGAAGCTTCTCAGCCTCATGAGGTCCCATTTATTAATTGTTGACATTAAGGCCTGGGCTGTTGGCGTTCTGTTCAGGAAGTTGTCTCCTGTGCCAATGTGTTTCAGGCTCTTCCCCACTTTTTCTTCTATCTGACTTAGTGTCTCTGGTTTTATGTTGAGGTCTTTGATCCACTTGGATTTGAGTTTTGTGCAAGGTGACAAATATGGGTCCAGTTGCATTTTTTACACATAGACATCCAGTTAGACCAGCACCATTTGTTGAAGATGCTATCCTTTTTCTATTGAATTGATTTGGCTTCTTGCAGGCTTGGTTTTCTACACAGAAGCTGCTTCCTACTTTGATTTCCATCCCTGATAAATACCTAAGCATGAGAGGTACTGAGGTGAAGGATGGAGGAGAGGCTATCCCAGAGTAAGAAGCTCTCCAGAACCTAGTGTTTAGATTCTTGCTTGAACTGGTCCATACATTCCAATATTTTAGCACCCATATCTGGACTCCCTGCCCTTATAATGCTCCTGCTCCCCACAGTGGCCTTCAGACCTTCTGTCAGAGTAAGGACTCTGATTTGGGAATCAGAAAATCAAGTCTCCACAGTAAGGTCTGCGAAGGGAGGGGCTTAAAGCTGGGGTTTGCCTGGCTCCAGATATCTGGGCCCAGGCCACCTGAGCTCAAGTCCTCCCTGTCCTACTTTGTGAAGGCCACCAAGCTGTGTATTCAAAATGAGTGGAACCAGTACAAGGCCCACTTTTAACTAATACCAGGAAATACTGGCTGCCAGGCCTAAAGCTGAACATCGCAAGAAGGCTTATAGGACAAACTTTGTGTCTCAATCACATGACAATATGAGAATGAGCTCAGTGGCTTTGGACACGTGGATCCAGCTTGTTGCTCTGCCCTGGTCCAAGATGCACACCCCATTAGCTAATAACATGCCTAGTTCTGTTCCCACAGCCACACAGAAGCTTCCAGTAAGCAGAGAGAATATACCTCTTTCCCTTTAAGCACCGGAGCCAGGGTTTCTGCTCAGAATTAGGCTCAGTTAGACTCAGCGTCTTGGGGAAGGTAATGTTTAGCCCAGTGTCCAGATATCTGTTTCCTGGAGAAGGAAAGATAACCATGGTTTCTATATTGCATCTACGAACGTGTCTATAATCATGTAAACCATTCCTCACTCTCTTTGCAGCATGAGTCATGCTGTTAATAGAAACAGAGGAACTACATGACCAAAACCAGGCTCTGCAGGTATTTCTCATGGGGGTTCTTCAAGTTCAAGGCTGGAAGTGAGCTGAGGATGTGTAGCAAGGGTCCAGAACATCCCAGAGTGTGTCTTTCCACATGGAGTCATATATTCTTTCTGTTTCCACTATTTGTTTTCTGATCAGCTGAGCTTGAGGGAAGATTCTGTAACCTTTTTTTTTTTTTTAAAGTAGAGGCTCCCTTGAGCTGAGACCATTGTCTTTAAGACTGAACCCTTCCATAAGAGCCAATCTTAGCCCCAGCTACTAATACCCATTATTTCTCTTTATATCTGAGTCTCCAGGATACTCCTAAGAGGACAGGATGGATATCTGAGAGGTCCCCCATGAGGAACTGGTCCACAGAGTAGGCAGGTAGCATACTGTCTCTGGAGAATTGGAACTTAATGCTTAGACTTAAAAGTCATTTTTGAACTCAGAGGTTATATAGAACTGAGGGTGTAACTCATTACATGTTACTCAAGATGTGCGCATGTGGAATGCAGCCCCCTAAGCGTCTTGGCTCCTGGTTAACGGAGCAGATGTACAGAGGTGTGAAGGAGAAGGGAGGAAAGAAAGGGAGACAACCCATGCACATGCATGGTGGGTTCCTTCATTGCTTCATGTGTCCACTGGTGGCTTAGCGTTGTGAAATAATTAGGAAAGATTAGAGGTGAGTTCATTATAGACTTGGGTTGTTTTGGCATCCTATCACAGCTCTGTCCCTTAATACCAAGGCCATGAGCAGACAACCAAGTCAAACCTCAGATCCCCATTTACTAAATGGAATTATTATTGTTGATGTTGTTGTTGTTTTAAAGTGTGGCTTCTTTGTTTCCTGTTTCACAGGTTAACACAAGAATAACTCAAGGGACCTGTAAGTTTAGCTTGCCAAAATCCTCTATCCTTCCCTCCCCAAATCTTTGCTAATCATTTTTTGCCCTCTAGTCTTTTGGAATATGGACTTCCTCTGAGAGTTCATTTGTTAACTGCCTCCTGGAGTTGATTTGACTCTTTCCGGAGCCCCTACCCCACTTACCTTCCTCTTGAGCGTGACAAAACTAAGATCTTAGAGGCTTAGTGCCCTCCTAGGGAGACGCGGTGAGGAGGGCGAGGCGCTGGTGTCCTGCAGGTGTAAGCTGAGCCCTGGGAACTGCCACCTAGCCCACATAGGGGCAGCACCTCTGCAGGATCAGTTGGCTCTCCCCTCCTCTTCTTCCCCCATCTGGTAAGAACTGAAACAGGGACCTTGACGAGCTCCCCAGAAGGCAGCGTTAGTGGATTCCTATTCCTCCTCAGGCGGGGAGTTGGGACCTTCTGACCTCAATATGCAAAGAGGCCGGAGACATGCAAAGCAGCAGCTCTCAGGTCCTTAAAAATAGCTCAGCTGCCCCCTCCTCCCTCTCAGCAGCATCAGGACCATTCCGCCCTCCTGCTGTGTCTTTTGTCTTCTTGTTCGCCCTCCCACCTCCCTCCCCGCGTCCCTCCATTGCTCACCTCTTCCATTGTCTTTTGTTTTCTTGTTCGCCCTCCCACCTCCCTCCCCACATCCCGCTCACCTCTTTCCTGTTTCTTTCCCACATTTCCTCTTCACCTTCTTGCTCTTTCCGCCTTCCAAACCAGGATGTGGGTGGGCACATGAGATGTTGCCCATCAGGTTCTGGAAGCACACACACTGACATTTGCAGGAATCAAGAGGCGCTTTAGCTCCTTCGTTCCTATGTTGGGGCATCAGGTTGGCAAGGAAGCTCATGGCCTTGGGCAGGCAGCTCTACCCACAGAAACATCAACAGTAAAGGGTTGCTAAGAACATATGAAGTAATGCAGATATCTAGTTTGGAGAAATTGAATTGGCCAACAATTACCAGCCATTATTCTCAAAGATAACCACCATGCAGTTCCAAGGCAAGGCCCAGACATAAGTGAATGAACAGACATGGGCCTGTCTGGGAAATGTTATGTAATCGATTGCCAAAGAAAACCAGAGATGGTTTGGGGTTGCCACTGGGTAAACACAAACTTCTGGCCTTGTATTTTCATAGCTGCATAACTCAGGTCTCATCAAAGGCACTTATAGGCAACAGGGTGTCCATCTGTAAACTGCCATACTGGTACAGGCTTGAGGCTTCCCGGCAGTGACCACACAGGGTGGAGCACGGAGGCCCACTGCATCAACAGTGTTGCTTAGTGCCGTGTGATGATGCTGTATAGAGTGTCAATTGCTGGAACAGTGTTTCCCACGCTTTCTCATCATCACCTTGCAGGCACGGTCCTCTATACTTCTTCCCAGTCTACTCCACTCCATGGATTAGAGTTTTAAAATTACATTTATTTTCTGTGCGTATGGTGTTTGTGTGTATGCACCATAGTGTATATGTGTGTGTGGAGGAAAACCCAAAGGAGTTGGTTGTCTCCTTCTACAATGTAGGGCCTTGGTATGAAACTCAGATCACCAGGGTTGACCTGGTGGACCATCTCTCCAAGTCCAACCCTCCATGGATTTTAATTACTATGAATATATCTATATCTGTTTAGGTATAATGAACTATATATAAGTATGTGTATACACACATATATCTGTTTTGTACTTTGGACATAAAAGAGTAAGATATTCTCTCCATCAAGAACTGATTGCTTTCTTGGGGATGAAAGCATTTACACTGAGAATAGTCCAGACTAACCTAACATTTCTCTCCTTCCTTCCTCACTTTTCCCTTTCTTTTATCTTCATTTTTCCTTATTTATTTATTGATTTATTTATTTATTACATATACATTTATGCTGCCCACATATATACAATAAACTACCTACAGCAAGAATAACCATGATGCAATCAGGTTTTTATTTTTGTTTGTTAGTGTGAATTAAAAACTCTTCCTGAAGCCCAGAGCAGAGCTCAGGTATCATGGGTGTGTCTGTGGCTGCAGTTGACTCAATACCACTGCTCGGGCCATGTCCTATCTGCTAATACAGCAGATACTTTAGCTGGCTAATACAAATCTGGGTTCATTTTTTTGGGGGTGTTTAAAAATTAATAAATAAATGAATTAAATTAATTTATTTATTTGAAAGACCGTGAGGTTGGATGGGTGGATTGGGGAATCTGAGAGGTGTTTGGGGAAGGAAAAGAAAAATGATCAAAACTAATGAAATTCTCAAAGAATAGGCAAAATTAAATAATATCATTTTCTTAAAAACAGAAATACTTTAATTCCCAGGGTCATGTCTTAGGTAACATTAGCAGGGCATGGGGACTACAGAATCCTTTTTGGAAAGAAATCACATTCTAGTTAGGAACAAGGTTAACTCTTACACAGCAATGATGGTCACTAGCATAACTTTTACAGTGATATGTACTTTCCATGGACGTCCATGATATGTATCATGCTATGATTATCATGACATGTACTTTCCATGGACTAAGGAATGCTGTTTGCATTGCAGTCCTGTGAACCCTCACCCCTGCTCTGCACACAAGATTAAGTGAGGCTTAGGGCACTTAAGTAACTTCTTTAAAGTTGTGTTAGTACCGAGTACATTGGCTAGAACTGGAACTCAGGGCTCTAGACTCATTGAATTAGACTGCTTCCTAATGCCAACATGAGAGGGGATCTTTTCTGTGTCAGAACTATAGAACTATCATATGACCCAGCTATACCACTGCCAAGCATACACCCAAAGCAAAAAAAGTATTGTCACTTGCATATTTATTGCTGTTCTATTTACAGCATTGGGAAAAAGGAAACAGCCTAGATATTCACCAACAGATAATTAAGTAGTGAAAATGTTGTGCATATGCATAATGAAAATTTATTCAGCTCTAAAGAAAAATGGAACCATGAAATTTTCAGGAAAATGGATGGATCTGGAAAGTATAACGTTAAGCAAGGCAATTCAGACTCATAGAAGGACGAGACCATTTCACTTCTCCTACGCAGTACCTGGCTTGTGCTGTTTATATGTATGCATATAAGTGGGGATGAGTACAGGTATAGGCTATGAAGCTGGGACGGAGACCACGAGAGCAGGAAAATGGGGCTGGGAAGTGGGGGCGGGCAACAGAATATAAGTGGATGAAAATGGAAAGGAGGGTTATGGGTGGGGGAGCATAAGGGTGAAGAAGAAGAAAGAGGGGGGAAGCACAACTCCAAATTTTCTTTGGAAATGCTTTAATGAAACCCAGTACCTGCGCATGCTAGTTTGAAAAAGCACAAGGGCTTAGCAAGATGGCTTTGCAGGCAAAGGTGCTTACTGTGTAAGCCTGACAGCTCATGAGCAGGTGGAGGAGAGAGCTGACTCCACAAAATTGTCATTCTTCTTCACAGGCATGCTGTGGCACTTGTGATGCCCCCTTCCCCCATGCTTCTACGTAATAGAAAATTAAAACAAATCAAATTAAAAACCAAAAGTGATTAAACTAAAGCAAACGCCAGTGGTGACATTGCTGATATGTTCCTGGAACTCAGATCCTGGCAGAGAAAGAAGCGAGGTGGTGACACTAGGAAGGATAATAGGATGTGGCAGATGGAGATGGGGTCAGGGGAGAGGTGACAGCCTGAGAAAAGGCACTAAATTAGGAAATGCCAGAAATTATCTTCCGTAGAGTCACAAGGTCACAGCGGGCCTCCTGGGGGCCAGTGCTACCAATAAACCGAGCTGTGCCCTGGTTCGTGGCACAACCGTAACAATTAGCAGCGAGGGCCTGATGGAGGTTGTGAATGGCTCTTGGCTCCTGTAGAGACATTTTGGTTCCAGGGTCTGTCAGTGTTGGGATTGTGGATATTCTGGGCAGGGCGTGTCTGCTTGGAAAGCTGACTCATGTGCCCTTCGATCTGAGTGTTTAGTAGCGTCCATGCCTCCTTCCTACCTTCAGGAAAGATGACTCAAGATGTCTCCTGACATTGCTAGATGATCCCCTGAGTGTGGCCAAACCAGCCTTGCTCATGACAGGCCGGAGCAGTAAGATACTCAGCTTCCCATGCTCTTGACTAAATGTCATAGGATTTTGGACAAAATATTTTCTGCCTCCAAGCCTGAGTTTTCTTATTAAAAAAAAAAAAAAAATGTGAGGCAGCCAGAGGCAGGGAGTGGAGGCTCACTGAGGAGTCTGAGGCAGGGGGATTGTGAGATCAAGGCTAGTCTGTGCTATATATTGAGGCATTATCCTAAAAACAAACAAGCAAACAAACACACAAACACACAGACACACCACCACCACCACCACCACCACCACCACCACCACAAGTAACAACCCCAGCCTAGCTGCAGTTGGTTGGTTGAAGGTTCCTAAGGACATCTTACATTTAGGTCCCAGAAGTATGACCAGCAGCTCTTTCTGCCTGTTGCTCCTGCATTATGCAGTGCAATGACACCCACACCTCCTGCTGGGAAAGCTGGCAGCAGCTGCCTCTGTTCTGAGCTCAGAGCTAACATACCCCCTTCCAGAGCAGGTGTGTGCGAAGGGCTCTTGGTGTCACTTTCTGCAGCAACACCCAGGTGACATCTTTAATTATAGCCCAGGAGAGTAGGGCCCAGGAGGTGGCATTGAGCAGTTCTTGGGTGTGAGAAAGTGATTAACACCAGGACTTGGGGCCAAAGTGGAGCCGCTGAAGTCATTTCCTGAGGTCCTGTGGGAGGTTCGGCCTTCCCATTTCCTTAGAGGGCTGGTTTCTCTTCTTCCCCCTTTGTCCCGGGCATGAAACAGATGTTCTAGGGAAGGGGACTGTGTTGGAATTGCCTTTGGCTATGAATTTAGGATCAGGATAGAAAATTGTGAGGTGCTAAGAGTCTCCTGTGTTGCTGCTACTTTGCTGTGTGGGAAAAGAGGGCCTGCTGGGGTAGGCTTTGCTATTCTAGAAAAAAAAAAAAAAAAAAGAAACTCAGAGGGTGATGGAAAGTGAGTGAGAGTCCATTGGGAACTCTGTGATACACTCCCATCTGCCATGCATCATCCTTAGAGGGAGGTATTCTGAAGCCCTATGTTACAGATGAGGATTAGGGTGAGGAAAGCCATTTGCCTGATGATGCCTGTTTCTTAGTGGTAGAAAAATGTCTCAACATCCAGAGGGAGGGGGGGAGTCCATTCCAAAGTGTGTGTCCTGATTCCTATGTGGAGTCAGGGATTTGGTTCCAAAAGCTCCTTCTCTGATCCTGAGGTCTGCCCACTCTGTCCTACAGCCAGTCCATAGGAACCTGGAATGCAAACGCTGAGGTATTTCAGTCTTTGTAGCCTCTATACAGAAGTGAGAGGGGAAAAAAATAGCCGTGTGTGTGTGTGTGTGTGTGTGTGTGTGTGTGTGTGTGTGTGTGTAGGTTAGCTGATAAAAGACACAGCAATGAAGAGGAGGGCATATGATAAGAAGTTGGGGAGGGTGAGATAAGGGGATGGGGAAGATGAAAATGTGTTTTGGGATCTGGGTGATGGAGGAGAGGAACAGGGGGCAGATAAGGGGAGGGGGCTTAGGCATTAATCAGAGATGTAGATAAGACAGTGGGAGAGAGATGCACAGAGACAGAGACACAGAGATGCACAGAGACAGAGACAGAGGGACAGAGGGACAGAGGCGGGCGGGGGTGGGGGGTTCGCAGAGTTAGTTTGGTTAGGGTCACTGTTTCCAGATGGCTGAGCCTTTCTACAAACCTGAGCATCTGACACTGTCTCCACCTCTTTGCTGTGAAAAATGAGTCCCTAGGCTGTACTCTGGGAAGAGAGCCTGGTACGGCTATGGTACCGCATGAATAAAAGGGCTGGCCCCATCCTCTCCTGCACCCTCCATCTACAGGAAGGATTTGACCCAACCCCCATCCTTCCTTTTCTCCCTTTTCACTCTATTCTTCCATAATTGCATTGAAAAAATTCTGTTTCAAGCAGAAGGTAGAGCAAGGCAAGGGAGGAGACTAGAGAGATGGGATGGAAAGAGCTAAAGGGAAGGGATGTGAGCAGGTGACTATGGTCAACGTGCATTACATACCTGAAAGGAACCACCTACATAAAACACAACATGCTGCACAGTGCAGACATACTAGCTTTAAACTGCTTAGTAGGTGGAGACTAAAGACTTGCAACCAAATATATAAATGAAGTGCTTTGATATGGATACCACTCTCATGAAGTATGAGTTCTGTACCATGTCAGAGAGTCGTGGTGGGGTAGTGACTAGTCAAAGAAGGCTTTCCAAGGATGTGACCATTTAGCATGGGACCTACTGATGGGCCAGAAGTGGTCATATGATTTCCTGAGGGACAGCACCACCTGTATAGGAAGACTGGGACCCTCAAGAGATCTGAGGTGGGAGTTTGAGTGTGGCTTGTGGAACTGCATTGTGCCAACTGAGATTGGAGAGGTTGGTGGGGCAGAGCTTGCCGGTGCTTTGGGTTCAGATTTTTGTATATAATATGCATAAAGAGAAAGTTGGTTGGAACCTCAGGTTCAGGGTGTGTCTTGTCAGATGGACGCTATGAAGCTGAGTACAAAAAACACCTAGGTGGACAGAGGACACATTCCACCTCTGACTATCTAATGCATTTGGATCCTTGCATTACCGATTTCTCTCTGGGAGCTTCCATAATACTTATTTATGGGGTGAAATAATGAAATTCATAGATCTGGGAAGCCCACTTGGCCCCCAAGTTCCATGTACATTTGAGAAAAATCAACAAGAGCTACCCCCACAAGCTCCCGGACTTCACCTTTCTTCCCTTGTTTCGTTGCTTAGGTAGCAGCGGTTCATATCTTGACTCTGCCGCTCAATTGGTGGACACCCTTGAGGGAGAGTCTTAAGATATCTGGATTTCAACTTCCTCATTTGTAAAGTGTCAGTAATAACATTTACCTCATGAGGATATTATGAGGAAGAAAATGAGCTAATTACGTAAATGATTTAACTTAACTCCTGTGCACAATTAGCTACTAATACCAGCTCCAAATGTTTACTATGAGGTTAGATCTGTCACCAGGGCATGGGTGACAATGTCTACCCATTGACTGATCACTTCTGCTTCAGAACTAATGTCCTCCAGCTGGACCCTCCAAATAAACATAAATCCAAACTCACTTCCTGTTCCCTAACCCCTCCTGTTTGTCCTCCCAGGTTCCTTGTCTTGGTTCATGAGACTGTGATATCCTCAGACCCTCATGACCAATTTTAGGATTATCTTGGGCTTATTTTTCACATCCAATCACTCGTCAGACCCTATCACTAAACTACCATGGTCTCACCCATCTCGCATTTTTCATTCCTTTCAGTCCTTTCTTATCCTTCACTTAGGCTAATCTTTGAACTGGTTCCTGTGATGTTTCTTCCTTCTCCTCCATCTCTGCCATGCCTTATCACCACTTTTCAAAAGCTGTTGCCTTAACACATGCCTCCAACAAAGTCACTTTTCTGTTTCCCCATCCACTCTAGGCCACCAGATAAAGCTCATCACCCCAGGTTACTTTAGAAGATTTTCAAAACTTGGTTTGACCTACTTTTCTGGGGTCTTCCATCTTCCTACACTAAACTTTAATAACACTTGTCTTCTCAGCCTTCCTGACTGTGGCTCATTTTTTAGAGAAATTTGTTTTAAGTTTTGCTACATTCCTAGAGTCTATTGATACATCACTGTGACCAATGCAAATTCATGTAAACTAAGAGTATGAACTGCAAACTGTACTACTGCATAGAGCCTCCCCAGATGCTTTTGCCTGGTCAATGTGTTGGGTCCCATTTATATATCACCCTTCCCTTATTATCTTTTATACAAGTCACCTGCAAGTTCTCCTGAACTCCTGTGCATCATTCTTTCTCCCTAGTATATTTATTGATTCCTGGAGGACTCAGACTAAGTCTTGGCCACCTTTTTTTAAAAATTTTTATTTATTGTTGACCAGACTTAGTAAATAGCTTAAGAAGTCAAATTGTGCGTAGTGGTCCACACCTGTAATCCCAACACTCAGGGAGTCAGGGGCAGGTGGATGGCTGTGAGTTTGAGGCCTACCTGGTCTACAGGGTGAGCTCCAGGACAGCCAAGGCTGCACAGAGAAACCTTGTCTTGAAACAAACAAACAAACAAACAAACAAACAAACAGACAAACAACCCAAAAAAGTCTAATGAGTCTCATAAACTCCATAGATCTAATATACCCCTGCCCCCGCCCTGGTTCCATATCCATTTATACATTTATTATTCCCCAATAGATATTACTTATTTCCCCTCTCCCCTCTCCCCATTTGGTAAAATGTCATCATCAACCCAGCTGCTCAAGATCCAGACAACAGACTTTAGTGGAGAGACCACTGTTGTCTCTCTATCTCTTACTGTTCAGTTAATACATATTGATCTTGAGTGAGTCAGTTTTCTTCTCCGGGCTTCAGCCATTGCTGTTTATGAGTCGGATTAATGCGATCCAGGGATCTTGTAGGTTCAAAAGCCCAGGAATCATTCTCAATTCCTCCTTGTTGTTTTCCAACACAGTCCAGTCCATTACCAAGTTAGCTCTACCGCCAGAATCCATCGTACATTTGTCTACTTTTCTTCACGTAGCCTGACTCCCAAGTAGCCACCTTACCTCTGTTCTTATTGCCCTTAGTCTCCTACCTAAGATGAGAAGGCTCTTTTAAAATGCACATCACATTACATCACAAACAAAATCGAGACTCTCCAATGGCCTTCTGTCATAAGGAATGACATGCAGATGTCTCAGTGTTTTTTTTTTAAATTAATCGATTAATTTCTTCCCTTTACATCCCAATTGAAGCCCCCTCCCCCTTCCACATTCCCTCCCTCTTCTTCCCTCCCAGCTCCCCTATGCCTCAGAGAAGGGGATCTCCCCTTACCAATGCACCCCAGATCATCAAGTCGCTCGGGACTGAACTGGGTTCTTTTCCCCTGTGGCCTAGCAGGGAAAGCGATCAAAAAGTAGGCAACAGAGTCTATGTCAGAGACACCTCCTGCTCCCCTTACTAGGGGACCTACATGAGGCCTGAGCTGCCCATCAGCTACATCATCTGTGTAGGGCGTCTGGATCCAGTCTTGGTTGGTGCTTCAGCCTCTACAAGCCCCTCTGGGCCCTTGTTAATTGGCTCTGTTGGTCTTGTGGATCTCCTGTCACCTCCAGGTCCTTCTACCTTTCCCCTACTTTTCCATACTTCTTCCAATGTTATGAGTCTCATCATCTGTTTTGATCTGCTACTGGGTGAAGCCTCTCAGAGGACAGCCATGATAGTCTCCTGTCTGCAAGAGTATCATTAATTGTGCCAGGGGTTGGCTCTCTCCCATGGGGTGGGTCTCAGGTTGGGCCAGGAATTGGTTGGAAATTCCCTCAGTCTCTGTTGTATCTTTATTTCTGCACATATTGTAGGCAGGGTAAATTTTGCATCAAGGTTTTTGTGGGTGGGTTGGTGTTCCCCTTCCTCCACTGGGAGTCCTTTCTACCTAGAGGGTGTCCTCTTTAGTCTGGTTTATAGAGCCCCCCCAGTGTCTGTCTCTTGCTTTTCATGTGACATTTGCCACTATTCATATTGCTTATTCCTATGTGTCTGGTGACTAAAATCACTTCTCTTGCTTCTTTTAAGACTTCTGCCTTTGAATTTGGTTCTTTGATTTTGACTAGGTGTGGATTTCCTTTTGTGCATCATAAGCTCATCGCTTCTTTAAACATGTTTTTTACTTTGTTTCTTTGTCTCCTTATGGATTCCACTCTACATTTGCATAGAGAGCAGCCATGCTGTGCCCTGATATCTTAGTACATGTTCTGATGAGCCACGTGATGGTTAATATCGGCAGGATCCAGAATCCTTCATGAGGTGAAACTTTGGGCATGTCTGTGAGGGATTTTTGCAGATTAGTTAATTGCAGTGGGAAGGCCCATCCTGCCATTCTATGAGCTGGTGTTCTGGAGTGAGTAAAAAGGAGGAAATGAGTTGAACACTAGGACTCACCTCTCTCTGCTTCCTGATTGTGGATTCAGCATAGGTTACCACCATGACTTCTCTGCCATGGCTGATTTTTACCCTCAAATGTGAGCCACAGTAAGCGTTTTCTTCCTTAAGTTGCTTCTTGTCAGCTATTTGGTCGCAGGAATAAGAGAAGTGACCATGTAATCAGAGTTTAACAGTTTGACCCAAATCTTGGCTAACCATCTCTGTGTTACCTCAGCCATGAAGAAGGAAGATCAGCAATCTTTGCTGGGAGCTCCAGGACACAGGTTCTTACACATCTTGTTGACTTTCAGGAAAAGGCAGTGGGCTTGGTCTCATCTGCTTCCCTGGTGTGTACCACAAGGCTTTTGACCTTGACCTCTTTCCTAAGATCTGCTGACTATATGTCTCCTAAATTGCTGGCTGTATCTAAGAGGAAGCTCTTCCATACTGGAGTCACCCATGGCCTGAGCATCCTGCTATCTTGGCCACCTGGTTGGTTGGTGTTGGAGCTGGGCACACAGGGTGCTAACACCACAGTGGCTATCCTGGCTTTTGTATGCCATTGCTGTCTGCCCACAGGTCTGCAGGAGAGGTTCCTGTTGGCTACTGGGCTGACTGACAGAAGGGAGATGCTTGATGACGCTCTTCTGGGTTAAACAACATTCCTTGAATAACATGATCACGTTTGGAGATAAAACTTTCCAATGCCGCTTAAGAGGAGGTTATACTGGGTTAGTTTGGACTCTAGTCTGATGGTCAGTGCTTTGGTAAGGAGAGGGGAGTTTGGCCACAGCACAGGGGGAAGATCAGGCTATGAACTTCCAAAGAATTGTCAGGATTGCCTGCAGCCATAGCAGCTAAGAGGCAAGGAAAGGATCTGCCCTTTAATGGTCTTCAGACAGAATCAATCTACCAACCCATAGCTTTGATTTTTTAATAGCTTATAGAATGGTGAAACAATAAATTTCTTTTCTTCTTTCTCTTTTTTCTCTTTTGGTTTTTCAAGACAAAATTTCTCTGTGTAGCCTTGCCTGTCCTGGACTTGCTTTGTAGACCAGGCTGGCTTCAAATTCACCGTGATCCACCTGCCTGTGCCTCCCGAGTGCTGGGATTAAAGGCATGTGCCACCATGCCTGGCTTAAATATCTAATAAAAAAGAACCCAATCCAGTATATGACATTTTCTATGTACAGCATATGGCAACTGTAGGAAATGTATGCAATACTACACAAATCTCTGAACTTTTAAACCCTACAGTATCATTTAGTTTTTAAAAATAATTTCAATCTCTTTATTGGGCTTCTCTCTCTCTGGTGAGTCTTTGTCACCATATTTTTTCTTTCTTTCTTTTTTTTTGTCAGTCATGTGCTTTAATTATACTACAATATATACACATACAGAAATATCACATTCCATCCTGAAGGCTGAAAAATCGATTTGAAAAAAATTTTTGTTATATATCATATGTTTTTCTTAAGTCTTTAAACATTGTTTCTTGTGGGTCTTTGAATATACTTCTTTGTTTGAATAACTTTGACTATAAAAACCCAACATTTTCACCCAGTCAGACATCATGCCTATGAAATTCTTTCTGTCCCTGGTACAGATTACTCTTCCTTCTTTTCTTCCTTCCCTCCCTCCTTCCCTCCCTTCATTCTTTACACCTCCCTATTTTCTTTTTTTTGGGGTGTGTGAGTGGGATGGGTTGAATAAGGTCTTATGCATCCCAGACTGGCCTTGAACTCTCTTAGTCAAGTATGACCTCAACCCTTGGATCCTCCTGCTTCCCCCTTCCAAGTTCCACCTCCAAGCTTGCTAGACAAGCATCACCTAGCCTGGTTTACGGTTTGCATAGTGCTAGAAATTGGACCAAGGGCCTCACACATGCTAGGCAAGCCCTGTCCTAACAGTTCCATGTCTGGCCTGTGCCTTCCTATTTCTGCACGCTTGCTAGTTTCTTATGGTTGAAACGCTGGATGTCGATCTCTTCCAAGTTTTGTTGCTGCTGTTGGCTTGTTTCATCACTGAGCTGGACTGAGAGACTTAAGTTATTATCTCCTGGTGGTGTGTGGCTGCAGGCATGTCTCTCTCTCTCTTTGGTCTTTAAATGTCTTATTTTATTTAAGCGTGGCTCCTCTACTGTTGTTTCCTGCTGCTATGTTTTATTATCCCATGGCTAAGGGACAGAAGTATATTATTTACAATATGCTAGAAAATAAAGGTCACATCTAAAAGCATGGCATCACCAAGGTGTGTTCTTTGGGGACAATGCGGTAAAAATTCGTGTTCTTGATGTTCAAGTTTATGTGGCAGCTCTAGCATTCTGTAACACCGGCCGCTTCCCCCATCTTCACATCCAGCAGAGGTCAAATCCTTCTCGTGTGCCTCCTTGGCTCAGATGAAAACATTCTGTGCATTTAGGGAATCATGTAATTAGATCAAGCCTGCCTAGATGAACTATCTCCTTTCCATTTCAAGGCTCTTAACTTTAATCACATCTGCAAACTTCCTTTTGCCATGGTAACAGAGTCACATGTTCTAGGGTTACGATCCGGACCTCTCTGTGAAGTGGATAGGTGGGGAGGACATTTTTTTTTTTTTTTCTGCCCACCAACTATCTCAGGACAGTAAAGCTCCTACGCAGTTCTGTCAGCTCAGTGGGTGTTAATCTAAATTTAGGCAGTTTCAAGTCTTGTGTCTTCTCTGTGTGTGTTTCAGTGTCGTGGCTAGCCAGGAGTATGTGAAAGCTTTATCAAGCCCCTTTAAGGCACTGCTACTTCTTGGTTTTATTATTGATAATAATACAATTTATTAACTTCTTGATTAGTCCTTTAGTCTGTTGGTTACTTAAGTCAGGATGGCAATTTCAGGTTAGCAGAACTGTTGCTCTCCCATGTTTACATGTCTCTACGACTGCTTAGATACTTTGGGCATGCACTAAAAAAATAATTCCATCTCAAGTTAGCCTCCTCCAGCAGCTAAGTTTCTGGTTCTCATGTCCGGTCCCACTGGGCTGTAGCAACTTACTTTGCTGTCCAAGTTGAATGGACTCTAGTGGGTGTAGGAAGCCAGTTCTGAGACCCAAACCCATGTAGTTCATAGTTAAAAATGTAGTGGTTACCTTATTTTCTTTTTTGTATGGGTGTCTTTGGTTAGCTTCCCGAGCTTTTCAGTGGTTGCTATGACAGCTCTGCTTTTAGTATTTATGATTGCTCTTTGGAGAAGATTTATTGCCCTTTCCCTCTGCCGTCAGAAATCCTACCCTCTACCAAAGTGAGGGGTTTAGTCCACCTGTGCTTAGACTGATTAGCAATACTGTGAGACTGTGTTTGGGCCATATACACAGATCATTAGTACAGAAGGTAGGCGGAAGAACGTGGGGCCAGTGAAGGTTTTTTGAAATAGGCTGTTTCGGGTGTAGAACAGTAACGCCACAGAGAAAAGGGCTCCCTAGCGTCCCACGCGTTCAGGAGGGCATAGAGTAGAAACTGTAAAGTGGGTACAGGTGAACGTGGGTATTAAGCCCATCAGTCCATGGAGAAGAGCAAGAACTAAGGATTTTCATAGAGTTTTGCTCTCTCAGGCAGGTTTTTATAGGATCTGGAGTACTGGACCGACTCTTCTCTCTTACTTTTATTATCTGGCTCCATTTTCCTCTTTTGTTTGCTCCAGTTCTCTGGTTCTGGGTGACTGGGCTGAGAGTTGATTGTGGGACCACACTGCTTCCTTGTGTTCAGTTTGTGCATAGCACTGGCATATCCGCTTCCCTAGCGGTGGAGGGAAGGATTGCTCAGAGAATTGGGCTCTGATATATCTATCTATCACTGTGTCTTTTTTTTTTTTTTTCATGTGGCCAGGCTGACTTTGTTCATAATGATGAACACTCACATTATTCAACACATAGAGACACACTGAGGACATGCCTCCACCAGCTTTCTGAGCTGCAGGCAATGATGGAGACCTCTGCCTGTATCCATGGGATACCCTCCGTGCGTTGTACCTCACTCCTTAAGTAGTGTTGTTGTTGTTGCTTCTTCTTCTTCTTCTTCTTCTTCTTCTTCTTCTTCTTCTTCTTCTTCTTCTTCTTCTTCTTCTTCCTCTTCACAGAAAAACAAAAAGTGTCTGTCTTCCTTTATAACTTCAGTGAGAGTTGTGAATTAGTTTCCGAGACCTTGGAAGCATTTACCATGAGATGATCAAGACTGTGAAGACAAATTTGAATTTTCTCTAGCTTGTAGATGCTGTCCCTAATGCTCACAGTTCTGGATGCTGGCGACACAGTCCAGGCACCGTTTGGGAAAAGCTGCACACTGAGCTATGCCCCTCGCCCTTTAGGCTCCATCTAGACCTAGCCATGACTCGTTTTCCAGTTTCTGCTCTTGACATTTTCTCCGTGTCCCTCCATTGTTCAGCTGGAAAGCACTCCAAATCTCTGCACTTGTTTTCTATGCCTGGAAAGTGCTTGTCCTCTCTCATTTACCTACTGACTTATTTTACTTAGCGTATGTGGAGAGGGAAGGGGCATATACCTTGCTTTATGTACAGAAGCTAGAGGATGATTTGGATGACTCACCACTCTCCTTCTGTCACGTGTGTCCCAGCGACTGAGCTAAAGATCTGGTAGAGTGTTTTTTTTTTCCCCTGAAGATCTACATATGTAGCTAGGCCTGGAAAAACATCCTTTGTCCTAGTACATGTCAATGCTTCATGAGAGCGCCTACATCCGCATCCAGGTTTACAGCATATCCATCATCTCTGCAAGTCTTCCCGAAGCCTGCCTCAGTTTCCATGATTTGTACATACCTTGCTCATGCTTACTGGTGGTGGCTCCTGTGCCTGATACAGTGGCCTGTCATACGGAAGACTATCAGGGATTTGTCTGTGGGAGAATGTGCTAACTGGTCCAGGTCTATGAGTTGGAAGTGGCTAAGATGACATCTGGCAGGTGAGTTAAGAGGTGGGACTTTAGAGAGAAGGAATCAGCAAATGAAGTACCTTAGAGCCTGAGTGCTCCCCTGTGGCATCGCTCACCTTCACCAATGAATACAGTGACGCTCCCCTCTCCTTCCCTTTGATTAAGAGGTTGTTTCCCCTCCTGCCCCAGGTTTCCTCCTTAATTCACACCCACTCCTCACTCTCAGCCTGGGGTTGATGCTGAAAGCCAGTGTCCTTCATCATGTTGAGACCTCGAGGTTCAAATCCAAGGCCCACAATTTATCATTGTCCTAAAATCTTAAACAAACACACTCACCTCTTAGAGCCTCAGCTTCCTTGACTTTAAATTAACATGGTATTCTATCTTCCTGTGTTTAGCGTGTTGGTGTGAAAATCACGTCTGATAGGGAACAGGAAAGAACTTCATGGTAATGCTATAGATGATTGTCGTTATCACGATCATAGGTAATATCAAATGCATGGGGTATTACAATTGTTCTCTGCATGTTTTCATGAAAGCTGAGGCTTAAATAAAGGCAGACCCAATGGTTTGGAGAAATATCACATTGGTTAACCAAGAAAGTAAACCGATAGTCAGGACTTCTCAAACCACACATTTGTCTAACAAAATAGTGTGGTCTAGTTCCTGAACCTATGGGTTTCTTGCATCCCGTGTTACCCTGAAGGCTGTGTAGCACAGTAGTTAAAAATCTGAGGTTCAAGCCCAGGCGTGGTGGCGCACACCTTTAATACCAGCACCCGGGAGACAGAAGCAGGTGGATCACTGAGAGTTTGAGGCCAGGCTGGTCTACAAAGTGAGTCCAGGACAGCCTAGGCTGTACAGAGAAACCCTGTGTTGAAAAACAAAAAACAACCCCCCTCCCCAAACAAAACCAAAAGCAGAAAAATCATTCCGAGGTTCAGGTTAGAGAGATGGCCTGGTGGTTTAAGTGCTTTGCATGAAGAATGGAGTTCAGCTCCCCCAGAATTCCTGCAGAACGCTAAGAGGGCAAGGTGGCCTGCATGCAGTTCCAGCTTGGGAAAGAGGACATGGCTCCCAGACCAAGCTGACAACTGAGACAAGCCAGACTAGGCATATCGACCAGTTCTGTGTTTGATTACAACGTCTTGCCTTGGTGAATAAGGTGGAGGAGTGATTGAAGGTGATTCTGAACGTCAACCTTGGTATCCATCTGCCTGCACACACACACACACACACACACACACACACACACACACACACACACACACACACACACACGCCCATACATGCACTAAAGCACAGAGGCATGAAAATGGAAGAAGGAAAAAGAAAGGCCTGAGGTTTAGAGTCAAGCAAGAGTTGCTTAAGCAGTAGCTTGGTCTATCTGTGTCTCACTGTCCTTCTGGCAAAATGGAAATAATGATAATAATGGTGCTTATCTAATGACCAGGCTTCCGCTCGGCACAGCAGCCTCTGGGAGGCACCCGAACAGTGCCTGGTGTACCGCGAAGTCAGCTTTGCTCAGATGCTCTCACTTCCTGCTCGTAAAGGTTGGCAGTCTTGCTTTTGTTTCCTTTTCAAATAGGATAATGAGGCTAAATAATGACCCTGGTAGAAAGTTAGATAATACATCTAATGAAAAATTGGCTGGTAACCAAGGACAGGAAGGCTCTTAGCATCTCTCAGTCCGATTGACTCATCTTAAAAAAAAAAATGGGAAGGAAATATTTTTTCCCCAAGGTTACATAACAAATCCAGTTCAATGTATTGACTCTTTTTAAAATGTCTATTATATCCCAAGCATTATTCACATTTCTGTGGGTAAGTGGGTGAATGGGAAATAGCTTTCTCCTGGGCAGGAGATTTTTCCAAAGTGTAACAGATGCAAATGGAAGTTATCCTGGTTAGAATTTAATCTAGAAAAGAGGCATCCTTGCTGGGCTATGTCCCGAGTCGTGAGGAAGCATTTTTGCCTCGTGCTTTGTTCAATCTCAAGAGGGAGGTTTGCTTGGGCAGAGGAGAAGAGGAGGGTTCTGGCTCTTTGCAGCTCATCTTGTAGGGTTTGGATTCTGTGGTATATTCAATAAAACTATGTGATTGATTTAAGTTCACAGAGTACTTGGGGGGGGGGGACATGCACAGAGACAGATTACCAAGAAGTTCACCGTCGACGAGCCGGAGACGGAAGGCAGACTGGAGCTCAGACAGACTTAGTGTTGGGGGGCACCCAGACCTCTTCTCTCTACCCGGTATTTTTATGTAGAGGAGATGTCTTTCCAAGGAACCCTAAGACACTGTGTTAACCAATGCCTAAGCGCACAGGACAACAAGCCGACTGAGGAAGCTAACTAAAGCTTAGACAAGGAACGCTGTCTGCCTAGCCTGCTCTTACTTGTTAGGTTGACTGTCGCAACATGTGCAGTTCTTGTATCAGCCCTTTGAGGCAGGTGTTATTGTCCCCTTCCCCACCCCCCCCAAATTTCACCTATGAGGAAATAGGCATGAATGGTTCAATAAATTGTCCAAAGGTCATTTAGCAAGTAAACAGAGTAGGCAAACTTTGAATCTGAGCAGCAGGATCCTGTCTGGGCTTGGGGCCATACCTAGGCCAGCCTTGACTGTGACGCGTGTCTGTTTTTGCCTGTATCCTGTGTACAGGCAAAAGACCCTACTACTCAGGAAGTTGTGCTTTGTGGTCCCTTTGATCCTCTGTTGTCGTCACAGAGGGATGGGGAGACTGAGCATGCTCAGTGTGGCTGTTCACATGTGGGGATTGCTCGTGGCCCACTCCTCACTGAGGGTTTGCTCAGATACCAAATCTCTCTGTGGTAGCAACGCCTCTGTGCTCACTTCACTGTCTCCGTCACCTCAGGTGCTTCCTGTGTTGGGGCCTCGTTTCTAAGATGTCCCCTGGACAAGTCACAGTTGTTTGGCAGCGTCCACTATGAACAGATTTCCTACTCCAGAGCTTTGCTCAGCTATTATAGCCAAGTGCACAAATGGCTGAGCCCAACATGACTTGCCAGTGGTGGGAACCTTTCGGGTCTGTATTATATACAGAAGTATTATTGCTCAGCAGATGCCTCTATCTCCCCGTCTGTCAGGCATGTGGAAAAGTGCTATTGCTTCATCTGTCTTGTGATTAGATTCAGGCCTGTAAGCATCACGGGGAGGTGAAGCATAGCTAGGAGGAATGTGAATGTGACTTCTGAGCAAAAGGGGTCCCCCCCCCACCCCCACGACACACTCTTCCTCTGTCATGATGCTGATAGTTTCTGAAAGTGACCTCTCCAAGCCTGGGCCTGCTTGTCTCTCACCGTCCCGGCTTTACAGCACAGGTGGGCAGCGGATTTCATTTGTCTAAACTAATAGGGCATTCACGTTCATGGTTTCTACAGCACAGTCCCCTTAATCCGGACTGATAACTGCCGAGGACGTCCCAAGTCATGACCTTGAAAATAGAACGCCACTGTGGTCAAGGTGCGCTTGAGACGAAAGCAAAGCCCTGCTGTGTTCGGTTCAGGATCAGACGCCGGGAATGACAGAGGCGTAAAAAAAACGGTATAGTATCGAGCACCCACAGCGGCGCGCTCTGTAGAACCAGAACCAGAAGGGCTTTTTGATCTGCAGGCTCTGCTCTTGGATGGGGAATGTGCAGGGTGATGTTTAGAACAGACTGTTGTATTCTATTCTGACCACACATCTTTTTTCCTTTTCGTTCACACACTTAAAAATATTGGCAGCCAAGCGTGGTGGCGCACGCCTTTGATCCCAGTCGGTACTTTGGAAGCAGAGGCAGGTGGATCTGTGAGTTTGAGGCCAGTCTGGTTTACGAATTGCGTTCCAGGACAGCCAGGGATACACAGAGAAACCCTGTCACCAAAAAAAAAAAAAAAAAACAAAACATGAATATATGAACCAACTGTCATAATTTAAAAGTCCAGGACTAGGCCTACTGCTCAGTGGATATATACTTACTGTACGAGTGCGTGGGCCAGAGTTTGGAACCCTAGCATCCGTGTGCAACCTGGGTGGACACGGTGGCCTATCTGTAGTCTCAGCACTTGGGAGGCAGAGACAAGAGATTCCCTAGGGCAAGAAGCCTAGCTTGACTAGCCAGAATGAGTGAGCTCTGAGTTCAAGTCAGAGATTCTGCCTCGGTAAATAGCGTGGGCAGTGATGCCGGAAATGGCCGGTTTCAGCTTCAGCCTTTCACAATTGAGCACATTTGCCCTGAGTATAAACTTGCAAGACGGCTCCAGATAGCTTACTTTTTCTGGTTAAATCTTAAGACCAAGTGATGTAACACACTCCTTTGGTAGATGGCAGATGTGCTGAGAGTCCAGTTAAACACGGCTTGGCCTGCCATTTTTGTTTGTTTGTTTGCTTGCTTGCCCGTCTAATCTTGGAGCCATCAGAACCGGAGACTTCACGCTTTGAACTTGGGCCATCTCATCTCAGCCCACCTTACAGGAACTGAACGATTAAACTGCAAGAACCAAACACCTCACTTTCTGGCTTATTTCGACAACAACCGTTTTCTCCAGTACTAGTCAGTTTCAGAGTCCGAGGAGAAGAAAGATGTGTGTTTGATTTACTTTGTCACACACAAGACAAAAATGAATCAGGGTCAAACCAGAAGTTTTTCAAAGCCAAAGAGGCTTCGGCTAGAGAGGACGGGGAAGACCTGGGCTCCGGCTCGGTTTGCAGATTGGCGTTCCTCGGTTTCCCATTCTGCAAAATGGGCCAGATCTAGGGAAGATAAAGGTGGAGGCGGCTGCGAGAGAAAGTGGAAAGTGGGCAGAGAGGACTACCGGGAGAGGCCTGAGCGTGGAGGAGAAAGTTATATAAGGCCCCGGAGAAACTCGTGTGGAGAGATTGTTCCTGCCCCGCACATAAAAGACAGGCGAGGAACAAACACGAGAGAACAAAGGCAGCAGAGGAAACCCAGGCTTCACCAGCAGATAAGTCAGGGGAGGAAGACAAAGGGAGCTAAATTTAAACCAGAGAGAAAAGATGCCTCAGCGGGGCCAGGAGCGGCCTATAAATACCTTGAAGGCAACAAGCTCCAGAAACAAAGGAAGAATTATTCACTGTCTTCCCAGATGTAGGACAGAGACTAGGGCCAGAAGGAAGCTGAGCTGGCGTCAGCTTGCTGGCCCCAGGAGAATAGAGTGATGTTTGTGGAGTGGTCAGGACGCTGCCGCGAGTGGAGGAGGCCCGGCTCCCGGCTGGCTGCTGGTTGTGGGATCTCCTCCAAGCCTGCTGAGCCTCAGAACCCAGAAGTCCTTAGCCTGCCTTGCAAGGCCTCTTCGCTGCCGCCTCGGATGGGCTTCAGTTGGAAGGAAAGATGGCCTGTGTTGTGGGTGCAAAGCTGATGGGAATCTTTCCAAACCACTCACGTCTCTTCCTTTTAAAACGAGATTAAGTGCTGTTTGTCTAACCGGGATGGTGTAAGGACCAAACAGAATTTTCTATGTGTAGGGCCGTTGGAAGCCTCTGAAGTCTATGACAAGTTCAATATCTTGAAAACCTCCTGTCTTTGTTTACCCGAGGTCTCTGTCAGCCAGCAGGGGAAATACAGGGGTTAGTGAAGAGCTCTTACTGACCTGGCTGACTCTGTGCCATCCCTCTCTGGCTCTGAATTGCAGCCTCTTCTGCATTTACCTAGGGTTCTAGAAATGACAGGATTGACTAGTGACATCTTGTGGCAGGGAACCAAGACCACTGCCAAGCAACAGTGGCTGTCACAGGACCCATCATCCCAGATGAGATCATCCTAAATGAGGCCAATTACCCTGTGATGGGAACCCAGGCTGCTCCTGGAACAGCAGCAATCATCTCAGGGAACCAGACTGCTCTCTCCTCAAGCGATTAAAGCAGTTAGAACTTCTCTAGAACCAGCCCTGAGATAACAGTCAGTCAGACCACAGGCACAAACAGACTTCCTTCCTCTGTCAGCCACACAGGTCTCAATTTCTCTTTACTTCGTTTCCCTGTCCCGTGAGACTGCAGAGTTCTGTTTATCCCTTTAGAGGCAGAGCTAGGGTCAGTGAGCCCCTTCGTCTGTCCTTCCTATGAATTCATAGAGTTGCTCTCTGGGTGACACAGAGGCAGGAGCTGAGAGATATAGGTGGCCCAGGAGCAGAGGTGCAGGTCATGGTCTGTCAGTGTGGAATTGGAAATGGAAGCAGCACAGTGCCTTAGTGAACTGGACTCAGTCAGGCAGGGACAGGAACATGGACTGGGCTTACTGTAAAGTGACGGGGTTTACAGGGGTGGTTATGCAGGGTCTTGCTGGCCATGGCAAGGTCTTATGTCTTGTTAATAGAGGGCTCCAGTGAACAGCATGGAGTTGGGGGACTCCCACAGTGATCTCTTTAGGTCAGAGGCTTAAGGAGTTCACTGCCGTGTGTGTGTGTGTGTGTGTGTGTGTGTGTGTGTGTGTGTGTGTGTGT
>OU015750.1:57374243-57386899 GCA_907169655.1 Acomys percivali
AAGCGTAGCAGAGTATCATTAACAGGCCTAGCTCTTGGAGTTCTGTGGAAGAGTGGGAGGAAGGCTAGAGGGAGATGTAGGGGTCGAGGACATCACAAGGAGACCTACAGAGTCAACTAACTGAGGATCATGGGGGCTCACAGAGACTGAACCACCAACCGAAGAACACGCATGGGCTGGACCCAGACCCCCCCACGCATATGTAGTAGATGTGCAACTTGGTCAACATGCGGGTGCCCTGACAGTGGGAGTAGGGGCTGTCTCTGGCTCTGTCGCCTGCCACTGGATCCCTTTTCCCTAGCTAGGCTGCCTTGTCAGGCCCCAGTGGGAGAGAAATGTGCTTAGTCCTGCTGTGACTTGAAGTGCCTGGCTGGGTTGGTACCCCTTGGGGGCTCCTCTTCTTTGAGAAAAAGTCAAGGGGGTGGGGGAGGGGAGCATGAAGGTAGGGCTGGGAGGAGAGGAGGGGGGAGGGGGCTGGGATCAGGATGTAAAGAGATTAAATTAATTTAAAAAAAAAAAGAAGAAGAAGAAAGAAGAGAAAGAAATGGAGTGGCAGGGTAAAACAATGCCAGCATTAAACCCACTTAGAGAATTTCATGGTGGAAGAAAACTTTACAGGAGTCATGATGTAGCTGGCGGTGATGGAGTCACATCTGCTTCCGTCAGGCACCCCGAGAGCAGTACTTCTGCCCTGCACTTCTTATCCACATCATGTAGACATAAACTTCACTAGCTGTGTTTTCACTGTCCCTTTCTTCTTTTCTCTCTTCTCCAGCCATAGCCCATTAGACAAGGAGTGGACACCCCACTTAGGGAAGCCAACCCTATTGTACCTCTTCTAAACTTTTTGGAATTAGCCAACATAGAATTGTTTAGCTTTCTGTGGATTTTTGACCCCATATAATATAGATACAAGTAGAACATTATGATAGGCAGATTTGGGTCAAGGGGTCCCGCTCAAACTAAGGCACTAGCCAAGGACAATACAGGTGGTAAAATTTAAACCCTTACTCAGATCTAGCCAATGGACAGGACAGTCTCCACACTTGAGTGGAGAGAGGGATATGACTTTCTCATGTACTCTGGTGCCTCACATTTGACTATGTCCCCTGGCGGGGGAGACCTAGTGGCACTCAGAGGAAGGACAGCAGGTCACCGAGAAGAGACTTGATACCCTATGAGCATATACAGGGGGAGGTAATCCCTCTGAGGAACAGTCATAGGGGAGGGGAATAAGGGGAAAATGGGAGGGAGGGGAGAATGGGAGGATACAAGGGATGGGATAACCATAGAGATGTAACAAGAATAAATTAATTAAAAAAAAAAAAGATACTGTAGAACTGAGATCTCAGGGAGGCCATCTTGGGTCATCCACGGTCCACAGTGACTAAGTGCAAAGCACACGTAGACAACGAGGATGGGTCAGAAACAGATCGAATGGTTTTGTAGCCAAAGGGAGTGAGACGTAAGAGGAGAAGAAAAGATAGGTTGGGGGAGGGGCAGTAGAGGAGCACAGAGTGGGTGGTGTGCCTTTGGACCATGGGAAAGAATGCCCATGTACAAGCTCATCTTGGCTGAGGGCACAGCAGCCTCTTCCCCGTGGGGGCTGAGGGCAGCTGGGCAAAGGAGCCCATAGGGCACCACAGCATTTGCTGCTCATCAGCATTTACAAAAGCATTTCGGTGTATAGAACGTAAGGGACTTTTAAGAGGTTGTGAAAAGATAGATTTCAAGTTGAGACATGACCTCCAGGACTTCCTGCCTAATTGCAACAAAACCTGTGTTTCCTCCGATAAGGAGTAAGCGAGACTGGATTGCGCACACTGACCTCATCCTATGATGGTGTTGGCTCAGGTACTTAACCTTCTTAACTGATCTGTCTTTAAATGCTCTTTCTTTAGAGACTAAAGACCCTGTGTAAGAAAAATAAGTGGCTTTTCCTTTTTACACTTTCTATACTTACAGAAGAACATTTCACTTCTGATAGCAACTGTGTTGTTTTTAATTCCCACACTGCACAATCGTCCCACTCTCCAGATACCAATAAAATACCCTGTATTCATTTCTGACACTAAGGGCCTGGGTTTTAGAACCACAGGTAAGGTGCTCAGTCTCTCAAGACTGCCTCTACTTCAGACAGCTACCACAGGCCTGGGATTCTTGACCCTCATACACGCTCTCCGTGGGCTTGTTAGTTTTTTCTAAAGCGTGTGTGTCAGAATTCAGGGCTATACATTTATCGGTTTGTCATTAAAGGCTTCATCAAGGACACGGATGAACAACCAAATGAAGGTGAAGGTGTGGCCAGGTCCGGAGAGTGTGAGTGCAGGACTGTGGTGCTGTAGGTTTGTGCTGCCTTCCCAGTGAGTGGACACACTTCCTAGCCCTGAAGTCCTTCAAGTTTTGTGCTTCATGAGCTATTTGAGGGTATAATTATCGTATAGACAGAGTCAACTCTTAACTCTCTAGCCTCTCTCCTCTTCCTTAGAGTGTGGGATGTGGGATTAAAAGGTCCAAGGTTTTTAGTCACTGGTTGATCTTTCTAATGACTGCCCCCAATACATATATAATTATAATAAAAGATACAACTGTCAACCTTGAATTTTAGAAGCTTTATGTCGGAAACCTATGTTAATGGTCAAACATTAGGACAAAAGATGCTTCCTTTTAAGGGGTTTCTGGATCTCTGTGTAAAGAATGTCGGATGAAATACATGTTAGTCTCTCATAGTATCATATTATGGTGGTTGTGGTGGGTGATGTTTAAGCATGCTCCTCCAACGTCCATCGTGGCCAGCAGTGTTTAGAACATGACTTCCAGGAAGTCCCAGGGCTGCAAAGGATCATGGAACACACCTAGCGGCAGGCCTTTAGCTGCTGCAGCAGATGACTCCTCTCCTGGCTTAAATAGAAAGGAAATTTTTTTTTTTTGTCTGCCATCACTGCAAGGCCTGAAGTGGGAAGTGCCGCAGATTTGCCCAAGATAGCAGTGAGAAGTGTCATCACTCATTTCTCCTCTTTGCTGCTGTTAGGGAACTGTCAGCTTTTGAGCTGGCTTCCTGCTAGGTCACAAAATAACTGTAGACATTTCAGGTGTCCCATCTAGACAGAAATTCTTATGGGAATTGGAGACCACGTTTGCTATGCCTCTGCACTAGGGGTGAGACAACTTCCCAGAAGCCACTGGAAGGTTTGTCTCATTCCTTCTGGTCTGAATTTGGTCACAGGCAGGTTCCTTAGCTAATCACTAGTAGGAATGGGCTATACACAGCTGCTTGGACTACTTAGACTGTTCTGTGAGCTCAGGAAAGATCACTTTTCTTTGTCATATACAGGTAGATTTTTATATAAGCTACACTAGGAAGAAATCAAAGGGCATCAAGTTGGCAGCCAACACTTTGTAAGGGTCATTCACCTAAATTAGTCTTCTAATGGAAGCAAAACAAAACACTAGAGACCAAGGGCTTAAACAATACAAATTTATTCTTTTACCTCTTTGGAGGCTAAAAGTCTAAGATGAAGGTGTTTGGTGGGTTTGGTTTCTTCTGAGGCCCTTCTCCTTGGCTTACAGATGGCTGCCTTCTTGCTGTACTCTCACATGACACATCTTTGCATTTTGTGTGCCTTAATTAGTTTTTACAATAAGCATGAGCCACTTTGGATTCTGTCCCCTAAAGAGCTTATCTAACCTTAATGATTGTTGGACAGTTTCATGTTTATACAGTTAGTTTTAACACCTTTGAACCTCCATTTCTCTCTCTTTTCCCCACCCCTCTCTTGCTAAAACTCCTTCTTCCCAACAAGTCCAACTCCTACCTCCATGCTGCCTTCTTGTGTACATACGGCCTTTGAGTCCTTCCTCCTAGCATGAAAGGGAGATTGTTTGCCGGAACAATGCCAGCTTATCAATGGCTATACCATGGAGGAAAGTAATACTGTTTCGACAACAGTTAACTGCAGCAGTCCATTAGGAAGGGTTGGAGCATCATGGTCCAATATCCCATTTATGATGACTGATGATGAGGTGCATTTTGTGCAGAGAACCACAGTATAACAGTGGTGTCATGCCCAGAAGCCATATTCTTGCTGTGCATCTTCTGCATCTTTCTTTCTTTCTTTCTTTCTTTCTTTCTTTCTTTCTTTCTTTCTTTCTTTCTTTCTTTCTATTTATTTGTCTATTTATTTATTATGTATACCTGCAGGCCAGAAAGGGGCATCCTACATCCTATCACATTATATATTGTTGTGAGCCACCATGTGGTTGCTGGGAATTGAACTCAGGACTTCTGGAAGAGTAGTCAGTGCTCTTAACCGCTGAGCCATCCCTCCAGCCCCCCTTCCACCACTCTTTTCTGTACTATTTATCAAGTTCTGGAATGGGAGATAACAGCTGTCCCATCTCTGTACTTTTTCCTGTCATGAGTTTTTGCACTAAACACCGGCAGCTGTAGAAAGATGTTTCTCTGATGAAGGCTGCATGTAGCACTAAACTAAGGCTAGAAGCATGAGTATTTAGAAAGCAGTTTGACAATATGGCTTACCAAAATGATAGTAGTAGACTCCTAGATAAGGCCTATGACTTCCCCAGCCACGGGTTCTTGACCAGGTTTACAGAACCAGGCACGAATTCCTTCCTGTGAGGTGGACATTAAATCCAAACAGAAAGTAGTTGGTTACCTCCTTAACATTCATGCCACTATTGCACTAGGGATCATACCTTACCAGTTAGGTCATTATTGTAGCTTATAGCATTTATAGGTGAGTAAGACTGTTGATGGTTTGATAGTAAGAGAGTATTGCTGGGCTTAGCATGTTGGTGCATGCACTGGGTAGGCAGAGGCCAACTGATCTCTGTGAGTTTGAGGTATGCCTGGTCTATATAGTGCATTCTAGTACAGCCAGGACTACATTGACAGACTGTGGAGAGAGCGAGAGAGAGAGAGCGAGAGAGCGAGAGAGAGAGCGAGAGCGAGAGGAGGGGGAGGGGGTGGGGGAGGGGGTGGGGGAGGCTGTACTGCTAAAGAGCTCATGTATTTAGTTCCAGTTGGAGCTGAGCTGGAAGCTTCTTCTGTATTCAACAGTTTTCATAGTGTCACAGGCTGCTGGAGGTTAAAAAAAAAAAAGACCCATTTTATTACCCTTTAAAAGGTTCTGAATCTAAAAATACAAGCATATCTTCGTATTAGGGGCTAAAATTTTACTGCATAAATTTTTTTTTTTTGAGAACACTACTCAGGCCACTACATCATTGAATGCTTTCATTTTACAGATCAGGAAAATTTAGACTTGCTAAGGGAACTGAGCTAAATCACACATACTATCTAGAGACATCAGACTTCTACAGTTCAAACAATCATTTTTTCCCCAGCCCTTTATGCTATGGTTCTAAAGCTAAAGCTGTATTTTCCCATGCACTAATAAGCTTGATTTCCAGCTGATAAAGTCTTGGTGGGAGGTCTGTGTTGTTTTGTCACATAGGAGACTAGGCTAGTGAGGACGTGTTGGTTGATTTGTTTAGAGTCTGTTGCTTGGCTTTCAGGATGACCTTCAGATCTTGGAGGATGTCTCTTCTCTAGGAAGCATCATCTGGCAAGAGAGTTAACACTTCTCCTCAAAGGAAGAGCTTACATCAGGTCTGGGAGATTTAACAGCTCCCAACTGTGGCTTTACTTGATTGGCTGAGACAGCATAAGTTAAGCATCTGTGTAGTCGGGAATTAGAAGTCCTAAGCAGGGTTAAAAGTTCTCCCACTCCATTCCTTGTGCTAAAGGCATATAATACTAATGCATTTGTGGCGTATCAATGAAGGGGAATACAATCCACAGCATTTTTGAAAATGATCTTAGAATTCTTTCATGAACGTTTTAGAAATGTTAAGTTGAAGCTTCACACTGCTCAAGGATAGAGATGACTTTAGGGGCTCGGGCTGCTGAGGCCCGTCCTAGATGCTCTGGGTGACACAGTAATGGAAAGACTGGGCTAGACTCCTGTAAAACCACGAATGACATTTGACTCTTTCTGCTTCGGGATGAACTCACTCACTATGATCATTTCTAGTTCAATCCATTTGTCCTCAAATTTCGGGAATTCCTTGTTTTTAACAGCTGAGTAGTATTCAATAGTGTAAATGTACCACAGTTTCTTTATCCGTTCTTCTACTGAGGGACACTTAGGCTGTTTCCATGTTCTGGCTATTATGAATAAGGCTGCTATGAATATGGTTGAGCGTACGTCCCTGTTGTGTGGTGGAACATTTTCTAGTTATATTCCAAGGAGTGGAATAGCTCACTTATATCTGGACACTAGCCCAAGGGGCATGTCCCATGAAAGTCTTCACTTACCAGGAAAGTGGGTCAGAGGGGAGGACATCCTATTGGGACTTTAGGTGAGAGAAGCATGGGAGAATGGGGAAATAGAAGGATCCAGAGGGTCCTGGAAACCTACAAGAAGAACATTTTGATGGGCAGATCTGGGCCCAGGGGTCCTGCTCAAACGTTGGCACTAGCCAAGGACAATATGTGCAGTAAATTTTGAACTCCTACCCAGATCTAGTGAATGGACAGGACATTCTCCACAGTTGAGTGGAGAGTGGGGACTGACTTTCATATGAACTCTGGTGCCTCATATTTGACCACATCCCCTGGATGGGGAGGCCTGGTGGCACTCAGAGGAAGGATCGCAGACTACCAAGAAGAAACTTGATTCTCTATGAGCATATACAGGGGGAGGAGGTCTCCCTCAGTCTCAGTTATAGGGGAGAGGAGTAAGGGGAAAGCGGGAGGGAGGAAGGAATGGGAGGATACAAGGGATGGGATAACAATTGAGATGTAATATGAATAAATTAATAATATATTTAAAAAAAAGAAAAAAGAAAACTCAGACAAACGAACCAACCAACCAACCAACCAACCAACCAAACAAACAAACAAAACCACCCCCCCAAAAAAGCCCAAAAAACAAAAAACCAAACCCAACCAAAACAACAACAACAACAACAACAACAACCCATGAATGCCTTCAGGGTTTCCACTCCCATGACCTTATCTAATCTGAATTGTACCTCAAAAACTTCACTTTCAACTAACATTAATACATGGATTTGGGTATTAAGTTTCCAATACAGGGATGTCTCAGGGAATGCAGTCAAACTATAACAGCTACACCAAGGAATACCAGGCCGTGGAATACCTTCCCACATTTAAATGGGAAAGCTATTCAGGAAAATTTACTGAATAGAGAGCTGTGAAATGCTAGGGTCTGGTTACTCTGGGAACAGCACAATGACTCTGAGTCTCCTGCCCACATGCAGTGCTTACATTCCCATCCTTTGAATAAGTAGAGCCTCAATAGACACATGTAATTGAACACTTGCTTCATAAGGAGTGGCACTTTGAGCAGATGTGGTCCTGCTGGAGGAAGTATGTCTCTGTGAGGGTGGCCTTTGGGGTCCCCTATGTTCAAGCTCCATCCAGCATGGAAGACAGTCTTCTCCTTACTGCCTAAGGATTAAAATGTAGGACTCTCAGCTCCTTCTCCAGTGCCATGTCCACTTGGATGCTGCCATGTTTCCTACCATGATGATAATGGACTAAACTAAACTGTAAGCCAGCCCCAGTCAAATGTTGTCCTTTATAAGGCTTGCCTTGGTCATGATGTTTCTTCACAGCAATGAAACCATAACTAAGGCAGTGCTCCTGAGGGCACAATGCCCAGCTTAAATACTTGTAAGAGGCCTAAGTGGACACTCAGTATCACCCTCATTCTCTCATATCCTAATTTCACCAACTCTATCTCAAGCTTTCTGCTTCCCGATTGGTCAAAATGTAATATTGTTCTACAAGCCCCCATCACTGAGGATGGGGCTCTGTTTGTCATGGTTTTCCTACTTGAAACCCCATAAGCCATGAGACAATATAGTTCCTTCCTCAGTTAATTTTTTTTCCTGTCAAGTACTCTGTTACAGTGATTAGAAAAGTAGCTGATACAACCTGGGCAAACTCTCCAAACTTTCCCCAAACTTTGTTTTCTTCTCTGTGAGAGGTGATAACAATAAAGGTCTTCAGAGACTTTCAAACAACATATACAAAGCATTTTGAAATATGTTCTAGGACAATCTAGTATCAGAAACCCTCAAAGTCTGGTTTAATGAATTGATACACTATCTCAGACAAATAAAACAGATAGAAGAGGAGATTAGGAGCTTGACACAGTGGGTATTGTATTTGGTGCAGAGCCAGAGGTTTGTAACCATAATCATCTTATTTCATTCCAATACTTCCTCTTGTTTGCCAGGCATGCATGTTCCAAAACAACCGCCTGTAGGTGGTGCTGGTCTTCCTGTTCATAGTGCCCCATTCCCATTGGTTTGTTTGTTTGTTTATTTATTCTGAGTATCATTAGAAGCCTGCCTATGACACAATGTTTATTTTTGACTTTCATAATCTTTTTCTCTTCTTTGGCTTCCTGAGAGTCTACAACACTGTAGACACCAACCATAAAATTTTTGAGTGAGTGAATAAGGAAAGAAAAGAAGGCATTGTAGGTACAAACCTTGGTTTTAGTGGTAAGTGATGCAATGTCGTTATTTCTCAGCTGTGCGGCTTTTGACTCACTTGTTTGGAATACGAATAAACGTAGAGAATGTTGGCTGTGAACACTTCAAGTCATCAATGACTACTACTCTTGAGAAAGCACAGGGGAGGCATTAAAGAGACTGTAATGGCTGGTATGCCTGACTTCTTGACACTTGAAAAGAGAGGAGAACAAGAACTCGCTAAAATTACACAAATTAGCTCAAGAGCACAAAGCTAGGGCTCCTTTTCTGTGTTTGTTCTTTACTATGATATCAATTCTTTTTTTTTTTTTTTTAAGATTTATTTATTTATTTATTTATTTATTACGTATACAGTGCTCTGCCTGCATGCCAGAAGAGGGCATCAGATCTCATTATAGATGGTTGTGAGCCGTCATGTGGTTTCTGGGAATTGAACTCAGGACCTCTGGAAGAGCAGCCAGTGCTCTTAACCTCTGCGCCACCTCTCCAGCTCTGATATCAACTCTTATATGACAATTTCATACATGAATATACTGAATTCTGGTTACTCTAACCCAACTCTTTCCAGTTTTCCTGGACCTCCGTTAATCCTTGTTTCCTTACCAGTCTCTTTCTCACATCTGTGTAATCATGTTTTAACTTCTAACCTACTGAATTTAACCAGAGCTTCCTACGTGACCATTGTTTTCAAGCTATCTATTAGAGCCTTGAGGGATCACCCAAGGGCACATAGTGAAGGCAATTGCAGCCTCTCCCTCAGAACCCACTAGTACTCAAAGTTTTAGTGAGTTTGGGTATTGTACCGTGAGTTGCCGCCAGTCTATGCTTGACTGATGACAGGTTCATCTTGTGCTGGCTCAAAAAAGACAAAATTCAGTGCTCTTGAGATTATGATTTCAAAGGCTGTGCCATGCCTAGAACACAGCAGTTCACAGCCCCTTTATTTGTCTTCAGACTCTTAAATTTTTTCCACCACTTTCCTATAATGTTTCCTGAGTCTTAGAGGGGGTGGCATAAGTGTCATGTTTAGTCCTGAGTACTCAACTTTCACTCATTCTTAGAACCTTGGGAAGCCACAAGTCTCTGATTTCATTGTAGCTCATTGCAAAGCTTGGTGTAGAATTGTCTGTGGGTATGTAAAAACAAACATTTAGAAGGCATTTTTTTTTTTTTGGTCACGTCTCTTAAACTAAAGAATTGCCTTAAGTTCACCCCTAAGACTTCTTCAGCTATGAGTTTTTTAAAAACTAGGTTTACAATAATAGTCATCAGGCCACAGATACAATCATGGAGTGATTGTTATTCCCGTAACAGTATTGCCTCTATTGTACCAGTGGATGCGTAGTTCCTGGCAGGTTAGTATTGTGTGAATTAATGTTTACAGTGAGCATTTCAATTCCTCTGAATTGTACTCAGGTCTACAACAGAGATCTGAGGGCCAGGCACTGCTACTCCTCTTAATCCATAAAAATAAGAAAACCTAGTTAGCACAGTTAGTTTTGCGACTCTTAACTGTGGTGTGGTATACAAGGAGAAGCAAATCTCCTTTTGCTTACACCATCTCTCCTTCAGTGTATTCCTGTGAGGATATTTAAACCATGAGGATGCTGAGGCTCCCAGCAGACCAGCACCTACTTAAGCTAATCTAGCTGCAGGTCTAAGAGCTAAAGAGCACCCCAACCTCTGAGTCCAGTGCTAATGTCTCTCTATTGGCATCCACTGACTAGCCATGTGCAGAGGAGAAGACCGTGGAACTTTGGTAGCATTTCTTCCCCGAAATAAAACCCAGTCTACTATCTTTGTACCTCTTCTGCTTTGCTATCTCCTGGGAAAAACAGACTTTCTCAGAGTTTTTGATTTCTGTTATATGATATATGGGTTACCACAGTCTGTAAGACATCTGTAGCTAACGTAGGGCTGATCAATTCTAAAGCGATTGAAAAGGCAAGTATCTCTTTCTGGAAAAAGACAATTGTCCGTTATTGAATTTTATGATCTTCAAGACATCATTTTCCTGCAGTTAGCAAATGATGAATTGTTCAAGTACAGGTTCCGTTCAGAGGTAAGCCTAGGTCATGAAGAAAGTAGAAGCTTCAATAACTCAGCACAACGTCAAATAGGCCAAGGAACCATGATGAACATTTTATTGTGTGCATGGTGTATTCCATCATTTGTGTTTTATTTTTCCCTAATTAAAAATAATAATAGTTTACCTTAAATTCTATGTTACTTATTCTTTGTAAAAAAAAAGTTTTTTTTTTAAAAATAGCAACAAATGAGGCATGTGTTCTTTACTTTGACACAACCTACTGCAAATGCGTTGACAATTCTCCTGTTTTGCAGGTGATTTGATGGACGTTCGGTTTGTAGTTCTTGTAGCAAGTGGAATAGCCCTTGATTGGAAGAGGGGGACTGGAGCATCTGTTTTGATGTCAGAATACTACAATGATGTTGGGTAAATCTCTGAAATCCATTAAGTTTCATAAACAGAAAGGAAGTATCTCACCATCTGAAGGCATTTGCAGCAGTCCATTTACCTACCAATCAAATCATTTATTTATGTTTATTAAATACATGCATCAAGATTGTTGCAGCATATGGTAGTGGCCAAGACAAATATTATAAGCTTTATTAGTCATTAGTTATTATAGAGAGAAAAAAAAAAGTTTCTCTAAGTTGAAAAATGCAGGGTGTGTAGAGGATACACTTTAGGGTTATGTTATCCCGTGTAGCACTCAAGAGATGAAAGAAAGGGTTGAGACTTGAAGGTTGAAGGTTGAACTGTGGATAAAGACAGAAAAACAGCATACCAGACACAGAGAAAAACATGTTCTATGGCTTAAAAAGAAGAAAGCAAGGAATTTCTGAGAAACTTAAAGCGTATAGCTAGGGACAGGGGAGAGGGTAGTGAAAAAAAAAGAACCGGAGCTGTAGGTATGAAGAGAGGCATGCTATGAGAAGGTGTGGAAGGCTCGTGAGGTCACTAATTATGTTAGGACTTTTTATCCTGGAGAACCAAACTGTTTTGTTCTGAGTCTGTCTCTTCAGCTATTCAAGGAGAATCAGGAAGAATCACAGAAGCTGGTCTAAAAGACTAACGGGGTAGTGTGGTGAGATTCAGAGATAGCATAGTAATAAAAATTATATGGTACTGGCACAAAAACAGACTAGCAGACTAGTGAAACAAAATTGAAGACCCAAATATAAATATGTGTAACTTCATCTACTTAATATTTGACAAAGATGCCAAAAACATCAGCTGGATAAACGAACACATCTTCAAAAAATGGTGCTGAGAAAACTGGATGTCCACATGTAGATGAATGAAGCTACACACACACACCGCACACACACACACACACCGCACACACACACACACACACACACACACACACACACACACACACACAACCTTGCACAAAAACTAATTCCAAATGGTCAGGGTCCTAAGCCTGAAACCAAAAACACTGAAGCTTCTAGAAGAAAGCAGAAGAAAGCAGTGCCCTAAATAATGTGGGTACAGGAAAGAATGTCTTAAATAAGACTCTATTTGCCCAGGAATTGAGGCCGACAACTGACAAGTGGGATGCCATGAAACTGAAATGCTGAAGCGCACCTTAAAGAAACAATCAACTGGCTGAGGAGAAGACTCACAGGGTGGGAGAGGATCTTTGTCAGCTTTATATCTGACAGAGAATCGGGGATATATAAAGAGTTCAAAAAGCATAGAGTTCCCACCACCCCACACCCTCAAAACCAAAACCCAAATCTCAAATGCCCCATTCTAAAAATGGGCCTGGGACATGAACTGAAGAGTTCTCAAGAGAAGGTGGCGGGGGGGGGGGGGGGGGGGGGGGGGGGGGGGGGGGGAGGAATTTTGAGACCTTTATAGACTTTTGAAAATATTAATCTCTAGTACCACATGACTTAGGTGTGGTGGCAGTATTCAGGAAGTAGAGACAGGAGGGTCAAGGATCTCAAGGTCATCTCCAGTGACATAGCAAGTTTGAAGCTATCCTGAGCTACTTGGGAGCCCACCTTAAGCAAGCAAGCAAGCAAGCAAGCAAGCAAGCAAGCAAGCAAGCAAGCAAGCAAGCAAGCAA
>OU015750.1:57394196-57419995 GCA_907169655.1 Acomys percivali
GAGAGAGAGAGAGAGAGAGAGAGAGAGAGAGAGAGAGAGAGAGAGTTCTCTGTTTAAATCTGTACCTCATTTTAAAATTTCATTATTTGGTTTGTTGATGTCTAGTTTTTTGAGTTCTTTATACGTTTTGGATAATGAGCCCTTTGTCAGATGTGAGGTTGGTGAAGAAGATCTTTCCTCATTCTGCAGGCGGCTGTTTTGTTTTTCTTTTTTTATGGCATCTTTTGCCTTATAGAAGAAGCTTTGTAGTTTCATAAGGTCCCATTTATTAATTGTCAATCTTAGTGCCTGTGCAACTTATGTTCTGTTCAGAAAGTTGTCCCCTGAGCCAATGTATTCAAGGCTTTCCCCCCGCTTTCTCTTCTGCCAGGTTTGGTGTGTCTGCTTTTATGATCCACAGGTATGTGAGATTTGTGCAGAGTGATAGCTATGAATCTATCTGTATTCTTCTACATGCCTACATCTTGTTAGACCAGCACCATTTGTTGAGGATGCTTTCTTTTTTCATTGTATAATTTTGGCCTTTTTTTTTTTTTGGGTCAAAAATCAAGTGCCCATAGATGTGTGGATTTACTTCTTGGTCTTTGATTCAATTCCATTGATCAACCTATCTGTTTTCATGCCAATACCATGTGGTTTTTATTACTATTGCTCTGAAGTATGGCTTGGAAATCAGGGTTGGTGATACCCGCCCCCCAGAAGTTCCTTTACTGTACAGGATTATTTAGCAACCCTGGGTTTTTCCATATAAAGTTGAGCTCTTTGAAGGCCTTTAAAGAATTGTGTTGAGATTCTGATGGGAACTGCATTGAGTCTGTAGATTGCTTTTGGTAAGATGGTCATTTTTTTTTTTTTTGGCATGTTAAACCTACTGATCCATGAGCATAGGAGATCTTTCCATCCTCTGATGATCTTCTGAATTTCTTTTTTCAAAGACTTGAGTTCTTGTCATACACGTCTTTGACTTGCTTGGTTAGAGTTAGATGTTTTGTAGCTGTTGCAAGGGGTGTTGTTTCCCTAATTTCTTTCTCAGCCCATTTATCATTTGTATATAGGTGGGCCACTGATTCTTTTGAATTAATTTTGTATCCAGCCACTTTGCTAAAGTGTCTATCAGCCGTAGGCGTCCCTGGGTAGAATTTTGGAGGTCACTTATGTATACTATCATATCATCTGCAAATAATGATATTTTGACTTCTTCCATTCTAAAATTATAGGTTTTTTTTTGTTTTTGTTTTTGCTCCATGATCCAAGGGAGTTAGTTCCATGCTTTGTGTTGGACAATCAGAAATTTGACTCTCTAGCCACCTGCACCATCACATGTGAGAGTACTAAAAATGCCAGGGCAAGGAAAACCAGGATTACTGTGGGTGGACAGCAAAGGCCTCCTTCTAGGTTATCTCCGCTCCAATCTTTGAACAGTTTTCCCTCTGTACCGTTTCTATTGCTGTTATCTGCATTATAGAGCACATAGGGGCTGGCTACCCAATATCTATTGAGAATAGATGATGTGTCAGGAAATGTGTAGTGGTTTGTATTCACTAGTGTTTATTCTTTACTGCATGTCTAAAAAAAGAACTATTAAATACAGAACAAAGTCAACACTGCTGGAGTAAAAACTCCTAACACAGTGCCTGATGCTCAGTTTATTAGATTTCCACAGAAGGTAGAAAACACCTGAGTTTAACACCAGCAACAGTGAAATTAGCGTATAATGGGCTCAGTGCAAGCCGGGACTAGAACGACGTTGGTTGGGAACACTAATGCTGGTGAGCCCATCTGAATTTAAAGCCTTCAGACTTAATGTTTAATTAGGAAGAAAAGAAGAAAAATTGACATGAAAGGATTGCCTTAGGACAAGAGGTACTAGAAAGTTTTACATGTGTTCACAGTGTTTGATAAAAGCATCCTCTTTAGGACAGGTTCATTAATTTCCCACCTTTCCTAGATCCAGAGGACAGAAAGCTGTTATCTCCCCAAATGGGGGATCTCCTCTTTAGTTCTAATCAGCCACTTCCCGGAGGAGCCAGAATTTACGTCAGCTCTTTTCTCTAATGAACAATAAAGTCTTAATTTCTCCATCTTCTTCAAGATGCTAATGTGATAGGTTTTTAAAAGGCCCATTGAATTCCCAAGTCAGTGATTTGTGTTTCACTTTTTCTTTGTTAACACGAGGTCATGCAAACATTTCCAGAATCAACTCAGTCCACCATTGTTTCTCTTTATGAAGTATTCCATCTGAGTTAATTCACCACTGTTTGTTTAGCCATTCTTCTATTGTTGTCCGTTTGGGCTTTTGCCAATGGCTAATTATTACAAATGGGCTTTAAAAGTGGGCTGGTGCTAGACAGCTGCTAGAGAGGCTCATCATTGCTCTGTTATCACACTCCCAGGATGCAGGCATGCTCTGCCTTCCTCGTCTTCTCCCTCCTAATGGTGTTCTGATAAAAGCATTCGAGTTCTGAAAACATTCCATATGAAGTCACTCTCAGTCTGTTCTTTACTCTTTTTCCTCTTCAAGGCTGTCAGTCAAGAAACTTGAGGAGTGCACCAATTAATCTTCACAGAGTTTGCTAATCAAATATCACACGCATACACCCTATTTTGGCTTCAGTCAATTTTCAATAAGCTTATTCCTGTTTCTCTACTGATGTGCTATTTTATTGAAAATAAGCAGTTTGGGATGGGTCAGTGAGATGGCTAAGTGGGCGATTGTCCAATGTGTGAGCCTGATGACCTGAGTTTGACCCTTGGGCCCATATAAAGGTAGAAGGACGGAAGGAACTAGATAAAGGTGTCCTTTGAGCCTTATATGCATGTTGTGTCACACGTGTGCCCTCACACACTCACAATAATAAATAAAAATAAAATAAGAAGCTAGGAGAAACTTTAAGTGATTTAACGTTTATAATTCAGTATCATGATATAGAACATAGAAATATACATATGGATGGAGTACAATGCTTACTCCCCAAGAGATACCACTATCCTGAATATGAATTATATGAAAGATGGAAAATCCAAAATGTAGATGCGACAGAGGAAAAGCATCAATCTCCCAGCATTCTATTCCATTACTAATACATGACATGTTCTCTTCCAATTTCCTCTCGTGGATTGCTTTTTGCATGTAGTTATTTTGAACAGTTTTAAAATTTTAATAATTTAAGAATATTTTTAGGATGCATGGGAGATGGAATTCAGGGCAGCCAGAGCTCTCCTGTAGAATTATTTCCATGGACCAGTCTGTCTTGGTCTCTTTTTATGGTAGACGACTCTGACAAAGTCCCATCAAATTTTTTTTTATTTTTATTTTTATTTTCAGTACCTAGGGTCTCACATGTGCCAGGTAAGTGCTCTCCTACTAGACTCCACCTGCAGCCTTAAGCCTTTGATTTCTATGGGGCTTCCCACATCACAAGTCCTTCCAAAGTTTATTTTAAAATCATGCTTCTGTAACTGCACATCAATACAATTAGTCAGGGACTAGGTTGAGAGTGTGGTCCTGACCACTTTGGGAGCTTCTGTCTGAATCAGTAAGATGGGAGTGGGTTTGAGATGAGTTATGAAAGGCAGGAGTTCTTGACTGGAGATTCTCTGGGCAGAGTGGGAGGAGGGACAGAAATGTCCGAGGAAGACTTTTTGGCAAGTTCCTTTTATTTCACATGTCTACATGTTTGTGGTGATAGGGCCAACAGCCTCAACCTTCTAGGATGTGGTAGATCAGAGGTCCTCAGTAAGCTATCAGGGCTATGTGTGATCTGCCACCTCTCCAGGCTTCTCTGTAGTGGTCGTTTGAAGGTTGTGAGAAGAACCTCCAATTCCCCCCTGAACTTCACTCTCTCCGTTGGTCAGCACAGGTCTAAAGCCCTCTTTCTAGCTGTCCTTTCATTGTATGGCCTTTGGTAAATAATGCACATCTTGTAACTCCTTTCTCTTCCTTGAAAAACATTAGCAGTAGCTGCAGGGTTTTATTTAACATACATTTGCCAGACATTACTTTAAACACTTATAATTGATGATGTCATTTCACTATTCTTAATAGCCTTGTTAAAGGAACGCTATTATCCTCTCTTATGAATAAATGAACAGGCAAAGAGAGACTGACTCACCAGTCTATGATAACACAGCTGTATGGTGAAACCCAAAGTCACATAGACTGCCTCTAAAGCCCATGTCAAGAAAACAATCACTTAATGTGAGACCAGTAGTCAGTAATAGTAACCAACACTGACAACAATGCCAATATTACGGTTAGTGTGCCATTCAAAGGCATGCGTGGACAGTATAGTTGAGCCTAAACACCAAGAGAATCTTTATTTTTATTTTTTTGGTTTTTCAAGACAGGGTTTCTCTGTGTAGTCTTGGCTGTTCCGGACTCACTTTGTAGACCAGGCTGTCCTCAAATTCTCAGAGATCTGCCGGCCTCTGCCTCCCTTAGTGCTGGGATTAAAGGTGTGTGCCACTGCATCCGGCCCGAGTGAAACATTCCTCACTTTTATCTTTTTCTATGCCCCCCCCCCCCCCCCCGACTCCACAGGCAGAGATTTCAGTCACTGTTCTTCTGTATAGCTTGAGAGGGAGATCATGAGGCATCTTAACTGACCTCTCTGCTTCAGTTTCTTCATCTAAGAGTGACTGTTACTTAGTAGGGGTTGTAAGGGATTTGACCTTCATGAAGTTGTAGACTACCTCTAGCCATGTTAACTGCTCAACACACTGTGGTGAGAATTTTTATTTTCTTGTCACTGTCCCTGGAAGGAGCCTGCTTGCCTGGGTGCAGAGGAACGGAGGCCGGCTCTGGCTCCAGATGGCTGCTATCCTCCGTTCCCTTGCTGCCAACTCAGCAGTGTGTGCTTGGGAGAGACAGGACAATAGTGGGGTGGGGGGAAAGGAGGGCAGTCTTCGAGAGCCCACATGGCTCTTTGTTCCATAAAAAGCTTGGAATCAGGCTGCCATAGCGGCCTGGGTATTTTTGTGTCTTTTCAGCTTCTATTTCGAGTGCAAAGTTGGCGTGGGAATGTTTTCTTTTATTTCAAGCCATAAGTAGTTGTTGGGTAACAGCTGTTTTTAAAGATAATCTCGAGGCACTGAGATGTGGCTTGGAGAAACAACTTTTTAGAATTAAAAAAAAAATCTTCTTTATTTCTTGCCTGCCTTTATTTTTTTCTGCATGCACTTAGGCTGTCATTCCCCTGAGAAGTCTCATCAGACTTAATTCTTGCCTTTCAGCACTAGTTGAAGGCACTCTGCTCCCTTCCTGACACCTCTCACTCACAGGAGAGCTCTCCTTGATCCCCTCTGACAAAGCGACTGGCAGTCAGATGGGCTTGATTGATGGTTCTCTCTAAGGAAGCCATTCCTCACCTTGACCTTGAGTTTGACCTTGGATTCCGTAAGGAGTCAGGCTTTTCTCATTGTCCTAAAGAAGAAAAGAATGATCACAAAAGCTTCTCTTTGACAACATTTAGGCATTCTATTTCTTTGGGGAAGACTCTAAGTTGGGGTGAGAGTGTTGGGGAGAGTGGGAGGGAGGTTGGGGTGGGGCGGGGAGGCAGAGGATCATGTCTTGACCACACCTAAACAGAAGCCAGGAAGAGATCTCTGTTCTCTGTTCTCTGTCTCTCACAGAACACAGACAGAATCTTAGCTGAATCTCTCGGCCTCATTCCTCCCATGGCTTATTTCTGGCCATTTTTTAATTTTTATTTTCTACCAAGTTGAAATATATTAGAAAAATTACTTTATGTTTGAGTTACCTAATCCTGCCTAATTGAATCTGTTGTTTGCCACTACAACCCATAATTCTTCCTAGTATAGTATGAACACAGCGGGAATTTCAGAGATGTTTATAAACTTCAGTTTCTTGAAATTTCGTGATTTATGCCTCCTCAGCTCTTTGGAGTCTGTTTTGGTACCAAAGTCAGATTTCCACACATTTCCATTCTGTTTTCATGCCATAAATACCACTTCTTTCCTGCTACAATGATGGATGAGCATATGACTTTCTCTGGGCCAATGAGATTCAGACTAGGGAGTTTTGGATTTATGAGGAAGGAAGATGGTCCCACATAACTAAAGTTGTTTTTTGCTTTTTTCTTTTGTTAGGATTGCTAAGCTGGTACCCTATAAAGAGGACTTTCCCAGGGACCACCAGGAAGGAGAGTTGATCTGAGAATTCCATCATGTAGAGGAAAGAAAAGCTGACAGCTGAATAGAAGAAATACCTGATGGGACATTGCTTGGAGATGTGGGTTGAACGGTGCCCAGTGGTAACCTTAACTCCTGACACATATGAAACTGGTACCATACACCAAAACAGCTGTAAGCATGTCTCATATTATGTTAGCTTTGCTGGGATGTCAGTAAATGTAGTATTAATACAGCCTGGGAGGCTTAAAATAACTCAGAGGTTAGATGTCCCAATTCAGATACAGGGCTGTGGCTAGGACCACACTCCTCTTACAGACTGGGTTGTGCCTCCCTTGATATATTGAAGCTATAACTTTCTTTTGCAAAGTAGCGTTCTTTATTTTTGAAAATGTCATATGCACATTCAATGAAATATGATCATATTTATCCAAAATTACTCTTTCAAACATTTTCCCTCCCAACTTCCTTTTCCCCCTCCTCTGATAGTCTAAGTCCAGTTAATGCTACCAATATACGCATAAGTGTGATCATCCACAGGAGCATAAACAGCCTACCAGGGCCCACGCTTTAAAAAAAGAATGATTCTCCTTTCCCCAGCAACTTTACGCTGCCTGGAGGTCATCTATCTCATCTATGCCAGGATTTTGCCTGGCTCTGTATTGTTCAGGCCTTCTGTCCAGTAAACAGCATTTTCTGGCATCCCAACCTCATCCTGTACTCTTACATTCTTTTCATATTCTCTTCAGTGATGCTTCCTGAGCTTTGGTGATGGTGGTTTGATAAAGGTGTCCTATTTAGAGCCAGGCACTCACTGTCAGAGTATCAGTATTTTGAGCTTTTACACATCTCTCCATTGATTGCTACCCACTGCATACAGTAAGTAGCTTTGCTGACAAAACTTGAGCAACCAGGTCTATGGGTATACACATAAATACTTAGAAGGCAATTTGACAGTGTCACCATTTATCAAAAATAATAATAGTAGGCTCTACCGGAGGGCCTATCCCCTCCCATTCAAGGGCTACTGATCATGATTACTGTACCAGGCACAAATTTCCATCATGTCTCACGCCCAGCCAGACAGTCTTTACTCTATAACACACATGGTGCTGTTGTGCCAGACATGACTTGCCTGGCAGGTTGGTACTGTGGTGTGCAGTGCCAGTTCTGAATGGGACCACCAACTTCTTCCCCTCAATCCCTTCTGTTTGCTGCCTTCTGATACCATGGGGCTAGCCAGCAGAAAGCTTACCTATTGTTTTGTTGACTTCTCCATAGCCTACAGCTAAATGTAGGGCACTTTCAGTAAAATGTATCTTGCCGTGTAGTTATGGTGGGTAACCAAGGGCAACAGTAATAGCTTATGTTGTCTTGGAGACTTCTGGGGTCTTCTTGACTTCTAGGGTGTTCGGTGCTCTGTACTGTAATTTTCATAATTGCTGATCTCTTCTAATAGCAGCCCTGACTATAAATGTGACTATTTTCTGAAACAGAATCAATATGGAACTGATCAAGGTTAAATAAGCTTATAAAATGAGATCTTTATCAGACAGGATCAACATCCTGAGGCAGAGAAACCTCACAGGACTCTTCCCCTCATCCATTCTGCAAACCAGCAAGAACATTGTCACGAGAGACCAATACCACGGATCTTTACTTGGCTTTGTGGACTCCAGAACCGTGAGCAGATGCAGTTCTGCTATTTAATCTGTCCATTTAGTCCACTTTGTTGTATCCTCTGGAGCTAACTGATCTACTCCCTCTGAACCCACTAGACCAGAATCCTTCCTTGCTGCTTCTGGTTCGGGCAACTCCAGTTCCTCACAGTGCAGTGACATCTGTACTGTGCACCTGCTTCTGTCATCACATCTTACGCCTTATACGCCACGTTACTTGGATCTTAGGTGGGCATATTGACCGAAAGAGCCATCTGCTCCATGTTAACCTCTTAACTAAGTATGGTTGTAAATGTACATACTTACAAAAGCACACACATGCCAAAGGAGGTACTGGGTGCTATGTGCCATTTTGTGCGACAGAATTCAGTCCCACAATGAAACTGTAAAGTAGGCCTGGTTATTATCATCGTCCCTGCCTATAGAGGAGAGAAGTGAGACCCAGAGGAGTCATTTTCTCTAGGCTTTACGATAAGCGAGGATTTGCGTGCTGGTCTGAACTCACGAAATGTGAAGCTTCATTCCTGTAACTCATTCCAGGCACTTCACCCGGAGACAAAGTCCGATCAATTCCCTAATTCGGTTGAGCTGGTTTGACTAGGGTTTCTGTCTTCTAAACCACTCAGCCCTTATACCATTAGCTGCTTTCCTGGGTCTAAGCACTTACTGACCCCCAAGTGGGTGGAGTCAACCCAAGGGCTTCACTCCAACAGGCCTCTGGGGGTGGGGTGGGGAAATCTCCTGAAGGTTCTAGAATTACATCTTCCCTCTCACCGTCCCCCTTTCCACATCGATATTCTTTGTGCATCACTTGCTGGCTTTTAACTAGGTTAGGAAGAAGCCAAGTAAGTAAATCAATACAGAGGGAGGCATGATTTATAGACTGTAATTTTCTTAGGGTTCTTTTTTTTTTTTTCTTTTGGAAACAGGCTATTAACCCATTGACTAGCCTTCTGGAGGAAGTTCAGGTATTAGGGTAAGGAGAGGGAGGACTTTAAGCCATGTAGAGGGCAGCTTTAGGGAAGGGCTCCCTTTCCACATTCCTTTGGCAATTCCACACAGGTGAGGTATATGGGAGTTTCACATTGAGTTTTCATGCTGGGGTTCAGTTAAAGGCCCAGACAGTGGGGATGATACTACAGCTTCAGAGTCTTGCCTAATGAAGATTATTGTATCTGTTCATTATTAAAGTTGTCCCTTTTCAAGCAAAATCCTTTCTCATAGGAACTGTCTCTGTTCTCTATCAGCCTCCTACATCTCACCTGTAACAGAGCTGCGACTCAGTTCCGCACACACAGTTCTGCAGTTCTTTCAGAACTGAATTCTCCCTATGTACTATCTACTATTACACAGCAAGTTGTTTTGTTTTCTGTTACTGAGATAGGTTCTCTCTATGTATCCCAGACTGATCTGGAACTCACTATATATACCAGGCTGTCCTCAAACTCATGATCCATCTGCTTTCATCTCCTAAACGCTGGTGTTGCCCAGTTGAAGGATAAGGATTTCTTTCTAGTAGGTGTATGCGCATGTGTTTGTGTATGTCTCCGCCCATGCAGCATGATGACAGAGATGAATGTTAGCTATCTAGCCATCTTCCTATTGTTTTCTGTCACATTGTTTTTTTGAGACAGACTATCTCACTGCATTTGGAGCTTGCTGTTTTAGTCATTATGTCCCTGGAATCTCTTCTCTCTCTCTCTCTCTCTCTCTCTCTCTCTCTCTCTCTCTCTCTCTCTCTCTCTCTCTCTCTCTCTCCCTCTCTCTCTCTCTCTCTCTCTGTGTGTGTGTGTGTGTGTGTTCAGTATTCTCCCAGGTCACAAGGATCCAGTGGTGCCAAGATTTTTATGTGGGTTTTAAGGTATGAATTCAGGCCCTCATGCTTGTACAACAAGCAGTTTACTCAGTAAGTCCTCTCTGCAGCCCCCAAGGATTATTTTCTAAAGGCTAGAGTGATGTCTTTTTTTTTTTTTTTTTTTTTTTTGAGTGATGTCTTTTTATTTAGCTTTTTTGTTACTAGAATCTGAACTCCAGGAGAGAAGAGGTAAGTCTGGGTCATCTTAATTGAATATGATTTTACATTTGAATGCCTTTGGTATCATTAAAACTAGAACTGAAAGTCCCATTGTGATGTTTTATTAACTCTAGAACCACCAAAACATGAATCAACCCAACATTATCAGTTACAGTGTGAATATTATATGATGTTGCTAAGTTATTAGAAGAATTAAAATACATGGATTGTACATGGGTGAAAGGGTTTAATTCTAGCTCTTTAATACATGCTAAAATTGCATTACTTTTATATTTTTGCCCATTGCTCAAAAGAAGAGATTGTCTTGTACATAATTTAATGTTTCACAGATGTGTAGATTCTATTCATATGAAACAAAAAGGTAAAAAAAATTAGATTATTGAATTTTAAAGTAACTATGTTCCAATGAGAAAAGTTATATCAAAAGCAATTTCCACATATGGACCTACTTTATTTCCCAATGGCTCTGTGAGCCAAGGTAAGGAATGGCCTTCTTCTACCAAGATGAGACTTGATAGGCTGTGACCATATGGTGGGGGAGGAGGTCTCCTTCTATCACAGACCTAGGGTATGGGATTAGGGTGAAAAAGGGAGGGAGGAAGGGAAAGAGACAAGCAAGGGGATAAAAATTAAGATGTAATCTGAATAATAATAAAAAAGAAGAATGGCCTTCTTTGTACCAAGAATCCTCATACCAGGGCTCCTGTTGGGCTGCCTTAATTTATCTAAAATTCTTTTCCTGTTTGGAATTGCTAATTGCTACGTGGGAATTAGGAGGCTGTCCTCACTTTTTATTCGTTTTCCCATCACATTTGTTCTGACTGGCTACATTAGAGGTGAGTGGTACTGGAAAATCTTATTTCATGAGAGATCATGAATGTTTTATGAGAAGAGCCAGAAGAATGGGAGCCTTGGGACTCTTCTTTCAAGAAGAGGTGGAAACTTTTCCCTCCTTACTTGAACAGGTAAGCTTGGAAGGGTCAGGCACAGACAAGAGACTTGAATTCTGTCTAGGCCATTTACAAACTGTCTGGTTTGTAAGTGAGTGGTGATTTCTAAATTTGTTATAGATGTACTTTTCTCATTTATTTCTTCATTCACACAAGCTTTTATTGTACATCAAACTCTATCTAGGCAGCAGAGAAATGATAGTTAAAGAAACGAACCCAAATTTCTGTTTTCACCAAATTTAGGACTCTCACTATGTAGCATAGGCTGCCCTTGAACTCACTCGCTCAACTTCTATTGTTGACTGTTGGGATGACAGTCATGCAGCAGAGTTAAGATTTTAGTACAACTAAAATATGCAGAACGTTACAGAAATTTTCTCTGAAGACAAAATAGAAAAAAGGTTTGTGTGAGACGAGGACTATTTGGTTGGTTATCAAGCTGTCCACATTTGAGTGCAACTCTGGAGAAATCATGGACTGAAAATGGCTAATTGTGGAAGGAGGAATTGCAGGTAAGGAGATAGAGCCAAGGCAAAGACATAGAGGCAGAAGCAAGTATGGCTTCATAGATAAATGGCAGAAAGCCAGGATTTCAGAAGCTGTTACTGAGAAGAAAGGGGTTAGAGAGAGAATGGCAACAGCCTGGACCATGTGATGAGGACCTTGACTTAGGACCCACTGGGGGGAGCGCGGGTAGGGTGGAGGGGGCAAAGCAGAGGAAGAGAAAAACCCAACTTTTGTTTCAATGTCATCCTCCACCTTTAACACTATGCATTGCTCAATGTGGCCGCGTTCAAGCTGAATAACAGCCGTGGGAAGCCTGTCAAGGGTGGAAGCAGGGAAACCAGTCAGCAATGCACTACAGTAAATTAGGAGGAGAGATAAGCCTGGGTCAGACAAGGGCCCCACCAAAAAAAAGAGGAGAAATAGAATTCTAGGTTTGTCTCAAAGATACAGTGAGTGAGGAAGATCTGGGGACCTGCTGATGGATTAGTTATGAGACTAGGGCTTGTGGACAGCTATTTTTGACATCTACATCAAAAAGTACTGGGTCACCATTGGTTGAAATGGGGAATTCTGTGCTCACATGGTATAGCAGAAATCTCAGAGGACTTATAATAGGTACATTTAAGATGCCCATCAGGAATCCAAGCACGGATACAGAGTAGGACATTGACTGTAAATATCTACACTAAATGTAGAGAGCTAAGCCAGGTGTGTAAATTTGAAAGTCATGGATGTCTAAAAAGTATTAAAGCCATGCGAATAGGACACATGAGCAAAGGTCTAAGGACTGTACCTCAGGAGTCTCTTTCATTTAGGCCCAAGGGACATCTGAGGAAACATGAAATCAGGTTGAAGAAATATAGTCAGAGAGGTCAGAGGGGAACTACATGAGCATGGAGTCCTAGGGGCCAAATGAAGAAAATGGCCAAAGAGAAAGGGAGTCATCACCTGCGCTGTGTTAATGAAGGTGAAGTAAGATCAAGGTTGGGAATGACCATTGATATTTGTCAGATGGAAGTTACTGGTGATGGAAAAGCCAGAGACAAAAACCTGGTTGGTATGGACTTAAGAGAGAATGCCAAGAGAGAATTTAGATTCAGGGAGTCTAGATGCTTTGTCTCGCCAGCTTTTCTAAGAGATGCAATGGACTACAGAGAAAAAGTGGCAAACACATATGGTGATGGCAGTGATCTTGTGGAGAGGGAAAATTAAAGAGGCAAGAAAGAAAGATGAAAATTGTCAGGAGAAGATTAATGTTCCTGAGAAGGTAAGAAGTGTGAGATCTAGTGTACAAAGGGAAGATTTGGCCTTGACAGGAACATGGATGTGGGAAGGATGGTAGGAAGGTAAAGACCAGAGTCGGGTAAGAGGTGGCCGAGGCATAGGACGCTTACCCAAGTTCTTTTCAGTGCTATTTGCGAAATAAGAGTCAAATTCCTTAGATGTGAGCGAGTCAGGAGCAGTGGTGTTGAAGGTTTGAGGAGAAAAGAGACAGGATGGCATAGTTGTCTAGCCTTGAGGATTGTGAGAAGATAAAGAATCTGTCGGGAGCCGTTCGGAGCAGTGCCACACCTAGAAGATGGCGCCTCTTCCTGTTCCTGTTCCTGCAAAGCTTGGTAGTAAACAACTGCCTTATTTGGACCTGCTTGGCGTCCGCCAATAGAGTACGGCTACGTGGCGGACTGTGTTTGGTTTTGCTGTTTGCTATATAACTGCTATCCTGGGGTGCGGGGGCAGTCACTTTCTGAAACCTCCCGAGTAAACTGCTTGAAGAAGGATCCTGGTTGTCTGTGTCTCTTTCCCGCTGGACGGGTGCGGCACCGACAAGAATCATAGCTTGCTTTTCTATTGGTTGAATGTGTTCCATTGCAGAGAAACCAATGGGATGTACTGAGCTATAACCATGGTTTATTGAAGTGAAAATGACAAAACAAAAGAGAGTCAAGGGAGCTGAGGGCACATGCAAAGGGATTGTAACAACTGACCATATAATCAAACCTACATAAAGAAGACCAGATTAAAAAAAAAGAGACAAGACAGGACAGTAGAATAAATGAGTGAAAAACTAAAGAATTCATGAGAACTTGAGGTCAGAGGTGATGGCTAGAGTATAATAGTTGAATTTCTGGTTTTTTAATGGCTGAAATTATTTATATTGATAGAGTATAGAGTGGAACCAGCATAAGTCAATACTAGTGAAAGGGGAACACCGAAGGACACACACAAGCAGGGATTGCAATGGGTGTATTGATTTTCAAGACCAATGACATGAGTTGCATTGGAAACAATGACTCAGGAGCTAATCATTTTAAGAACTGAAGGGTAGTGCCTTGGCTTTTGAAGCACTGAGATCAGAGACAATAACAAACAGGGTTAATGGGACATGCAGCTGTTTTAATAAATAAAATATTTTTCATTGATTTGAGAATTTCATACATGCGCTGAACACATTTTGATTATATTAAACCCTTACCCCTCCTAGATCTGTCTCTCCATCCTTTGCCCACTCTCAACAATTTTTTTCTTTCTCTTTCATTTAAAAAAATAACTCATGGAGTCCAATTTGTTCTGCCCACATATTAATAGGTTTGGGGCTACCCACTTGAGTGCAGTTGATGTGTCAGGGGCCACACCTTTAAAGAGAACTGATTCTCCCTTTCCCAGAAGCTATTACTTCTTTTGTAAAAAAAATTAAATATAATTACATGATTTTCCTCTATTTTTCCCTTTTTTCCAACTCTTCCATTGTCCCCCACATCCTGCCACCCCTTTCCTCTCAAATTCCTGGCCTCCTCCTCTTTAGTTGTTTTATGTACAAATATCTTAATATATGCAGAAACATGTAAATACAACCTGCAGAATCTGCTCAGTCACGTACATGGTTTCAGGCCTGACTATGTTGTATTGGATAACCAATCAGGACTCCTCCCTGAGAGTAGACTATTTCTCTCAGCTCCCAGGCTCAGTATTCTTCAGTTGTCTGCAGTTTTTTTTTTCCTTTTCTCTTTTCTCTTTCTTTTTTTTTTCTTTTTTTTGTCTAGGTCTGGGGCTAAGAATAATTTCTACTCTTGTCCTTGTTCAGGTCTTACTTAGACAGCCATATTGTTAAGGTATCATGGCTTCCTTGTTAGGTTTTTCAGACATAATATTACCTCAGACTTCCTGAACCCACAGCTCCTACAGCCTTTCCACTATCTCTTCCATGGTATTCCCTGAGTCTTAGGTGCAGGAATTGTGTTGTAAATATATTCACTGGGGTTTAACACCCCAGGGCCAGTTTTTTTTCTGCTTTTTACCTGTTGAGGTTTTCTGTAATGGTCTCTGTCTATTGCAAGAGAAACTCCTTTGGTGAAGGTTGGGAGCTACACTTACCTGTGCGTATAAGGATAATTATTTATAATGCAGTTAAGTACTCTGATGCCTCATAATTGACCATGTCCCCTGGAGGGGGAGACCTGGTGGCACTCAGAGGAATGACAGCAGGTCACCGAGAAGAGACTTGATACCCTATGAGCATATACAGGGGGAGGTAATCCCTCTGAGGAACAGTCATAGGGGAGGGGAATAAGGGGAAAATGGGAGGGAGGGAGGAATGGGAGGATACAAGGGATGGGATAACCATTGAGATGTAACAAGAATAAATTAATAATAAAAAAAAGAATTATGCTGGTTGTGAGGTGGTAGTAGTAGGTTCTTCTCCAACCTAACTGACCTCACTAGCTCTTGGGAGTCGGTGAGGTTTTCAGCATCAGGTACAGTTTCTCTCCTGCTGAACAGGCTTTAATCCAACTAGACTGGTGGTTACTGCCAGTACGTGAGCGCCACTACTGTACCTTAGAGAGTCTTGCCATGCAGGCCATTGTGGTTCACAGGAGAGAGCACTGACTCTTCAGGTTTCCTCATCTTGGGTGGGGTAGGAGTGTTCATAAAGAGACATGTAGCTTTGTGATATGGAGAGGAAGGATCACAGTCTGCTTCACTAGCAAAGGAGAAAGAACGGCGTCTACCCCAGCTCAAGGTTCATCAGGTCAGGAGTTGAAGAGAAGGTAGAGCTTGTAATGGCTACAGTGTCCTCAAGGAGAGGCCAGGTCTCAGCGAGAAGGTGAAGGAAATGCTGCTCAAAGAGCTTCAAGACGAAGCGAAAGTACTGATCAGAGAACCTGAGGTCCAGATCCACTGAAATGACATAAGGGAAGGGGAGGGGCTGGAAGATAAGCTGGTTAACAGTGACGAAGTGCCAGAATTGGAGAGTTGGTGCACGGAAGTGAACTAGGAACTTAGACTTCAGGAGATGACTGACATGGACAGGGATAATGAGTCTAAGATGTTCTTTGTGGTCCTAAGGCAGGACTGAAAAATAATCTGAGTATTGAAACATGGGAAAAAGGATGTAGGAATTGTTTTAGAACCATGCTGTTTTAATTACTGTTGCTCTATAGTGCAGCTTGAGATCAGGGATGGAGATTACTCCAGTGGATCTTTTATTGCACAGGATTGTTTAAGCTATTCTGTTTTTTTTTCCATATGAAGTTGAGAATTGATCTTTTAATGTCTTTAAAAAATTGTGCAGGTATTTTGATAGGGATTGCATTGAATCTGTGAATTGCTTTTGGTAAGATGGCCATTTTTACTATGTTAATTCTCACAATCCATAAACAAGGGAGACCTTTCCATCTTCTGATGTCATGTTCAATTTCCTTCTTCAGAGATTTGAAATTTTTTTCATACAAGTCCTTCACTTGCTTGGTTAGGGTTACACCTAGATACTTTATATTACTTGTGGCTACTGTGAAGGGTGTACTTTCCCTAATTTCTTTCTCAGCATGATTGCAATAGGCTGGTTGATCAATGGAATCAAATCAAAGACCCAGAAATAAATCCACACACATATGGACACTTGTTTTTGACATAGAATCCAAATCTAGTCAATGGAAAAAGGATAGCATCTTCAACAAATGGTGCTGGTCTAACTGGATGGCTACATGTAGAAAAATGCAAGTAGATTCATATTTATAATCATGCATAAAACTCAAGTCCAAATGTATTAAAGACCTCAACATAAAACCAGACACATTAAATCTGTTGGAAGAAAAAGTGGGGAAGAGCTTTGAGCTCATTGGCACAGGAGACAATTTCCTGAACAAAACACCAACAGCTTAGGCTCTAAGGTCAGTAATTAATAAATGGGACCTCATAAGGCTGAGAAGCTTCTGTAAGGCAAAGGACAATATCAACAGAACAAAGCAACAGCCTACAGACTGGGAAAAGATCTTCACCAACCCTGCATCTGACAAAGGGCTAACATCCAAAATATATAAAGAGCTCAAGAAATTAAACACCACCAAACCAAATAACCTAATTAAGAAGTGAGGATCAGATTAATCAGAGAATTCTCAACAGAGAAATATTGAATGACTGAGAAACACTTAAAGAAATGCTCATCATCCTTAGTCATCAGAGAAATGCAAATCAAAATGACTCTGAGCTTCCATCTTACACCCATCAGAATGACTAAGATAAAAAACTCAAGTGACAGCACATGCTGGTAAGGATGTGGAGAAAGAAGAACACTCATTCATTGCTGGTGGGAGTGCAAACTGGTACAAGCACTTTGGAAATCAATCTGGTGCTTTCTCAGAAAAATTGGAATAGGGTACCTCAAGATGCAGCTATTCCACTCCTTAGACTATACCCAAATGATGCTCCACCACACAACAAGGGCATATGCTCAACCATGTTCATAGCAGCCTTATTTGTAATAGCCAGAATCTGGAAACAACATAGATATTACTCAATGGAAGAATGGATAAAGAAACTGTGGTACATTTACACTATGGAATACTACTCAGCTATTAAAAACAAGGAAATCCTGAAATTTGCAGGCAAATGGGTAGAACTAGAAATGATCATCCTGAGTGAGTTAACCCAGACCCAGAAAGACTCACATGGTATATACTCACTTATAATTGGACACTAGCATAACAGGGACGTCCTCTGAGAGTCTTCATTTAGCTGGGGATTGGGACAGATGCTGAGACATGCTATTGGGACTCCAGGTAAGAAAGGTATGGGAGAATGGTGAAATAGAAGGATCCAGAGGGTCCTAGAAACCTACAAGAAGACTATTAAGGCTGGCGGATCTGGCCCCAGAGGGATCTGTTCAAACTACTGTATCAACCAAGGAAATTACATGCAGTAAACCTAGAACCCCTATTCCAATCTAGCCAATGGACAGCACTTTCTTTCCAGCTGTGTGGAGAGCTGGGAGTGACTCTGACACGAACTATGGTGCCCCCTATTTGACTACTTCCTCTTGGCAGGAAGACCTGGTGGTACTCAGAAGAAGGGTAAGCAGGCTACCAGGATGAGACCTGATAGTCTGTGATCATATGGTGGGGGAGGGGGTCCCCTTCTGTCACAGGCCCAGGGGAGGGAAATAAGGTTTAGGAAGATACAAGTGAGGGGATAACAACTGAGATGTAATCTGAATAAACTATTTAAATAAAAAATAAATTACTTACAAAAAAAAAAAAAGAATTGTTTTAGATCAAAGGTTTATTCTTCTCTAAGACCTAGCAAGTTGGGGTAGGAATGGATTTGAGTAACTGTTACTGGGCTGCCTTCAGAGCTGTGACTTTCAGTGTTGACCAAGGCTTTGTTTCTGATTAAGTACTATGGAGTTGTTTACTTCTCATTAAAAAAAAAATTTTTTTCCCCACAGCATTCTTTGCAGTTCTTCTGTAAGGCAACTATGATCAGCTTTACCTGGTTCCCAGAGCACATTCCACCTGCCTGGCAGGCTTAAGATACAATCAGAGAGGTAACTGCCTAACATCCTGACTTATTCGGCAACATTCTTGCCCCTCCCTTCTTCATGTGTCTTTTCGCGTTTTCTCTATCACGTTTTGACCTGTGGACGGCAAGAAATTTTCTTCTATTTATACATGTGCATACTAGGAAGAGGAGATAGGTGTTGCTGCTGCTGAATTTTCAGCATCAGGTGACTTCTGCTTCTGTGAGTGGATGTCATGCTGAGGAGCAGCGAAGTCTAAGCCCCAAGGAAGACCCCAAGCTGAGGTCGAGAGAAGCTCCCTGGGAAAGGCTTTGGTCTGAGTTTGTAATTCTGTTCACCTCCTCCAGGCTGCATAAACTTAGGCAAATGACTCAAACATTTAAGCCTTTGATTTTTTTTTTTTGTCTTGATGAAAGGTGTGCAATTTTAAGCTGTTGAATAATAAATAGGCTTGCGATTTATGACATTCAATTTACATAATTCGCAGTAGTTTTTAATAAGCATTGACTTCTTCAAACTCTCTCTTCCCTTGGCTTGTTACTTTACATTTTCTGAGTTTTATTTTTATTTTAAAGCATTTGTTTTCTGCCCCCATTTTCATGGCTTACCTCTACTTCCTTATCACTATGTTGACCAGGAAGTTCTTCCTTAATATATATTTTATTAATTTAGTCATATTACATCTCAATTGTTAGCCCATCCCTTGTAGCTTCCCATTCCTTCCTCCCTCCCTCCTGCTTTCCCCTTACTCTCCTCCACTATGACTGTGACTGAGGGGGACGTCCTCCCCCTGTGTATGCTCATAGGGTATCAAGTCTCTTCTTGGTAGCCTGCTATCCTTCCTCTGAGTGCCACCAGGCTTCTCCATCCAGGGGACGTGGTCAAATATGGGACACCAGAGTTCCTGTGAAAGTCAGACCCCACTCTCCATTCAACTGTGGAGAATGTGCTGCCCACTGGCTAGATCTGGGTAGGGGTTCAAAGTTTACTGTAAGTATTGTCCTTGGCTGGTGCCATAGTTTGAGCAAGACTCCCGGGTCCAGATCAGCCCATCGTAATGTTCTACTTGTAGGTTTCTAGGACCCTCTGGATCCTTCTATTTACCAATTCTCCCATGCTTCTCTCACCTAGAGTCCCAATAGGATGTCCTCCCCTCTGTCCCACTTTCCTGGTAAGTGAAGACTTTCATGGGACATGCCCCTTGGGCTAGTGTCCAGATATAAGTGAGTATATACCATTTGACTCTTTCTGCTTCTGGGTTAACTCACTCATTATGATCATTTCTAGTTCAATCCATTTGTCCACAAATTTCAGGAATTCCTTGTGTTTAATAGCTGAGTATGATTCCATAGTTCTTAAGTATATTTAAAAAGCAGATACTTAGCTCTCCAGAGGTTTGGAAGAGGAGAGAGCTGAATCAGGAGTTTAAGGCCATCCTCTGCCACATATACTATACACAGTGAGGTCAGTGTCAGTCTGAGGTACACAAGACCCCACCTGAGAAAATTAAGCCAAGCCAACCCAACAACAACGAACCCCTATTCAGATCTAGCCAATGGACAGCTCACGGTTGTGGGGAGAGTGGGGACTGCCTCTGACTTGAATTCTGCTGCCCCCAATTTGATCACTTCCCCTTGGTGGGGAGGCCCTGTGGCACACAGAGGAAGGGGAAGCAAGTTATCTGGATGAGAACTGATAAGCTGTGGTCCTAAGGTTGGGCAGGAGGACCCCTCTGTCTGAGGTAGAGGGAAGGGGGATAGGGCAGAAGAGGGAGTGAGGGTGGGAACAGGAAGATACATCCAAGGGCATGACATTTAGGATGTAATCTGAATAAATTATAATACATTAAAAAAAAGAACAGAATCACCACAATAATAAAAAAATGGCCTCAATCACCAACAAGAAACTCCCAACTTAATTTCTCTTTGTTCAATGTACAGAATCTCATTCCTTCCTTGCGTATGATTGTTAAGTACAGATCTATAACACTGTTTCTCTCTGAGCTCCACTGACATACACATGCATTACATGTCCATCTAGGCATCCAAAAGACAGCCCAGTTTCAATTTGGCTACAAAGATATTCATGTATTATTTTGCCTGCAAACTTAGAGATCCCCGATTGACCGCGAGGCTTCCTTTCTTCTTCCCTCATCACTCAAGTGGAACACATCCTAACGTTCCATTGACTCAGTTAATCAGATCCCAGACTTCTCTGTGCTGCTTCCTCCTCTTGCAGCCCACGCCATAGTTACCTCTACTCTGGATCTCTGCTTTGCAAAAAAACCAGCATGAGTTCTCCTTTTCCCTTCTCATCCATTCCCCACAGAAGTAGCAACAGCTGTTTTGTGAGCTTTATGTCATCTCATGTCATCTCATGATGAGTCAGTTTCAGTAGAATGACACGTCTTGGTGACGTCTCATTGGTGCCCATCATGGCTCTGTAGGCGCTGTGCTTGCCTGCTCACTCTCTATTCCAGCTTCATCTTGGTACCTGAGTGTTTCAGTTACAGTATCAGCTCCTACAACAAATGTTTTCTCTCCTACAAAAGGATATTTATCCATGCTTTCCTATAGTTAGGATCTATTAATTTTTTTAGATGTTGACTCAAAGTTTTCTTCCATAGACAATTGTTTACTGGTCTCCATAGACAAAATATCCTTAGGCAATAGCATTTTAGCTTTTTTTGAAATTTTGTAATTTTATTGTACAGAGAGTCATCCATAATTAATACTTATTTGGGAAATACTTCATTATTGCCAATATGTTTCACTAGATGCTATAGTTTAGGAGGACCATCACCGTGTCTGATTTTGGTAACTACTGTATCCTTTTTCATGGTTCATTGCCTAACTCAAAATAGTATTTTTGAACACACGACTGAATGATAGCTTCTATTATTGAGCACTTACTTTTGGCAGGAAATTTTATAAGCATTTTATAAATATTTGTCCTCAATAGTAACATTCTAATGTGGCTATTATTATTACATTTCATTTTGCAAATGAGGAACAAGAATAGACCGACTAATGGATTTAACCAATCTTCCTCTGGCTGGCTAGAATCTAGCTCTGTCTGTCTTTGAGGTCTATGACCTTGACAGCAATGTTACAATGTCTGCTGCCTTCTCTTAAATGTAAAACTGTTTTCTCTTGGACTATTAGGGATTGGAGAAGGGTCCCAGGGAGAGTTAAGCAAGGCTTAGGGGAAGGTAGACTGACATGATCAGTGGCCCTCACTAAATTATATAATTAATATGTTAGTTATAATAACGAATTTTTTTCCCCTGGCAAGTAGAGGCCCATAATTCTCCTATTTTGAACGAAACTCTTCTGCTTCGTGCCAGATGACGCTCCATTCTTCCTTCCTTCTCCAGCGCTGTATGTGACTTTAGTAACAGTTCTGTGTGTCTGCTCTGACGTTCCTGTCATTTCAGGATGAACGCAGTAGGCCTGTGAACTGTAACATGGTCATCCGATGTAACGTTCAAAACTACCACCTTAGTTATGATTATCTCCACATAGCATCTTCCACCCCCAGCTGTATGTTGAAGTGTGCCCATTTCTCAACATTAAGAACACATGTATTGCCTTTCCAGGCAGACTCTGGGGTAAAGGAAGAAATGACAGTGGTGGATTGTGGAGAAGATGCTGAACAGACACGGTTAGCAGAGAGATCCATCAGTGGTTAAAGTGGCAAGAGTGGGTGACTGTGAGTGCTCAGGCATAACCAGGACATCTGTATTACTTCAACATAAGATGGAATCTGAGAGTCGTTTTGATTTGCATTTCCTGATGACTAGGGACATTGAGCATTTCTTTAAGTATTTCTCAGCCATTCAATATTCCCTTGTTGAGAATTCTCTGTTTTTTGATTGGATTATTTGATTTGGTGGTGTTTAATTTCTTGAGTTCTTTATATATTTTGGATATTAGCCCTTTGCCAGATGTAGGGTTGGTGATGATCTTTTTCCAGTCTGTAGGCTGTTGCTTTGTTCTGTTGACAGCGCCCTTTGCCTTACAGAAGCTTCTCAGTTCCATGAGGTCCCATTTATTAATGGTTGATCGCAGAGGCTGAGCTATTGGTGTTTGTTTGTTCAGGAAGTTGTCTCTTGTGCCGCTGAGCTCAAGGCTCTTCCCACTTTTTCTTCTAACAGATTTAGTGTGTCTGGTTTTATGTTGAAGGAAAACCTAAAACTCTTCCCTTGCAGATTTGGACCTTGTGGGAGCATCATGCTAGTCACTTATCTGAACAACGATGACGTGATGACGTGTTCTCCTGTTTTGTAAGGAACGGGCTTCTCAGACCCGAGGAACTATGCTTGGGGGGCTGCAGTCAGCTAGTTGACTGCCCTGTGAGGCCTATGGATTTGCCCATAAGAGACGGATGCTCTCGCCATTTGAGTCTTCTGGGGCTTCCATGTCCCTTCTTTGCTCAATTTAGGGCTTATGCTCAGGTTTTTCCCTCTCAAGGCTGGGTGGAGGGAACTGCACTGTAGAGCTCAATCAGAGAGTGCACAATCGTTGCCTCCATGAGAATCGGCTGCAGAGGGCACAGGTGCTGCTAATTTCTAGCTTGTATTTAGCACACTGGACTATATGAATTCAGTCTGTCCAAGGAGGAGGAGGAGGAGGTGTGTTTTTGTCATTGCATAAGGGAGACAGGGGTGCAAATGTTGGTATGAATCACATAATTCCTTTGTGGCCTGGATGGCTGGTCCTCTTTATGGTGTGTGTGTGTGTGTGACACACTTACGTACACGCACACATATTAATCTATCTAACATAGCGTTTGATTACTCACATCAAATACTCCTAAGACTTCCCCTGGACCACACTGCCAGTGAATCCTCTCATGTCCCTTGTTTACTTTGTTCTTTTCTCTCTTCCTGTCTTCCCTCTTGTTTTCAGTTACTGGTACATTTTCACAACCAGGTATGCGTTATCTTTCTTGCTCTAAATTCACTTGTCATTCATTCACTCAATGTGTGTATTCAATGTGTGTATATGAATATATGTGTTTACATACATATATGCCGATGATAGTACATCAGGTGTGTTTTCTGTAGTATCTGTCATATTTTTTCTGCAGGTTCACTCAGTGAACCTGGATTTAGGCTGGAAGCTAGCACGTCACGGTGATCCTCTGTCTTCACAGCTCCCAGTGCTGGGATTGCAGGCAAGTGTGTAAGTAGAGCCCAGGTCTTATGGAAGTGTTGGATAAGTGTCCTCAAGCTTGTTCAAGCAGCATTCTTATCAGCTGAGAAACGTCCTCTATACTCCCTGTGTATCTTTAGAATTTTTTTCCAGACAGTCTGAAGATGTAGTTCTGGCTGGTTATGAACTCGCAGAAATCCTCATACCTCTTCCTCCTGTGTGCTGGGATTAAAGGTGTGCACCACTGCCCCAGATCTGATAGTATTTCTAAGTCCTAGGTCTCTAATCCTACTCAATGTGTATGATTTTTTTGTGGGTGTTTTTCCTTTTTTGTTTTGGGTTTATGTCAAAGTAACTTTGTAATTCTGTATCATTTTATTTTTCTAGTTGGCACAGTATCTGGGATGTACTTACTTTAAGTTTTCTATAATGCTATATTCCTTTGCCTAATTTTCCTTTGCTCTTCTTGTTTCCATGATTTGTCAGTTGAGGGCATCACGTTAAGTATTCCTTCTCTGTGAAATCTTTCTAAAACGTTAGGCTCCCCCTTCTGGGCTCTCATGACATTTGTCCATTCTTCTATTGTAATTACAGTTTCATTTTGCAATGGAAAACTTGTTTGTCTGTGTGCATTGAGCTTTTCTATAAAAAATACTTACACAGATCTACACACGTCTAGTACCTAACGTGTTAGAGTTCATACTCTCAATAAGTCAGTGCTGAATGAAACAAAAAATAATAACAACATGTATTGTGTGCTAACTGTGTCAGGCACCGTTCCAAGTATTTTCTCTTTACTGAACTCACTAGATTCTCATAAAAATCCTATGGCTGGGAACTATAATTATCACAGTCATTCTGGATGAGGATAGTGTACAAACAGTGTTAAAGTGCATATAACTTGTAAAACTGAAATAAGTTGTCCAGTCAGTAAACAGTGGTTTTGGGATTCTAGCCAAGACAGTGTCTGTAATGTCTGGGCCTCAAATGTTTCTTTTATCAGTTTTGAATAATTAGCGGATTGTTCCTAGGATTCTTGACACTCAGTTGTTTTTGGAACAGAGCACAGGGTCCATGTCAGTTAAGCACTTTTGTTTCCAGGTGCCTCTTGGATGCTGTCATGGGAACTACTGTCTCAGTCACATGAGTATGGTGTGTGAGCATAATTATTCTAGCAAAAGTTGAACCCAGGTTTTGCTGACAGTAATTTCTATGGTCTTTTCATACGGTCAAAAAAGAGAGCAATCTAAATCTGAGGTCCTGGTAGAAAGATTCTTTAAAATTTGGGGAAACTCACAGGTAGATGATAGGGAGGGAACAGTTCTTCTGGCTTGTTTATGGTCGTAGGATTGTTACTTCATGATCTGGTACCTGCTCCATGGTCTTGTCATTGTTTATATATTTATTTATATATGAAAGCCTAGTTCTCAATGATTATCTATACAGTCCACCAAAAAGGCTACGAGTATCCTAACATGGAGTGTAGATTATACCATCAGGAAGGTTTTCAGTGTCTGGCAGATTGTAAGTGGCAGTGAGGAAGTTCTTGGGAAATGTTACCTTCTGATTTTGAGGCTGTTGAGACTCTTCCTTTCTCATTTCTCACATTGGATAGACACCCATTTAAAATTACAAGTCAATAAAATAGACAAATATGACCCAACTTCAGAATTTTAAAGGGCCTGATGTACTTCCCTATGCTATTCTCCTTCACTGGGATGGACGCTTATCATTACTACTATTTCATTTTTTAATAGAGTTTGTTTTTAACATCAATTTTATGCTCATACAAAGATACAGAGATTTCTCATGATCAAGCACAGATGTTTCATGATTAACATCTCATATCAGACTATATCCTCTGAAATATTTGTTAGAAATGATGAGCCTACATTGACATTATCACCCAGCAGTTTACATTAGAACTCACTTGGGGTTCATATGTTTTATGGCTTTGGAACAATGTAAAATGATGTATGTCTATGACTACTGTGCTGCTCAGAGTAGTCTCATCACCCCAGCTGGCCTCTGCTTTCTACTTAGTCATTTTTCATTCTTTTAACTGATTATTTTGTTTTTCCTAGTGTGAGAATACTGGTTTCTTTTGTAGCCCAAGTACAAGTGCACTGTATGGGAAGACTGTTCTCAGGGTGGGATGTTTGAACCAGCTTGGCCGATGAGGTCACTGGTCCTCTAGGAAGTAATGATTAGTTTATAGATGCATTGATAACCTAATCTTGCACAATCGGGATTGGGGGAAAATCTTTTTGTGTTTGAGAGATAGCTCAGTGAGTAAAGTGTTTCCATGAAGATCTGAGTTTGGATCCCCAGACCATGGAAAAGGCTGGGTGTGGCAGCATATGCCCTGTCATCCGAACTTTGGGAGATGGAGACAAGAGGACCCACCCTAAGGGGGAAGATGGAAAGCAAGTCTAGCCAATGGATGAGCTTCAGATACAGTGAGGGTTAGGTTTCTGCGGCGGCTAATGTTGTCATCTTGCTGGGACGTAGGAGACAAACCACTGGGTA
>OU015750.1:57454995-57465611 GCA_907169655.1 Acomys percivali
CAGGGTAGGTGGGAGGTGGGGGCCAGGGTAGGTGGGAGGTGGGGGGCCAGGGTAGGTGGGAGGAGGGGGGCACAGGAAATAGGGGAGGAGGGGGAGGGAGACTGCAGTTGGGATATAAAAAAGAAAATAAATGTACTTATATAAAATGATATATTTGGAAATATTTGATATAGTATTTTAAAAGCTTTATATGCTTATTAATATTTTAAATAGCAATGTCCTCTACAGTAGTACAAGACATAGGTTAGAAACTCTATTCTAGGGAAATTAGTTTCAGAAAAGTTCATAGAATATTCCTTCTGTCTTACATTTTCATAAGTTTGAATATAATTGAATAATCATACTCATGATTTGATGATGCAAATTCTGTCCATGCGTATCCAATCTAAAAAGCCTTTTCCCTATGGCTTTTAATAGCATGATTTACCCTATTTCTACCCATGTTATAGATCTGAGTTTTTAACACAGGAAACAATGTGAATGTGATAGTCACCCTTAAATCCCCAGAATCAACAGAATGATACATTAAGTACCTGTAGGCTAGGGTTCCATAGAATACTACCGAGTGAAAGCCTCATATGGAGGTTTTCTTGTTCTCCACAGGACAGCCTATCTTTAGAATGGTGGCCAAAGCGTGAAACACTTTAGGATTCGTGTATACAGAGGAATTTGTTGGTCATTGAAATAGAAATCAGCTACTCTCTGGTATGTAAACTGTTTAGGGAAATGATTGTAAGTCAGTAAAGTGGTTTACAGATGACCATATAATGGTCTACTTCTGTGGTCTCCAGGAGGTAACAGTCACTTGTTGCAAATGTGTCATATATCAACCATTGTATTACACAACCTCGGCATGCTATGGGTCTATTTTCTACCACAAACTTTTACATCGTTGTAGGAGTGATGGCAGATGTGTAGCAGGTACCAAAAAACAAACAAACAAACAAAAAACAACAAAAAACAAAAACAAAAAAACCCCGTCAGATGTTGTAAGAAGTACATGGGAATCTAAAGTGTATAATCTATTTTGATGAGGACGATATTTCCACTGTTACCCACCATGGCTGACACATAGATGAAGGAACCAGAGTGAAGAAGGCACACAAATATCATCCTGGGCCTTAAATCCTAGAAGATAAAAATCAGTGACTCAGCGCCATTTTCCAAGTCACATCCCACAGATAGGACTAGACAAGTTGCAAGACAAGAGGAAAATCTTTGTGACCTCTACTGATATAAAGATGGTCTTACCTGTCACAGTATTTTGGAACTTAAAAGTTTCCCATCAAACATAACCTAGGAGCTTTTAGTCTTTCTAAAGAGATTAAAAAAAATATTTTTGATAGAAAATCATCATATAAACAGTGCATTTGAGCCATTGATCCATCTGAAAATGAAGAATTCTTCATATAAGAATACTAATGTTTAATGCATATTTCAGAGAAATATAGATTCATATTATTTTGTAATATATTTGTTGCATATCTATATTTGTGTAGAATAATAATCAAATACATTTTTTGTGCCTTTTGAATAGTGTTCATCATTTCTTAGGCACTTGCTATTTTTATGTTTTATTCCTTGTTTTGGGAAAGGTGGTGAACACTATCTTATTAATCTTCCATCCACTGTTCCACTTAATTGACTAATGATATGTGTAAGAAGAATCACAAAAGGGATCTTAACTTTGTTGTCAATATTGCCTATTCTTCTGATTGCTGGAATTAAAGGTGTGTACCATCATTCTAGACCCTTAAAGAAGTTTTTTTTTTTTTTTAAATTTACAAAATGACAATATCACATTTTTACAATTTATATAATTCCATTAACTCCTGTAAATGAGAAAATACCATAATTTTATTTTTTGGAGTACTCTTTCCAGAGAGCCTCACAAAACATACAAAAGCAATATCAATACTTTATTCAGATACCTGGGTGAACCTCACTAGTAGAGTACTTGATTAGAATGTGCGTAATTTTGGGCTTGCTTCTCAGTACCAAAGAAACAAGTTTATGTATTTGATAATTTCAGATGTCACTGATAATTAAGGAGTGTCTTTGTGTTACGTATATATTTGCTACATCCTTCCAAGCCGAGCAAGGACAGAGCCTGGTTGCCTTGCCTGTTGATCCATGTTGACATGGAGACCAAGTTTTCCACTAGAAACATTTTTTCCCTACGTTCTTCAGGGCTTCCATGACATCCTGGTTTCTTAGGCTGTAGATGAGGGGGTTTAACATGGGAATCATAATACCATAGAACACAGAGGCCACCTTCTCCTGCTCTTGAGATCTGTTGGTCCCATGAAGCACATACATGTATGAGAGCGTCCCATAGAATATGGTGACAGCAGTCATATGGGATGCACATGTGGAGAAAGCTTTTCTCCTTCCTGCAGCAGAAGACATCCTTAGGATGGCAGCCAAGATAAATGTGTAGGAGAAAATGACAACAGACACAGTGAATGTTAAGTTAAACCCCACGAAGATTGTCAGCACCATGATATTGAGGTCAATACTGGAGCAAGAGAGGGCAAGAATCGGTGGTACGTCACAGAAAAAGTGATTAATGGCGTTGGATTTGCAAAAGTTTGATAAGAAAGTAAAACTTGTATTTACAGAGGCATTTAGGAAGCCCATAGTGTATGAGCCAAGCAGCAGCAGAGCGCACAGTCTCTGGGACATAATGACGGGATAGCGCAGTGGGTTACAGATGGCCACGTAGCGGTCCACAGCCATAGCGGCCAGGATGAAGCAGTCACTGGTTACAAAGGTCCCGTAGACCAGTAACTGAACTATGCATCCTGTGAAGGAGATGGAAGATTTTATGCTCACGAAATTCTGCAACGTCTTGGGAGTGATGGCAGAGGAATAGCAGAGGTCAACAAAAGCCAAATGCTGCAGGAAGAGGTACATGGGAGTGTGCAGAGAGGAGTGGAGTTTGATGAGCAGGATCATGCCGATGTTGCCCACTAAGGTGGCTGTGTAAACCCCGAGGAACACCACAAAGAGGATGTGCCAAAACTCATGTTGGCCAGCGAATCCCAGGAGAACAAATTCAGTCACTTTGGTGTCGTTACTGTGTTCCATGCTTGGTAGAAATCCAAAATCAGCTGAAATTGACAACGGAAAAATAGCATAGAAGAAAGTCCATTTTGATTTGTTTTCAGAAACGTTATAATATTTGGTTTTGTAATGACTTCAAAGAATGCTTTCTTTGCGTATATGTGTGTGTGTATATATATATATATATATATATAGTTTGTGTGTACCGGCACATGCACATGCATGTGTGTCTTTGAGGGCCAAAGATCAACACCAGATGACATTTCTCAGGTACTTTTCATCTTTTATTTTGCAACCAGGTCTCATTTTATCTGGAACTTGATATGTCAGCTAAAACCAGTGATTTGTCTGTCTCAGATCAGGGCCCACGATCGAGTGCCACTGTGCCTGGATTTTGTTTTACATGATTTCTGGTCATCTAAAGCTGAGTTCTCATAGCTGAGCTGTTCTCCTTTCTCTAAAAGACTGTATTTTTCATGACGTATTTGATGGCATTTAAAGGCTGAACCTCAGTACTTATGTTACTTTCATCCATCTTTTTTAGAAACTGCTTTCGAACAGATCTTGGTTCTCAGCAACTGATTGTTATTTTATTAATGTATCAATCAACAAAAATGAAAAAAAATGCTTATTTCACTCTCTGATTGTTCCTTATGCTCTATATTTCAGTGAAAATACCTTTATTAATAATTGTGCCTGAAAATATCAATCTAACTGTATAGTTACATATAGTTTTTCTCTAAGTTAATTCCACGCCTCATTTTGACCGTTTGCTCTCCTTACAACTCTCGTTTACCCATCATGGACTTATTGTTACACATGATATTTCTTTTAACCCAAGTATGTGGAAAATTATTTTTGAAAAATTTCAAAAATTTTTATGAAAAGTACTACAATGTCAGCTTTGTCAAATGTTTTAAGTAATTCTAGGTAATCATGGTTTCTTACAATGCTTTCCACGTCACAGATAGGTCAGGCGGAGTCCATGGCTTGGTGTTGGTTACATGTCACATGTCATATCTGTGTCTCTTATTGCCCATCTCAGTGTTCATCTATGACCTCTGCTGGAGCTGAGCAGACTGGCTACAGCTCATCTCTGCTGCAAATTGTTCATTGCATCAATTTTTCTGTGACACATTTCTAGGAACAAAATTTAGCGCATTTAAATTATGTGATGGACGCACTACTGGCACTGATATATATTCATGTCCCTGTGTTCCTACTTACTCATGAAATTCATCTTTTCTTGGGAAAAAGTGCCTTTTTATCTCATTTTTATTTTTTGACTTTTCAAGACAGGGTTTCTCTGTGTAGGTTTGGCTGTACTGCACTCGCTTTGTAGACCAGGCTGGCCTCAAACTCGGAGATCTGCCTGCCTCTGCTTCTCTGAGTGCTGGGATTACAGGCTTCTAGTAGTGCCTTATTTTCTTATTTTTTTCCAACTGAAAAATAATATTATCACCTTTTAATGTTCTTAGATTTTGACATTTGTTTTTGCAGTAAATTGCCTGCCTGAGGCATTGTCAGTGTCTCTTTCTTTTGATTTGTGTGTGATTTTTGGTTTTTCCTGGTTTTGGAATTTTTTTTTCAGTTGCCAACAATGATTTTTTAAAAATATTATTTCCTTTGTTTAACTTCTCTACTTTGTCTTTTCTGGAGCAGAAATAATCAAATATGAAATAAAAATTGATTAATTTTACCTTATGTTCTTATGAAAAAGCTCAATAATTGATCATTTTGAGCTTATGTCATATTCTGTAAAGGAAATTTAATGCAGCCAACTATTTCTCAAGCTTATTTTTTTTTCAGGCAGAACCAAATGCTGAAATAAAATGATTTTCTCCTTACCTTGCATCACACGAGGTGATGTTGGTTGAATCCTGCTGCTCTGTATTATGTTTTTATTTTTTCAATATTAATTTTCAAACAATGCTAAGTTGACTAAGCATCTGGAGAGTGATTGTATGTGTGTGTGTGTGTGTGTGTGTGTGTGTGTGTGTGTGTGTGTGTATTTATGGACATTTGTGTGTGCTTTGTAAAGATTAAAATATTTCAAAGCACTAATTAATTTCAACCTAACATTTAAAGATATCATACAAAACACTTGATTCACTTACATTACATGTAAAATTTAGCACATATGTGTGTATGTATGTTTGGAGAAACTGACTCTAATTTTAATGAATATTGGTTTTTATTCTTTGAGAATTTTATATATGTATGCAATGATACCTGTTTATATCTACCCCCATTTTCTCCTCTACTCCCTCTATATTCTTTCAACATATTCTCTTCCTAACTTCATGTCTTCTTCTTTAAAAATACCAAACCACCCACTTGAGTCGAATTAGTTCCACCATGTTCATGGGAGTTAGGCCACCCACCGGGGCATAGAATATAACCATTGTACACACCTTCTTGAGGAATCATTTTATCTCCCCACAGGCAGGTATCAACTGACACTAGTTCCTCTGTCAGAGGTGGAGCTCATGAGAACTCTTCCCTACTTAAGGAATGATTCAAAACAACCAATTTCACGATAATAAGATAATATAAATACCGAGATAAGTTCAATCTGAGAAGGAAAGTTGAAACTCCACTAATTTGGGACTGTAGATGCCAACATCTTAAGTCCAGCCATGATTACAGAAATCAAAGCAGACATCAGCAAATGCCTATTCCCTTCCTTTTTAGGTTTTCACTTAACTGATAAATTAAAAACAAAGTGTATGTGGGCACCAAATGATCACTTCTAGGCATAGGAGGAAGACCTAAAGAAAGTGGATAGGCTTACAGATTCAGTTAAGTCTTGGCAACAGATGATGGTCATGTTTCAGGTGCTGTGGGCAACTGGATCCTGGGCTTCAGCAGGCTGGATGTCCCAGCTTACTAGGGTTTTTCAGATTCACAAACCAAATGTGCCATTTCTCTTGTCCAGGGATGAGGTAAATACAATGAAGAGAAAAAAAAATACATTGTATTTGTGAGGAAAATAACAGTATAAAGGGAAAATCATTTTTTCTAAGCAACAAATATCAATACATTTATCCAAGGAATGAAAACATTATTAACATTAGAAAGTTAGTTGCTACAATTTTCCGTATTGATATAGTAAAGAATAACAGTCATATCATCTCAAAAGATAACAAACATTATTTAACGAAGGTTGATAATATTTCTTGGGAAAATGTTAAGAAACATAAATGGGGAGAAATGATGTTACTATGGTAAATGGTTTCACATTTCTGTAGGAGCATCATTATTACCAACAAGTCATGAGATATAGTGCCTAAATGAAGGAATAATACAAGATTCCAGAAATGACTGAGTACACACAAACATACACACACACACACAAACACACACACACTCAATTTTTCCAAGCTGTGGAAAAAGACCATGCTCATTATTACTTTACTACTTTATTACTTTGAATAATCCAATGACTAAAACAAAGAAACATTTTAGCCAGATTTTAAAAATCTAAATATTTGTAGACAAATGGATTGAGCTAGAAATGATCATAATGAGTGAGTTAACCCAGCAGCAGAAAGACTCAAATGGTATATACTCACTTATTTCTGCATACTAGCCCAAGGGGCATGTCCCATGAAAGCCTTCACTTACCAGGAAACTGGGACAGAGGTGGGGACATCCTATTGGGACTCTAGATGAGAGAACCATGTGAGAATAGCAAAGTAGAAGGATCCAGTGGGTCCTAGAAACCTACAAGTAGAACATTATGATAGGCAGATTTGGGCCAAGGGGTCCCGCTCAAACTAAGGCACCAGCCAAGGACAATACAGGCGGTAAACTTTAAACCCCTACCCAGATCTAGCCAATGGTCAGAACAGTCTCCACACTTGAGTGGAGAGTGGGATATGACTTTCTCAAGTACTCTGGTGCCTCACATTTGACTATGTCCCCTGGAGGGGGAGACCTGGTGGCACTCAGAGGAATGACAGCAGGTCACCGAGAAGAGACTTGACATCCTATGAGCATATACAGGGGGAGGTAACCCCTCTCAGGAACAGTCATAGGGGAGGGGAATAAGGGGAAAATGGGAGGGAGGGAAGAATGGGAGGATACAAGGGATGGGATAACCATTGAGATGTAACAAGAATAAATTAATAAAATTAAAAAAATAATTTAAAAATTCAAAAAAATCTAAATATAAACATAAGAATATATTCATTTTTTAAATTAAGGAAATAGCTTTTTCCCAAGGCTTGAAGATACAAACAGACAAATTTCTTGGAGGAAAAACATACAGAATTGTACCACTACAATTTTCAACATATTAGTCTACAAATTCTCTGCTGTTCCAGTTACATACTTGAGAAAACTTTATCTTCAACTTGAAAATTCTATGTGGAATTTGAAAGGAAAACAAGCAGAAGGAACAACTTGTCCTGCTAGACAGCAGGCGCTATTATGAAACAACAATTATGAAGACAGTATGCAACTGGCTTGAGTGTAGAAACACATGTCAGTGAAGCCAAGAAAAGCAAAATATTCAAGCTTCTAAAGGAAGGAGGCAAGCAACAGTCTTACCCATCCATGACACCTATAAACCACATCAGTGACCAGCATTGCTCAACAGCCCTAAGAGTACAGTAGTACCATGCATATCTTGTCAGCAATCAACAGCTCTGTAATTGGACTTAAGACCTGCTCAACAAGAGAGGAATTATACCTGGTCCTGAAAACCTAGCTAACTACTTAGTGCTAGTGAAGTCATGGATATTGGAGGAGGACCAGCAAGCACCACTTTACTAACCCAGCATTTGTTCCTGTACCAAGAAATAGGTGTGGTTTTCTCCCCTAATCAAGGAAATCTTTCTCTGAAACAGATGAAGACCATGACAGAGAACCACACGCAATCAAAGTGCTCTGTAATGAAGCCCAGCCCTAATGTCCATAACTACAAAATATCCCTGTACCTAAGACTCAGGGAACATTGCAGAAGAGGAGACAGAAAAATTGTAAGAGAGAGCAGATCAGGGAGTTTTCTGTGAGATTGTGTCTTCTAGCCACATCTATAAAGTCTCACCAGCATGACTTTCTAACCATGAACTGAACAAAGATGAGACCAATATACACGCCGAGGTGGAAAGCACAGATCTTCAATCATTCTCAAGGAACAACAGTCAACTAAGAAATTCCAATAACGAGAAAAATAGTCTTCTTCAGGGAAGAGCACAATAACACCAAATGGTCAGTCTTGAAAATATGTGTACAAGTTACAGTATACAGGCTGAACAGGTTATTTTTAGTATATACAATATAACATGTATAATAATTAATATAAAATATAGTATAATTAGCGAAAAAGCTTATGGACTTGATAGAGAGCAAGGAGAGGTATGTAAGAGGGTTTGGAGAGAAAAGGGAGGTATAGAATCACATGAAATATTAAAATATACTGTGGTGCTATAAATGCTCACGCATATGAAGAAATAACATTGAATTCCAACTTTATGTTTTAAGAAAGTTGTTTCCTAATGTATTATGGATTCCAACACCTACATATTTTTTGAGAAAACAATGCTGACTACTTGTGACTTAGCAATGTATAAAAAGTTTAGTTAATTCATAAAACAAATATAAAAATTTTGAGGTTGGAGAGAGGGTTCACAGGGTAAGAGAACTTGCTGTTCAGTCAATGAGTTTAGATCCTAATATCCATGTAAAAAATGGACATGGATGCAACAGGTTTCTGTAACCTAAATAGAAATATAAGGCTCTTTGGGGCTGGCTGGCCACCAGCCTAGGTACAGGTTAAATTAGAGATCCCCTTTCAAAGTAATAAGGGCAAGACAGCCGATGTCTTTCTCTGGTGCACACACACTCACTTAGACATAGACCTCTACCATCTACACATGAAATAAAAAAGCACCCCTATTAAAATGCTCAATAGCACCAGAGGAAAAAGATTGCAATCTAGTTCAGCAAATTTGATTCAACACATATAAATATTAAAGGTTCACTCTATATAATTAAAAAATTAATTTAATGGAAAATTTTATAAAATATAATATAAAGAAGACAATTGTAAAAGAAAGAAAACTAAATATTCAACAGAAATAAAAAAAAGATATAAATCTTGCCATTAATCAGGGAGTTATATTTGAGAAGTGCTAAGTTTTGGTGAGAATTGTGGATACACAGAAATCCAAATATTTTTGTTAGAAAAATAAATTTATAGTTATGTTAGAGACATTTTGGAGACAGTTAAACTACACCTATGTTTCCTCTGGTCAAATCTCCATCATAAGGTAAATATTGTAAATAAACTAATGAGCACACGAATGGCCATTCATACTCATGTATATTTGTCTCATGTATGTCCGGTCTCATTTATTAAAGAAGCAAAAAAAAAAAAAAAAAAAAAAACCAAAAAACAAAAAACCAGCAAGTGAATTGTTATGTTTGTAAATCTTCCGATGTGCCCCTGTGGTATTAGAGTTTCAGAATTTCTCCTGTACTCAGCTGTCAGGAACGTACAGCAGAGCTATGGGCAGCTCCATAGATGCTATGGTGAGTTTTGGATAAGAATATGACAGTAGTGGTGGGCAAATAGCAAGCTAAGTTTGCTGGTACTTTGTGCTTCTCTGGGTCGTTGAAATGCCAAAAAAAAAAAAAAAAACAGGGCACACCGGTAAAAAATAATAACCAAGGGTGCCATAATCATTTTGAGTTAAAGTAGTGTACACATTTTTGGGTAACAGTTTTCAAGAGCTCAGGAAAGAAGACAAGTGAACACACACATGCGCGCGCGCGCGCGCACACACACACACACACACACACACACACACACAGAGCACATTGAGGGTATTTGTTAATCAAATGAATTCTGGGAAGAGAACTGGGTAGAAAATACCTGAGCTTTCTGTGTAAGTCAACCCTCTGATGAGCCCGTACACTTCCAAAGCTTCATTTACAGCCAGAGCTGTGCAGGTGTGCAGGAGCAGACTGCTCTCGCTTGGTTCTCACTCACAGCTTCATTCTCTATGGCTCAGTTTTTTTCTCCTGTAAGATGGGGATCACAGATTTACTTAAGTCAACATGTTCACTGTAATGATTTATTAAAACAAATCTTTGGAAATGAGGTTAGTGAAACCATGGTAGCGTCATCTTACAGATTGATATGTGGACTCTCACATTAAGATAAAATATATATACCTATGTGCTCATACCACATTGCACAGCAAGGAAAGGGCCTTGCAGTTTGATATTGTTGAAATATTCAAAATATATTTTATACAGTTTAATTCTTATCTAATATTTGACTTTTCCCCTTTTGTTCACATTTTTCATACAATATATTTTGATAATATTATTTCCTCTCTTTTAACTTTTACTATATTCTTCCCACTTCCCTACCAGCCTAACTTCATGTTCTTTCTTCTTCTCAAAACAAAACAAAAAAATGAAAATCAAACAAACAAAAAACTACAGTAAGATGAAAACTCCAGACTCCCCCAAAAAAGAAACAAAAATGCGTGTGTGTGTGTGTGTGTGTGTGTGTGTGTGTGTGTGTGTGTGTG
>OU015750.1:57466011-57476176 GCA_907169655.1 Acomys percivali
CACACACACACACACACACACACACACACACACACACACACACACACCACACAAAGACAGAGGCAAAGAGACAGGTTAAACCTGAAAACTCAGTTCTTCATTTCATGGCTGAAAACAACTTGTCCACCACAGGAGTAATACTGAATGAGCCCTCAACACTAAGGGAGTTCAGGTTCGTTCTGCCATTTAGTTACTTGGTCCTTTGTTAATTCTCATTCTCCCTGGACAATAAAGTACAATTTTGTTTCCTCACTCTATTTCCATAAAGGGAACATTCTGCAACTTAAGGTGAATCCTTTTGCATTTCACCACCTGCTTCATTGATGCACAGAAGACATTGGAAACCTCACTGATTTTTCTTTCTTTAAATCATGGTTGCTTCCAGAACCACTGTGCAGCAGGCACAGGCTGATTTCCCACCATCGAGGCCTCTCTGAGTGTTTTCTACCCTTGAGGGAGTTCGCAGTTGGGGGATAAGGGATCAATATCACTCCCCTGAGGACCTGAAGTTCCTGGAACTGAGATGGAATTAGATAAACAATGTTCTGAACTTATATGTTGCTGACTAAATGTACAATTTTGGCTTTTTTTTTTTTTGTTATTTTTACAGTGAACTATTAGCTCCCTTTTTCTTGTTGTGTTGCCTTATTTATTGACAATCATTCATTACTACAAGTCAGGTTGAACATCTTTTCAATTGTGCTTAGCTTCCTGTATAAAGTTTGCTACTGAACCCGTAAGAACTCGGGCTTTTGATGACTGCTTGTATTTCCTTAGGAGTTATAGGACTGTTGAAACTGTTTACTTGATCTTGATTTAACTTTGGTAAGTGGTATCTACCAAGAAAATCATCCATTTCCTTTAGATTTCCCAATATTGTGAAATACAGGCTTTTGAAGTAAGACCTGATAGTTTGGATTTCCTCAGTGTCTTGCTATGTTCCCCCTTTCATTCTCATTTTGTTAATTTGGACACTCTCCTTCTGCCTTTTAGTTACTTTGGTGAAGGGTTTGTCAACCCTCCTGATTTTCTCAAAGAACCAGATCTTGGTTTCTTTGGTTGTTCTTTTTGTTTTTAATTTATTGATTTCAGCCCTGCTGCTATGAACATAGTTGAGCAAATGTTCCTGTTGTGTGGTGGATGTTTACTTCAAGTTTGCCAAATACAAATAGCAAAGCACTACGAATGTAACATTTATATAATTCCTGATTATTTCCTGGTTCTTCTTGCTGTATGTAGTTTATTGTATTTATGTGTGATAATATATATGTATCTGTTAAAAAAGTAACATAATAAAAATGGGAAAAAAGGAAAAAATTTTCTCTGTAATTTAAAACAAAATATTTTCTGGGTCTTTGAGCTGGAATTCTTCTTCCTTTCTTTTTATTATTCTTGGGTTTGGTCTTTTCATCGTGCCTCAGATTTCCTGGATGTTTTGTGTCTGTAATATTTTAGATTTAACATTTTCGACCAATTTATCCATTTTATCTATTGTATCTTTATTGCCTGAGATTCTCTTTCTCTTCCATGTCTTGTATTCTCTTGGTGAAACTTGCCTCTGTAGATCCTTTTTCCACTCCTAAATTCCTCATTTCCAAGATTCCCTCACTGTGTGTGTGTGTGTGTGTGTGTGTGTGTGTGTGTGTTTTATTGCTTCGATTTGCATTTTCAGGTCTTGAACTATGCCATTTGTTTTCTTCAGTTTTTTTCTTAGCTTTCTTTAAGGGATCTATTAATTTTGTTCAAGTGTTTGTGTTTCCCTGGGCTTATTTGAGAGATTTATTCATTTACTCCAATTGCTTGTTTGTGCTTTCTTGGATTTGCTTAAGAGATTTATACATTTTGTCTTTAAGGACTCTATTATCTTCATATAGCTTTATGTTTTGTTGTTGCTGTTTTGTTTTGTGTGTGTGTGTGTGTGTGTGTGTGTGTGTGTGTGATATTGTAAATCTAACCACATCAATAATTTTTTTGTGATGTCCCCCAGTTATTAGCCTTTCATGCTCCAACACTGACACGGACATCAGGCTTCTTTTTATCTTTGTTGGATTTAACCTGATGTTCACCCTGTGGTGGTACCATCTTCCTTGGGGGAATGTTCCTCTCTGGTAGGGCAGTATAGGTGGAGTATTCAGAACCAAGGAAGCTCACCTCAGTCTCTGTGTTCAGAACTGCACTGCAGCTTGAATACAGATACAGATCACCAGGAAAGTCTGAAAATACTTTCAGTCTCTAGCCTGAATTTACCATAGAGTATCCAAACTCCTGTAACAAGGCACTTTGTTGAATGAAACATGGGATGGTGGGACACCCCTCTACTGATACTGCACTTTATCACTTAATGGGAAATGAGCGACACTGTCTGTGTGCATCCGTAGCGCAGTCATTTAAGAAATACTTTTAATGAATATCTAACAAAGTCATGCAAACCATTCTACATAAGGAGTAAATCAATGCATTTCTTGTCATAACACAGACTCAATTTGAGTGTTTTCATATGTAAATAATCAACAAGAAGAAGCACATCTGGTGAGGGATCAGCAGAGTGACCACAGCGTTTATGCAGAATATCGCTCTCCATAAAGCTTACCTCAGTCTTTGGTGGTCAGGATTGTGTTGGTGCTTTATAGTGCATAATCAATAGGGAAATCAGTGGGATTCCAATGGATGCTTAGAGTATTTTTTTTTTTTTTTGAGTGAAGAATAGAATTGTGAGCAGAGGGGTTTGACTGCCAGGATGGCACGTCATAAAGTGATGGCATAACAAAGAGAGTGAAGTATCTGAAGCCATCTTCCTGGCACACTACACAAGAGCAAGGGGTTTTTCTTTTTTGTCTGTTATAAAGCTCTTTCTGCATAAAAATGACTTGCATGTCTTTTGTAAGTGAATGACCAATGATACATTTTTAGCATCATCTCTTTCCAGATTATCTCACTTGTTGTTGTTACAGTTCATAGAGATTAGTATAGATTGAAAAGAAAGAAGTTACCAATGAAAATATAAGTGATGAAGTGGCATGGAAGGCAACAGTCATGGGAACATGAGATTAAAGGGACAGTTTATATTGCAAACTGGTTTTAAAATAAATACATTTATTTCATATTCAGATTATTGCAATGATTTTAATAGAACTTATGAAAAGACCTCATTGTAGGCAATTTATGAAACTCCATTAAAGCAGAAGAAAATAATGAAATTCAATGTTAATATTTATTATATATAGTAAAAAGTTTTTCTAGCCATTAAAGTGATGGTTCTCAATCTTCCCAATGCTGTGACCCTTTAATACAGTCCTTCAAGTTGTGGTGAACCCAAACCATAAAATTATTTTGTTGCTACCACATAACTGTAATTTTGCTACTCTTATAAACTGTAATGTAAATATCTGACATGCAATCCCCAAAAGGGTTGTGATTCACAGGTTGAAAACCACTAAAGTATTTAAAAATATTTGAAATAGCATTTTATGAAGGCTTTAAAAATACATATATATATTTGTTGATATCCATAATAATCTTCAAAAATCCCTTCTATGGGAGTATGAAATATAAATTTCAAACTATGAATTTCAAATATAAATTTCAGCAGAAGTAATTAAATATTCCCTATATTATAAGATTGGATGCATTAATCGGGTCAGTCATCATTTAAAATTCACTGCCACAAATTTCATAATTTTTAAATTGTAGTTGCACAATTACTCTGATCATTTGATATGGTGAGTTTTTATTATTGTGAAACAAATCTAAATAACTTTTTTCTTGTCAATTTTATAGCATCCTTTACTTCCTTGTTTCTCAAGCTGTAGATCAGAGGGTTCAACATGGGAATCACAATGCCATAAAACACAGAGGCCACTTTCATCTTCTCCTCAGAGTTGTCAGAGTGAGGCTGTAAGTACATGTAAGCCAGGGTTCCATAGAAAATGGTAACGGCTGTCAGGTGGGAGGCACACGTGGAGAAGGTTTTTTTTCTCCCAGCAGTAGAGGACATCTTTAGGATGGCGGCCATGATGTAGATGTAGGAGAAGATAACGACCAACACAGTGAACGTCAGGTTAAAACCCACAAAGATAACAAGAAGCCTGACGTTGGTGTCAGTGTTGGAGCACGAAAGGCTAATAACTGGGGGGACATCACAGAAAAAGTGATTGATGTGGTTAGATTTGCAATATGACAACGAAAATGTAAACCCTGTGTGTACTGAAGAATTTATTGATCCAATGAGATAAGAACCAGCTACCATCTGGATGCAGACTTTTCGGGACATGACTATGGGATAATGAAGTGGTTTGCATATGGCAACATAGCGGTCCACTGCCATAGCTGCCAGGAGGTAGCAGTCACAAGTAGCAAATATTGCGTAGATCAGTAATTGCACTACACACCCACCAAATGATATGGATCTGTCTTCTGCCACAAAGTTTTGCAGCATCTTGGGAGTGATGGCAGATGTGTAACAGATATCAACAAAAGCCAGATGTTGTAGGAAGAAGTACATGGGAGTCTGAAGTCTGGAGTCAGCGTTGATGAGGAGGATCATGCCAGTGTTACCCAGCATGGATGTCACATAGATGAGAAAGAACACAATGAAGAGGACACACCGAATGTCACGCTGGACCCCAAATCCCAGGAGATAGAAGGCAGTGACTTCAGTGCCGTTTCCCTGTGTCATTGTCACTGAAGATCTGGAGAAGACCAAAAGGAAGAAGGAAAGGAAAAATCTCAGGATTTTTAAAAAATATTAACAGTTTGCTCAGCTTTGATTAATTTTATTTGAGTTGGCTTTTCCCGACAAGCACTCATAATACTTATCAGCTTGCAAATAGGTTTTCTATATCTATGAGAGGAAGTCACTTTATATATAAGTGCATTTAAATCGTGCTTGATTTTAAAATGGAGAAGACTTCTTAGAAAAAGTCAAATTATCCCTAATTGCAGATGATGTGTTCTATGCTCAAAAGACCATATAGACTCTACTAGAAAACCCGTTGGATTAGTAAACATTTTCTCTAAAGTTAAAAGATACAAAATCAACATACATAATGAACTTACTAAGAACAAACTTAGGAGAAATAAACATTCACAATAGATTAAAATCAATCTAGGAATAAAACTAAGCTTGGAAATGAAATACCTCCATAATGAAAACTTTAAGACAGTGTAGGAGGAACCTGAAGAAGATGCTAGATAAAGCATAATCTCACATCTCCTGGATTGGTAGAATTAATTTATGATAAGTCCATATTATCAAAAACTATCTTCAGATTCAATGTAATTCCCATCAAAATACTAATAATGTCTTTCATAGACCTAGGAAAACCAAAAATTCATATAAAAAACAAAGGCCAACTATAGGCTAAGCAGTCCTAGGCAGAAAGGACACACATAATGATATTATCACACTTGATCTCACTATAGAACTGTATTGACAAAAATCCTGGTACCAGTACAAAAATAGAAGCATAGACAATATAGAAAGTAGAACTGAAGAATAAACCCATGCATGTATAATCATCTAATTTTTGACAAAGGGGTCAAAACATTCTAGAAAAGAAAGTCCATTCAACAAAATGCATAGACAAAACTGGATTGCTAACTTTATAAGAATAAAATTAGATCTATATTTTCACCCTGTACAATATCATATCTAAGTAGATCAAAGAACTTTTGAAATCTCAAATGTTACCATAGACAAAACAGGAAATCTTTTGAGTATATAGGTATTCACAAGAATTCTCTGAACGGAATTCAAATAGGAAAGGAAGTAGCCAGAGCTAGCAAATGAGGCCACCTGAAATTCAAAAGCTTCTGCACAACAAGGCAAACGGTTATCAAAGTGAACAAAGAGAAAGTGGGAGAAAACCATCTTCAGTTGTACCTCAGGTGAGAGTTGATACATAAAATATATAAAGAATTTTTAAAAAATTAAACATTGCGACCCACAAAATTTTAAGCCGCAAATGTGCTAGTACGGGTAATAGACAGTTATTAGAAGAAATACAAGTGGTCAGCAAGTGCTTTAAAAGAGTGTTGAATATCCCTATCTATCAGGGAAGTGCAAATTAAGACTACTACAAGATTGCATCTCATTCTAGAAAGAATGAGTATCAATAAGAACAGAGAGATAACAAATAATGAGGGAAGAGAAAGGAGAAACCTTGTTCACTGCTTGTGTGGGTGTAACCTAGCAAAGACATTTCGGAAATCAGTGTGGAGAGTTCAGAAAACCACAGCCAATCAGAATGCAGAGTGTGGACATCTGACCGGTTACTCTACAAAACACTCCTGCGCTGGAAGCTCAAAGACATTTCAGAAGGGGCAGAAAGAGGCAGGGAGCCAGAAGGTGAGGGGTTTGTTGTGAGACTGTGACTCCTTGACCATCAGAAGCGATACCCATAAAGTCTTAGCGACATGAGTACTAACACAGGAGATGAGCAAGGATGACCCACACCAATGGTCAAGCTAAAGTGGACAGGAAAAAGCCCACCAGGGTTGTCAACCTTAAGCAAAGAACTATAAGCAACCAAGGAAAACTGGGAGTGAGATATGTGGTCTTCCCCAGGGGAGAGCACACCAATTGGCTGTCCAGTGCCCAACGGTCAGTCCTGAAAACATACATATAAGTAACAATATATGGACTGAATAGGTCATATTTAGTAATATATCTTTATACACATATGTGATCAATAACAATTAGTGACAACAGAGGTCATGAATTTGAAGAACATATGGGAGGGTCTAGAGGGAAGAAATGGAAGAAGAAATGTAATTATATTATCTCAAAAAAAGAAATAGAACTACTGAGCTATGTATCCACAGCGGTCCTGAGTATACACCTATAAAACTATATATCCCACCACATATACACTTACACACCCATGTTTATTGTTGTCATATTCATAAAAGCAAGAAAATGGAACCAGCCAAGATTATCATCAAAAGACAAGTGGGTTATGAAATGATGATACATACATTAAATGGACTTTTATTTGTCAACAAAAATTGCAGATATAGGAATAAAATTGAAAAAACCCCAGATACAAATAATATGAAAAAGAAACCTACTTCTCTACACATCATACGACTTTTGAAGATGCGTTTGGCAGAATTCCACACCTAGTCGTGACTTACAAAAAAAAAAAACCAAAGTTCAAACTCTATGCTTGCCTTTGTTTATTTGTTTATCCTCGGATTAACACAATATTATTACTGCAATTCCTAAAACTTATGGAAATTCTAGTCGGCAGAATAAAGGTGGAAGAGGAATAAAAGTCACACATGTTTGAGAGGAAGAAATACACCCATGTAGGTATAGGTGTCATGAACAATACAGAAGATCTCAAGGAATCTAGAATTATCTTCTAGAGCTCACAAGTCACCTCTGCAAAGCTGCAGAACACCAGATGATTACAAAGAGATCAATTCTCTGCATAGTAACAATGGAAGATAGGGGCTGAAATTAGTCTCATTTATAGTCACTAAGGTGGAATACTTTAGTATGCCATATCTAACCATATCTGCATAGGATTAGTATGATAAAACTCAGAAAACAAGAGCCTTGAGATCATTGGCAAAGGAGATAACTTCTTGAGCAGAATATCAGCAGCTCAGGCTCCAGGATCAACAATTAATGAATGGAACTTCATGAAACTGAAAAGCTTCTGTAAGGCAAAGGACACCGTCAACAGAACAAAACCACAACCTACAGACTGGGAAAAGATTTATACCAACCCTACATTTGACAGAGGGCTAATATCCAAAATATATAAAGAACTAAAGACCAAACCAAGTAATCCAATTAAAAAATGAGTATGAGATTTAAACAGAGAATTCTCAGCAGAGGAATATCGAATGGCTGAGAAACATTTAAAGAAATTCTCAATGTCCTTAGTCATCAGTGAAATGCAAATAAAAACATCTCTGAGATTCCATTTCACAATTGTCAGAATGGCTAAGATCAAAAACTCAAGCAACAGCACATGCTGGTGAGGATGTGGAGAAAGGGGACCACTCCTCCATTGCTGGTGGGAGTGCAGACTGGTACAATCACTCTGGAAATCAATCTGTTGCTTTCTCAGAAAATTCCGAATAGCTCTAACTCAAGACTCGCTATACCACTCTGCTCATATACCTGAAAGATGCTCCATCATACAACAAGGACATTTGCTTAAATATGTTCACAGCTTTATTCACAATAGCTAGAATCTCAAAACAACCTAGATGTCCCTCAGCTGAAGAATGAATAAAGAAACTGTGGTACATTTATACAATGCAATACTACTCAGCTATTAAAACAAGGCAATCTTGAAAATTTCAGGCAAATGGATGGAACTAGAAATGATCATCCTGAATGAGGTAACCCAGACCCAGAAAGACACGCATAGCATATACTCATTTATAAGTAGATATTAGCCACACAATACAAGATGGTCACACTGCAATACAAAGAACTAAAGAAGCTAAATAACAGGGAAGACCCTAGGAAGAATGCTTAATTCCCACCCAGAAGGACAAATAGAACAGACACATAAAGTGTTTGAAGAGAGGAAACAGGAGGGGAGCCTGCTATAGATGTCCCCTGAAAGACTCCACCTAGTGGGACATGAAGCAGATGCTAAGACTCACAGCCAAACTTTGGGGTGGAGTGCAGAGAGTCTTATGGAAGAGTTGGTGGACATAAGGACCTGGACAGGACAGAAGCTCCATGAGGAGACCAATGGAGCCAACACATACAGGCAGGGTGTGTGTGTTGTGCTGCAGAGACTGGTGTACCCACCAAGCACCATGCATGGTTAGCACCTAGACCCTCTGCTCAGATATATGTGATAGGCAGCACAGTCTCCTTGTGGGGCCCATAATATGGGGAGTAGGGACTAATTCTGACATGGACTCTGGTGCCTACTCATTTGATCACTTCCCCCTGGCAGGGTGGCCTTGCCAGGCTACAGAGGGAGAGAATACAGGCAGTCCAGATGGAATTTGATAGGCTGAGGTCAGGTGATGGGCGAGGAGGGCTCCCCCTTTCTGAGCCCTAGGGTAGGAGGGAGGGGAGATGAGGGATGAATGGTGGGATGGGGAGGCAGTGAGGGAGGGAGCTACAATCAGGATGTGATATGAACAAATTAAGAAAATAACCTCCGGAAACAATGATCAAGGAAACCAAAGATTTACACAAGTAGTCAAACTATATGAGCTGGAAAACGCAGCACAGTGAGAGGTTAATCTGTATGAAATTGACAGACAATAGACACAATACTTAATTTATAAGATCTTTTCCTTTTGATATAGACTAGGCTACTATATGATTTATGTGGAAGGGAAACACTGTTATACTACCTAAGCAAGATTTCCCAAAGAGTAAAGAGTATGCGGTCAGTACTTTTATAGTCAGGATTTATGCTGACATTTGTACGAATACACGCTGTGCTTTTGGTAGATGGGGAGACACACAGATGAAGAGCAGAGTGAGCCCAGAAAACAAAATACAGGTGTCTAGCCCAAAATGCAAAAGTCATCCAATAGCATGCTGGAATGCTTGAGTATTTTCAGGGTAAAAATTGAACTCAATATAAATTTTATGTCTTAAAATTAACAGAAATAGATCATATATTTAAAGCCAACATAAAAGACATAATTTTTAAATAAAATAACTTAAGATTAAAAACTTAAAGTCACAGAGCCCAGTGGAGAGTTCTCAGACAATACATACAAAGGTTTCATCATGTCATATAGGATGTAATTGAGAAAAACTGGACAGTGTAGGCTCATGTATATAAATAAGTAAGCAGAGCCTTGTGGAAAGCTTAAACTAACTTTTGCTAAAAATCCCAGGTTAAGAGTCTGAAAAGGCACAGTACATGGGATAAAATGTGTTCATCACACATATCTGAAAAGAGAACCATACCTAAGGTACGTAAGGAACACTTAAAATACCAAAGGCATATAACATTGGCTGGTTTATAAATTTGATAGATTTGTCCTTGTGTTCATTCCCATCATTTCCTGGGCAACACTCTGATTACATCACCCATGATGGAGGAGAGCACCCTCCTGGTCCTGTGAGCCATGCTGGACTCTGCCGCGGGTCCTTTGCTTTGTGTTCCTTCACACCCCGCAGAGATGTGTGACCGGTGGTGGGCAAGGGATTGCTTTGCTTTGCTTA
>OU015750.1:57507522-57538108 GCA_907169655.1 Acomys percivali
TGTTGAACATTCATTTCAATGTTTCTTAGCGATTTGCATTTCCTCTGTTGAGAATTCTCTGTTGAGCTCTGTACCTTATTTTTTATTGAACTATGATTTTTTTTTTTTTTGAGTTCTTGTACTGTCTGGTTTTGTGTCAGGTTGACAAACACTAGAGTCATCTGAGAGAAAGGAGCCTCAGTTGAGGAAAAGCCTCCATGAGATGCAGCTGTAAGGCATTTTCTCAGTTAGTGATTAATTAGGCTCAGCCTAATGTGGGTTGTGCTATCCCTGGGCAGGTAGGCCTAGATTCTATAAGAAGCGGGCCGAGCAAACCAGTAAGGAGAAGCAAGGCACCTTCATGGCTTCTGTATCAGCACCTACCTCCAGGATTCTGCCATGTTTGAGTTCCTGTCCTGGCTTCTTTCAATGTGGAAGTATAAGCTGAATAAACCCTTTTTGCTCGAACTTGCTTTTTGTTCATGGTGTTTCTTTGCAGCAATAGAAACCCTAAGATGGTTCTTAATATATTTTGGATATTAGCCCTCTATTGGATGTGGAATTGGCAAAAATATTTTCCCATTCTGTAGGCTGTCACTTTGTACAAATGGCAGCATCCTTTGCCTTACAGAAGCTTTTCAGTTTCATGAGGTCCCATTTATTAATCGTTGGTCTTAGTGCCTGCATTATTGAGGCACTCTGCCAATGAGTTCAAGGCTATATTCCCCACTTTCTCTTCTTTCATGTTCAGTGTATCTGGTTTTACGTTGAGGTTTTTATCCATTTGGAGTTGAGTTTTGTGCAAGGTGATAGATATAGATCTAGTTTCATCCTTCTACATGCTGACATCTCTTGGGCATTATAATCGAACGATGCTGCACCCTACCACAAGCACACTTGCTCAGCCGTGTTCATTGCTGCTCTATTCATAATAGCAAGAAATTGGAAACAATGTATATATTTCCTCAACAGATGAATGGACAAAGAAAATCTGGAGTACACAATGGAGTATTACTCAGGTGTTCAAAAATGACATCGTGAAAATTTTAGGCAAATGGATGGAACTAGTGAGGTAACCTGTGTTACCTGAGTAAATCTGAATAAGGTAACCCAGACACAGAAAGATAAATATGGTGTGCATTCACTTACATTTGGATGTTAGCCATTGTACAAATGATAACCAAGCTACAATCTGTAGACCCAGAAAAGTTAGGAATAGAGGAAGGTACTGGGGGAAGGGCATGGATTTCCCTGGGAAGGAGAAATAGATTAGATTTTATGGGTGTACTGGGAGCAGGTGGGGTTTTGAACTGGGCGATCAGGTGGGGATGGGGAGAAAAGCTAAGGTTGAATGAAGCAATATGGGGAGAGACAGCTGGAATTTGGGGCTTTTCAAGGGATCGTATGGAAACCTAGATCAGGAGAAACTTCCTAAAATATATGAAGGAAATCCAAATAAAGTTTCCTAAAAATGCGGCAGACCCAAGCCCCATCTAGCAATCTCTTTTCATCAAATAAGGCTTCCAGTACTAGGACTGCATTGTATTCAATTGAATTGCTGGCCAAGGGGTTCCATGGAAATCCCAAAGAACCCAGATGGTTGCTAAGACTGCTCTCTCTGAAAACCGGCAGGCCCCATTGCTGAGGAAAACACCCTGACAACTCATTGAATATGGAGAAGTGGAGCTGATGCTTACCTAGGGCCTTTAACCCTATGTGCTAGTGTCTTTGCTGCAGAAAGGTATTCTGCAGAGTGCCAAATAGAAATTTAAACATCAACACAGCCACAAAACTTTTATGCTGGGGCAATAGTGGTACAAAGATTGTGTGCATAGCCAACTGATGTCTGTTTTGACTTAAGGTCTACTCCAAGAAATGGAACCCATACCTGACTGACATTTCTAGAGTGACCAAGAATCAGAGACTAGATACTCAAGATCTCTAGGGTAAAACAAAATACCACTAGTCTAAAAACATTCTGGTATACTCACAAATCATTGTTTTGTGAAGTCATCAGCAAGGAAGCTTCCTCTTGCAGGAAGCAGGTGGGAGCAGAGCCGATATAGAGACCCACAGTCAGACATTATGCAGGGAGAGAGTTCTTGGAACACACAGCTCTAAATGGGGTGTCTCCATCAATTCCCTCCCCTCAGAGCTCATGGAACACCATGGAAGAGGAGGCAGGAAGAGTGTAAGAGCCAGAGGGGATGGAGTGACACTAGGAGAAAAAGGCCCTCTCAATAAACTGAGCAAGGCTCATAAATTCACAGAAATTGAGCCAGCAAGCACAAGGCTTACATAGGTCTTCTTTACCCAATTCTCTTTATATATCTATATATCTATACATATCTATATATCCATATCTATATCTATATCTATATCTATCTATCTATCTATCTATCTATCTATCTATCTATCTATCTATGTATATTATAGCTTTCAGCTTAGTATTTTATGGGGCCCCTGAGAGTCTGAGTGCGTAGGTCTTTGATTCTTTCTGCTGGGCTGACTGGCCTTATTTTATTTCCTCTTATTTTGTCGTGTTTGGTTGTTATCTCCTGAAATCCTGTTCTTTCCTAATGAGAGACAAATGGGAGTGGACCCAGAGGAGAAGAGAGGTGGGGAGGGCCTGGAAGGAACAGAGGGCAGGGAAACTATAATCAGGATATATTATATGAGAAAAAAAATCTATTTTTTTTGATAAAAAGGAAAAAAATGGAAAAACCCATGTTAATATAACACTGCTATTCATTAATGTATTAAGTATTACTGGCATCAACTACATGTTAGACACCAGAACAGGTAGAGAACATGCATGTGTGGCTGTGAGTACTGAGGAATTTGTATTCTATTGTATGTAATAAAACATATAATCAAGGAAATCCATTACTGGGTATTCTAGTTTGACATATGTTGCTGTGATAAAACACTCTGACAAAACGTCTTAGGGAGAAAACACCTTACTTGGCTTATAGTTTCAGGTCACAACTTATCACTGAAAGAAATTAGGGTGGAAACTCAAGGCAGGAGGAACCTAGAGACAGGAGTGTTGGAGAAATGCTGCTTTCCTACTTGCTTGCTGGCTCATACTGTCTTGCTAACTGGTTTTCCCTTATATAGGTAAAATTTTTTTTACACAACCCAGGAACACCTTCTGGAGGAATGGTATTGCCAACAGTGAGCTGGGGCCTCCTCCATCAATTAGTAATCAAGACAATGCCCCATTGACAAACCCATACACCAACTTGATCCAGGCAGTTCATCAATTGATTCTTCTTCTGTTGGATGACTCTAGGCTGTGCAAGTTAATGATGAAAGCTAACCAGGACACTGAGTCGTAGACTCTCTGGGTGGGTGGTACAAGTTCTGTAAGAAGGATGATGCACTGGGAGGGAGCAGTGATGGCGGGGAAGCCCACTGTAGGTAGATGAGACGGCAGAGAAGTTGCAAACGTAACCGAGAGGAAGATGACATGAAATAAAGTACAACATGGACAGAGCTTAGTTTGTGCTCTCTGAGAATAAGAAAACAGGCTGAGCGTGTACATTGCATCAGGGACCCACGCGATGACTTTCCTGAGAGGGTTGGAAAGTTACTCTAGGTATGACAAGGAACTGTTTGTGGGATAAGAGGGGGAAATAATACCAGATAAGTTATTGTGGTAGGGAAATTGTTGCTGCTGCTGACTGGGGTATAGCTGTAAAAACAAACATGGAAGCTGGGATCATTAATACGCCTTGACTCATGTTATTTGCTTGAAGACCACGGGCAGCTAGAACTTGCACAGTGTGAGGGAGGGGCTAGAGAACTGATGCTGTATCGTTCCAAGGAGATGGAGTTTATACTGATGACTTTAGGGTTGAATTCAGGAAGTCAGAGAGATTAGCTTTGACTCCTAGATTCTTATTCTAATTATTTGTGTTAGTGTTAGTGCTGGAAAATATGGAAAGAGTGGGTTAGAATAAAGTGCAGTAAAACCAGATATGTTGTTACAAAGCAAGCAAGCAAACAAACACACCCCACCCCCCAGTTCTCAGCATAATTAAGATACAGTAAAGCAGGTTACAAAAGGATTGTAAAGGATTTGGTAAAAACTGAAAAATGGTAAAAAGCTGCTAACAAGCATCCAAGGAGACAAGGACTGGATCTAACTGGCACTTTTTTTTTTCAGTTTTTTTTCTTTTTTATTTATTTTTAATTAATTTATTCTTGTTACATCTCTATGGTTATCCCATCCCTTGTATCCTCCCATTCTCCCCTCCCTCCCATTTTCCCCTTATTCCCCTCCCCTATGCCTGTTCCTCAGAGGGATTACCTCCCCCTGTATATGCTCATAGGGTATCAAGTCTCTTCTCAGTGACCTGCTGTCCTTCCTCTGAGTGCCACTAGGTCTCCCAGGAATTCCTCAGTCAATATTTAAGACTGAACGCTTGCTGGGAGCACCCCTCAGCAAGACAGGGTAGGCTCTGACCTAGGCAACTGCTTCAAAGACCAACGTACTACTCATTTTGCCTCCTCATTTCTTTTTTTTTTTAATTTTTTAATTTGTTTTTATTTTTTATTAATTTATTCTTGTTACATCTCTATGGTTATCCCATCCCTTGTATCCTCCCATTCTTCCCTCCCTCCCATTTTCCTCTTACTCCCCTCCCCTATGACTGTTCCTCAGGGGGATTACCTCCCCCTGTATATGCTCATAGGGTATCAACTCTCTTCTTGGTAGCCTGCTGTCCTTCCATTTCTTAAACTATTTTAAGGAAGACCAACTGGAGTCCACAAGGATGAGGTTAGCTAAGTTGCAGACAGCTTCCTGCAGACATGAGCAGGTGTCTTACAGTAAGTCCAACAGTTTGAGAGGCAGGCAGGAACATGTGGTCTCAAGCTTATTTCATTTCTGACAGTTTATAAACCTCTACTGTGGAAGCCTGAATAAGATATATTGACCATTTTCACCCCAAACACCTGCCTGTGGTACTGTGGTACCATCCTGTAATACAGATAATGTGAAGCTTACTTGGAAACCTTGTTCATGTACCTTTTATTCACCACCTTTGTATTAGCTAGCACTGTGATTTAGGCCTCAGTTCTTAAAACACTGATCAATGGAACTATTCCTTGAGCTAGTAGTTGATTTCTAAACATTCAATCTCAGTTAGCTGGACATATATGAGACATTTTAGTGATACAATTTTATTGGATTTTTGAATAGTCCTAATGATTGATTTCTTATAATTCCTGAAGGGCTAAGGGATGTTGTTACACAAACTGGGAAGACATTTATCCGTTCAGTCACTCAAGAGCTACCTTTGAAGGCTTTGACCTAACCCTGACATTGCCCTAGATCAGAGAGTGAGCAGGAGATGGTTGTTAGGACTGAGGATATAGTGCACTGGTGCAGTAGTTGATTCACATATGTGGGTTCTTGAGACTGAGTCTAAGAAAGAGAGAAACACACACACACACACACACACACACACATATAATTCTTAAAAACGTACATGTGTCTCTGATGATAGTAAATTAGAAGGACTGTTGAAATTACAGCTTAGGTATTTTTTTTGTTTATGTCCTTCATTTAATTTAGCAAATGAAAACATATCTGCAATGCAATGTTGCCAAATGAAAGAGAAGATATTTAATATACATCAAAGATACATGAACATAGACACATGAAAACTGAAACACACACATATGTATATCTATATGAAAGTTTGTTCTGCATTAAGTTAATTGATCTTGCAGAGAAGGTGACTATATTATGATCCTTTGGAAGTAAAGCCGGAACCCATTTTTAGTTTTAATTCTTACCAATTCTTTACTAAAAGGGAGAAAATGTGTTATACTGTCTGAATTACCTGAACCTAACTTTTAAAGCGGCCCCTGTAAATTTACTTTGAAATTCATGAAATAGAATGGGTTAGTGGGTAGATTGAGAAGCTGTTAGGTGGAGGAGAGATATAGAGATAGAACAAGTTTGCTAAAATAGCCATGTCAAAATCGTGTGATAGCTTCAAAGATGCTCACTGCAACGTTCCTTCAAGGCTCCTGTCCTCAAGCTTTCCTAAGCAACTCCTGGAAAGAAAAAGTACCTAAGTATATCATACTGTCAACAGAACTTAAATTCAAGGTTCTACAATATATTTTTCACACTTTTAAAATTGAACACAGAGTTATTGGCTGTCAAGGAAGCACACAAGAAAGTCTTTTATTTATTTTTTATTATTTATTTATTTATTTAATTTATTCTTGTTACATCTCAATGGTTATCCCATCCCTTGTATCCTCCCATTCTCCCCTCCCTCCCATTTTCCCCTTATTCCCCTCCCCTATGACTGTTCCTGAGAGGGATTACCTTCCCCTGTATATGCTCATAGGGTATCAAGTCTCTTCTTGGTGACCTGCTGTCCTTCCTCTGAGTGCCACTAGGTCTCCCCCTCCAGGGGACATGGTCAAATGTGAGGCACCAGAGTACGTGAGAAAGTCATATCCCACTCTCCACTCAAGTGTGGAAAGTCTTTTATGATATATTAGGCAGCAAACGCATTCTTATGTTTGAAAGGCTTTGACACACTAACACCTGGGTGCTCAGATGGTGAGCCTGGGGCTGGGTAACTACAACCTTGATCACGATCGTCTACCCTTTCAGCCTACGTTGTGTAAACTGGTTCTAGGAATTGGACATATTTAGAAGTTGCAGGTTGCTCACAGTTCATGCTTGTTATAAAAGGTAAAATCATGTTCTTATTTGTGACTCATAATTTTCTCATTTTCAGGATGTGTCTTCATCACTGTAAAGATGAGTCAGTGGCCTTTGATCCTGTGTGTTTGTGTAACTTTGTGTCCTTTTTCAGATGGGGAGCCCCTCATTATAATAAGTATAATAAGAATCTAAAGGTGTTCCCACTAATGTAGTCATGCCATTTGCCCAACTTCTTTCAATTATTACAGCCACTGTAGTATTGCATATAGGCACATAATAATATGCACCACACCTATTTTACAGATGTGAAGATTGAGGTGTGAAATTGAGATAAGTGATCTGGATAATTTTGCTGTATAGTATAAAGCTAATGACCTAAAACTAGAATGTAGGTTTCTGGCGCTAATTCATTCACCTCATTAAAAGCCTATGTAAAATTCCATTGCTTAATTTTTAAAAATTTTATTAATTTATTCATATTACATCTCAATGGTTATCCCCTCCCTTGTATCCTCCCATTCCTCCCTCCCTCCCATTTTCCCCTTACTCCCTTCCCCTATGTCTGTGACTGAGGGAGACTTCTAGTCTTCCTATACACAAATGACAAGCTTGCAGAGGAAGAAATTAGGAAAACCACACCCTTCACATTAGCCACAAGCAATATAAAATATTTAGGAGTTACTCTAACCAAGGAAGTGAAGGACTTGTTTGAAAAAAATTTCAAAACTCTGAAGAAAGAGATTGAAGAAGACATGAGAAGATGGAATGATCTTCCTTGCTCATGGATCAGGAGAATTAACATAGTAAAAATGGCCATCTTACCAAAAGCAATCTACAGATTCAGTGCAATCCCTATCAAAATACCTACACAATTTTTTAAAGACATTGAACGTTCAATTCTGAGCTTAATTTTTTTAAGCAAAAAGAGTATGTGGGAAAGCCATCCAAATAGTACCACAGGGAGTATGGATTTTTATCTGGCTTGATTCATGTTTGTCATTACAAATTCTTAGATCAGTCTCACTATCCTTTTATTAAACATTTAGTGCAGGATCTGTCTTTCTGAAAGGAAGGTTAAGACTCTGCTTGATCTGGCTATTATGGATAAAGAAACTGTGGTACATTTACACTATGGAATACTACTCAGCTATTAAAAACAAGGAATTTCCGAAATTTGTGGACAAATGGATTGAACTAGAAATGAGTGAGCTAACCCAGAAGCAGAGAGACTCAAATAGTATATACTCACTTATAACTGGACACTAGCCCAAGGGGCATGTCTCATGAAAGTTTTCACTTACCAGGAAAGTGGGATAGAGGTGAGGACATCCTAAGGTGAGAGAAATATGGGAGACAGGGAAATAGATGGATCCAGAGGGTCCTAGAAACCTACAAGAAGAACACTATGATGGGTGGATCTGGGCCTCTATGGCACCAACAAAGGACAATATGTGCAGTCATCATAAAACCCCTACCCAGATCTAGCCAATGGACAGGACATTCTCCACAGTTAAGTGGAGAGTAGGGACTGACTTTCACATGAACTCTGGTGCCCCATATTTGGCCATGTCCCCTTGATGGGGAGGCCCGATGGCATTCGGAGGAAGGATAGCAGACTTCCAAGATGAAATTTGATACCCTAGCATCATATTCAAGGGGAAGAGGTCCCCCTCAGTCACAGTCATAGGGAAGGGGAATGGGGTGAAAGCGGGAGGGAGGGAGGAATAGGAGGATGCACGGGATGGGATAACAATTGAGATGTAATATGAATGATTTTATTTTTCAATAATTAAAAAAAAAAGACTCAGCTTGAGACTCTCCATGTGAAATTACCCTGGTCAAGGTAGTCTTTAAAGTATGATGAGTAGAAGTCACCCAACCTTTCCTGTGCTACAATTGGTACCTGTTTCATGCTCCTTTCATGGCTTATGTGCAGTTCTCCACTCTGGTGATGCACACTTATGTAGAGGGCAAAGGGACATTCTGTGTATTCTATGAGCTCCCAGGAAGCTGTCAGAAATCTTCTAATGGTGCTGCTCCTGTCTTTGAATGCCCACAGTGTTCCCTTTCAGTTGAGTTTCTTGGCACGGGAATTAATGAACGCTGAGTGTGAAGTCACACGTCCCTAGATGTGAAATCTACTCCATCAGTTTATTAATTTATGCAAATGACCATTCTCCCCAAGCTTTGAATTTTCATTTTTGTCATGAAATTCACTACAGCATTTTCCACATAGGACTGTGGTATTAAATGGAACAGTGTCCATGAAGACTACAGCTCATTACCCAATGTCCTGAACCACTGGTTGAGATTTTTGTGATGTTTTCTTTCAGAGTGTCTAAAATAATCGAAATTACAACATCAAAAAGATACTAGTTTCCCATCTTCATTGCATAAATATCCATTATAGCTGAGATGTGGGGAGAACCTAAATGTTCATCAATAGGTGAATGGATAAGATGTGGAATGTACATACTACAAAATGTTGTCCAACCTCATGTGCAATAAACAACAGTATGAATTAACCTTGAAGGTAATGCACTGAATAATATGAGAATATGAAACATATAGCATAATTTTGATTTTTAAATCTTTATTTACTTATTAGTTCACTGCTCATGCATGTGCCCATGCACTCATGTGTGCTAGCAATGTGTGGCACTGGAGGACAGCTCACTGCAGCTCTCTCCTTGACCATGTGAGTCTCAGGAATTGAACTCAGGTTGTCAGTCTTGGCAGCACATGCCTCTACCTTGTGAGCCATCTTACTGATGCTTCTTATATACTTAATAAAGCTTATTTCTATCTAATTGGGAGGAATTACATTAACATGTTTTTGAAATCAGAAAAAAAACTTACATCATGAAAAATACTAATAGTGCTCTAGCTATGGAGTAAATTTTAATTTGTTTTGTATGTTGCTAATCCATAAAATTATCATCTTTCTGAATTCACAATCCCCAATAATTTTTATATTTCACTGGATGATGTTTGGTGTTATCCTTGGTGAAGTATTAGCTAGATTTATTTTTCATTGTTTAATTGTTCTGTAGAGATAAAGAGCATGAACCCATTGTTTTTGCAACTTCTCAGATCAATGATCACTATATTAGAATTTGGGAGACTTGAAAGGAGAGCACAATGGACAGACAATAGTTTTTATTTCTAATCTTATAGCTGTAATTTAAGATTTATCTCAGCAAATGTTTTCAAGATGCTTGTCTGATCCAATTCCAACCAGACCAGGACAAGTCATATTAAAACCAAGCTGTCAGTGCCTACTCACTTGTCTTCTTTAGATTTAAAAAATTTCATGATATTGAAATTTTATTTGACCAACAGCTTGACTTAAAATTGATAAATGATGCAAAATATTTGTATTTTAAAATCTACTTTTATATATGATGATGTATATATTCAGTATTTACATATGCTTGTGGTTTTTTGTTTACATTGTGCCAAACTGCCTTTTAAGTAAATGGTCATATGTGATAAAATTGCCAAATTAGCCCAAATTCTCTTTGATTTATGTCTAATTAAAGTTTTAAGCAAAAAAGCTAAAAAAAAAAAAAATTGGGAGACTGATTCTATAGGTAACTTTACTTCTGCCCTTTGTAGTACAAAGATCTGATATGTGGGTAAAATAAGTGAAAGTGGCGTAACTACTCCTAGCTTCTGAGTCTTTAACCAAAATGACCTTGAAAGTTATATTCCAGCCCTACTTTTTAGTGGATTCCCAATGCACTTGTTATAAAGATAATTAGCTCCTCCACTTGAAACTCTCTGGCCCTTGATCCTGCTGGTTTTCAAGTTTTCACTGTCTTTCCCCCACAGGGTCTTTTATCTGGGTCACAGTGTCTGACCTGTTCTGTCACCTCATGTTGTATCCAGCTGAGCTGTCACTCATCGTCCTTCTTACTCTGCATCTTTGCCACACACCCTCCTCAAACTTTAGTTTTGTTTTTATAATTTTCTTGGTTTGTTTTCTAACCACTCTTATAAATTGCCAGGCAGCGAGCACATGGCTTAGTGTATAACTTTTTGCAACCCACAGAAATACAAGGGAACATAGTGGACCACTATAAAAATTACATACCAACAAACTGTTTGACTCATAAGAGGTGTATAAATTCTTAGAACAACACAAATTAGCAAGATGAATTATGAAGAATACAAATAGAATAATAAAGAGTAAAGATATCAAAGTAGACTAGGAACTACAAATCTCTCAGGAAAGAAAGCCCAGGACTAGCTGTTCAGACATATTTATTTATTTAAATAAATTTGCATTTCCCCAATACATTTTCTAATATTTCATAGCAATGAACTGTCTGTAGAAACTCAAAGGTAGCCATATTTTAATATTGGCTAGGAATTCCTTTGAAGTAATTAGGTTAGCACAGCAAAATTCTTTGCTATTTCCAAGGACCCAAAGCAAAAGCAGAACCTGAGAGCCTCTAGGAACAGTACCAGGCAACTCTAGAGAAAGCCACACATTGCCACCTCATCTCCATTCAAGTCTCAGTCTGGATGTGAGGAATCACCCATGACTCTGCTAGCATTAAGAAGAATTCCTGAGTCAACAGAGCTCCGTCTCACGGTCTGTCCAGCTTTCCCACTGGACATGATGACCATTCCACATTTCTTCTCCAGAGAGTTTGGTACTACTATTTTCTTGTTTTTAGTATGTGTGTTTTGTGAATCCTCAGGAACAGTGAGTGACTGAATGTTCTGTTCTTTGCCAGGAATTCAATTAGGATGCAAATAACCGTAGAGAATTTTTAAGAGCTTTGAGAGCATGAGCAAATGTTTACTGAAGACTTCAAACAACAGACACACCAACAACACTGGCTTGCTCAGAGCAATAGAAGAAAACTTTGTTCATACACGTTTTCTCCTTACAAGTAAGGTCAAGTTTTATTGTACCCTTCATGAAGTAGCTTAACTAAAGAAATTAATGTGCTAGTGAAATTGTCCATACACTATTTGTATGTGTTTTTTGGTAATCCACAGTTCCTAAGAGATCACTACAAACAATTTTTTTAAAAGAATACAAATAGAAACCAATTGAGAAATTCACTCATGAGAAAGAAAATTGTTAAGATAGGCTTAATTACCTGCTAAACTTGAAAAAAATGATTGATATAGCCTATGATTCTCATTATTAAAAAAAATGGAGCTCTTTCCTTCATCTGGGTGATCTAATAAGAATATTTGGAGACTTTTGCTTTACTGGGTAAGGAGTAGAAAACCCAATATTATATGCAAGGGACACTATTTGCCAGTCAAACAGAAACACCTTTAAACAGATCTTCTTCATCAGTTGCTAAGGGTGTTGGATTTGGGGAAGTCTTTTAAGAGACTACAATTTCTCCACATGGAAACATGCGCATATGTACACTAATTACACATGTTTCAGCCAAAAGTTCAAAGTGAAGACAAAACTTGTAGATATTTTAATGTTAATTATAATCAATGTTTAAAGGAGTTCGTCTATTCAAAAGGAAGTAAGCAAAAATTTGTGCTTCAGCAGGGATGTCTTAAATAAACAAACAACTCTCTTCTAAGAACTGACTTCCAATGGGATTTATCAGACATTCTTTACTATTGCCACTTCTGCTACTGTGCACATCTTCTTATGCCCCACCTAGAAACAATGTCACTGAGGTCTACTGGAACTAACTCCAAAACCCTAATGGAAAAGTAGAAACAGTGAACTACCATTTCCCTTTTCGTATTCTGACCGAAGTCGCCTTGTGTTTTTTCTTCCATCCAGTTTCAGAAAAGATCTTCTGAGAAAGGTTAATAAGTGTCCTTCACATTCCTGGCACACTCACTTATGCTAATGCTTCCTGTTAATTCTCACTTAATCAGAGAGGAGCTCTTGCACAGCCACCACCCACTTCAGAGACACCAATAGGTGGATGGTTCTGCATCATTCATAGTAAGCATCCATCCAGAGGGCAGCAGACTTTTTCAAGGACCTGGGGAAGACAAAATTGTCAGAAAGGGAAACTCAGTGCAAAGGAAATCCCCACAAAACATTTATCAGATGCATTGCTTATTTTAAGACAACATAGTTTCTAGCCATATTTGATAAATGTCACTGTCTGTGAACCAGGGAAGGAACTACTGAATTGTTTTCAACAGACAAATTTGTCTTTTTTTCAGGAAGAAGGTCTGAGTTTTATTTTCATTTTATTCTGTTCTTTGTCATATACTTAAATATCAACTGATACCATATCTTCCTACCTATCCTATTTTATAATGTTGAAGATATATTTCTAGGATCCAGGAATACAACATCAAAAGAGACAGATATGAATTCTGTCCATATAAATTCTCAGTCTCACTTGAAAGATGAACATTAAATAATTGTAAGCTCAGCAAGCTATTTAATTAAGGTTGTGATTAGGACTGTGATAAGGATAGATTTAAATCTTGAGACCAGTGAAGGATGACATAAGGGAAACAATTACCATGAGCTTTAAAGAGTGACTGGGAACTGAGAAAGTTAAAGAAGAAGTGGTAGTCTTGAGGAAAGTTGTAGGCAGATGAAAAGGTGTCAAAGAGATGAAATGCTTAGGTACAAGGAGTTTTGGGCAGCTGAAGGTAGACCAGATGTCTACATGACAGAGACTGTGGAGAGATTGAAGAAATCAGATGAGATTAGGTGTGGCCATTGTGGCTTTCATAATATTTCCCTGATTTTTTTTAAAAAAGAGAATATTTTTAAAATTTGTATTAAACTCAGGCCAGTGGTTGTAAATTTGTCCAGTACCATGTCCTGCATCAAAATATATGTGTGTGCATACATTACACATGGCTGGTAACCCAGGCTGATTCGTGCAATACATCATTCTAGACATTAAGGATTTCTCCAGTGGGTTAGAAGATTTGATGGATCTTCCTATCATATTAAATTCTAAAGCATGTCCAGAGATATATGGCAAATTTGAAGACAAATCCTGCACAGTTATGATTTCAGAAGTTTGAAGTATTTAGGACACTAAGAAATACCTATAGTCTAGTAAGCAAATGCTAAGTATTTATGTTTCATCATTATTGTTGATAACTGATGTTTCTTAATAAATGGTTGTTGGATAAAATATTCAAAAACTTCTGAACATTTTGGGGCTAGGAAGAAAGAAAAATGATAAAGCTTTGAGTAAAGGTAAATTATGTCATTACCTGACAATATCTCCAAATGCCTTCAAGATGGGCTTATTTATATACTGCAGTCCATGCTTGGCACAGAGTGACTTCACCAGAGGGGCCACTTTGTGATAATTATGGCGTGGCATTGTGGGGAAGAGACTGAGAAAACAAACAAGAGATGTGAAACTTACATCTAAAGAGAAACCTGAGAGGAACTTTATTTCTTTCATTTCTAAATAAAATCAAACCAGAAATGCAGACCAGTCTTGACCTTGTACAAGCCTTATCTTTGAACATATCTGTACATCATGTGGTTGTGAAGTTTTTGGACAATGCTAAGAGAATAAATATTAGCTGTACTTAACGTGCTTACTTTTGGTCACGTCCAATGAAAACATGGATTGGCTAGCATTTTTAATTGCTTAGACGAGCAGGAGATTATGTTTCCCCCATTTTTCCCTCTTCTGCTCTTCCCATGTAAACCCTGCTGTTGAATAGCTAAATATTCACCCTGGGCTAGTTGTGGCAGTTAACTAGAAGACCTCACATTGGAATTTGAGGCAAGAAGGCTTTTATTGAAAGTCTGGCACTTATCAGGCAGGTAATCTTCCTTAACATGAATACATTCTTTAATAATATATCAATTATGGTTCTTCTTTTGCCAGGGTGTTCAGGGATTCATAGAGAATAAAGAATGAGAAAATGAGATTGAAAGCGTAAGAACTCTTTCTTTCTCTGACTCCCAGAGGTAGCTCCACAGGGGAAACCAGGAGAAGCACCTTGCTGCGTGTGACGGGGAGACCAGTTAGCCAAGCGATATCACTTTCCATTTCTTTACTGTATGTTCACCCAGCTGATGAACTGGAAACGTTTCTTCAGACGCACTTTGGAATTTCTGAAGTGACTAGATTTCATTACTGACTATTTTATAACGTTGACCTTAACTTGATAGTTACATTAAATTGTACTTAAATGTTCAACAAAACTTGGTTACTCAAGTGCTGTAATTTTTCTTAGGCTTCCTTAACAGACCAAATATGCATGGATAAATGTACTCTCTCTCTCCCTCTCTCAACCCAACCATTGGCACTGATCAGCGGCAGTCTTTAGGAAACTCTGGTTAAACCTTTTAATTCTCCGAGACTCTTAACTGAATGGTGTAGGCTGTACTATATTGGGTGCAGTTAAGGCTCAGCCATTGCTCCATAATAGACCATTTGCATCACTCACTGGTGTTCAATTTGGAAGTTCAGGTGTCCAGTGAACCAGTCATTGAAAAAGGACTGTTCAATATTACAGGTGGCCACAATCTGAAAAGAAAAAGCTTGCGTTAGCTACAAGGGAGCCTAAGCATAAAAGAAAATGTTAATTATTTTACATAAATATATTAAAAACACATGTTTATTATTTTTACTTTTTTAGTAACTATGAATTATATACAATAGACACAGTCACGGCCTTCAAGACATTTACCATTTAAAACATGCTAAGATATTTTGGCAAGAAGTATATAAAAAGTGATATATATGAAGAAATATTTAGGATTGAAGGAGAAAATGTCACAATCATTCCTGAGACACAGGAGGCTATGCTGTCATGAGTGAGAAGTTTGACGGATGTAGATGGGTTTTTAGAATTGTTGTGGAAAATGTATGCTTAGGTTTGGACTTGACGGATTCTGAGTGAAATGAAATAATAAAATATTTAATGATGTCCTTCTACAGTAAAACTATAGGGTTAAGAACCAGGTAGAAAAATGTTTATAACACATATTATAGGCAGTATTTTAAAAGCCCTACTTTAAAAGATATTATCAAAAAAACATATTAATACTCATATAAAAGGTCAGGGTGCTGGGGAACAATTCACATAAAGGGAAATGTATACCCACCAAGTATGTGGAAAGTGAGTCTACGCAATGACTAAAGAAATGGGGAGTGAACACTAAAAGATACACAGAAGCCACTCTCAGGCCAAACCCCTGAGAACCTTCTTCTAGACTGTAAGTGGTGACACCATAGATTGCCAGGGTACAACTCATCCTATAATTTTGAGCCTTGGATTCACTTGAAGTCTTTGTTATATGCATGACAAGAATAGGAAGCCAGCACACATTTTCTATAAATTTTCAGATAATAAATCTTCTCTCTAGACTTTTTATTTTAAATACATTTAAAAAATTGTGTATGCCTATAATCCCATCACTCAAGGAGGAAGAGGAAGACAGATCACTGTGAATTTTAGACCAGCCTAATCTACAAAGCGAGCCCAGGACAGCCAAGGCTACACTGAGAAACTGTCTCAAAAAACAACAACAAAAAACCCTAAAATAGAATTATATCGATTTCCTCCTTCCCTTTCCTCCCTACAGTGCTCCTAAGTGCCCTCCCTACAACTGCTTTCATGTTCCACCCTATTCTCAAAATTATAGCCTTTTCTTTTATTATTTTTACATATTTTTGTCTATGTATGAACAAGTATATAAGTATAACCCACTGGGCTTTTAAAAATTGTTTGTGTGTATATGGTTTCAGGCATGATCCCTTTGTATTTAATAAAGGAGTGTGTTAGAGTTTTGATAGTAAACCTTTTAATTTTGTCATCAACATTAAGTTTTATAATAGCATCAAAGTGGCGATGGATAATATATATATATAAACAAACGTGACCATGGCCCAGTAAAACTTACTACACACAAACAATCAGTGTTCAGATTTGGCCCCTGGGTTTTAGCTGACCGACTTCTACTTTGCATACAGGACTACAACCAAATTGCTAAGGTTTAAAACTTGCTCCTGCCACTTAGTTGTGTGGCCATATATAAGTTACCAAACCTTTTCACAAGTCAGTTCTATTACGTTGTAAAGTGAGAATATTCATTGTGTCCACCTTGTGTAGTTACACGCAAAACATCTCCCAGTGCCTGCCCCCAGGACAGTACTTTATGCAGGGGAGTTACTGTTAGTGTCTGAGGTAAGCGGGTTGTAAGCCTGTCTGGCCAGAAGAATTGCCCCTCAGGAATGCCATCGTCACCTGAGTGCTGAGCCAGTCATGGTTCTCCTCTCTGCTCATTTTCATGGGGATGTGGCTCATCTGGGTAACATAGGCAATCCATGGGCTCTCAATAAGCCTTTGGAGGAATAAAAAGTGTGTTTTAGTTGCAATCATAGAGCCTGCATGACCTCTGGTTGAGCCGGTCAAAGACTAGAGGAAATGAAAGAAGTTACAAGGTTCTAGTAAATGCCTATTTCCTCTTTGAATGCCATTTCTAACAAGTGTCATCACACAAGCATCTGCCAATATGCTTTTCCCACATCCTAACTCACAGGAGTACTGCCTGCAAATAGTCTACTCTAGTTTGGGTGCAAGGATAAAGGATGCTTGCCTGGTATGCATGAATCCCAGTTCAATTCCCAGCACAAGAAAAAAAAATTAACAGCTTCTCTAAGGGCGTTTGTAAAGTAATTGACAGTTTGTCATCAGATAGAGCTGGATTCAAGTTCTGCCTTGGCACCAGTCTTGGCCCTGACTTGTTCTGTCACCTTAGGCAAGTGATTTAATCTCTCAAAGCTTCATTCCTTGAACAGAAAGAGAGAAGATACTATCTACATCACAGGGTGTGTGGGGATTACATTGACACAATGATAACTGTCAATCCCTTAACTGACAGTCAGATGCACAGTTGCTCTAATTATCCTTAGGAATAATAGGGGTTTGGTATAGCAAGGCAACTCATTGGGAAAGAAACAAATTAGAAGTTTGGAAAGGGCTATTTACTTAAAATAGTAGTTTGGAGCCAATTTGGTTTGGGGAAAAATTTCTAGTCATGACAGAGCTTAAAACTCCTCTTGTCCTATCATGATTCCTGGCAGAGTTTATGACGTCAAAGCAGCTGAAGTTATGAAGGCCCTAGAGAACAGCTAACACGGCTTAGTTGGGAACCTAGGAAAGTGGGGGAAATTCAACTTGGACGAACTCTTCCTAGATGACACCTGTGTTACTCAATCACTTCAACTGTTGCCTTCCAGCTTGCTTTCAAACTTCTCATGGGGGCGGGCCACGTTGTCACCCTACTTTTTGCCAATAACAAATAAATCTAGGAAAAGAGGTTATAGAAACATAAGAGAATATTCTTACTTGACCAAATATATGAGCAACACCGTCCCAAAAATTCCATAGAAAGGGCCAAATGTGATGAAATATCGGATGTAAAAGCTGCTGACCCAAGCAATGTCCTGCAGAGATAAACGTTTCAGTGAGCCACCTTGAATACGGTTTTACATCCTGCTTTCTGGGCACTGTCTCAGTATGATGCTCTGTTACTGAACAAAGCTACCCCTGGAAGTCACCAAGTGCTTTCAACCCATTTCCTATCTGGTCTAGGCTTAGAAAATGGGACTCGTGACTCACTGTCCAGTACTTCCGAAGGTACATCACTTGCATGGATTGGAAATTGAAGTAGACAGGCATAAGGAGAGGAAGTGCAACTGAAAAAAGATAAAAAAAAATAAGACAAATGAGCAATGTGGACTCTAGTGCAAGCCCGTGGGTGTTTGTTTCTTCTGTGTGCCCTCCTCACAGTGACGGCTTTGAGAAGGGATGCAAGGTACACATCCGGAACAACACCCTGAGCTCTTACACCCCAGAGGCTAGGGAAGGAATTTAGGCAACAGTTCCAGGTTCAAGTTTCCTGAAGTAGTAAATGAAATATTGAAGGTACCAGTCATTTTGATAGACGCTTCCCACAATCTTCGGTTGTAAGCTTTTAGTGTTCCCTAGGTCTTGAGGTCTTTTGGGCCCTCTAAGTCTTCAGCATGTGTTATGTTGGGATACATTGCTATGAGAAGAATGACACAAGTAACCCATTTCCTGAATACATACGTGATTTTTTTTCTCACATCACCAGCAAGGCTTCCAAGAGTGCAAAGCAATTGCAGGGAGACATTTAGACTTTGAGCAAAGACCTTTACTCTGGCCAAACTTTGTCCTCAACTAGATCTCAGGCTTGACAAACTAGGATTGCTAATTATCTTCAGAAATGATTTCACCCATATCCACTGAAGCAGCCCAAAGCCACAACATCCAGGCTCCTTAAAGTTCCTACTTGTGAAAACCAAACTATGCCAAAACAATTTATTTTGTCCCATCCAAACTGACAGGAAAAATATGGCTTCATTTTTCTTAGAGAATTAATTTAGACTATATATAAATGCAAATTATTTTTTCTTCCTTTAAAATTTATGTGCTATAACTCAAAGGCCAGAGGGCCTTCCTTTTGAAACATTATAAAAAAGAAGAAGGCCCCTTTTTCCTAGTGCGACCAGAGCCCAGAACTAATAAACACCAGCCTGCATACAGAGATGGCCGAGTTTTATCACACTCGTTTCTATCTCCCAGTCAAAACCTTTTAATATGTATCTTTAGTATTTGAAAAGTCTTCCTCTCTCACCATTTGTTCCAGCTGAGTTAAGCTCAACTGGTGTTCAAGTTTCTCTTTGATTTGCGTTAGTTTGATTAAAATTTTCCTAGTTGTCTCTGACAAATATATGGCTATATTTTTCTGTGACAATTTGAGGTTGACTTGTTTGCCCCTGAGGGGCTCAGCTGGCATTCCAAGGGAAAGGGCACCAAGAAAGTGTTGAGGAGTTGTGATATAGGCATCCTAGGGTGAACTTAGGCTCTATGCTCATTCTGCATAAGGTAAGGGGACACTTTTCATTACAAAGACATGATGTTAAGGCATATGACTTAAATTCAGAAAATAATCTTTTTGTATGTGTCAAACATTCAGGCCATCCATTTAGGCTGGTGTCGCTATCTTTTGGAATGCAGCACAAGAAGGGTATAGTGATGAGTACAGGGTGGAGAGACTGAACTCCAGTGAGAAAGAGAGAGCCAGGATGGGTAGCCCCACTTGACGAAAAATTCACTCAGTGGCCACGCTCCACAGCTATGTTACAAGTGGCCACTCGTTGCCTACGTGGGCAAATGAGAGCACGTGATGGCTTCTCAGTCTCAGAAGCGCTGGGTTACATGGCTAGGTAATCATTTGTTATGACCGGCTACTCTTGTGCATTTACAGGAATTTTGAAATTATTCCCATTCCCCTCTATACTAAGAATAAAAAATGTTTCTAGACCTTGTTCAAATGTCCCCTGGGAGAAAAATGACTCAGTAGGCAACCTCTAGTATACGTGTTTGTTTCCTTCTACAATGTTGGCTCGTTTTCCAGATGTGCACATCTGTGTCAGACAGGTAGACTTCAGTTACTTAAAAACTTGATAAGTCACCAGGTGTTTGATTTAGTTTAATAATAATAATAATAATAATAATAATAATAATAATAATAATAATAATAATAATAACAATAGTAATAATAATTTTAGAAATACTGTTTTTTCTTTCAAGCTTGGCAATCTTGTCATCTATCTGCCTTTTCATCTCTCTTTCTCTCATCTATCTATCTATATATTTATTTATATATCATCTATTATCATCATCATCATCATAATCATCTATCAGCCAATCTATCTATACCTATTAATTATCTGTCTTCTATCTATCCATCTGTTATATCATCTATATATCTATCTACCATTTTACCTATTATCTAAGTATCTGATTTGTGTGCATATGTTAAAGCTATTTGCTAATCTCAGTACCTACAAGCTGTCTTCCATATACACACTTTCTTGATGTATTTATCCTTGGGTCTAATTTTTCTGGTATCTCACTGAAAATGCTTCAGCATTGTTTTACCACCTCTTTTCTTTCTACAAAAAAATGTTGTTATTAATTTTTTATTTCAATATTGTCAAAAAATTTTAAGAGGATGCTTAACTCCCTACTTAGCATTCTTCCTTCTGGCCCTCTTTCAGGAAATCATTACTTCTTTGCCCAATAGCTAGTATGATGTGACACACATTAGAAGTGATCATATACTTTTCCACTTTCATTTTCATCTTTCCCCACCAGTGATTCTGAAATAAGCTCTGTTCATTTTCTCATTAAGAAATCAGATATGGGTCGGTTTCTGTGAGAAAGTTCCAGTTCTGTATTCAGTCTGGCTAGTACGTACAAGAAGAGAGGCTGCAGGGGACTCACCCATGTAGAAGTATAGGTGTTGCTTCTCATAGTCAATGTATTTTATTTTCTTCTTACCATACTAAAAGGATAGAGAATAAAATAAAGTGTCATTATTCTTCAGTGTGTGTGTGTGTGTGTGTGTGTGTGTGTGTGTGTGTGTGTAAGAGAGAGAGAGAGAGAGCAGAGAGAGAGACAGATACAGAGACAAGACAGACAGAGAAACAGAGACACAGAGAGAGACAAGACAGACAGAGAAACAGAGACAGAGAGAGACAGAGACAGAGACAGAGACAGAGACAGAGGGGGGCAGGGGATGAGGTGACAGGGAGGAGGAGGTATGACTGTAGGACACATTGCTGGTCAAACTTGAGAGACTAGAAGAACTAGAACAGGTTTGAGAGTACATAGTGTGCTTTAACTGAGGGTAATTCTTTCCCAGACGATTAGTCTGTTTTTACTATACATTTTATTATCATTTTAATACAACACTCCCCTAATAAAAATTTAAAATTATTTTTCCTTGCATGGTGCAGAACATTTTGAAATCTATTCTCTTCATGTGCAATGTTAACTTCAAAACACACATTTCTGTGGCGCCTTTAAGCTCTTCTTTGCCTGTTCGGCTGCAACTCTGCTTTCCTATCGGGCTCTATCTCTATGCCTTCATCCAGTGGATACTTATTACATGGCTTTGTGATAAATGGGAATCCATGCTCCCTCCTGACTCTCTCATCTCTTTTATATTCTCATCATAGGTTTCAATTTTAACTTACTGTTTCTAAGACAACGTGATAATGCATGCCATGCATATGGCATATATTATGTATATAATATTTTTACAAACGTCATATGTAATTAACTACTCATCGTATATAATTACAAGATTCCATTCATAAACTTGAACTTGATTCATTTCCTGAGATTCTTCTTGATTAATTTGATCTATGTTCAGGACACAATGGTAGCAATTACTTAGTCAGTAGACATTGGATTAATGATTGTATATCTCTAGTACCTAGCTGAAATTTATTGAAGGATTAAATGAGAGAATAATAATTCACACACACTTTGTTTCCCCTTTTGGTAACTCAGTTACAACACTAGAGGAAGTGTCGACTCATTTTACTTAGTTGTTCTTCTGCCTTCTATAGATAGCCTCCTTTGTCTAGATAATGCAGTTAACACCTCCTTTTGTTGCCATAAAGAAAATGAAATATTATGGTGATGAAATGCTAATATCTATTTGTAGTTGCTCTCAAGTCTCCAAATACCTAAGTAGTGAGAAACAAGGAAAAGAGATGGGGCGGAAGATGCTTGAGACTTGATAACCTTAGATGAACTGCTTGAGCATTACCCTGAAGAAGGATATTAAATCTCTGGGCATGGACAGAAGACTTACAAGACTTAGTCAATGTGGGTTAAGAAAGTTCTATTTGAATAAAGGGTTAGAAAGACTTTCAGGAAATAAGTATGAACAGAAAAGCTCATGGCTCTCAAGAAACCCCACAACTGTTGAACGATACCACTGAGTTTCAGAGGTGGAATAAGTGTAAACCACACTTTATAATGTCTAGAACTTGAAAGTTCTATGAATGGGCTCACGAGCAGCATGTGGAATTTATAGAGGTGGCTTCTGTATTTGTGAGGTAACAGCCTGTTAACTAAGTACAACTCTCTAGAAGGTGCTTTAGAGGGATTCAGACTGCTTCATGGGCAAACGTATGCTCCAGGGGTCACATCAGAGACACCAGCATATAATCACTCTTCTAATGATGAACATAGAAGACCACAAGCATCAGGGGAATCAAAAGTTTTGCAGAGCTATTGTCAAAAACAATCAATTTGTGATCATAAGTAACACCTTTAATACGTACATAAGCAAGAACCTTTGTTTTCTACTTTACTTGGGACAGAAGATAAGTCCCTCAAAGATGGAAAAAGCAGATTTCTAAAAGTTACATAGTCTTTGGGTTCTGTGTCAGACAGGTCTAGGCAACAAATAGCAAGGGAGGAATCACATTTTCTATCACTCTCAAGTTCTGCTAGAAGACAGAGATCTGTTTGACAGCATGTGATTCTCAGTAGCTATTATTCTCCTAGATGAGGGATAAACTTTTGCTTTAATCAGTATGCCACTTTTGTTTAAAAAACACTGTCTTTTCCACAAAAATTCAGTAAGTCAAATAGTCTTTTAGATGACAGACTCAAGTTGACACTTGAAGGAAAAAAAATCAATGACTTAAAAATTCAGTGTTATCACTTCTATCCTCTAGTTTTTGTTTGAAAGTTCAAACTGTGCATGGTATTTACAAGTGTCATAAAGGTGGGCAGTATGGGTCCTATAAGTCAAACACACCAAAATGAACATGAACCAAAAATAACAACAGTTTTTTAAATACACTAGACTGAATTGAGGTAACCAGCATTTAGGTATTTGTTGTCCAGTGCTAACCAAATGCACTGAGTTATTTTATCTCAGTGAGCATCTCCTCGTATCCTTGCTTTGAAGTCAAATGTTGGCTCACTTGATTCCACTACTTGAGAATGGTTTAAGTTGCCTCAGAAGTTTTGATAAGCACTAGATGTAAACCTACCATTGGGATTGCTCAAGCAATGTGACACAGGTTATTATATCTTCTGCTCTGGGAATCTGCACTGAGTGACCTTTGTGACCGGAGTCATGCTTGTCATGACTCTTAAAATTCCTTTATATTTATAACTCCAGACTTTTTTTTTTAATTTCAGATCTATATCTAAACCCTAAAAGGGAGAAAGCATCTGAGATTTTTTGTGATGATAGAACAATTGGAATTGATCTTTCCACTTCCAGGAACGTTCACCTTCACAGGCTGGGTATCTCCAAGCAGGAAAAGTGGTCCCACATCAATGTCTGGATCCTTAGGGTAGATATTCGGTTTTACATGATGCTGAAAGTGTCGATAATTCCACCAGTCAGCTGACAGGCCCTGAAGAGAAGAGAGAAATCATTAACTAATGGAATTTTCTCCCAAAGTAGCTCTCATTGTTGGGGTGTTTTATACCTTCAATGGGAGAATAAGAGATTTGGCGTCTCTAGTTTATGCTGCTGCTAGGCAACAGGATGACTTATTAGAAAAAGGGGCTCAAAGCTTACGAAGAAATACTTTTCTAATTCAAGAGCACAATTTAAGGCTAAAAAGAACTCCTGATAATAGAAACATGATCTACTCATACGGAATGGTTTTCTAGCTTTCTTTTATAGGAGCCTATTCTAGAAAAATGATTGTAAAGGGAGATGCAACAGTGAGTCTTATTCCTACTTTACATATAAAGAAGCCTCATAGCCAAGATTTTAATTAGCTTTGTGGGACGCATAGCTACTCCTAGGTATGAGACTTCAGTGAATATTTCACAGAGTCATGAATCTGAAGTGTTCTTCCTGGAGGACTCTGATCAGATCACTGTAAGTCCCAGATTAATGTTCTCCTACAGAAATAAGTGAGAATGGAAACATTCTAGATGGTGCCAAGCCAGAATCATGTTTTTATTAAGCTGCTAGTGATTCTCTCTATTACCATAAGCTTGAGAAATTTAATATAGCTAAAGATTTGGAGGTCTCTCATTCTTCTTCCACTTTTTAAATGCTGATATGTAGGTTTTGGCAAATCACTCATCTTTATTAAAGTTAAATTTTATCTAAACATGATGACATTTAGTTCCATGGGTGACTCAAGGATATATAAGATGCAGGAGCTAAAATGCTGGCTCTGAGAAACCCAGTTTTTTCTCATATGTGTTAACTGCTTATAGAAAAATGAATAGTAGTAATATTTTATTGCATATTTCCCATCTCTTAATAATCAACACACACACATATATACATATTATAAATCAGCTGTGCCAAATATAGAAGCTACTAACTATATGTGGTTAGATAAACTAAGTCTCAAATTTCACTCTGAAGGATCAGTATACAAAAATGAATGCAAAATATTTTACTAATTTCTACACTGGTCACAGATTTAAGTCATAATGTTTTGAATAGTTTAGTATAGCTATAAGTAGGCAGTTTAAGTATGACTACATATAACTTAAGATGAAGGGTGTCATTTGAAAAATTATTTTGAGAATTTCATACATCAACATTGTGTCTATCTGTATCATTCTCACCTTCTTGTGTCCCCAACTCTCCCTCCCAAATTCATGACCTCTTCTTTAATTATTATTGTTACATATATACACATGTACACATAGGTACATGTATATCCATATACACTCAAATGCATACATGTACAGCCTACTGAGTACATTTAGTGTTGCTCATATGTACACATGTTAAGTGCTAGCTACTTGGGACTGAATAACCCGTGAGGGAGCTTGTCCCTGGAGGAAACTGATTCTCTTTTTTTAAATAGTCATTGATCACCTATAGCTCTTTATCTGGAGGTAGGGCCTTGTAGAATTTTCCATGTTCATGTTGGTGTATCCACTAGTATTCTTATTATGCTGGTTTATTTTGGTCACGTTATTGTTGAGAGTCCGTGAATTTGTTTTTCTTGTTATGTCAAGGGAACACTATCTAGCATCAAGCACCTTGGTTGTGTGATGTCATTTTAATGTACTTTACTATTATTTCTGCTGGAGAGTGATGGTTTATACACCATACACCTAGAGGAAAATGACTATGCTTTGAAAACCTGAAAGCATTAGCCCTGTCTTCCCATATTCTTTCTGGAAGCTCTCCTATGAGCCATAACAATTATCTACTTACTCAAACACAGTGGGATGTGGTGTTCCCTCTTCCCTCCAGCACTCCTTAGCACTTTTACAGTGGGGTTTCTAGCTCCAGTCTGTTTCCTGATTGCCTGAGCAGTCATTTTCTGGATGTTTCCCTCTAGGATACCTTATGGTTACTTAGACTTGTTGTGTCCCAAGCTGTATTTATCACTGGCCTGTGGGGGTCTGTCTTACTCATGTCAAGTTACTCTTGGGGTTGCACATTCACTCACTTATTCACTCGTTTGTTATTTATTTTGAAGTGCATCAGATATATGAGATTCTGACCTAGGTAGGCACTTGTGATACTATGGAAGGCATGATATAATATGGTTCCCACACTAACAATATATAATCTACTGGAAATGGTCGACAGCCAAATGCAACGTGATAAGAAATGATTCTCTTTTTAAGTTATCTCTTCCCACAGCTGATGGTTTGGCCTCTTCCGCCAGCTGACTGTATTCTTTTAAGTAATGACTACCTGTAGTAACTGGTATCATGGGAGACAGGTTTTAATGCATAGCAGATCAAGAAACAGATCTTGATAGCACAAAGCCCTAGAGGTTAGAACAGTAGCCAACATAATGATGGGTGTGATCTAAACAACCAGTTCCACCTGAGTCCCTGTGTCTGGGAAACAGTCTTACCAGAGACAAAGGGTAGTTGTTTTTTTTGTTTTGTTTTGTTTTTGTTTTTGTTTTTGTTTTTTTTACGAGGATGTGAGGATTTTCAGCCATGTGCCTGGCTAGTCTGAGACAGTTCTACGTGGGCCCTACTTAGGGCACTCCTTATTCTTAAGTTATCTCCTCAGTTCAGTGCAAGATAAAGATAAATTTCAGTCTTTGAACTGAAATTAATTGGAATTTATATTCCTGTTTGGCTATGTACTAGGTGTGCGGCTTTGGAAATTTCCTCAACAAGGAAATGGATGTAATTCTGAGGGATTATGGGAAGCAATTGCCTACCACTTCCACTCACCTCCCACCAAGTGTTTTAAGATATAGTCATAGACTATGGTCAGGCCAAGTCTTAATATCAAACATTCTGCTCCATTATTTTATAGTGATACTGAATTTTTATTATTTGTAAAATGTTTGTATGGGAAGATCTTGAAAAAATGTTACATGTTCATATCAAATGTCTAGGGGGCAGTAGCATCTTCAGTTTCTTTAAAAAGAAACTTCTCTGGAATATTTGTACATATATAATGAGATATGAAGATGAGAATTAAATATAAACATAAAACTCATTTGTTTCATATACAACTGGCCCTGGAGATAAATTTATTTGCTATTTTAAATGTTTTTTTTTTTTTAATCATGAAACAATGTTTCATGGTGTGGAACTTTCTATTCTTGGCATCATTCTTGATGTTAAAAAAATATTTAGAGTTTGAAACATTTCACATGTGGATTTTAAAAGTACTTGGCCTATAATATATGACAGTAGAAAAATATATGTAGACATTTCATAGCTCATTTTCAGAAAGAATATTTGAATGTCTGTATACTCTGAACACTAGAACACACACACACACACACACACACACACACACACACACACACACACACACACACACGAGAGATGCTGAATAAGAACCCAATGCTGCTCATGCTTCTCTGAGATGTAGGGGAAGCTGATGTTAAGCCTAGTTTTGAAATTTAGACTTGTAATGTTTGTAAGAGGTGGGGATGTTGCTGCTTATAATTTTCTTTGTCATCTCCTTCCCACCCACTTTACCACCCCACAAGTAATTTTCTCTTCTGTACATGTTGAAGCCTATATTTATTTGTTCATGAATCACCAGCTTTGCCTGAAAAAAAAAAAAAAGGCAAGGTTTGCTGGCTTTACTTTTAGAGTGATTTCCCATGCTCTCATTCAAGTCAGGGGTCATAAATGATATATACATTTCAAGGTGTGGAAAATGTTTTTTAGAGACATGAAATAGAAAGATCTAGGTATAAATTTGGGTCAATGGGAAAACAATGACTTTAAAAAGAGCCAGCAAGGGTGGAACTCAGTGGAATTAGTTGGTGCCAAAACAGCTGCCAATTACCTTGAGGGTAAATGACTTTTAATTCCATTTTTCTCCTCCACACAGGGGAGGAAACACTACCTGAATTTTATAGTAATAGAAAAAAGTGCCTCTGTTTTTATTTTGTGATATTTCAAGACGAATTTGGAAAACTCATCTATGTTGCAATGGTAGCAATAGGTGTGAATGAAAATGCCTTTAGGAATTTTCTGATTAAATGAGTCTTTTCATATAATGTGACCATCCCTTGTTCATTTTTGGGGACAGACATGTCTCTAATAGGAACTCAGATTCCAACTCTGTTACTTAGCCTGGTTGTGGCTCCATCTGCTCAATGACAGACAGTACCCATGCATGGTGATTTCTGTAAGCCAATGGCCGTCTGACTTATAGTCTACTTCTTAGGACTATCGTGGTCACACATTTTTTTTCTTATTGATTCTGGATCATTTTGGTTGTGAAAATATTGCTCCTAATGTTAGTAGCAGCTGACACGATACTTTCCAGTCACCATGTTACACATGACACAGAAGTATCACACATAACTGACAATAATCCTGCAGTTTGAAACTTTTCTCCATCTATCTTCATTTCCTTTTCAGTGAAGAAACTCACGTTCACACACATTAAATAACGTATTCAAAGTGACGCGGTTCATGAGTTTCGACATAAAAGGGTTTGCTGTTCTTTGTACAGGCTCTTGGTTAGACACATCTGAAAAGCTTCTAAAGATCTTCACCCAGGCTGACACCCAAACCCACTGAAAATAAATTAAACTGAATCATTTTTAACAGTCTAAGCATACCTACTTTTACCAATATCCTCAATGTCCTAAAAATGAGAAGCCATACTCTGGTCTGCATTATTTAATACCGTGGTATTAATTTTCCTATTAGTTTGTAGACATTGGCTTAAATAGCCAGTGCCTTTGAAGACTCATTTTATCTGGAAAAAAAATATGGGTGCTGTGATATCCATGTCATGAGTCTTATAAGAGACAATAAATAGCCTCCAGAGAGATGGTTTGGAACTCGGCCCCTGAGAACTTTCATCTCCAAGTTCCTGCCACCATCCCTTATCATTTATTGCCCATGGCTGCTGCTAACTGCTCTCCAATGTTTTGGCTCCAGCATTCTCTTCATTCTATTGATTAGCCGGCTATTATCAGGCTGGGACACCAAGTAGTTATCTTTGAGAAGTAGTAGAAAGAGACACTATGTTAAGATAGGAAAAAATCTGAGTCACTGCCTGAGGAGGTTCTAGCTTTTCCTAGAAGGTTCTAGCTTGAATGGAAGGGTATGTTTGAGATGTCTTGATCATGGGGCATTTTTCTTCCCTTGTGATCTAGAGTCCACAGTAAAAAAAAAAAAAAAAAAAAAAGATAGAGAAAACCAGAGACCTAGTTTACAGGATGCTAAAGGTCAGAGGCAGACACATGGTCTTGGGACGGCATGCTGAACATTGCCGGAGCCAAAAACCCTTGATGTTGTTGTCCTATAACCTTGGTTCATTTGTTCTTTCACTCATTCATGCACAGAACTTAGTGAAAAACTATGTATAGCAACTCACTAGGTGCTGCATAAAAAGCACATCCCCTTCTTAAAGGGTAATGCCAGTTTTTGTTATCAACTCTTACTTTTTACAAAAGTCTGAGTTTTGTAATCTTCCTCTTCAACAGAATCACCTAGCCTTCCTCAACTGTTCTTTATCTTATTTGCTGTCTTCTGGCATTTTTCCCTTTATGTACTTAGCCTCAACCTTTTGGATTAATTAGGTCTGCTGAGTTCCCCCAAGGAAAACATTCACATCCACCCTCCTAAAAAGATTCCTATTCATGGTTTTATAGTGCATATCTAGATTTGAAGGACACAAACATTTTACTGTGAACAATCCTCAGAACAATGTGAATTGAGCCAACAATGTCACCAGAGTCACAAAAAATAAACACTAAACATTTTCTTCTTAAACTTCAAATTTTGATTTTGCTGTGCATTTTGCAATGTTAATTAAGTGATATTATATGTAATCTATCTTATAAATATATTTTTACTCATTTGTGAATGTCATAACATGTTTTGCTGCTTTGAGCACATAAGCAAGACAGAGCAATCCCTGCCTTAGGGAATCATGGTCAACAGTCTCTATCACACTTTCCCACACCCTTACCTTGAGATGACACATTACAAATTTGTGCATCAGGTGGTTCCACTTGGACTTCTTAAACATGGAAAGGTGTCCTATGTCATGCTGTAAAAATGAACTTTGAGCCTAAGAAAGAAAAGGAGGTGAGAGAAGTTGCAAAGTCAAGAAGGAATCATCATGTCCACAAGTAGACTTGTATGCCTGACAGACTATTAGGAGACCTCACTTGATCATCACCCAAGTTTAGTTTCAACATCACTACCTCTCCAACCTCCATCTACATGTACAAGTGGTTCGTCCTGCTTTGAACACTTTCTTTGTCACCCTGTGATATCTTCCATGGTGGGTTAGAAAGACCGCTGATGGACTTCAGTGCTGAATAAGTCTGGAATCTTCAATACTTACAAGCAGGGCAACTCTGTGAACACTATACAGCAGCTCTGATCCTCAGTGACCTATCTGCTCCCCCCAGGTGTAATGCCAAACTCATGAGGCTGTCGTGTAATTTAGTTATTGTAAAGCGTCAAGTTAATGGTAAGAATCTAAACCGTATTTGTTTCAAAAAATTACTTCCTAAAGAATAAAGAAGTTTGACTTTACAAGAAATAAATTAATGTAGAAATTCTGGGATTTGGAAACATTACTGTCCAATCCTTGTAAAAACCCTTCCTGCTCCAGGAGCACATGCTTCCCCTTGGTGTTGGCACTTCTTCCTCCTTTTACCATAT